>CATQJL010000305.1:74946508-75546508 GCA_958299035.1 Cylicocyclus nassatus | reverse complement strand
TTGGATAGAAGCCATGGTTTTCTCAGTATTTTTCCTGCAAATCGAAAAGTAATAGTTATTCCGATTCAAGCGAGCAAAATTACCAGTCCGAAATGATGACTTACCCGTTCGAAACCTTCTCTGTTTTACTCTCTTTCTGGAAGTATGACTTTTTCAGATAAAGGCAGTTTATTAGATTACATATACCTTGTCTGTCAGTGTATTTGGCTGGGGTGCTGTACTGGTCATTTTTCCTTTTTCCTCATACTGCGATTTACCAATGACTTATTGCTTTCCCACTCAAGAAGTCTTTACCTGGGTTTTTGCTTCCTGCAGTTCAGTGCTCTCGGAGGGCTTCGGCGATGGCGTACTCGATTTTGGGATCTTCGCACTCACAGTGGTCCGCTAAATATGCATCTGATCAAGCACTTCCAACTAAGTTTCGAAGCTCTGGGGCACAACTACGACGAATGGAGAGGCAAAGGCAGCGCAAGCTATAAGCTGTTTGCTCGCGCTGAGCTCTGAACGCCAAAATGAGCGAGCCGTTGTGCCTGCACCAGGGTCAAGCAAGGGGTGTGGCACACGACCGCTGGTTACGACCCCCTCCCCCCCGCTGAATTATATACCTAAGATAGCATTATCTGAAGGCCCTGTCAAACACAATGGGCAACATATCTATAATGAGCGCGTCAATCAACCCTTGTAGACAAAGTTTTGGCGAATTCTGAAGATTTAAGATATTAGGCTACCTAAGTGAAATGGTCATATTCCAACATGGTTAACTTTGTTTCAAAGGTGAATTAGCTAACCGTTTTTGCACTCAAGACAAAGCACTACTCCTTCTTTGTCCACCTCAGAAGTCCCGCTTCAAAATATCTTCAAACTGTGGAATTAGAAGCCAACCAAAATCTCGTTTTTCCCATTTTTCACTTTTGATCGCTGTGCTTTCACCAAATATTAATCAGAGCCAAGAAGAAATCAGGCTTAAAACAATCCTATGGAATTTACGAGGTTTAGGCTATCGATTCATATGAATACGGTTCGCTAAAAATGTTTTTATGACATAGTTAATGGAGTGTGACACACCCCCTCAGAGCTGTGGCATTCTGTTGCGCAGATGCGTGTAAAAGGCGTTGAATCGGAATATCGGCAACTTTGAAGCATTTATCGTTCTCGGTTTTCTTGGATGATATGAGTCCCTATGCTTTGCAGCTTTTAATGATATTATAACTCGCTTTTTCGGGCGTGTGCTTTTGGGCGGTAAGCGAAAGTCCGCCCTTTAGAGAGTGACTGACTCGTAGAAGATGGGTAGAGATACTCTACCCATCTCGGCGACGATTGGATTATTGGCTCCAGCAGCCAACCGTTTTAGAAAAAGGCAGGCTTCTCCTTTCCGCCCCAACAGCAACTTCTATCCACAAAAGCAATTTATTGATAGCTCCACAGCTGCCAGGTACAGTTTAGACTCAGTTCATTCACTGGAGTTTAGAACGATAGACACCCCCAAAAGCTGCTAAACTCAGACTGACAATTCTGAGTTAATTTTAATCGTCTAATTATCCATCGTTTTTGAAAGTATCGACACACAGTGCATACGCCAAACGCGAAGGCCGACATAGTGTTCTTGAACTTCGGTTTCAAAATTCAGTCTTTGCCTTAACAGCTGCACAAAAGAATAGAAACCAAACAAGATGTTTTCCCGCCTTCACGCAGAAATTAGACGGCACACCAAGGCTCACGGAAATGTAAGTATACATATACAGATGTGAAAAAACCACACTTCTAGAGAGCGAACTGTGACAAATATTATTTCTTACAACCCGCATTTCTCAAGCATCGTCAGTAGCAAAACGAGCGAATCACTTCAAATAAGGATTGATATACCGAAGAAAGTTTACCAAGGAGAAAAATGTCTCTTTAGGAATGTGGCTATGGAAGTGGTTTGAGCTTAATGAAGAGATAAACTTCTATGAAGCCATTGCTAACGTACAAATGTTTGTCTACGACATGTAACATCGCATGACAGAATTTGAGGTAGAAATGCAGAGCATAGAACTTATCAGCATCATACTTCTGCACGTGGTAGCAAAGGACTATAGGCAGCCACTTTCGTCATTTTTTCGCAATTTGCATCGTAAGCAAAATTGCGGACTTTCAACCAAAAGTAACTTCAAAAACCTATAAAAATAGCCCAAAAGAGGTGTGTTCTCATATCACCTGTGACAAGCTTCCAGCACTTCAGGATCTAATACTTCTAACCGCCCTCGCGTCTTTTACAGCTAAGCGCGGGAAATCAGATTCGACTTAGGATGTAGTGTACAACAATAGCTGGAAATGCTTAGAGATGGCCGTTGACCGTACATCGGCGCTCGTTGCCGGTCCATTAATGAACGAATTTATTAATGAACTGGATTATAACTAGAACACGGTCATTTATGGAATCGATTATTCGTGAGCTGATAGAGTTTTCAGCCCAGATGAAAAATCATCTGAGAACGCATAAGTAAGCGATTGATGAGATTGGATGGGATAAAATTGGCCTGTCGTCGAGCCATCTGCGCGCGGACTGGTCATGCGGACCACACGACGCTCAGGCATAACACATGGATTAGCTTGAATTGCCATAGTATAATTCGTTCTTCCATTTGGTTTCGAAACGCGCAGCTCGCGCTCCGCAATGACGATGGTCCCTGCTGATAACATCATCTATATATATATATATATATATAAAACTCAAAAATTGTCAGTTTGGAGGGTATGTGCGTTATAGAAACGCCGCTCAACCGATTGAGCTGAAACTTTACACACATATGTTTTCGAGCCTTGCGCAGATGATAGGCTACTTTTTGCAGCGATTCGTTGGGTCCTTCTATCGATTTATTGATTTGCAGCACACTTTTCAATGAAAATGATTCTTATCATTTGCTATCAAAACAGGGGTATGTAAACAAGGCTGGCATGTCTCATTGTGAACTTCTTTTGACGAAGTGCAGTGAAAAGTGTTCTTGATGTGAGTCTCAATTGCTCATTTAAATGGATGCACTAAATGTATCTTATGCGGAAACCTTAGCGTGCAAGAGACCATGAGTGCTTTGTAGCGAGTGTTTTGTACGGAAGCGTGCTCAATTTACGCTTATAATCAATGCTTTCTTCGTTACATACTCAATTTAAACAATGAGGGGTCAAAATTTTTCATGAGATTGCGCACAAATTATTTGTCAATACCAGAAATAATGTCAAGACAAGCGACAACTCACATTCGCTATAGTTGATCCCTGGGACCAGGAAAGTGCGCGAGTGCAAAGTACTGCCGACTCCACAAAAATTGACGGCAAGCAGTGAATGAAGATGAAGTAGCCGGTTAACGGCAAAATGTCACAAAAAATGATCCTCATAATAACAATGAGCGCTGCTATCAATTAACTCGCGCTGCTTGCTTAGGTTTTGCGTGTTGAACTTGATTTGGAGAAAGAGAGATATGCTACCGACTAATAAGTGTTCACATTTTGTTTTTGTTCTTTACACAGTTTCTACAATGCCACCGAATACCTTATCTTCATTCCCGATCAGTGATCATTCCCGGGCTGGACCGGGCAGATCAGCTAGTAACTTATAATAACGGGCTAAGGGTTGTATACGTTTGTCTGTCTGTCTGTCTGTCTGTGTGAATCTCTGTCTGTCACGAAATTCGTAGAGCAAGTTCCAGCAAAGTTCTTGAGCTAGAATTTTGGTTGTAGCACCCTATCAGCATTTAGGTGAGATATGCAAAATCACAAGCCGATCCGATAATTGGAACCTGTGAAATTGTGCGCCAAACGGATCCACGCGACATTTCGCGCGCCGAAGTGGGCCTGTAATTTGACTTTTTCCAAAGTCAAGGTTTCGTTTAGCAAGTAAATTCGCAAACCATGGACTCCAGCCCGAAAAGTGAGCAAAAGGTCTACTTTACGCAAGATTGGCGCCAAAAAGGAATAATTGCGTAGATGATCGATTTGTCAAAGTTTTACTTGGGAATGTGAGAAAATTTCTGCGCAGAAATGTAACTCACGGTTGTCATCATCTTTATGGCGACTACAAGCCATTATAACCCCAGTAACTGATTCAGAATCGCTTTCAATCTTTGGGAGAATACTTTTTTCCCTCAAAGTCACCGATCTGACATGAAAAGCTGTCAGAATGAGTAGTTGTTTACAATTCATTCGTGATGATCGGCATCGCGAGGTAAGTTTTAAAGCCATTATTTTGGAACTACGAGGAAGGCATGTAGATAGTAGAGCCAGTGCGAGCCTCTGTGAGGCAGAGGTGACGCACTGGTAACCAATAATTTCACTCTACTATATAAGTCCTTATTCACTTATGTAGGTGTTTAAATAAGTGCAGCAAATGCAACACCGGCAATGTACGGCAGCAGTTTTGTTTATTAATTATGTTAACAAAGCCGTTTCGGTCTTTAGAGGCTACACGTCCTAAACGGCTTCATATTGCAGTCAAGAACAGCAATAAAGTACATTTAAAGCCTTATATCCAGGGCCCGGCACAGATCGTCTGGTAGCGGGCTGGACTTCGTTTTTGAAGCAAACAGCAAAGGGGATATCGTTTTTAACTTGTGGCGGCCGAGCACCAAGAATAAGCGCCATTTAGTCGAACACAAGCTTTTCGGACAGGTTATCACACGACTGACATGCTCTATCGTGTATGGCAATTGCGCGCGATTTGAAAGCAAGGCTAAAATAAACAAATTGCTTGTTTACAGCGCACACAAAAGCATATGACACCGAAATTGAACTGTATGCATAAAAAATTATTTGCGAAAGTGTTATGTAAAAAGATTTGAAAACTTATGTGAAGTAATACCTTTTCCAAAATTAGATCGTCTCCAGACGGCCACCAGACGATCTGAGATCGTCTGGAGCATATACTTTCGTCACTTCACATAAGTTTCGGATCTTTTTAGCATGGACGGATTCCCCGGTCAAAAATCTATCCCTGAGCATGAAAACATTTTCATATAATTGCCTTTCCTTTGTTTTTTGCCATCATTTGTTCACGCTTTGTTAAATATCGCGCTCTAATGCCAAAGTCTTGTGCATGCGTAGTATTCAGCTCCAATTTGGATTTTCACTCTTATCTTACGTCTTTTCTTTCAGACTAGTAAATCTTTCTTGTTTTCATCTTCTCCTAAGCAGGTAGGTCAAAAGGGACTTCGTAAAACTTCCGAAAGTCAGGGGAGACTTCGTTTTCAGAAACCCTAGAAACCGACTTGTGCCGGGCCCTGCTTATATCCATGTCACATGCCATCATGTCCCCAAGTAATCACGGAGGAATTCACAAAAATGCAGAAATCTCTTTTTTACCTTAATTTTCTTGATATGGCCAAGCATAGAAAATGCGTATCTTGCCCTTATGCTGGACTTACCGGCTTTTTTCTTTTAAAGCATGAGGCTAAAGCATGCGGATGGCCTATTGAAAGCATATAAAGTAATACATTTAAGATGATCAAAGAGAAGTTCAATAACTGAAACTGTTGAGTTTTGATATTCACTTGCGTCCATATTGATGCATACCGTTACTGTTATACCAAGCATCGAACCTGTCATGGGGGAAACAAACTAGAAATGAAGCATCATTGAGTAACCTCTTAGATTGTGTTTATCGTGTGGGCGGTGCTCGTCATCTTTATCAGTGCGTCATCTCTGCTTTGCAAAGGCTATCACTGGTTGTACTGGTTGTACTGTCCACATCTTTTCTTGCAATCCCAAAAATGATGGCTTCGGAACTTACCGCGCGATGACGATCACCACGAATGAATTGTAAACAACTACTTATTTCAAAAGCTTTTTTCATATAAGAACGTTAACTATGAACGGGAGAAAGTTTTCTCCAAAGATTTGGTGCAGGTTTGAATAAGTTACTGAAGTTATTGTGGTTTGATACTCAGACACTGGGAGCGGACGAGCCGCGGCCCTAAAAGGCATTCTTGCCCACCCACGGCCTTAATTCTGCCCACCCACGGGCTTAATTTGGAGGCATGGCGGGGGTGCGACCGACCCGCGGCCTTCTTTCATGTCAATATTATTGCTCTGGCCGAGAAGTAAGAGGAAATGAGCTCATCGGCTCAGCCGCGGGTTTTAATGATGGGGCGGAGCATTGCAGCGGCTAAGCCGCGGACCAAAATTCGTGTAAGAGTCTCCGGCCGAGCCGAGGCCTGTGTAAAATGAAGGCCGCGGCTCGGCCGCTCCCAGTGTCCTAGCGTAAAGGATACTTGCGTGAGTACGACGCATGATTAGGCTGCCCTCAATGTCGTTGGATGTGTTTCCAGTCTCCCAGTCAGGAACAAGATCAATACGTTTCTTGTGAACAACCTTGTACCTAGCATCTGGCGTTATCCAATTTTGAAGTCGGACTTGGTTTCCGATGCTGATTTCACGGTGGCTCCAATTTTTTACTGTGTATTTTCTTCCTGTGCCCGGCTTAGGCAATCAAATTCTATATGATTTAGTGACAAAGGGGAGCCTATAAATGATGGGCCAAGGCCCAAGTAGGCCGAGCTAGAGTGGCCTACGGACTGCCCGACAACCAGCCGCGGCTGAGCCGAGGCCCACCTGCAACCGAGCCTAGGTTCATTGCCGGCTGAGCCGGCCCTCTCTCCGGCTAAGCTGCGGAAGCTGCGAAAATCCAGCCAGAAAGGGGCGCGGCTCGTTCGCTCGCAGTATCTGAGAAGGATGACAACGTTACATCTTTGAGCAAAAATCTTCTCAAGTTCATAGATAAAGCCTTGACAAATCGACTATTTGCAAAATTGTCCTTTTTACACCAATCTTGCATAAAAGTACACTTTCTGCTCACTTTCTGGGCTGGACTCTATAACTTACAGATTTACTTCTTAAATGAATCCCAACTTTGGAAAAAGTCCAATCATCGACCTGCTTCGCTGCTTTGGCTCGCCAAAAGTCGCTTGGATCCGTTTGACGCACAGTTTTCACATGTTCAAATTATTGAGTCATCTTGTGCTTCTGCACACTTCACCTTCATGCTGACAGGCTGATACAGCAAAAATTCCAATTCAAGACCTTTGCTGGAACTCGGTCTACGAAGTTCGTGACAGAGAGAAACTCACACGCACAACGTAAACAAATGAGCTCGTTATTATAAGTTACTAGCTTGCATTCCCTGCTTCGCCCGCATAGAAGATCTAACTGGCTCAACAAAGCGCAAATTCTCAACTCACTGCGTTTCGGCTTTCTTTCACTTCTCATGCAACACATGGTAGACTTCCTAATCGCATCGCCTTGAATTACCGCATCTCACTTATCGTGAAATAGAAATGAGTTCTACCGCTGTTGTTTACACGAAAGTTGAATGTGGATTGGTAGTATTGATAAAAGTTCATTTTTTCCAAAATCGATAAATCAATATAAAAAGAGGGAGTTTCGCCGCGAAAAATAGCCTATTGGATGGGCCGGCGTCGAAACTATATATATGCGAAGTTTCGCGCTGATTGGTCTACACACAAAAGTTTCTATAAAGAACACATTACTAACAATCCACCAACACTCAGCTTTATAGATGTAATAGATGGTGGATAGAAATCGTTTTATTGAGTCAAGCACTTCGAGCACATTTTGAAATACTCAATTTTAGGATGCATCAACAGTTTTACTGGAACATGTATCACTTGCTCGTACTCAGATCGGGCGCATGCATACGTTAGGTCTCAGCCATACCTCAAGCGATTTCAATCGCTACGCTATCTAGCAATTTGCCAGATGTCTTAAGCCCCGAGCAGACTTCACTTTGACCGTCGCAACTGCAGTCAGACACTCAGACACTCGCGGTTGAGTCGCGCAGGGGATCCGCCCACAAAATGGGCATTCGCACCAAAATCCGGTGGACCGGCGCGAGTCATCATTTTAGTTTCGTCCCGATTTTGGTGCGATTTTATCGCGACGGGCGAGGAGATTTCGAAATAATGCACCTATACGCCAGTTCTTCCCAGCATTTGTTGCTTTTTCTCTTCCTTTTGATTTGAAATACTCTTTCAATTGTTATTTTGTACTGTTCGTACAAAATTTTTCGTCATAAGTGCATTTTTCAAGCGCTAGCTGTAGTTTTTTGAAAATTTCTACGTGAAAAGTTTTTTCTTGATATTCGTGTTCAGCTATCTCCTAAATGGATAAGATTCTTTCATCACCACCGTTAGTACTGTAAGGTATATTGCATCCGAAGTCGCCTATTATATGTCAAACTAGCTGGCTTACCCGGCTCCGCCGTATCCGGACCAAACTTGGCACACATACACTTCGGGCCCCGGTGGGTGTCACAGTCCACTTTTCGTTATCGATCGATGTCGATTTTACCGATTTTTATCGATTTTTTTGCAGAGTTCACCTACAGGGCTAGGAGTTGGCACAGGGGGGGAAGTGAGCATGGGGATTCCGAATACAATATTAGTTTTCAGAATTATCGATTACTTTTATTGATTTTATCGATTTTTTGTAAATTTTGACATGCGAGGCTGGGATTTTGCACAGGGGGTAATCGAGCATGCTGATTACGAACACATTATTAGTTTTCAGAATTATCGATTACTTTTATTGATTTTATCGATTTTTTTTGTAAAGTTTGACCTGCGGGGCTGGGAGTTGGCACAGGGGGGTAATCGAGCATGGGGATTCCGAATACAATATTGGTTTTCAGGATTATCGATTACTTTTATCGATTTTATCGATTTTTTTGTAAAGTTTGACCTGCGGGGCTGGGAGTTTGCACAGGGGGGTAATCGAGCATGCAGATTACGAATACAATATTAGTTTTCAAGATCGTCCATTACTTTTATCGATTTTATCGATTTTTTGAAAATTTGAGCTAGGGGGCTGGAATTTGGCACAGGGGTGTAATCGAGCATGCTGATCACCCCCTTGGGGATGATCAGCATGCTCGATTACCCCCCTGTGCAAACTCCCAGCCCCGTAGCTCAAACTTTGCAAAAAAAAATCGATAAAATCGATAAAAGTAGTCGATAATCCTGAAAACCAATATTGTATTCGGAATCCCCATGCTTGATTACACCCCTGTGCGAACTGCCAGCCCCGTAGCTCAAACTTTGCAAAAAAATCGATAAAATCGATAAAAGTAATCGATAATCCTGAAAACCAATATTGTATTCGGAATCCCCATGCACGATTACCCCCCTGTGCCAACTCCCAGCCCCGTGGGTGAACTCAGCAAAAAAATCGATAAAAATCGATAAAATCGATATCGATCGATAACGAAAAGTAGCCTATGACACGCGCTGGGGCCCGAAGTGTATGTGTGCCAAGTTTGGTCCGGATTGGTTCAGAAATGGAATTTTCTATTCGGAACATACGTACAGACAGACAGACATACAGACAGACAGACAGACAGACGTACATACAAACAGACATTCAGCTTTATATATAAGACTAGCGACCCTACGGGTCGCTAGTAAGTGGGTGTAGGCAGACACATTGATATCTGCCCATAATTAAGTAAAAATCCCAAGAAAGAAAATTTCCATCTTCCCAGCGACCTTTCGCGTATAGTGAGTAGTAGAAACAAAACACTATGCTCTTAGGAAAAGAAGCTACTACCAGTGACCATCCGCAAAGCATGTCTGCTTTTCTCCTGCAGATACCTTCGCCCAGATACCAAGGCTCTTAAACAAGGAAGCTACCTCCAAGCACCTGTTTAGAACAGCTGATTCATCCCAATACTCAGATTGAATCCCAGGAAAGTGCCATGTTAATGGAAGCGTCAAGTTATGTCTTCCAGCAGCCGAAAACTCAGATCTATATATATATATATATATATATATCAGTGGCGTACCGAGGGGGGGGGGCGGGGGGGGGGGGCGCGCCCCCCCCCCCCCCCGAGAACGGGTCGCGAAATTTTTGAAAGTTACTTACATGGGTTATAAAAATGTGCAAGTGACTTGTTTTTACTTGTAAATAATTAAAATAATTTTTAAAATTTTTTAAAAATTCATTTTAGCCTTATAAAAATTTTTTTTCGGGGGCGTGGCTGACACCACGCCCCCTTTTTCCAGATTTTAGGGGTCGGGGACCCGGAAAAATTTTGAGAAGCACCCCAAAAAATTTTTCGGAGTGCTTGGCTAACGCCACGCACCTTCTTTAGAAAAAAATTTTTGTCGCGCCCCCCCCCCCCCCCCCGAGCCGAAATCCTGGGTACGCCACTGATATATATATATATATATATATAGTGACCGCCAAAAAGTTGCGGACAAGCCGCCTTCCTTTTTTCATCGCTCATTTTTGGATGGAAAACAAAGATGAAAGAATGACTGGATTGCATGAAATGATAGAGCTCTTCAAGAGCTACAACCTACACATTGCGCTTTCTGGAAAATGTTTACTATAAAACTTTAAAAATCTTTTCCTAAAAAAAGTCCGAAAATGGCCGCGCCATAATGTCGCGGACATTAATTCTTCGAACGCGAAAAATTTCTTTTAGGTCCTTTCTTGGAGCAAAAACAGAAGTTTTCCGAACAGGTAAGCATACTATTTTATAGAGCTCATCGAGGACAACAATCGGGTAGTAGTTACTTCCAAAAAAACCCAAGCTTGAATTTTATTTTGCTTTTTTTTCAAAAATAACTTCTAATTCCCCAATTTAAGCCAAATTTCTTCGCATGGGAACCTATTCAAGATATCCCAACAAAGCTAATTGGATAAACTGGATGCCTTTTGATATATTCTATGCATCCGACGTGTGCTGTCGAGTTTCTTTGCTGAAAATGGCTCTTGACAGTGAGTGCACATGACCCCTCCTGCATCTCACCACTGACTTGCACCACTTTGCAGGCTTGTAGCTCGGCCGACAGTTATTCTACGAGCCTGTGCGGAGGCTCATTCGAAAGAGCGTGACTTTCTCTACATGAGGGTATGCAAATGATTTCAGTTTCAGGAATAACAGAGATTTGGCGGATGGGGTGACAAAGCGCAGCCTTAGAGGTGAATGGAGTGAAGGCTCTTATCAACATCAGAACAGTCTCAGAGCTCCGAAATGGGTCTATTGCAAGAAAATTAACGGTTTTAAACTTCCAGGATGGCACTGGTGGCGAAAGGAGCTTTGCTCAACTTTGACTTAAAAATCCTCAACCTACAACTGAAGCTGCGCTTTATCACCCCATTCGCCAAATCTCCGGTTCCTCCCAAACTCAATTCATTTGCATACCATCATGTCGAGAAAGTCACGCTCTTTCGAATGAGCCTACTTGCAGGCTCGTAGAATGACTGCCGACTGAGCTACAAGCCTGCAAAGCGGTGCAAGTCAGTGGTGAGATGCAGGTGGGGTCATGTGCACTCACTGTCAAGAGCCATTTTCAGCAAACAAACTCGACAGCACATGTCGGATGCATAGAAGATATCAAAAGGCATCCAGTTTATCCAATTAGCTTTGTTGGGATATCTTGAATAGGTTCCCATGCGAAGAAATTTGGCTTAAATTGGGGAATTAGAAGTTATTTTTGAAAAAAAAGCAAAATAAAATTCAAGCTTGGGTTTTTTTGGAAGTATCTACTACCCTATTGTTGTCCTCGATGAGCTCTATAAAATAGTATGCTTACCTGTCCGGAAAACTTCTGTTTTTGCTCCAAGAAAAGACCTAAAAGAAATTTTTCGCGTTCGAAGAATTAATGTCCGCGATTATGACGCGGCCATTTTCGGACTTTTTTTAGGAAAAGATTTTTAAAGTTTCTATAGTAAACATTTTCCAGAAAGCGCAATGTGTGGGTTATAACTCTTGAAGAGCTCTATCACCTCATGCAACCCAATCATTTTTTCATCTTTGCTTTCCATCCGAAAATGAGCGGTGAAAAAAGGAAGGCGGCTTGTCCGCAACTTTTTGGCGGTCACTGTATATATATAACCCAATGTCTGTGAGGATGTTCGTTTAGTTGTTCGTTCGTTATAGAAACGCCAGCTATTGAACCGATTGAGTTAAAACTTAGCATACATATGTTTTCGACCCCGGCGGTTGTTTATAGCTACTTTTCGCAGCGATTCGCAGGGTCCTTCTATCGATTTATTGATTTGTTTACCTAAATCTCGGAAAATGAAAGTTTGACGTGCTCTAACCAATCATTTTCCAATAAACATAAGCAGGGGTAGTGAAGTTCATTCTGATCTCAAGGTCGACAGGATGCAGCGGGTTCGTCTCAAAGCGCTTTCCGCGCATAGATTAGAAAGTGTAAGTATGATCGGTTTCCAGATTTGTGTGAAGGAGGGCTACGGACTTCACTGACGAGAGGGTACGAAATACAATTCTATAGCGTGGAGTTTAACAAGTTTATGCCGAAAATCACAGAATTGCGCAACCCGCTCTACACGAACCTGTTGGTGGGTAAGAAAAAACTCCGCCAGTTTGAGCCCGCCTTTGCTGGCAACTGGTTCTTTTGATATATTGTCGTTTGTGGTTGCAGGACCAGTAGTCCGCGGAGATGTTTCAAACTGGCGGAAATCGTTCCCCTACCCCATCTTGGTTGAACTAAAAGTCTCGGGCGAGACCGGGTCATCAGCTAGTATGTAGATAAAAACGAAGCAAGATTTTTTTCTATGGTGTCTTGCCAGTGAACGGACTCATTTCTTAGAACAGACTAAAGCTTGCCCAACGCCTTCTTTTGAAGAACAATCTTACCGAAACTGTCCTATCGCACAAAACCCTAGGTCTTTCCTTCCCTCGAAAACAAGCTCCTTATGCTTCCGCTTTTGAGCGCAGAAGTATGGTTGAGAAAAAGGGGCCGTAATTTTTCCAGCAGGTCTCTATATAATTAACTATTGACTCCTAAAATTTTTTTAGCGCAAATATTTTGCTGCCTGAGCCCTGAGTCTTTTCTTCTCACGAGACCAAGCTCCCTGTTTTTTTTTGCTTCTAGGGCCAAAAGTGTGGTTTTAGCGAAGTTCAAAAGGTTAGAGTTTTCAGAGAAGATAATTTACTGTCGCAAGAAGCTCATGGGTCTGTCTTTCCCTCGGAATCACTCTCCCGCCTTCAGAGGCAGAAGTCAGGTTTTTGCAGAGTAGAATGGCCACAAGTGAATTTTAAACAAGTTTCTGTAAAATAAACATTGACACCCAGAAATTTTCAGCGAAAGTATATCTTGCTGGCTGAGCTTATGAGTCTCTTCCCCTTGAGACCAAGCTCCCTGTCTTTTTTGCTTTTAGGGCCAGAAGTGTGGTTTTTGATTTTTGTGATTTTGCCAAGTTTGAGAGTCAAACGTCTTAGCAAAAATGTCCTGTCGGATGAAACTCATGGGCTGTCCTTCTTTAGAGACTGAATTCCGTGTGCTTTTCTGCTTTTAGGGGCAGAAGTACTGGTTTTTGCGTAGTCTAGGGGTCAAACATCTTAGCGAAAATGTCCTGTCGGATGAAGCTCATGGGATTGTCCTTCTATCGAGAGCACTTTCTGCTTTTTTACTTTTAGAGGCAGACGTATGGTTTTTGCAAAGTAGAAGGGCCAGAAGTAAATTTTGAAGCAAGTTTCTGTATGAATAAACATTGACACCCAGGAATTTTCAGCGAGTTTCTTGCTGGCTGAGCTTATGAGTCTTTTCCCTCCGAGACCAAAAGGGTCAGAAGTAAATTTCAAGCAAGTTCTGTATAATCACTGACACCCAGAAACTTCTGGCGAAAATATCTTGCTGCCTGAGACCATAATTCTTTCTTCCCTCGAGACCAAGCTCCCTGTCTTTTTTTGCTTTAGGACCAGAAGTGTGGTTTTTGAGTTTGTGGTTCTTGCGAAGTTTGGGGCCAAAAGTTTCAGTGAAAATGTCCTATCGGATGAAGCTCATGGGTCTTTCTTTCCCTCGAGACCACTTTTCTACCTTCAGAGGCAGAACTCCGGTTTTTGCAGAGTAGAATGGCCACAGGAGAATTTCAAACAAGTTTCTGTAGACTAAACATTGACACCCAGAAATTTTCAGCGGAAGTATCTTGCTGGCTGAGCTTATAAGTTTCTTCCCTTCGAGACCAAGCTATCTGTGCTGTTTTGCTTGTGAGGGTAAAAGGATGGGTTTTGCAAAGTAGAATGGCCAAGAACTTCAAGAAGTTTCTGTATAATAATTACATGGACATCCAGAAACTTCTGGCGGAAATATCTTGCTGCCTGAGGCCATAATTCTTTCTTCCCTCGAGACCAAGCTCCTTGTGCTTTTTTGCTTTTAGAGCCAGAATTGTGGTTTTTGAGTTTTGTGGTTCTTGCGCTTTTAGGGCCAGAAGTGTGGTTTTTGAGTTTTGTGCTTTTTGTGGAGTTTGGGAGTCAAACGTCTTAACGAAAATGTCCTGTCGGATGAAACTCATGGGCTGTCTTTCCCTAGAGACTAAATTCCCTGTGCTGTTCTGCTTTTAGGGG
Organism: Cylicocyclus nassatus; assembly: GCA_958299035.1. NCBI lineage: Eukaryota > Metazoa > Nematoda > Chromadorea > Rhabditida > Strongylidae > Cylicocyclus > Cylicocyclus nassatus. The sequence continues at coordinate 75,532,144 of CATQJL010000305.1, read as the reverse complement.
CAGAAGTACTGGTTTTTTGCGAAGTCTAGGGGGTCAAACGCCTTGGCGAAAATGTTTGTCGCATGAAGCTCATAGTTCTGTCTTTTCCTCAAAACCAAGCTATCTGTGCTGTTTCGCTTTTAGTGGAAAAAGGGTGGTTCAAAGTAGAATGGCCAGAAGTAAATTTTAAGCAAGTTCTGTGTAATCACTGACATCCAGAAACTTCTAGCAAAAATATCTTGCTGCCTGAGGCCATAATTCCTTCTTACCTCGAGACCAAGCTCCCTGTCTTTTTTGATTTCAGAACCAGAAGTGTGGTTTTTGAGTTTGTGGTTCTTGCGAAGTATGGGAACCAAAAGTTTCAGTGAAAATGTCATATCGGAAGCTCATGGGTCTGTCCATCCCCAGAGACCACTTTTCTGCTTTCAGAGGCAGAAGTATGGTTTTTGCAGAGTGGAAGGGACAGAATTAAATTCTGTGTAATTAGATAGCGACTCGTAGAAATTCTTAGCGAAAATTTCTTGCCGCCTCAGTTTATAAGCCTCTTCTTTCCTCGAGACCAGACTCTTTGTGCTTTTCTGATTATAGGGGCAGAAGTAGGATTTTAAAAAGTAAAGGCGGGCCAAAGTGAATCTATAACAACTTTGGGTAAATTTACCGTCTATAGAATTCTCAGCATGCTCACTTACCCCCGGACCAGTGCCATCTCAGCCTCGTAGCTTCAGTTGAAAAACGATGAAATCAATAAAAGTAATGGGTAATCTCAAAAAAGGTTACTATCTTTGCAGTGAGCGTGCTCACATACAACTTTGTGCCAAATACCAGGCATGTAGCTCTAATTTTACAAAGAATAGAAAATCGACAGAAATAATAGGTACATTCAAGAACACTTATTATAATCGCAATCGGCATGCTCGCTTTTTCCCATGTGCCAAATCCCAGTTTCATGGCTTAGACTTTGCAAAAAATCGATAAAGCCAGTGAAGGTAAATGATAACTTGTAAAATAAGAACGTGTTCGTGAGCAGCATGCTCAATTACCTGCCTGTACCAACACCCCCAGCGCCGTGGTTCAAACATTGCAAAAAATCAATTGAACCAATAGAAGTAATGGGTATTTTCTGAATTGGTTATCATATTCTGATCAGCATGTTCGCTTACCCCCCCCCCTTGTGCCAACTCTCAGCCCCATAGTTCAAAATTTGCAAACAAACTGATAAAATGATAAAAGTAATGGATATTTTTGAAAATGGTTATCATATTCGTAATCAGCATGTTCGCTTACCCCCCTTTGCCAGCTCTCAGCGCCGTAGCTGGAACTTTAAAAATCGATAAAATGATAAAAGCAATTGATAATTCTAAAAACTAATATTGTAATCGTAATCAGTATGTTCGCTTACCCCCCCCCCCTTTGCCAACTCCCAGCCCCATGATTCAAATTTGCAAACAAACTGATAAAATGATAAAAGTAATGGGCATTTTTGAAAATGGTTATCATATTCGTAATCAGCATGTTCGCTTACCCCCCCCCCCCGTGCCAACTCTCAGCGCCGTAGCTGGAACTTTGCAAAAACGATAAGATGATAAAAGCATTTGATAATTCTAAAAACTAATATTGTAATCGTAATCAGCATGTTCGCTTACCCCCCTTTGCCAACTCCCAGCCCCATAGTTAAAAATTTGCATACAAACTGATAAAATGATAAAAGCAATGGGCATTTTTGAAAATGGTTATCATATTCGTAATCAGCATGTTCGCTTACCCCCCCCCCGTGCCAACTCTCAGCGCCGTAGCTGGAACTTTGCAAAAAATCGATAAGATGATAAAAGCATTTGATAATTCTAAAAACTAATATTGTAATCGTAATCAGCATGTTCGCTTACCCCCCTTTGCCAACTCCCAGCCCCATAGTTAAAAATTTGCATACAAACTGATAAAATGATAAAAGTAATGGGCATTTTTGAAAATGGTTATCATATTCGTAATCAGCATGTTCGCTTACCCTCTTTTGCCAGCTCTCAGCGCCGTAGCTGGAACTTTGCAAAAAATCGATAAAATGATAAAAGCAATTGATAATTCTAAAAACTAATATTGTAATCGTAATCAGCATGTTCGCTTACCCCCCTTTGCCAACTCCCAGCCCCATAGTTAAAAATTTGCATACAAACTGATAAAATGATAAAAGCAATGGGCATTTTTGAAAATGGTTATCATATTCGTAATCAGCATGTTCGCTTACCCCCCCCCCCCGTGCCAACTCTCAGCGCCGTAGCTGGAACTTTGCAAAAAATCGATAAGATGATAAAAGCATTTGATAATTCTAAAAACTAATATTGTAATCGTAATCAGCATGTTCGCTTACCCCCCTTTGCCAACTCCCAGCCCCATAGTTAAAAATTTGCATACAAACTGATAAAATGATAAAAGTAATGGGCATTTTTGAAAATGGTTATCATATTCGTAATCAGCATGTTCGCTTACCCTCTTTTGCCAGCTCTCAGCGCCGTAGCTGGAACTTTGCAAAAAATCGATAAAATGATAAAAGCAATTGATAATTCTAAAAACTAATATTGTAATCGTAATCAGCATGTTCGCTTACCCCCCTTTGCCAACTCCCAGCCCCATAGTTAAAAATTTGCATACAAACTGATAAAATGATAAAAGTAATGGGCATTTTTGAAAATGGTTATCATATTCGTAATCAGCATGTTCGCTTACCCTCTTTTGCCAGCTCTCAGCGCCGTAGCTGGAACTTTGCAAAAAATCGATAAAATGATAAAAGCAATTGATAATTCTAAAAACTAATATTGTAATCGTAATCAGCATGTTCGCTTACCCCCCTTTGCCAACTCCCAGCCCCATAGTTAAAAATTTGCACACCAACTGATAAAATGATAAAAGTAATGGGCATTTTTGAAAATGGTTATCATATTCGTAATCAGCATGTTCGCTTACCCCCCTGTGCCAACTCTCAGCGCCGTAGCTCGAACTTTGCAAGAAATCGATAAAATGATGGAAGTAATTGATAATTCTAAAAACTAATATTGTATTCGTAATCAGCATGTTCGCTTACCCCTTCGCTCCAACTCCCAGCCCCGTACCTCAAAATTTGCGAGTAATCGATAAACTTGGTAGGAGCAGTAACAAGTTTCCATACTGGAAAACAACATACACGAAAACACCATCGACCAGAAAAACACCATCGAGGACGTACAGACAGCATCCACCAGCGTACAGACAAGTACACCATTCGGTTTTATATATATAGAAGGATACGTGGATTGCGTCAGAAAGCTAGGGAGTTTTTTTCCTGATGAACTGCTGTCATTTTCATCACAAGTTTTTTTTTACCTTTGTTATTCGATGAATCTGTCTTCTCCCAGTTCTTTTCTTGTGCATTCTGAGCTTACATGTTTTCATGTAGTCTGCTACTCCTTTTAAGGAGTAGCAGACTGATAACCATGATCATTGATATCATGATCAGCATGATAAGCATGATCATTTCCTTTTGGTGCTCGACTTTTTGCGCCACTTCTTTCTAAATGTAAGCGACAAATAGATGAAGATGATAAGGTTGTCTTGTAATCACCGTTTAGGCCTGCGAACCACCTACGGAAATTCAACAGTACGCCTGTAGACAGAGCGGGAAGAAGGGAAAATTTGACCATCTGAAGGACCTCCCGGAAGGATTAGTCAATTTCTTAATAAGTGGGTCAATGTGTGTTTGAGTACATTACTTTCAATAACTAATTTAGGTTTCATCCTTGACGCTCTTGGCCTATACCGCGACCAACTTCTGCGGACGCCAGATGAGCATAAACGGAATCCGAATAAGTATGTATAGTAAGTTCTCGAAAGACCTTCATGTGCACTAGAATTTAGGTGGTGGTTGGACTTAGCCGAAAATGACGACGCTCGCGAAAAATTATACGTCCTCTCAGAGAAAAGAGGAACATGGAGCGGTAAAGCGAGGATAGCAATTGGGAGAGCTTTGTGAGTTTTCTCATAAAGAAGCGATACTTCTGAACTATAATTTTGCAGGGAAGACATTCGGAGGTATCATTTTGACCCTGATAGGTCCATGCTCCTTCCATCAAAGGGATTCATTTGTTTCATACGATCCTGGTAACAATAATTTTTTATTTTCAGAAAAAGCGCGTCATGGTCGAAGGCAGCAGTGTTACCAAAGAAGACGTAACGATCCAGAAGACTGAAAACGTTGAAGATGAAGTTGAAGTAGTCGTAGAAAATTAATGCTATTGCCATTCTTAATCGTAGTTCTTTCGTAAGCTTGTGTTGTGGTTGCGGTGCTTTGATTCCTATACTTGCTGCTGACTGTGCATGTCATTTCGATGTTATTGTAAACGCTGAGAAGATCTTGTCTATTTGTTAATAAATTTCGCGACGTAAGACTGTGTTTTATAAGCAGAGAAGTTACAAGCATAAGAAGTGGGACCCAAAAAGATTAAGGACGTTAGGTAAGTGAAAAGGGAGGCGTGAGAAAGGGCACAGAAGACGCAAGAACCTATTAAATAAGGGCGTAGGCCGCGTGCTCTGAACGCGATCGGGACATTTTGGTGTCTCGCGTAGGTGTCCCGATTTTGCCCCGATTTTGTCGCGCACTTTTGCCGCGACACAAAATCAGGTGTCCTGATTTTGCCGCGACACCGATTTCGCGAGTCGCCCAGGCATTCGTTGACGACACATCGTTTTGCCCTGCGCGACTCAACCGCGAGTGTCTGAGTGAATCGCGACGAGACAACTGTTACAACATCATTCCATGCCGATCAACTTGCATTCGGTTGTGATACTTTTCCAGCCCGAAATTTTTGAATGTGAAATCAAAATGAATGGAAATCTTGGCGATTAGATCGCGACGATTGAGTCGCGTGAAGTCTGTCCGGGGCCTTAAGTCCAACATTGGCACAGCGCAAATGCATAGTCTGTACAACTTTCGTAAATTGCCAAAATATTCCATCTTTTCGGCGCGTTTGAGATGCGCCCATGATGAGTTATTGACGATTCGAATATTGTCAAATCGTGTCGCTACTATAATCCGAGTGGTATGGCCATGGCCTTAGAAAAAGTATTCCATTGAAAACAGGCGCTCGTAACCTCAACCAGCTTCTCGTAATCTCAACAGCCTTGAGCAACAGCGTCCCATCCCGCTACATAAGGCTGGTGCCTGACTAGTGTCAGCAACTTTTTGCATTAAAAGCGGTGATGATCGATCCTGCCATTTCATCACGCTACTAACATAAAATAAACATCATCAATGGTCCGCTGATATTTTTAGTGCCTCGAGAGCATAGGCTGCAGCAAAGAACTTAGAAAAAAGGAGACTTCTACTAGTTCCGCGCTAACCAGAATGGGAACTCATCCATTTGGGAATGAATGGTAAAAGTGAAAGAAAAACACGAGAACTTTTATAATTGTTATAATTTCTTCATTCATTATCAGCTGCAAATCTTCTGCCCAAACTGTAAATGACTTTATTTCTATAAGAAATCCAACAGGCATATGTGCAATTACAGTGAATTCTTCTGCTAACCGCTTCCAAATTTGTGCATAATATGTCAGAAATGCCAACAACAAAACACATGCAACGATTCAGATTCTTGTCCTGAAAAAACATCGTAGAGGGCTTTACCAAATATTTTTGGTTTTTGAGGATTCGACTCATTCATGAACTTTCAAATGTGGCAAAGCGCTTCAAAGCTAACAAGTTTATGGTCGGAAGACGAAGGTAGACTAGCCAAAATAACAGGTGCAGAGTGGAGAGCTATTTTGAGACTGGTTTCTAGATGTGCAGAGCACCATTGTAAGAGAAGTTATGAACGATTTCAATGCAAGTAAAATTTACATGCGACCCAAAAACATATCTGGCATTGTGGTTCAGAAGTTACAGCCTAAAGACTGGACTTCAAAAGCACCTACATAGCAAGATCTGCAACTGCATCCACAAAATACATTTATTAAGTCATTTATAACTTCTTCTTCAGACGCATTCAGCGAATAGTGAAGACAATTTCAGATCAGGGTTAAGCTTAAGTGGTGTGCAAATCTGTAGTTTTGGCCGCTTCAACTTTTTACTGCCCTATTGTGAAAGATGAAAGGAATTCTTTACAAGGTAATATTTTTGCGAATCTTGTTAAATTAAGTTATAAATCTGAAATCAACAAACCGCGTACTGATGAGTACGCTTTTCGTTATTTTTTCTCCATTGAGTTGAATACGAAGTATGTTGGCAGGCCGACACAAAATCCTGCGGAAGTTATCACAGCAGAAAAACATGATTACTCTAAATCAGAGATAAAAGTGGAGCTGTAGTACACTTATTTTTTAGTACATACCCATCAAGTGCATGACAAGTTTCCCAAACAAATGTTGTTAAAAAGAATGATGGCCACTTTCCTTGCGTTAGTCTGGATATCAGATGGAAAGACGAGATCATTAAGGCAAAGCAGCAAGCTTGTATGCAGACCTGAAAGATATGGGCATCAAAGTCTTGGCCAATCTCCAAAGAGCTATCAACCTGTATATACAACTGGATATTTCTTTTGAATTTCGCCATGTCATTTGCTCGATTAGTTGAGCGAGACAACCTCTGAAAGTGAACCATTTCAAAACATTTCTGCAGACTAGAAGAATGTCTTGTTTCAAATAAAAGCAAATACCTTTGCTTCTTTGCAAATTGCCACACAAGTGACTGTGTTCATGGATATGACAATAATGCAAAGAGCTGTACCATGTGCAAAGTCTCCATAAAACGAGATGAGCGTACCGCAAGGTGTATCCGCGTACAACCACGCTAGCGAATGAACATCGTATCTGAAGTCGCAGCCATCTGAAAAGTACAATGGTAAGCTTGAGTGGAAAGTGTGTGATTAAGAAAAGTTTGCGGAGGAAAGATTCCTTTCTATTAACTTATCGTGACCCAACAATCGTTTCTTTATGTTTTCTGCTATGACAAATTTTCTTTTTCTTACAAAGACCTTAGGCGAATCAATGCAATCAAGTTCCGGAGTTCAACGACCAACATTATGTAACTTAGAACTCGGCACGGGTGATATCTGTGCAAGCTGGATATCGTTTTAAAGATAAAAAGAAAGGAGGTGTTGTACAGGCGGAACTCAAAGAAAAACTGCATGTATCCCATGGATACCGGAATCAAAAAAACCAAAAGTGAAAATTTTGTTATACTAACTTATACGGACTAGTCGTTTGCGCACATATAACTTGATTTGCACTGTATATGCGTTCAAGGAGAAAAAACTATGTAAGAAAAATGTTGGCTCAAAAAAGTAAGGCCATAACTTCCCTCTTCCTTTACTTTGATCTTTGTCCTTGTTTAGATGCCTTTTATTTACATGGTGGCAGTGGCGCCAAGATTCCCCTTTAGGGATGGGGGGGGGGGGACAAAAAAATTTTCTTAATGAAGATGGGTGATGTTACCCACTCAGTTAGAGAATTTTTTTATCTGACTGCTAATTTCATTTTATACGGGGTGTCCCAAAAAAATGTGCACACTGTTTGGTTGTAAATAACTCTCTTGTAGTGAAGTGTTTCGAGAAGCTTTAGGTACCATTTTGTAGAGCGAGGTTCAACTTAGATTTGCAGTGTAGAGCGAATCGCCGATCGCTCATTCTTACTGTAGGAGTACGGTAGAAACTTCAAACATATGATGTCACTGTGAAAGAAGCGGCCGTTTCAAAAATGTTCAAAAAAATGTGGAAATTTGTATAATAGGGTTTTTATGGACCCTGAGTTCAACATCCAACTCTTTACAAGGTTGAGAAGTTTTCTAAACGGTGTAACCGCACTTTTTAGGAACACTTAAAAAACGTCTGCTACTGCTTACCTCGCATAATTTTTTAATGAAGCGTTACGAAGAGTTGCGAACTTCACATCTAGAATCAGCAACTCTAGTTAGTCCAGTGTGATACTTTTCAAAATGTTTTGGTTTCCTTTTGGAACAAAATATGACCTTTCATGGCTCGAAACCCTCTTCAAAGTTTCTACCGTAATCCTACAGTAAGAATGAGAGATCGGCGATCCGCTCTACACTGTAAATCTAAGTTGAACCTCGCTCTATAAAATGGTACCTAAAGAATTTTTTGAAAAGTCTTTTCACTTGTGATTGAATGTGTCAGGCCACTAATTTACCATAACTGACGAGATAATAAGGTTTCGGGATATTGCTCTCGCCCACTCTCATTACTGCAAAAACAGCCATAATCTCTTTAGCAAATCATTCGAGTCGTAAAGTCAAACAACAATTGTCTAAAGGGGCAGTAGCATGTTTGCCTACAGTTTTAATAAAGCTTGCCCTGGAAAAGAAAACTTGTGTTTAGAGCGAGCGAATACTGGCTTCAGAAGTAGCGGGAAAACAAGAAAGGTAAACTCTAAAGATGCATGAGGATTGGATCCCGTGTTCCAAACCTTAAAAACTCCCCCTTGTTGGGACTCCATTATAAGCCCAAACGAAATTGTTTCTGCTGTTCCTGGGTCTAATAAATCAACTTATGATAATCATAACTAATGAAATGACAATCCGGTTAATCATGACCGACGGTGTGACAATCCGGTAATTTTAAGCTTGGTGGGACACAAATCTCTTGTTGAGAGTTTCACACTGGAGTGGAAAAACTCTAATATTATTAAACCTTTCTTAAAGGTTTGCGAACTATGAAAATAAGATTGGAGCACTTCTCCGTAGCTTGCGCCATGTTTACCATTAATTACAATAGCTGTTATAAGTTTTCTAGGTAACTCTTACCCCAGAAGTAGAGAACGATGTGCAGAAATGAAATAATCCAAAAGATTCCCAAGATCTGGAATGTTCGTTGTTTTGAGAAGATGTTGCTGAAAAGATGTTGGTTTGTAAGTATAAAAAATCTTTAGTCAAGTAATTGTATCATACAAAATGCTGCCGGTAAAGACTGGCATGTTACAGTACTCCGTGTTACAGATCCGATAAATCGTTTTTTCAATTCTTATTGGTTAATTAAAGAGCTCATTTATTTCTTGCACTGAAGCGAGATAAAATAAGTCATCGCTTTAAATGTAATATCAGATTTTAAGCTTTTCCATTGAGAAAAAACGTCTTGTAATCTTATATATTTCATAAACGTCTTGTAACCTCATCTTTCTTGTAATCTTCCCGATAGATACCCCGCCATTATATTATAGAATTAATGAGTCACATTAAAGAAGCAAAAGATCATTGAAAGTGTCGGCTCTAAGAAACTGAATAATACGAGTTGTTCCATTAGCATTCAATCAAGGTTGCCGAAGGGTAAAGTTCTTCAGTCTATGAATTCTTTTAACTCAAAGTTTTAGGAAATAAAGAGCGCCGTTACAATTCTTGAAAACAGCAATGTTCAGTCGGACAGAAAAAACTAATGTGCCTTACTTCGGACCAATGGGAGAAGAAGAAGGTACAGCGCTTGAGATCTAAGCTTTTGCACTTTTGATCTTGAGCGTTATTCACAAGTTTGGCTAAATCTTAGCTTTTTTGAATAACACTAGTAGGCATAAAGCATTCTAAGAGCTTTTCATGAATAAAGGAAACTAGAAAAGAGCATAAACAAGTGAAGGAATTTTCCTAGTTATTCCGATGAAAGGCTTAAAACTCGTTAGTCTCGAAGTGTAGCCCTGTACCGCACTTAAAGGCAGCGCCCAGGCAAATCTGGACCTATAAGGCTCTCTCACGTGGAAAGTAATCTCAAGGCCTAAATAAGACTCTGCCCAAGCGGCAGCTCAGATAGTGCACTCACGGCTAAGATATTGGGCTCCAAACGATGCCCCGTGATCTATCCTCATGAATTCGCGGCGCTTTCGCGCGAGGATCCACGCGAAATAGATGTGCCGAGCCACGAATCCATGCGGATACGGTCACGGGGCATAGTTTGAAGCCCAGTATCTTAGCCGTGAGTGCACTACCTGAACTGCCGCTTTGGGCAGTCTTAATTAGGGCCTCTAGATTACTTTCCACATGAGAGCCCCATAGGTCCAGGTTTGCCTGGACGCTGCCTTTAAGAAAAAGACTCAGTAGTTCTAACTTACTTGTAGCGTATGGGAGTAAGAATAGACAGCAACCGATTAACTGCTAATTGCAGCTGCCCGTACATAGATGCATACCAAAAAAGCATTGAGAACTGCCCAATTTTCTTTCCAACAAGTGAATCGGTAACCGTTTGCGGTAGACCGCTGCAAAACATATGCTCGCCTTTTGGACTTAGGATAAAAAAAGCAGTGTAACTCACAGTAAAGAAGCAGGAGTAGCCCAAAATAAGAAAGCTGTCAATAATCCTACATCGGCCAATAGATGTGAAGCGCAAATGTAGCCGAATGCATTGTGGAACGAAGATGTGCAACAGATAAGATAGACTACAGTTAGATTCATAATTATACCAAACGTACCGATCTGTTGAAGTGATTTGTGAATTATTTACAACCCAGTTGCAAAGCTTACTTACCACCCCCATTATGATGCCAGCAATAACTTCGTCGAGACGATCGTCCGTGGCATTCATCACTGAAAAGAGGAATAACTAGAACGAATTTGAGAAGAACGCAGGATGACGGAACTTCGAAGGTAGTTGAAGTAGGTGTGTTTAAACTAGCTTGTAACATGTCAAAGTATGAGGTTGTCCGGAAAGTAGTGTCGCTTTTTATTTTAACATGCAAAATCGCGGCAGGGTGAGCACGAAAGTAAGTAAATGGGGTGCCAACCGATAGACCAAACCAGCTCTACAAAATGAAGCTTAAGCCTTTGCTCCGGGTTTGATTTGCGTGAAGTTTGGAACCAAATTTCACTTGGCACTAAAGGTCTAAAAAAACGAAAAAAATCGTTGTTCAGAAAAGTTCCGAACAAACCTAACTTGCTCACGCATGGACTCACTATACGAGACACTTGTATGCACATTTTCGCGGTTTTTCCATGGCTGAAAATTGAGAAAACGAAATACGGCGCATTTTTGCCAAAACAATCCTGAGCTTCTCTCAAATGGGTGATTCTGTAGCATGAACCTACAGGAGTATAACCATGTTTTTTCAGCTTTATATAAGCGCTAGTTTCCGAGAAAAATCAAATTGTTTGCAAAAAACCCGAAAAACGCGACATATTCGCGCTTTTGACCTAATTCTATTTCTCGTACCGTAGCCAAGGAAAAATATCACAATCTACACAAGTGAATGTCTAGTGTAAAGAGTACATGTCTGTGCAAATTGGAGATCCATAAGACGTTTATGAACCGAGATACTATTTTTCGAATATCTAAAAATTTTTACATTTTGAATTCGAACTTTAAGTGGAGCACGATTTCTGCGTAGAATTGTAAATTTGTAAAAAAACGTAGAACGTAAATTTGTAAACCATCTTGTAGAGCTTGCTTTGCTCTATCAAATGATACCCCATTCGCTATTTTTTATGGTGATTCTGTCGCGGTCGCATGCCATGCGACATCGTTTTCCGGACAATCTAATACATAGTTTATACAGAGATCGAGGAATATGACTAAACGCAGATAAGAAACAACGGGAAGTTGAAAGAAGTCTAATTATCCTTTGGTTTTCATTCGTTTTTATCTGTTAAGTTGGCTAATGAATAATTCTGACAAGCATTTACGAAACTTCATAAAAATTTGGTTAACTGTTACTCAGCCAAGGTTTTTCTGTGAGGTGGCAATTTCAATCTTTAATTTCACATACCAGATAACAAAGAATTTTTTATCGATAAATGGCAGTTATGCAGTTATATGGCTAGCCTTCTGGAAAATCACTTTTTTGACCATCTAAGTTTCGTTCTCAGCGTACCGAGGGCATAGATGGGTAATTGGTAATTCATCGATACATACACTTGCCTGAGTAGCTTACCACATCGAAAAGATTTGCGTTTTCCAAATTTTTGTAGACAAAAATGTAAGACTTTCTTGACATTTGCGCACTTAAGTCATTTTTTTAGGCAATCCAGATTGCTTGAGCTTTAACGCCCAAATGGTTGCATTTGAAATCGCATGCGCGTGTACCATTGTACATTTCAAATCACTTTTAGTCAAGTTTTTTTGCGTGTATTTTTGACTTGCTGGAAATTTCTTGGTTTGTCACCTCCTGCACCATTTAATCAATAAAAGCGACTCCCGCTCAAAAAAATCAACTATGTGATTTTTTTCAGTAAGTGTTTATAGCTATATCAAGCATTCATGAAGATTTTTTATTAACATTTTAACTACCACAAATGACCAAAATTACTTTTTGCCGATTAACTCACAATATAGACTTCCACTCTTTTTTATCTGCTTTTACATTACTACTCCTCGCAGTTATGAGCCACACTGGTAGGAAGGTGTACAGCGTGGTAAAGCTGAGCCAATGTTTCAACAAATGAGGAAGATAACACAATAAGTATAGGTAACAGATAATATTGAATACTGGAATGACCGCATTGCCCTAATCGTCACCCTCTCTATCCGCCTTGCAGAGCGTTTTTGAAGTAGGAAATTTGCATACTGCAATTGGGCTTAGACGTGTTGAGTAAGGCTAGAGAATTTTGTGCCGGACGTTTTCCTGTGAGCAAAGCAACTTTCTGAACATTTTCGCTTTTGAGTGAAGTTGCAAAAAATTTGCCTCTCATTCATGCATAGTAAGAAAGGGTGTGGTGCAAGAGGAACGATAGCAATTGCCAGCCGCTGGTGCCAATGCACTATTTGCCTTCACAATTCGCAAACTGCGAACTTATAAAAAATAGTAGATATACAATTAATGCTCTACTCAACTTACTTAAAAGTCTTGCTTAAATACCGGTGGTATGGGCAATTTGGTGATGTTCTTGCAGGAATAAGCTTAAAAAACTTGAAGTTTTACCTTTGAGACCTTTTTGACATTTTCAGCTGATTTTCACACCTCATTTTCAAGCAAACACATCAATACGATCCTCCTGTCTAGATGAAAGCATAAAAAAAGGAAATGTTCTGAATTTTCTGAGTGCAGATGGACAAAGTGACGGTGAAGTGTGTGCGAGTTATTGACACCCACCAGCTATCGTTCCTCTTGCACGCCACCCCAAAAAATGTGCCTACTGCTTGATTGTTAATAGCTCCCTTGTCATGAAATTTTTCGGGAGGATTAGGTCCCATTTGTAGAGCTAGCTTGAACTTGATTTACAGTATGGAGCATATCACCGATCTTTTTTCGTTACAGTAATATTACGGTAGGAAACCGCAGCATATAGCGCCACTGTGAGATAGGCCGTTCGGAAATAAAACTTTTCGTGGTATCTAAAGCTTCCTGAAGGACTTATAAGAGAGTTTTTAACCGTCAAACTGTAGCCACATTCTTAGGGACACCCCTGTGATTGAGCACTGTCAACTTTTATTGGTGGAAAAAAGTGTGACTTCAAAACACACCAGATCTCCCTATTTTAAAGGACACAAACACGGTCTATTTGTAGAGGGTGGAATGGGATGCGAGGGAGCAAAAAAAATGGGAAAGAATAGGACTTTTAGTTTTTAGGCATAGGAATAAAACCGTGGAAACTTTTGAAAAAGGGAGGAGAAAGGTGGAGAAGAGTTACTGAAAAGTTCCAACATAACTTGCTTGCCACTCTAGTCTGCGAGGACAAAGGTGGCTAAAACGTACATTACAGAATTAGGTCCCTAACCGTGACTTCACTACACGCATGTGAGGCTTAAATGGAATATCAAAATCAAAGTACAGTACATTACATTCTTGAAAACTTCCATTGAGAGCTTAACTGCTTTAAAGAAGCTAAATGGCAATCGGATGGGCGTGTTTTGGAGAGGATATACATTTACGTCTGGTTTGGATATATGTCAAACATTTGCACGATTTCTGTCTCTATCAGGGACGAACTGCACAGAATATAATTTTGATTAGTATAAGACAAATTTCCGAGTATCGCTAAAAAGTATGATAGACTTATCTAAATGCTATATATGACGAGAATGCTTGCTTCAAAATGCTAGAATCAAAGTATATTTACTTCCGTGAGCGATTATGAATGAGGCATGACTCAACAGAATTATGGAAGAAAAACTGATTGAACAGAGCTAAACAGGTAGCTTTTATAATAGAAAATCAGAAAAACCCGCACACTTATTTAATCAAAAATTTATGAGGAATGGGAGTGTAAAAAACTAGTCGGACTTTCTCAAACCAATCAAAAATTTCGTTGTCGAATATATCGTTTGTCAGATAGAGATCAAAAATTCGGCAAAAAACTTAATTTCTGAAAGTTTCTGATATCATAGTAAACATATATCATAGTAAACAAATACAATAAAATGTAAGCTCAACCCACTCTCCCACATCACCTGGCTTGTAGAATGAACTCAACCATGATCACTCTCTTCTATTGTTTGCTTGAAATCAATTATGTCGCTAGGTAACTTTCTAGGGTTAGATAATACGGCGACAATTGCTACATTTTGAGCCTATACGTAAAAAAGCCTTTATTTGATTTCAACCCATGCAAAGGGAACGCTGCTTGTCTCTTGTTTGGTATATAGCAAGAAAAGGATTTGGTCGACGTTCTTGAGCACGAATAAGCATATTCTCTTCTACACAATATCGGCAAACCCGATGATGCATATGCAAGCTGAAGATCATGTTTTGTCATCAGCAGGTAATATATCATTTTGCCCCTGACGCTGATTAGTAAGCGACGCGACGGAAACGGACATAGCGAAGCATTACATAGTTGATGAATGGTAATGCAGTGTGATGATTGTGGGTATTTCCCGCGAGATGATGCTCAAGAAAAAGTACCTCCCTTATTTGACTGAGCCGAAGAAAATATAAGCTTGAAAACTCTTAACACTGTCTACTGAGTTCATACTTTTTTCAACGAAGAATGTCAGGTAAATAGGAATTATGCAGACTATAAGCGACAGCTTAGTAGAGGTCTAGCAAAATCAATCACAAAACATCATCAAAATGATTCAAACTGAAACTTGTGGGCTCGGTCGCAGCGCAAAATTTACCCACCTGACCAGACCTAGACCCCTAAAAAAAATTTTCTTCGTGAAGTTGCATGTTTTAGGCAGTGTCTCATCAAAACTAGGGTACTCCACATATTTTATTAGAGGTCTCTCTGACCAAGCGACCGCGTCAAGTCCAACTCGATCCGGGCCCTTCTAGCCGAGAAGTTTGCCCTCAAAGTGGCCCGCAAAACACGATTTAGCCCACACGGCCAATCCCCCGGTTTCCTCCTTATGCATTTCAACATGTCCTTCTACTTGGCGTCCACCTCCATGGTGTTGCTGCCAGTGTGGCGAAGGATGAAGAGGGCACAACTCGTCCGCGTTGCTTCCATGAGTTTTCAGAACAGGATTTCTGTGCATTTTATGCGACTTTGGACCCACACTGAGTTAGGCAGGGATGAAAAGGCTTGCAATATCTGAAAAATCTCGACATCCAAATTTTAGTGAGATACTGCGCTCAACATGTTCACAGAGTGATCCGTATCGAGACTGTTATCTCGGCTGGTGGAGGGCTGAGACTCCATAGGGTGATCGTCGCCTCAGATGAGGTGAACTGATGGAGTCTTACAGTGAGCACGATCTAAGAATTGTTGAAATGCCCAATTATGAGACTAGCCTTAATCCTTGACAATGGGTAGTTATGAATACAAACGTGTATAATTGGATTTTGTCTTTGCCTTTTGATTTATTCGCAAAAAGCATAGACTTAATGCGAGTAACAAATAACTTCTCCAAATGTCTTTCTCCTTTCATTCTCTTGAGAGAATAACTCGAACGTTATTCACACATACATATGTCGCCGCGTTTATCTTTCCTCGTTCATATTTACATCCATACACCTATTAAGCCTAGGCTATGAATTTTATTTTTGCAGTACAGTTTGATTTTTCGACAAATAGCACCTATTGTTGTCTCGTAGTCCGTTGCATTTCAAGAAAACTTTGTTAAACTAGCACGTTTGTTGAGCGCATTATTGAATGCCTGATAAATGAATATGTGCTCCGAGCTTACCTTTCTCCTCTCGATCAATTATATAAAAAGCTTATTCCGCCTATACTATGAGGACCTCATGAAGTGATCATATGAGTGAGGCGAATATAGGAAGTTATTTGCTAGGACCCCATATGCGCTTTACTATTAGGTTGGCTCGAAAGTTCTTGCGTAATTCAAACAAAATTCAATAACTTTTCAATGACTAAACCTAAATTCACAATCTTGTTCTCCAAAAATTAGAAGGCCTGCGCTCCATGATGGACGTTTAAGCGCAAGATGTCATGAGCTAGCCCCCGAGAACGAAGCTCTCAAATATGGGACTTCAAAATTTGCAATTTTGAGTTTCTGCCGAAATCGCAGAGTGCCGCTAGCTAGCCGAAAAAAAATCTGTAAAAATTACTTACACTGCAGAAGTCCAAACGTTATTTCTTTGATCTCGCATGGAAATGCGAAAACAAAAAATTTGTGGAATTTGTCATTTTACAGGATAAATCCCCTTGTCGATGTAATTTTTCCACAAAAACACAGTTTGCAACCAGAAATAAGACATATTTAGAACCTTGCGACGTTTTTTGGATTGTAAAGAATTGTTTTTGCCGAAAAACTGCGGTAATGAGTGGATTTTTTCCGCAAAATGACTATTTCACGAACTTTTTGTTTTTGCTTCACCGTGCAAGATAAAGCCTTCCAAAGTAACTTATGGACTTCTGCGGAGTAAGTAATTTTCACAGATTTTTTTCGGCTAGCTAGCGGCACTCTGCGATTTTCTGACGCCAAACTCAAAATTGCAAATTTTGAAGTCCCATATTTGAGAGCTTCGTTCTCGGGGGCCAACTCATGAAATCTTGCGCTTAAACATCCATCATGGAGCGCAGGCTTTCTAATATTTTCAGAGAACAAGATTTTGAATTTAGGTTTAGTCATTGAAAAGTTACTGAATTTTGTTTGAATTACGCAAGAACTTTCGAGCCAATCTAATATTACAGTAGAATGAAGGCGGAGCTTGAACAAAATAAAGGTATTCTAATGTATTCTGTTGAGCTTGCTTTACCGAATTCAAGATAACTATTATTATAGAGATCTCGAAACCTCACTGTTCATATTGTCTTCGAAAAAGCAAAGTAGAGTTTATCGTTATCTGTTGTCGTACGAATGTTTTAACAACTACAAAAAAGAAATTGGGCACCCTACAGGGTTGATTACAGGTATTACGATTACATAAAGGTTGCACTATCTCAATTTGCAGTCAAGAAATGGTGAACTTTATGTGATTATCATAATTCACATATACTAAATGGATTATAAGGTGACGTTGAAGGTGGAAATTGATAGAAATTGCGCAATGAAAACAATGAAAAGACGTCAAACTTTTGTTGTTCTCAGACGCTACCTATTTGTTTTCTCAAAATGCTAATTTTCAAACAAATATTCATTATTGAGGGAGGAAGTAGCTCACATCGCGGTTCAGCGATGATGAAAGCAAGTAAAGTGCAGAGACGGTGAAAAGGAATATGCGCAATTGCGTAAATAGAGTACACGTGTGACCAGCTCTCAACTGCGTTATTTCTGAGTACGGTGGCGGCTCTGTCACACAATTTGTCACTGAGTAGACATGTTAAAGATTCTGTCAAAGTTCCT
Organism: Cylicocyclus nassatus; assembly: GCA_958299035.1. Taxonomy (NCBI): domain Eukaryota; kingdom Metazoa; phylum Nematoda; class Chromadorea; order Rhabditida; family Strongylidae; genus Cylicocyclus; species Cylicocyclus nassatus. The sequence continues at coordinate 75,514,529 of CATQJL010000305.1, read as the reverse complement.
GCATTTTATAAGATTTCGTCAAATTATTTGAGTGTCTAAATAGCATGGAAGAGGTCAACATCGAGGTTTATTGCAGCAAATGTGCACGCCGTTCATGGAAAGCGCCTTCTCACGACTTCAATCAAATTCACGCTAGGAACTGTGGCTGACAATAAGCAATTGATAGATAGTGGCATTTATGCAAGTGCTTGCAAGCAAGTCCTCATTAAACTCATTATCAGCTATTCAATACACATAAAAAAACAAAATTGACGTCCATTAACTTAGCTTTCGGAAAAAGAAATGGGGTTTTCTTTGAGTCGTTTCATGAGATTAGGGACTCACAGAGCTTATTTTCCCTCAAAAATGCTAGCATTAAATAATATTTATAACAAGTAATTATGGCAAAATCGCTTTTCCTTTATAAGCGAGTTATACACAAGGTATACTTCGCGCGATTCCAGTGTTGTTGCGCGATTTGGCACGGAACTAATCTTCAGTCGCAAAAGTACTTGCTGGGGCAAGACTTATGCGTTTGCAGCAATATACAGAAGCTAGGCACCAGCTAGCTTGCTTGCATACAAAGACTGCACGGAAATCCGTAAAATCTGACACAATGCCAAGTCGCTGAAAAACAGCGACTTGTTAGCCTAGAGATTTTTTCAGCTTTAGCATGCTCTACAAAGGAGTATTCATCAGTCTTCCGCAACGCTGTCCGGGCGCAATCCGTCATTATACAAGGTCCGGACACGCAAGGCGTCCAACCCGTGATTTCTTTGAGGCTATTTAGCATGGCCTGAACGGGCGACAGAGCCCGATCTGTCGAGATCGGACCTGCCGTGCCCGACAGGGCCAAACTTGCCAGATCGGACTGAACCAACGCAGTGTCCTAGGTGAGATCGAGGTAGTATGAGTGTGATGGGAATTTCTGATAATTAATGTGATTCATTCCAGCTTTCCATTTTATACCGTTTGAATGTACTGCCCTCATTAAGTCAAAAATAAGTCTTTTTGATACATTTCCGCATTTCTTTTCTAACTTATCCCACTGTATGAATTGTCCTACAGTACAACATATTCAACTTACTGATATTTAGAACGAATTGGTAATCCCTCTATCATAATTTACAGTTAATGACCACTAAATCTATATATTAGGTTAGTTCATAATAAATGCACGTTTTTCCTACCTCTTCTTTCAAGCGCTAGTTTTCAATCAAAAATCGTTTTCCTCTAAAACCATCTACACTATCGGGAAGCTCGTTTCCTACTTTCAAACAAACACTTTCGTTTTCGTTGGTCCTTTTCACACCGAAGCTCCGTGCCTTTAAAGCTGAGGACTTAAACTTGAAAATGTTTCCTTTCATTCGACTTGCCCTGATTCCATGAACAATGCTCAAATTCGTTTCAAAAAATTTATGTTATAATCGCGAAGATTTGTACTGGAAAATGCTCACCAAGGCTAAATTTTTTAGAAACCCTGAGCCGAGAAGCTTTGACTTAAACTTAGCTGAATGCTGGGATCACTAGGAGCTTTATAAAATGCTTACATAAGAAGCAATTACAGAACTTTCACTTGGTTTTGGTAGAGTAGACCAAGGATTACTAACAATAGGAGAAAGGCAAAATTTTCTTGTTTTTGAAATGAGAAAAAACTGAAGGAATCTAGAAAATATAGATTTTTGCCTTTTCTAAAATGCAGGAGAAAATGGTACTTTTGCTTTCTTGGCAATATTTTTTCCGCAGAAAATGTTTGGTAAAAGCCAAGTTCCACGCTACTACTGAATCGACCGTCGGCTACACAATGAGCAAAGTTTGCTCCAATCTAGTTCTTTTGAGAGTAAGTTATGCTCCTTCAGACTAGAGCTTTCCAGAAAAATTTCTCGGTAAATTTTGAGCCGTAAAATTAAAATCTTTCCCTGATGAGTGCAATCACACAAAAGTATATCTTGTATAGCTAAAAGTTTGCTGTCTATAATAGTTTTTGTTGCGCTCAGAAAGATTGTTTTGGAAAAGGATTATCTTCATTTGAAGTTAAAGTTGAGAAAACGTGCATTAATTATGAACCAACCTAATATATATAAAAGTCAAAGTTTGTGCAACTCTTGACCGTATGTTTTTTATAGACTTCTTTGCGCGTGAACCGATTGAGCTGAAATTTTGCACATATATGTTTTCGACCCCGTAGATGGTTTCAAGCTACTTTTTGAGCGATTTGGGTCCTCCATTAATTTATTGATTTCGGCACTTTGCAATGAATGTGAAGTCTGATCAACCGCTATGATACCCCATGAACATTTTGGTGTAAACAATAGCAGAGAAGCTCATCTATACAAGGTGTCCCAAAAAAATGTGAACACTGTTTGATCGTTAATAACTCCGTTGCTTTCATGTCTTTCGCCGAGCTTGAGGAACTATTCTGCAGAGCGAGGTTCAACTTAGATTTGTACAGTAAGTTTCGACCCGCTTTGAGAGGAATTTGGATTTGCGGGCGTCCGCCTCGCAACGGTTCGCGCCGTTTCGCAGCTACAGTATATCATATCGCGCTGAGAACCCAAGTCTGCGTCTCTTCATTCTCCTTAGTCTTTGCTTGGCAAAATGCCAGCGCCATGCGCTCGCGAAGCTTCCCGCGATGCGCACGCGCTGCTCCACGTAGAATGTTTCGCCTAATCCGGGGTGAAATCGACTGTAGTATGGAGCGAATCACCGATCGCTCTTCATTACTGTAGGATTACGGTATGAACTTCTGGCATGTGGATCTGTTGTGAAATATGCCATTTGACAAAAATTTTTTCAAAAAATCTGAAAAATCGTTTACTAAGGTTTTGGTGCACACTGATTCCATAGCACAACTTTTTACGAGTGTTTTTAGCTTTTTTGACAGTGCAATTGCGTTTTTGAAAAATGCTGGAAATTCGGTTATCAAGATTTACGTGGGATAACCTTGGAAAGAAGCGTCACAGTAAAGTGGAAATTTCATATTCGAACTCAGCGGCTTCCATTACCCATCTATAAAAGTTTTTGGCTTGTTTGGTTTTTCCGAGGCAGAATATGGCTTTCAACGGCTTGAAATCCGTGTCGAAGTTCCTATCGTAATTTTACAGTAATGAAGAGAGATCGACAATCCGCTTCATAGCAGAAATCTAAGTTGAACCTCGCTCTACAGAATGGTGCCTTAAGCTCGGCGAAAGATATAAAAGCAAGGGAGTTATTAACGATTAAACAGTGTTCACATTTTTTTGGGACCTGCCTTGTATATCTATATATCAGTGGCGTACCGAGGGGGGGGGGGCGGGGGGGGCGCGCGCCCCCCCCCCCCCGAGAACGGGTCGCGAAATTTTTGAAAGTTACTTACATGCGTTATAAAAATGTGCAAATGACTTGTTTATTTTTGTAAACAATCAAAATAATTTTTTAAATTTTTTAAAAATTCAAATTAGCCTTATAAAAAAAATTTTTTCGAGGGCGTGGCTGACGCCACGCCCCCTTTTTCCAGATTTTAGGGGTTGGGGGCCCGCAGAATTGTTGAGAAGCCGCCCTAAAATTTTTTCGGAGTGCGTGGCTAACGCCACGCACCTTCATTTAAAAATTTTTTTTGCCGCGCCCCCCCCCGAGCCGAAATCCTGGGTACGCCACTGCTATATATATATATAAAATTCAAAAATTGTCAGTTTGGAGGGTATGTGCGTTATAGAAACACGCACCGCTCAACTGATTCCGATGAAACTTTGCAGACATATGTTTTCGACCCCTGCGCAGATGATAGGCTACTTTTTGCAGCGATTCGTTGGGTCCTTCTATCGATTTATTGATTTGTTTACGTTTTTCTAAGGAATTGAGGGCTTATCATGTTTAACCAAGCATTTTACCATAGTCATGTAAAGAAGGGCGGTGAAGCTCATTTTCACATCAGGATCACGAGGATGCGGTTTCGTCGAAGCGGGTCCCAGGGTAAGTCATCCACAACATATAAGAAGGGGGGGGACTTGCAGGTAGGTGACCAATGACCCGGGCTGGACGGAAAAGCCATCTAGCTCTGACTAAAAAGAAGAACGCGGTAGAGCTAACTGGTTACCAAGCTTTCAAGTAAGTTCTTGATGACCATCTCGCACATGTGGAATTGCATCCAGCTTCATGAGAGTGCGGAGCCATAATTAGATCACTGTGAAATTGCCCATATAAACCGTTGGAGCGGAACCGAAGGGCTTCCAAGTGCAGAAACCAGACAACGAAGATACGCTACTAAATTCTGGATTAGTATTTTGGACATACCACTTAAAATGTCATGTATGTGAATCCCATTATTGATTAGAATCTTGGAATCTAACAGCCGGACAGAGCCGGGCACAGCGGCTAGTGTGCATATATCTGTGCTCGATGACTGAAAGGAAAGGAAAAAAACAATAAACAATTATGGATTTTCATGTCTTTGTCATACGCAAAGTTTACGCTAGCAGGCGTTCTTGATATGCGCCCGCTCGCGCTTCTGGCGTGCTGCTCTCCACAGTAGGTTCCCGAGCAAGTGTGAGAGGATGTGTGGGAGATTGATAAATATGTTTCTGCAAGTCAATCCTAAACATTAGAGGAAAAGGACCAAGCAAGTATCTGAGGTACATCTTTTATCACATTGACGACCGCTTAACACACATGGTGCGTCAAGTAATGACCGCCGTGTGGGACCGCGTGACACACATAGTCTCTCAAGGCTTAAAGGCACTGTCTACCGAAATTCTTTACTTCCTTATTCCTACTGCTTCCAGACCTTCTAAGACTCTGATTCCGAAACATAGAGTGGAGACTCCGCAATACTCCCAAAAACCCCGTTTTCGAAAAGGGCGCAATGCAAGTCGCGGCTGTGGCGCTGGTATACGCCGAGCGCTTCATTTGCAAACCTGCAAGAGTAGGCGGGAGTCTGACTTTCCCAAACGTTCTGCAGGAATTCCGGTCAGTTGTCCGAGTAGAAACACCCCCAACAACGGCTGATTTGTTGCAGAATGTGTTGAGTATGATGATAACCTTCATAAACATATTTTCATGTTTTGATACGATACGAATGGTATAAAAGAGGAGTAATAGACTGGGAAGTTCATTTACTAACGATGCCCCGCACTCGAAGGAGCAGCTCCCGAAGTCGCGATAGCGACAGTCGATCAAGATCTTCACATAGAAGACACTATCGTCGTCACCACAGCAGCTCGAGAAGCCATAGCACACGTGAGAGCGCATTCGTGTGCGAAAGCGATCAAAGTTGATCAGCCGATTTTAGATCGTCGCAGGAGAACGCATGCAAGCTCGCTCGAAAGAACAGCTTCAAGACACCATCGACGTGAAAGGTCTTCATCTCGCAGTGCCTCCAAGAAGCGCCACCATACTAGCAGGCAGCACAAGAACGAGAAGGCACCGCGTACGAGACGTGTAGCAAAGACAAAGGACGAGAAGCCAAAATCCACTAAGGGACGACGAACTACCAAAAAGGCGATAGCCAGCTCAAAGAAGTCTGAGAGGTAATGGAACGTTACAGGTGGTGGGCTACAAAAAGGCTGTACTGATTCAGATCCGCAAAAAGGAAGTATACTGGACTACGCCCTCGCGATTCGAAAGGACGTTTTTTGAAAACCTCAGATCAAAAAAATGAATCGAAAGGTTACGGATTGACCTCAGAAAAGAGTACTAGTCAATAAAGAATTCTATTACTGTATACAGACATTCACAATCGAAGCCATCAAGTTTTAATCAATTCTGGTTCCAAAGATTTGAGAAAACAAGTCTCTTAGAGGCAGCGTTCACGCTAAATTCAAGTCGCTGCGGTTAATGTCGATTCTGAATGTAGGGCCCAGTAGGGGCATCTGCGTTGGTCCATTTCTTTTATGATGCCTCTGAAAGGATATAATGAACCTGGAACAACGAAAATGCTATCAAGCCACGCCTAGATCCTGTCACTCTCCAGGCACCCATGTACTGAAAGAAGTCCGCGCCCTCAGGGTACCCAAAATCAGGTTTTTTGGGGGTTTTGCACATTTTGAACTTCAGGACTGTAATCAGGGGCACGCAAAGGCCCCAGAGTGTCAGAAACATGAAAGGAGAAATTTTGGTGGACGCCGCCATTAAGGACCTGGCATACATTACGCGAATTCATCGCCTCGCGATTTTCCTAAAGACAACTGCTACGAGTTTATTGCATACCAACCCTTGCATTTCGGATGGGATAGTTTTCTCACTTGACTAATTGCGACTGACTTTCACGGCCAAAGTGCAAGACGATCAGATGCAATGGATTAATAACAGTTGTCTTGTTGGGAGAATTATGAGAGGACGAAATCGCGTAATGTATTTCCGGCCCTTCATAGAAGCAGAGGATTTTTATTGACAAGAGAACAATTCTTCGAAATCGGCGGAGTTTTTACAGGCGGGAAAGCTATTGATAATCGTGGAACATTTTCCTAGGACCACTTTGTAGGTCATAAAAAATGCAATCCTTTCGTATGCCTTTTTGCAACCAGCCTTTGCAAGAGTGTAAGGTCTCGGGCAGAGTTTCGCGATTTGTCGCAATAAGAAAAGTGTTATACCAATCCCTTGCATGCCGATCTTTTTGTATTTCAGTTGTGATCGTTAGTCAGTCTGCAAGAGGCCTCAAGAAACTTGTACCCTAAAATCCGTACAATAAGTCCGGACTTATCTGCAGTTTCGACGCGAAAAATCGATGAAAAAGCGCCCTCTGCGCCGCCAAAGGTCTACCAGATAAGTCCTCCTAAATCCACTATTAGATAAGTCCGCAGCAGATAAGTTCGCCTATCCTGAGCATGAGAAAGCGGACTTATCTGCAGGACGTTTGGCGGCGCGAGGGCGACTTTCGTTGTCAAGAAAGCGGACTTAACTGTTAGTTCTTCTGCGGACTTATCTGCTAGGGCGGACTTATCTGATAGGCGGACTTATTGTACGGATTTTAGGGTAATCTTTGAAATGAAGTGCGAAACTCTTGAATGGAGTTTTTTTCTACTTGCAACTTTCGAAGAAGTCTATGACGCCAGCTAAACGCAATGGCTCGGCAAATTGGATCCCTGTAAAATTCTATGGTTAGGTGCTAGACCCTCTCAAGTCCACCGTAGTTCAAACCTCATCTGAAAATTTAGGCGCAATCCTGTCAAGACACAAGTCAAAGGCTAAGAAGCGCCACAGCTGAAAAGACTCAGGCAAGAATAGCGACAGAGAAAGTACAAATTTTGAATAGCTGGAATGCATTTCGAATGTTTCGGAAGCGACTTGTGCCAAAAAAATCAAGTTCAATAAGTGCAAATTTAGGGCCGCTAAAGAATTGCCGAGGGGGATATGCAAATGTCCTGCCATGATTGAAACTTTCAAAAACAACTTCAAATTCAAAATTTGAAGGAATTGAGGCTCTTTGACTAGAGGAGCTTTGCAAAAGAGAGATTTTGAAACACTTCAGGAGAAGCTCCTAAGAGTTAAAATTGGCGGAAAACAAAAGATTTTTTCCTGAAAAGAACGAAAGGGTTTTTTAGTCTAACAAAGATCTTCGAAGCGCGGAGCGCTAGGCTATAGAAGCATGAAGGGAAAGGGGAAGAAATTGAGAGCACGTGAGAACGCAGGAAAGAAAGAGAAGACTCTTATTTTGGACTTTTTTCTTTAGAGATATAAATATAAGGCACAGGACTAAGCTCAGACTACTCAAAAGAAGTAAATAGAAATTCAGAAGCATTTTAGCAGGAAAGAACTTCATCTAGTTTCTAATCTTTCCGCTTTGCGTAGAATTGAATCCATGGAGGCAGCTTTTGCCCCCGCATTCACAAGAAATTATTTATATTTCTGTGGCATCGATGGAAACGGCCAAATATGGAGGAAGTGTAATTTAATCTATGCAATTCTGATGCGCCAGAAAAAGATTAGATAATTGATGTCCTAATTCAAAAATTCGTCAAAATTTTGCTTCGAGATTTTTCGTCAAGCATCGAATTTGCGGTATAGGCCCACGCTTTTCACGAACCTTTCATTCAAACAAATTTCAAAGATTAGTGAACCTGTTCGGAGAAAGCGAGCAGAATTGCATGACAAAGCAATTCATCAAATATAGGGCCACTTTGAAAGCTTGCATGCAGTAAGATGCAGTAACAGAAATGGAATATTAATTTGTCTATAAGGTGGAAAGAGCCCTTCGAGTTGTTTAGTATAGATAATAATTACTCTAATACTCTAAAGAATCGAATCTTGAGTATCGTATCCCAACCTTTCCATCCTGTCGCTCCTGTTTTCATTCCCATTCATTGAATGATATGCACAGAACATAAAAGAAGATATTAGGTTGGTTGAAAATTGAGTTCGGTCGCTTTTGCGGCTCTTACAACGTTGCAGACAGATTTTTGTCCAGTGTTTGGCATCTGTGGAAAGAGCACCTCAATGGTTGGAATATAAATTCTGTTTGAGTAGAACTTATCTTCCAAGAGAAAAAAAACCGCAAAGGATGGAGAAACCCCAATTTGCTCATTGTGCGCAAATATGAGGAAATTTGGTTATTTATAAAAGGTTTTCAAAATGGCAGATCACATTTTCTACATTCGCTAAGTAGGGAATTCTTTATACTCCTCTTTATAGAGGTACCAAAATTCTGTTCTTTAGGTCCATTACTGCTTGAAAACAAAGCTTAGAATGTCAAAGAAGTGAGTTTGGAAATTTCGCCATGTCGAGACTTGACTGTCTTTACCGATGAGAGAAAATTCGATAATAAGATAGAATATATGGATTCTAATAGAGGAAGCCTTGAACTTCTTTTCTACAAAAAATGAGTGGAAAAGGTCAGAAAATTTTTGACGAAGATTTGTATGTAAAAAATTTATTTTTTAAGCTAAAAAATAAGTTCGTTTTGGCATGCAAATCATCATAGAAATTTTTCTTGTTGTTCTCTATCCATGATTTTTTGTGGAAAAATAACTCAAATCTTCCTCTATCATATCAAATATTCAGGATATTCCATTGACGATAAAGTCATGCCTCAGCATGGCTAAATTTCCAAAAGCTCAATTCTTTGAGTTCCTAAGTTCAAAGCTCGGCATAGGTGGCTTGTAAGCAAGCTGGATATATTTTTGGGACAAAAAGAAAGGGGAGTACCGTTTTTGAGGCTAGAAGACAGAAAAATTATAAAGTTTTATTGGTCGATTTTCGGTTTTTGGGGGTTTTTTTTCTTACGTTTAGGATGTTTAGGGTCAAAGAAGACTTCGTGAAAATTCGCGAAAGTCAAGGGGGACTTTGTTTTTTTGTAGTTTCCAGAAGCCACTTCGTGCCGAGCTCTGCCTAAGCTTCGTTTTCATGCTGTAATGGATGTAAAGAACAGCAGTTTGGTATTTGGATAAATGGGAGTTTTCCCTATTTATTGAATGACAATAAAGACTGTGGATCTGCCATTTTGAAAACCATTTACTGAAAAAACCAAATTTCCTCATGTCGCGGCTCGCGCGATGCAAGCCATTCCTCGAAACAGGAGGCCGGGAGCGCTGGTTATCGCGTTACTTGGCGCGCTATCAAGATCGCGACAAGACCTCTCCTGCTGGGCGCGTTGCCAAGTCTCAGGGTATATAAGGGCGCGCGGGCTGCGGTCCACGCCTCCTCGATCTTCGTTCGTTATCGATTTCTTGATGATATCAACTCGCTGGCAGCGCCTCCAGTAGCTCCCGCAGATGATCAACGGTTTCGAGCGGTTGAGCCTTTGTCGTTCTTCTTGTGTATGGAGACGCGCAGCTAACATTGTAGTCTAACGAGCAGCGGAAAGGATTGCGGGAGTGGAGAGGGGTCTCACTGTCCCGTAAGGGCTAAGGACTTGCGATTGACCCTTCGGAGAACCCGGAACTATTCTGTAGAGTTGATCTTCACCAGGCATCGGCAGCACGGGACGAGGCAGCTCGTCCCGTGCATATTCTTCTGGATCCTGGAGTAGTAGTTTTTAGTAATCTGAGTAGTTTTTTAGTGTTTTAGTAGTTTAGTATTCTTGTTCGTTTTAGTAGTTGTTGTTATTTTGTGTAGTTTTAGATAAATGTGATGTAATCTAGTCGTGCGTGTGATGTTCGTGTCGTACGGGTTAGAGGGGTGTTGGCGTCGAGCAGACGCGCTAGGAGATGCGCATACTAGCGCCGAGGCGCTATGTCCAGGAGTCAGGAGTTGTGTTGTCAGGCGGACGAGCACTGGGCGAAGTGTTGAGCACGCCGAACCGCAACACCTCGTATTTGCGCTCTATGAGATAAACGTGATTTTTCACTCCTCTGCGGCTTTTTATCGTCCGAACTCATCTATTAGTCAAGCGTAAAGCATTTTCCTATAAAAGATGATTAATGATAACGCCAAACTCTCAGCCATTTCTAAATTTTTTGATACCGTGAGAATACCAGGTTGAATAGCCGCTGTTGTCGTACTGATGGTAGACCTGTGAGATGCAGAGAGAGAGAGAGAGAGAGAGAGAGAGAGAGAGAGAGAGGGAGGGAGGGAGGGAGAGAAAAAGAGAGGAAATTAGTAAAAATGCTTCAGATTATTTCTAATTTGCAACTTTGTGTCGACTTTTGTCCTCATTCCCTAGCAATATACATAGCACATATTCTAATATTAGGTGCAAAAGTTCGTTCGCCAGATTTTCAAAAAATCATAACTTCCTTCCTTCTCGATGGAATTTCTTGATGCAATTTTTGTTCAAAAGAGGAAACCTTTCTCATTACAAAAGTGTCTTTGTCGTGATATGGCGTAAGAAAGTTCGAGAATTAGAAGCAATTAAATAAATTTACTCAAGATTGGCATTTTTTAGGCTGGATCACAAAAAATTCCGGAATTGTTACTGTTTGATAGAGAGAATTATGCTCTTTACTATAGTCTTTTCTCACCAATTAAAACGAAAAAGCAAAAGTTATAAGCAAGTAAAGAGAATTACCTTAATTTTGCAATTTTTAAACATGCTTAAAAGAGCCCAAAAACGTCACAGAAGGGGCGCAAATGCCAAGAACACGGGTTTTGTAACCTTCCCTTTCTAGCTGATCGAAAATCGGACCAATCGAGAGCAATTTTAATTTTCGTAATATTTCGGCATTTTCGGGTCTGTGTTTTTCACTAAAATCAAAATTGCTCTCGATTGGTCCGATTTTCGCTCAGCTAAAGAGAGAAGATCACAGAACCCGTGTTCTTCTTGGTTTTCCCGCCTTTTTTGTGACGTTTTTGGGGTTTTTTGGGCATGCTTAAAAATTGCAAAAATGAAGTAATTCTCTTTGTTTCTTTACAACTTTCAATCTTTTTCGTTTTAATTCGTAAAAAAGGCATTATAGTAAAGAGCATAATTTCCTCTATTAAATAAAAATACTCCAAGAATTTTTCGTGATCCAGCTTGAAAAATGCAGATCTTGACTGATTTCCTTCTTTGCCTCTAGCTCTGAAACTTTGTAATGCCAATTCATGGCAAAGATAATGTTATAATAAAAAAGCTTTCTTCTTTCAACAATCCAAGAAATTCCGCCAAGAAGGAAGGAAGTTACGATTTTTTGAAAATCTGGCGAACAAACTTTTGGACCCACCTAATAGTTCTTCACAACTACATTACACTGGCACTATCTGTTGTGTTTTTCATTGAAAATATTTTTGTTGCGCTTGCATGTCCGCTAGTATCGTATGTCATGCAAGAGCAGCACTTGGTCAAGCCAGAATTTTTGCCGAGGGAAAAAGAGGAAGGAAAAAACTTGGAAACTGAGGACGAAAAGATGGATTGAGGAACGATATCTACGAAAATCGCGACTATAGGTATTACTCTCTGAACATAACACATTTTCTTTTTTTCTTCCGGTGAACAGCAAATATGTTTAGGTTTTACTGAGTATGCGTGATATATCATTTAGCTACAGTATCCAAGTTTTTCTGCTTTAAACCTTTATGATATTCTGGAATATACCGAAAATGAGATAAATAAAGCTTAAACTTGTGCGAATAGAAACACGAGTCGCAAGCTGTCTTGTTCTGAATTTAGTCAGTAACCTTAGGCACAATAGAAGCTCTACGAAGTTCTAGATTTGATTCATCTAGTTCTGTCTGAGATAAGAAGTAAGCTGTCGAATCTTACAATTCTAGTAGAGGAAAAAATCTATAGGTAATATCGTACGGGAGAAGCTCAATGAGTAGATTACAGTAGAAGGGCAATCAAAATCGGAAGAGTCTCACCATTCAAATATACTTTTCAGTAACTTCGGTTCCTTTGAATTACTTTCGTGGAAAATGTTACTTGCTCAGACAACTGAACGGAGCTTCCGCAGTATGTTTGGGAAAGTTCCGCCAGATAAACTGCGGAAGTTTTGTAAGCGTGAAGCGGAAGTTCTCAAATGATGCTGCGAAATTCCGAAGGAAGCGAACCACGACAGCAAAAGAGAACACCTAAGCGAGACTTGAACCTAACTTTATTGACTCGAGACTCACTTACGATCTCTGTACTACGGATGACATGTTCGAATGCGCACTCTAGTTGTTAGTGAGGCAACATCGAGTAGACAACACATTCAAAAACCTGCGGAATTGCTTGCATGTCAAAGTGCTGCGGAACCGCTGGTATTTTTCGGAATTTCCGCAGCGATTTGCAGAAAGTCCCGGGAATTCCCTTATTCAACCAGTCTGACGTGAAAATACTGCGTAAGGTACCACTTTCATTGTTTCCACTTTTGCAATAGTAAACAAGATCCTGCGGAACCGCTGCAATTTCTATCTGTCGTGAGGAAGTTCTGGTGAATCGTCTGAGTGAAACATCAGTGACCCTATCCATCAAACGGAGAAGATTTGGAAGACCCATACCGCGAGAGTTCGCTGGGCTCAGCAGCTCTTTATGATTCATATGAACCACAACAGGGCAAACGGCTGAACGACAGGATTGCCGGAGACCGTATGTGCTGTGGAAGTGAGAAATAAATATATTGCTCAATTATGAGCAGCATCAGGTTGCTTATAGTCATGCAAGGAAATGCAGTGGAGAAAGCAACTGAAGTGAGCACGCTGGAAAACGTGAATTTAACACGAATGCTGACATTGAATTAGCGTCAAATATGAAAAAACATTTTCACTTATGCAAGTTGGTACGGAAAGAACTAATTAACTTAAAGTTCAAAAATGTTTTCAAAGTGAAAAATCAAGTGCAAGTAAATGTAGAACTACGACATTGACGAACGGATTCTATTAGGTTGGTAAAAAAGAATGTCGTTTCAAATTTCATGGCAAAGCAACAAGATGAATTTGAAAAGGAGGGAACAAAAAAAGCGAAGCCAGCTCTACAAAGATAGCTTTTGAACATTAGCATAATTATGATTTACGCAAGGTTTGCACCCGAAATCCATAGCACCAAAAATCAGACTTTAGCTCCAAAGTTCCTAAAAAAATTATTACTTGTTTTTGTAGACACACACACATACTTCAGTATATGCGCTTGCTATATTTTTCCCTAGCAAAAAAAAAAGAAAAGAATTTAGGAAGCGAAAGGGCAAACACCGCCCCCTAAGGGTCCTAAGTTCATCGCATAGATGCAAGTGTGTACTAAAACACTCTGGAGGTCCATCATTTCGGCCTTGCACATGTTTTAGTTTATGGAAACTATTATATATTCTAGCTTGAAAGAACGGAAAAAGCGGCATACTTTTTTTTCCAACTCAGCAACTTCGAGTAAAAGGTAAACTTCAACTTCTACTTCAAGTAAACTTTGAATGAAGTGTAATGGAACCTACGCACACACTAATTTCCGCAATTTTTGCAAATTTCAAGCAAAAAGTCAGGAATCTGCGGACGAAGAGGAAAGAAACCCACGCATACTCAATTTTCACATTTGCAAATGAAAAGTCGGGAATTTCGAATGAAGTAGAATAAAACCAACGCAAATTTAGATTTATGTTGCTCCAAAAGTAAACTTCTTTTCCAAATAAATCTGGCTGTTTTTGTTTCCCCGGCAGACTTGATGAGCCATCGATGAAGCGAAGCAAGCTCTACAAAATGATTACTAAAGATCCTCTTGAGTCGTAACCCAGATAATGTTTGGAGCCAAAATCGAAAAAAGTTAGTTATGTTGAAATTGGATTTTTGCGAAAGAAAAAATTTCTGCGGACCTCCAGCTTGTCATTATGCAGTAGACACATACTAATATAATACTCGAAAATTTTTTAATTTTTTATCATATATGGAAAGCGAGAAGAAAAAATAGTCTAATAATGGCAAATTCCGCCCTTTCCTCTAACATATGTGATTGTATACTGCAAGCTTTAGTAAGTGTAACTTTGCAAATTCACCTCTGTATTTGCCCTGGTTATCAAGAAATATCAAGTTCAACTTGAAAAATCGAAAAAAAGACACTATTCGTTTCGAGCTATTTTTATTTCTTGTTTTTGAGACCTGCAATAAATCCAAAAAATGCATTTTTGGATACTACTATGTATGTGTCTATGTATGATGACTAAGTTGAAGTCCGTAGGAGTATTATAGAAGGAGGTCCGATTTTCAAAATAGCTGAAAAGATTCCAGTAGATCAAATGCTCTCTTATCTTCGAACCTGGCTGGAAGATTTTTAATTTTTGGCTCCAAATTTTACCTAGATTACTACTAGGCGAATTTTTGGAGGTCATTTTGTAAACAGCTCAATTTATTTAGGTAAGGAGTTTACTTTTGTGACCATAAACCAATTGTAAGTCAAAATTGAACAATTTGAATGAAGTGGAATGAAACTAGCGCAAACTCGGCATTTACAGGGGCGAAACCTCTCGATACCATTTTTTTGGAAAATTGGCTCTCTTATCGGTCCACTTTGGGCTCATAACTAGCCTCATCGACCGCGCCAAGCCCGAAATGCCCTTCCAGGGAGATCCTCATGCAATTCGAGCAATTTTATCCCTCAGCATCAAAGTGCGTTTTTTTTTTCGTGCAGCTGCATCTTAGAAAGAAAGAATTGGAAGTATCGATTGGTGTTTTTCGGCGGTTACTTCGGTCAGGTCAGCTGCCGATTGTGTCGGACGTAAAAAAACGGCCAGCTTCTCACTCGGGGCTAAATAGTTCGTTTCCTCGGCCCC
Source organism: Cylicocyclus nassatus (assembly GCA_958299035.1). Classification (NCBI taxonomy): domain Eukaryota; kingdom Metazoa; phylum Nematoda; class Chromadorea; order Rhabditida; family Strongylidae; genus Cylicocyclus; species Cylicocyclus nassatus. Next base: position 75,499,491 of record CATQJL010000305.1, on the reverse strand, counting down.
AGTTTCAGTGTATAGCATCAAACGTTACAGTTGGGCTGCTAGACAGTTGTTCTCTTGGCCCAAGGTTTGCTTGGAGAAATTTGTTTGTCGCCGTTATATCTTTCAAAAGTCCCACAAAGTCTCATTTTTATATAGCTATGGTCGTTCTTTGAGCTTCTTCTCTCAAGTTCTCCATTGTATTTATTCGTAAGCAAATTTCAGCTTCTTCATATCCTCGTTGATTCATCATTTTGGCATCAAGAATCCAAAGCTTGATTTTCTCGTGATAATCTTCCACAAATCATTCCTTTTTTGAGCATGGAACCGAGTCTGTAGGAAAATGATTCCCGCCAAAAATTTTTGGAAAGCTTCATTTGTGCCTTCTTACTGAAATCTTGTTGAATATAATAACTGGTAATTTTTTCAAAGAATTGTACAAAAAGTCTAGAATTACTGGGGCCTCCCCCTCACATTCTAATATTTGAAATTTCTGGGATCGTAGCTAGCTCCCAACCATCCAGGAAAATCGACCCCAGATAGGACATCATACTGTAATCATAATTTAAATTAACTATAGAATGGGCTCATTTTGTGCTTGATCGTACCTGAGGCAGAAAATCACTTTAGATAAGCTTTATGAAAGAATCTAACATCTAAATTCGTTGCTGAATAGGGAGCTGTGGAAAATGACTGCGATCCAAAACAGCCTCATAAATCATGCTATAATTTGCTATAACTGCGCGGCCAAAAAAAACTTTACGGGAGTGATTCTCTCGTTTTGGTCGTTAAATTTGTTATAATGTGCATTACATGCCTTTATTTTTGTCTTTTGAGTGTGTTATAACACAGAAGAATGTTCAAAGAGGTAGTAGGACATTTCGTATTCTCTATTAACACCCGCATTTTATTTCCAAAGAATCCTAGTCTTTCAAATAATTTCACTAGGATTGAAGCTCCTCCTTGACATTTAGAAGAAATTTGAAATCTTGGTTACTGTAAACGTGCTTTTTTTCAATGTATGAATCATCCAATGTCTCACTAATGCGAACTTACTTAACAGTTGTCAATGATCGTTGTGTAGGATTTTCTTATGCCGAAACCAGGTTAATTGGTGGAACTTCTTTATTGACTCAACGTTTCGAACAATTCGTCTTCGTCAGGAGTCTGAAAAGGATCGTAGGTACTCGTACTTTCACTATATCGCCAAACGTCTCGTCAAACGCTGCTCGTTAGACCTTCCCTGGTGCAATGTACTGAAAAGCTAAACGAGAGTGCCAACCTCAGTCCACCATAAGACCAGTAGCCCGCACAACTGTAACGAAGTTGTCAATGAGTCACCAATTTTGAATCCTTCTCGAAACTTTTACGCCCTATTCCTGATTTTTTGGACACATGTTATGTCCCCACATAATTTGAAAGGCAGGAGAGAGGGGAGGCAGGAGGGGTTGGAGGCAAAATTGAGGAAATCCATTGACTGATTAGACATCAAACACTATAATATATATTGTTCCCTAATCAAGAACAAAGAAAAAACTTCTAGAATCTATACAAAAAAGTTTTATGCTCCATTATTAATTATTACGCTTTACGTTCTTGAAGAGGGAGGTAAAGAGGGGGCTGGGGTCAAGATTCAGAGAAAACTATTGACTTCAAAAATATATAACACTAGAAATTTTATATTTTTCCTCGATTATTAGAGAAAAACCCTTAGTCAAGCTAAAAATTCGTCGTAAATACGAGAAGCAGCAAGCACTCATCGTGATTCATTTCTTGGCGAAATCCAAATCACCACATAATTCATCCACCAACTGCTAGAAAAAAGTGGCTTTAGAAATGAATCGATTATCAGTTCTTCCTAAGACTAAGAAAAATGCCTAGAATATCTGCAGCTCGTAGAGTATTTTATAGCTTTCCACTTCTTGTAAAACATCCCGATTTATGACTGGCTGAATGGACTGATAGTGCAGAGTGATGATCTATCCAGTCCTATTGTCTCGTCGCTTCGGCTGTCTTTATTCTCTCAGAATAAAAAATTCTTTATCCTCGAATGAATCTCTTTTGAGGTGTGATGCCAGTCTATTTGACTCTTCTCGGTGGTCCACCGTGGGGTATGAGGCTCGGCAATGATCAAGAACTTCGTCCTATAATAGCTAGGGTAAGTTCAAGTTTTTTAGACAAAAAGTGAGGTCCTGTAAAGAAAAAAAATTTTCCCATTATAGACACTAACGAACGGTCGAGCTGCCATGGAGGGTGTAAAACCAGGAGATGTTTTGCAATCTGTGAACAATATCCCAGTATTCACTTGCAAGCAAGCTCATGCGGTCATACAAAAAGCTCAAGGAAAACTGAAGCTTGGGATTGCTAAGTAATGCTAACTTTCTTTTTTTTACTTATTTTCTAGTTGAAGCAAAGTAGCTAACAATGATATCAGGTTAAGACAAACACGGGAACTTCCGCAGAGCAAAAAAGATTTGCAGTGGTCTGACAAGATTTTGTTCACTATCAAAGACTTTTAAAAATCGAAAATGGGAACTTTCGCGGGTATTTGACGCTAAACTGATTGAATACGAAAACTTCCGCAGCACATTCCATAAGAGTCTGCGAAAGGCCCGTTGCTCAGTTGTCCAATGGAACTTCCGATCAGTTGTCTGAGTTGAATCGGCATGTTGAACCGAAAAATTGAACCGGTGTGGTTCGAACAAAAGAGAAACGAAGATGAAAATAATTATCATGAATCTCAGATATCATAAATATAAAAAACCCTTATCTATTTAAATATCATTAAGTTTTTGTATTTTTTATCTTTCTGTGAATATTACTGAACATTTCATGCATTCCTAATTGCCCTCTGATTCAACTGGCTTGGCGGCTGGAAGGCGGGGCTTCGTAACCTAATTAAGACTAGATAACCAGATAGCACGCGCGCGGGAGAGGCGCAGGCTGCGTCGAACGGTCTTAATTAGGTCACAAAGCACCTTCCAGCCGCCAATCTAGTTGAATCAAAAATTATGTATATAACGCTTGATCCAAAAAATGCTTTTTTTCCACAAATTTGAGATTGATTGCGTATTCTGAAAAAAAAATCGAATACATTAAGAAAATACGCTACCGTATACAGCTGTTGACGTTTTATGTGAGTTTTTCCGTGTTTTTGGCAGGAAAAAAATTGGCAGACCGAATTTTCTGTTTCACTGCTTGGTTATAGAGAGCATGGGCGCGGCAAATCCTGATCTGTAGCTTTTGAATTCTGCGCTGCTACACTTCGTTTATGAATTTGTTTTCAATAAGGGGATTGTTTTTTGCTTTTATTTTGTATAGCAGCGAACCAAATTTTAAAGGTGCTAGATTTGCATCCGCGCGCTACGGGACCAAATCGTGGTTCCCATATCTGATGTTATTTAAATGGCGTTACGATTCTTTATAAAATAGATCTATAGCCTGATTATCTGTCAAAAGTATGGTTGAAATTCTTTAAGGGAGATCTTAGCGATGCATCGAGTGAGGATTCAAAGCTTCAACATTCTCTTAGAAAAGGAAGAAATGGAAGTTTTCAATTTACTAGTATATTTCAGGAAAACCTCTTGAACTTGTACGGAATGCTCAAAAGAACAAATCAAACAAAATTTAGCTTTGACGACTATCAAATACACTATTCAATATTTTTATTATTTATTTTTATGTATACAATATTTCATACAAACTTTTTTTAAAATAAGCGAATACAATATTTTAGGTCAAGTTCATGGAAGTTCCACATATTCATTCATAGTTGCCCTGCTTTGCATAGTATTTACTTAACCAACGGAAATTCTTTTTTTTTAAATTTTCCGTGTGGGTGCACGATGCATTTTTGTTGACTTCACCGTAGTTTCTTTTGTCGTCTCTGGACCTCAGCAGCCTTTGGGGTCTAAAATTCCATCACAGTTTTGATTTTCAGTCCTGAGAAAGTTTGGTTGAAAGTTGTATGAAACTACAATATAATAAGATAAAATAAATTTGTGATGAAGGCCTTGAAGTGTACTTTGTACTACAAGTAAAGCTTCCACAAAACAAATAGAATTTGTAAGTATTCTGAATGATACTACCAATTTTGTTCCTTCTTTTAGGCAAAGTTCTCGTAAAATGTTTCAAAGTGCATGAAGTTTGAAATTCGTAAGCCTATTAGGTGTAACATAAAATAGGACAGGAATTCTCTCATCGTTAAAGCTTTACGAACTTGCCCTTCTGTTTTTCTTGTCTTCACCTTTTCCTATGCTTTACCCTTAGCCTTCACTTACAAAGTACTCAAACTACCTCTCACTATTCTCAAAGCAAAGGGCTAAGTGAGTTACCAACTCAAAATTCCTCTATTCTGGTCCAATTTCCTGTTTTGAGAGGTTCTTTCAATAACATCTGGCTTTTTCAGAACATCTGCCAACAGCACACCAATGCGGGCAAATCGAGAGGACATTAATAAGTTGATTAAGTGATTTTATTCAATTATATAAGTAAAAAATGCAATGTATTAAAAATTCCAGTGAATTTGTGACGCCACAAAATGCTACTAACTTCGCAAAAGTGAGAAACTATCGCTTAGATTTGGAAGCTGCACGAGGAGGTAATACAAAGGTAAGTTAAACTTTCTGAAATGATATATTGTTCCCTTTTTCTCGTTTTTCTTTTCATATTTTTCGCATAAGTGCAAAAGTGCAGTTATGTACGTTTTCTTTTCTAGCAAAAACGTCGTTTCTTCGAGGAACAAATCGCGAAGAACAGTGTAACAGATCGGCTGCTTCAGAGAAAAATACAACTCGGCATGCTTCATAGTACGTAATTTTCACGTTTCTCTATATAACTCGATGTAATTTTACATCAACATTAGAACACTGTGAATTCTATGAATGCAACGATAGCGGGACCCCTAATTAGTTGATGGCCAAAATCCCGACGCAAAAGGCGAATTCCAAAATGAGAAAATTGCTTCAGAAGGTCAGCGCGGCTTGAGTGGCTCCGCCCAACAACGTGGGTGGTCTGGAGATGAAAGGTCCAAAACTGAATCTAACGTATCTAGACCTGTCATAAATCTGTTATTCATTGAGGTTATCGGATTTTCGACTTTTCCATGTGCTCTGAAGCACGTTTTCGTGCTCATTATCTTCAGACCACCCACGTTGATGGGCGGAGCTACCTGTACCTCTTCTAGCTTCTGGAGTGATTTTCTCGCTTCGGATTTCATCTTCAGCAGCGGGATTTGGGCAATTACCTAGTTAGGTACCCACTATTGTACAGCATCAAAATCTCATAATCCTCATTCTTAGTGGACGACGCCTTTAAAATTGTTTATTTTCATATTTCTAAATCCTAGACGAAGCACCTAGCGAAAGCACTACTGGTTACGATAGTGTTGGAGCGGATTTTGCTGGAGGAAGAAGCTATACCACTAGCTCGATGACTTCAACCAGGTGCGTTAGAGAGAAATTTTGGAGGGGAGGGGGGTTAGCTTAAATTTTTGCTATATAGTGCAATAGTACGAACACACAACACGCTGCAATAGCAGTAACTTTTTATTGGGAGCAAATGACGCACAGCATGGAAGTCATTAATCAGCAAATGCGACAGCTGTGGAAGAGTAAAGCGGTTTTCTTATAAGAAATGTAGTGTGTAGATATGCAGGAGTGTTTTTAACTCTTGAAAAAAGTGGTCTCGTACTGTGCATAAGAGAGGAGACAGAAGTTGATAATATAAGCTTGGGGGAACCATAGTATAATAACGTCTTCAATCGTAGTTTGAGGGGTCGATGTCGTCTAATCCTTTTCCATCAGCTCAACCTCAACACCAGGGTAGCGCGCCGCGTTCGCGTTTTTTAGCTTGACCATTCTAATTTTGCCCCATAGCTCGAAGGTGCCACGCATGGTTCTCACGCTGCGCATGCACAGCTGCTACTTCAAAGGTTGATCTGGCTGACACAAACTGTATAGTAGCTCTCTAATGTGTAGTCGCCTTGTGTAGTTGCACTTCTTTTTATGCGTTGGCAGTTGCATATAGAAATATAAAAAAGCAAGAGACTCCTTTTACAATCCTTGTCTAGTTTCTTCTTCATGATTTCATATCGGTACTGATATGCTCTAGTGCAGAATGCAAAAGCTGTGCGATTATACAAGACAACTGTTGAAATGAGGACGATCAAAATTTCGAACCTCTAGGTCATTATTCTACCAATAATGCATATGCGTGGCTCGAAATTTTACTCAGAACTTAGAAAACACCTGGACTTCACTTGATTAGCCTAATATGCAGATTAGGTGCTTTAAATGCTTTTGTCATATAGATGTCACCTGAGACCTTTCCTGCCTAATCTGCTTTTTCTCAAAAAAAAGTGAGTTTGATATCCATTTCTATCATAAAAGGTTTCTCGTCAAATTGTCTAGCTTTCGATATAATCCAGAAGATAAGAAGGTTGAAAGATGCGCAAAATACTGTATTTGTTGTCAACAATTCATACATTGAACTTACAATTTGGTACCTGCTGTACTGCCATATATTGGAACTACTCCATACCTAGACAATTTTCGGAATTTTCGCAGGAACTAACCGAAAAATGAATTGGCTGTATGTCTTATAGGTCTTATTGATCGCGAATACATCCAAAGTATCATATCTAGAAAAACTTAAGCTTCTCCAATGAAAATCTTTTCCGAGGTAATTTTTCTCGAACTGTGGCGAATAAGAAGTCCAAATAGCTTTTTAAGTCGAAAAGTATATTGATAACTCCTCTCCTCCAAATTTTTTTCTCGCTGGAAATGGTTTTTCATTATTTGTAATTTAACACATACATCGATGCCAGCGGCGGTCCCAGGACTTCCTCTTGCACAATTTTGAAACTCATGTAGGTGACTTTTGAAGTTATTGCGACCCAGTTTTGGGGGGGGGGGGAGGGTGAGGGACGGGAAATATCGGGATCAGCCTAATTGTCGGTTAATTTTAACAAATTGGTACCAGCATTCCTCCCCCCCCCCCCCAATCGTAATATTTTGATCCCCCGCCATCTGTCTTACCCCCTAGATGACACGCCTGACATCACCGGAAGGAAATTGCGTGGCTTAAATTTGTAATAATTCGTCGCCCGCGATGTCAGCTGCTCTTTCGAAGCCCCTAGCTAATGCTGTTCACTACGAATGTCTCATGCCCTTCTTCACATTTTCAAAAATTTCTCTTTTTTTCGCTTTCAGACGTTTCGAGAGGCTTTTTTGCAACGTACCAGAGTTTTGCCAGTTTCCCACATAGCTTATAGTAGCAACTGGATGCGACAGCTGTTGTAAGCTCGCAACTTGTGTTTATTTACACTATAAAAACTAGAGGGCGGTCTCGATTTGATATTCTTAGGATTCAAGGCATTTGCTGCGAATCCGCTGGAATGCGAAAACATCGCTTGTCGCCGAATCCCTCGAGTTTTTCGTTTCATGGCGATCGTTAACGGCATTTCTGAGATTCAAAAAGTTGTCAGCTGCTCAAACTAAAGTCTTTTTGCAATTAGTGCTATAGTTCTGTTTTGAAATCCTAACAAATTAGCAAAATCTTATTTATTGTGTATTTTCTACTTGTATATGTTTTACATCATACGTGCCCTTCTTTATTACAGAATCAGAAGAATCATCTTGTCCGCTGAATCTGCTCTCATATCTCGGGGTAAACCCTTTTACACCAACTTTCAAAAGAAACCATAAAGGAAGAAAATTTCTAGCTAACAGCAATCGATAGAATGCGTAGAAATTAAGTTGAGGGGGGGGGGTGGCACAACAGAATTTTTTTTGATCGAAGCCCACAAAGCTAGTGGCTGGCACTTTAGAATATCTCGGAGCTCATGGAATTGCGCAATTCATAGCACGCAGAGACTGAACGCCGTTGCGTTCGATCAAGATAGTACGTGTTTGAAGGAAATAGCAAACGGTTAGAGAGTTTAATGTACATTTGATCTGACAAGGAGAGGATACTTAGTCGAAAGCACCAATCCAGATGAGACATATATCATCTTGAAGCGCTTGAAACGCTGATTCCAAATCTGTAGTTTCTAGCAGCGGAGCGGTTTTGTAGGAGTTATGAGGGGTGTCACCCCCTCTGGAACTAAGACCCCTTTAGCAGGTCTCCTTTCTATGAGCACTGTAGAGGAGTACCAACTGATCTAGTGGTAAGTGACTTGATTGATAAGGAGAATGTCAAAGTTTTAATCCCGTTCGCATGCAACTTTATCGCATTTTTTGTAAAATTGGGCTTCTAAATGGCTTTAGAGCCCTAAAACCTGAAATGTCTGATGATATTGATGCTAATCGAAGTCAGGAGCGTTAAAAAATCAAAGTAATATGAGTATTATAATCCTTATTGTAATCTTCATTCAAATTACTTACCACTAGGCCAGTTTCCAACATTTGGTACTCCTCTACAGTGCTCATAGATAGGGAGAGAAAGAAGAAGGAGGATAGATAAGGAGAGAACTGCCGGAGAGGCCTCACCCAGGGGGAGACACCCCTCATAACTCCTTCTACAAAACCGCTCCGCTGCTAGAAACTACAGATTTGGAATCAGCGTTTCAAGCGCTTTAAGATGCTATATATCTCATCTGGATTGGTGCTTTCGACTAACAAGGAAAAGAAGGCTGGTCGAAGTGGCCTTTTCAAATGGGATATACACAGCGTTGTAGAGCTTAAAACGCTGATTTCAAATCTACCTTCGCTATCTGCTGCGGACTTCTGGGCGAGGAGTTATGAAGGTTTCTGTGAGTAAAAATTTGGATGCAAGAGTAGGCTAAAATCAGTCGTAACATTTTTTATAGGGCTTAATTGGTAGTCGGGTCACTCGGTACAACAAATATTCTCGATTCAAATATATCAATTCGCTACTGCCTCACTTGAACATTGGGAAAAGGTTACAACTGATTTTACCCTATTTTTGCATTCAGGTTTTTACTCACAAAAACCTTCATAACTCCTCTCCCAGAAGCTCGCAGCAGATAGCAAAGGTAGATTTGGAATTAGCGTGCCAAGCTCTACAAGGCAGTGTACAAATCATTTCAAAAGGCCACTTCGACCAACCTTCCTTCCCTTGTAAGTATCCTCTCCTTGTGAGAGACGCCGACAGCTTCCGCAGTGTCTCTGCGTGCGACGAATCGATTATAGACGCGATAAAAAACACTGTAGTGCAATTCAGCTATAAATATGTAATTCACAACTTTCTGACAAGGAAGTGGAAAAAGTATCTGAACATTATTGAGTGGAGGAAGGAGATACGATAGAAGATTATTCTCAACTTCTATTACTATTAGGGTGAACGGTAAAAAATGGGACACCTACGAAATAACTGGAGGTTTCTCAAGAATGAGAAGCGATTAGACATTCCAGTTTTGATAGATGTTAGAATATTTTATTCTCTTTCAGATAATACCTATATAAGTTCATTTACATAATTAATAATTTTTATACTTGCTGAAATGTAGAGTTAATCACCTGGACAAATTATGAACTTTGAGCAGTATCTGCGCAGTGAAACATGTGAGACCACCCAAAGTACCGCTGCTGGAGTGGATGGTGGGACAGTCACCAAATCCACGACGGCTTGGTGGCCTCAACTTCCAAAGTCAGGAGATATGGCCATTAGCAGCTTCGAAAACGAAGATACGTGTTATCCAATTCCTTCCAGGTGAACGCATGTTTTCTAGGTACCATCTGATAGAGCTTTTTACGCTCTGTCTATCCATGTGCAGCTTGCCTCAGATTTTGTCCATTTTCGGAAAATATAGGGCAAAACATAATTTTTTGGTTCTTATTGCGCCAAAGATAGCTATTCTTCAGGTTTTTTCGCAATTTTTTCTTGAAATTGAAAAGAAATCTTAGGCATTTAACATATCATTCAAAAGAGCATGAAAAGCTCTTTCGAATGGTATGTCATTTGCTTTACGAATTTACTGTATAGCAGCGCAAGATTGAGAATTGTTCAAAAAATCCCGTCGGAGTTCTTCACGACGCCACGCGTACGGTCATGAGAGAGGAGCGGTAACGCGTTGCCAGAATAATAGGCGAAGGTCGGTTATGTAAGCGACGTTTGAGTTGCAGTCTGCTTGTTATTGGTGAGGACAAAAAATCTCAAAATGTAATAAAAATCAAGCTGTCCCATTTTTTACCGTTCACCCTAATATATCCAGACTCGAAAAATTATCCTCTCACTTTACATATTACAATCATTATACCGCAATTTTATAAACCAGTGAACTAGCTCCCAACCTTTTTTTCTTGTTTTCTTTTTGTTCCTTTTTCTAAATTTTTTGCGAAGGTTCTATTATGGTCATGGCGAAATTGATAACATCTATCGTATTGAGGAGTAAAAGGCATATGACAAAGCAGTTAAAGACTTAAAAAGATAGAGCAGCATGGGTTTCAAAGTGGTAAATTCACTGTCACGGCTATGCTACGAGCAGTAAATGATTGGACAATTCAATCAGATAAAGCTCAGAGTGACGTGGTTTATTGGATAAGCGTTTGACAAAGTTCCTCACGGTAAAGTGATCTCCGAAGTCGTAGCTGTGAGAATACACCCACGTATTGTTGCACGGTTTGCAGCTATCTGATTGGGAGAAGTTTCGTAGTTCACGTCAATCCCACGCAGTATGGGGTCCCTTAAGGGGGTGTTCTTTCACCTATACTCTTCAACATCTACACATATGAGCTTCCTCTCATACCATCTTAGACAGCTGACCGGAGCTTCCGCAGAACGTTTGGGAAATTCCCCTGAGTCACCTGCGGAAGTTCCGTAGACGTGCCGCGGAGGTGCCCAAATAAGATTCTGCGGAAGTCCTGAAGAATGCGAACCACAAGCAAAAGAGAACACCTAGGGCAATAGAGGGAAATCCAACATATCACATAAATCCAGTTCTTTGACACTTTTGAAGATTATTAGCCCTTGGTCTCATATTATCTTGCAAAGTATTAGGTCGGTGCAAAAGTTTTGTCGGTTTTTTCAATTCATCGGCAAACACGTTAGAATGAAGATAAACAAACACTTCAAAATGTATCCGATGCAGAATTTCTTCCACTTTCCAACTGCTAAACTTATAATGTGTTTTGTTGCGAGAATGACGAGATATTTGCTAGAAATTACAACCACTCGTACCATGTCCAAGTTTCGCTAATTTTCAAAATTTTTGTATGAGATTTTCGGAGAAGCTTTAACACTCCCAGATAGGGCAATTTTTTACCAGCTTGTGCAATTTTTTGCTTTTCTTCAGCTGCTTTTTTAGAATTTTGCTAAATAGTTTTCCAAAAGTTTTGTGTTTTGGAAAAATCGCATAACCTGTTATTGCCCCAAACACTGCAAAATCTACAGAATACTGAGATTTCAACACTCGATTGTTTTTAACTCTACAATTATGAAGTAAATGAGCGATTTTCGCTCCAAGATATGAAGATTTTAAAATATAGGTTACGTCAGTGCGCACCCCTGAAATTGAGAAATACTGCGATTTTCCCCACGAATTTCGCTTGTCTCGCCAAAAAAAGACAATGTTAGAAAAGAAGAAAAAGTTGCATCGAGCGGTATCTGAAGTGTTTAACATCTAATGTTCTACGAAGTTAAAATAAGCTGAATATGAAATTTGGTCACTTCAAAAATAAATCGTAGAAATTCTGAAAGACAAGCCACAGGGCTACAAAAAGTTGAATCAGTTAGCAAAAGGTTTGCCCTATATCATAGTTATTAGGGCTCCTCCGAAAGTCTCATACAAAATTTTTGAAAATTAGTGAAAGTTGGACATCGTAAAAACGAGTGGTTGTAATTTCCAGCAAATATCTCGTCACTCTCGCAACGGAACACAATATGATTATAGCAACTGGAAAGCGGAAGAAATTCTGCATCGGATACATTTTGAAGTATTTTTTTATCCTCATTCTAACTTGTTTGCCGATGGATTGAAAAAACTGACAAAACTTTTGCAACGACCTAATATTGTGTTTTGCATTGTTTGACTAGTGGTAAGACATTCCTTCAATTGCAAGCAAGATTCTCAAGATTTGCAATTCTGATGACTGCCAAGGTATGTGCGCTGCATGGAGTACAATTCTTCATTCAAATTCTTTCCATTTGACTGCTTCACGCGCTCCAAAGGAGGGATAAGAGACAAGAGAAGCTATTTGCGCATTCAAAACTTCAGGCATTCGCAAGCGGTAATAAAAAAGGTAGATTTTGGAACCGGTTTCTCATTATGTAGAAGTTACATATAAGTTATCAGAGAGTATAATAGATCTGTATCTCCTAATATTTTAGCGAGAAAACCAAGGTGATTGCTATATATGGAGGGTACTCTTACAGTGGAAGATTTTGGACTGTCTATGTATTTTCTACACAATAATAAGGGTTTTGGTTTTTTTTAGAAATTTATGATTTGGAATACACTATCATGCCTTAATTCAGTTTAAAATTCCAAACATTTGAATGATCTATATTGAACTTATCTTTTCCTCAAATTGCCCTGCCACATCGTTAACTTTGCCTAGCACAAATTTTTGTTTCATTTCGCGCAACCCCCCTCCCCTTCCTTTGCTAAATTCTAACATCTTCTCTGATCAAAATCGATTTCTGCCCTTTCGACGAAGCTGCTGTTAATTCGCTGGGCTTGTTGGCTTTGTTACCGGGGCCGATCTTACACATGCTGCTCGTAAACTCACTTCACATTGGGTGAACTCGACAGAGCTACGCAAATGCTATGTATTCAGCCCACTAACTGATTTAAACATTTTTCTTGTGAGGGGGAGGGGGCAGAAGAGCCAATTGTGGAATTATTGTTCACATTAGTGATAAGAACCTATTAGTTTTATTCTGTCTGTACATTAAACCTATATTCTAGCGCATTATGCATAGCATTAAAAATTTTCTTAGAATACCTGCTGTTCTATCTTTCTTACTTTAAAGGGAGCTATTAGATTTGATCCAAAAAACCTCCATCTCCGTTCTCAAAAAACCCTAATATCCTCTATTTTGATGCGGTAAAATTGGAGCCAACATGAAATATGTGTACCTGAAGTTCTTTGCCTTCTCTATAAAAAATGTAGCCTTTCTGTACGAATTTGTCTAGCTCGGATATTCCTTATAGTAATAAAACCCATAAAGTTTGGCAGTCGCTTAGCAATTTTGCAAAAGGCTTGCTCATTTTGCAGAATTTTAAGATTATTTTCATCAGCTTGAATCTGCGCTCTTTGATAACACTGCTTTTGCTCTAAGAGGTGCCAGAAGGCACATGATTTGAATTCTTCGAAATAAGGAAAGTAAATATAAACCAGGTGAAGGAAATTCCAAAGCTACTAATTTTCCAAAAAGGCGGCGTAAAACTTCTAAATCTATTATCGTAGTTTTGTAATACCCACTCATAGCTGCATTGCAAAGAACCGCATGTTGAAATAAATTTTAAGATTTCTTTTTCCATAAAACTTCAATAAATCTCTTTGAAAAAACTCGACCAATGTAAACTAATAATTCAGTCTAAAGGTTTTTTTGCTACTTGGGAGGTTAGCTAACGAAATGAGTGTATCTGATTTTGAATCCAAATGAATTTTCATTCCAAGTGCTTATAAGGATTGTGAGCTACCCACTCCACTTCCTCGTCGCTCCTCCTTCAAATCTTCTCTATAACACAGAACACACATATGTAGCAGCTGAGCACACGTGATGCATAAAAGCACATCTTCACATCTTGCTCTTATTTCAAAAAGCATAAATAATATGAACACATTGAGGCACAGTTACTTTATAAAAATCCCCTTCATTTTTTCTTATGAAAAACAGCGCATGAATGCTTTAAAATAAGTAAAGGTACAGGACGGTGGAACTTTTGCAAGCTTTCTGGAATGTCAGCAAAAAGCATAAAAACCAGATTCATTCAAGAGCAAAACTTCGAAACTCTTCAACATCAAGTTTTTGTGAGAAACTTTTATCTGAAAAGACAAGCCGGTCTCGCTTTTGCTTCAACTTTTCACTGAATTCACCAAAAAATATCTATTACTTCGATATTCGATTTACCTCATGTTCTCACGTTAGTGCTCTTAAAATTTATTATGATAGTTTTTTGCAAAAATCCACCCAATCAAGCACTACGCTGCTAATTTATGAGAAAATTTAGCTTGAGAGAGAAATTTCCTCAAACTTCTTCGGAAGATGATGTGTGTTTGGCGGAGGACATCACTCATAGGAAAAACAGAAGCTCACACTATAGTCTGTAGCACAGAATAGGAGAGTTCTCATAATTTCTGACTGAATATTGTAGGATGAATATAATAAATCAATATTATATTAAGTGGGTGCAAAAGTTCGTTCGCCGGTTTTACAAAAAATCATAACTTTCTTTCTACTCAATGTATCTCTTCCATTTGAAATTCATCTGAAGGAGAAAACCTTTCTCTTTAAAGCTGTGCCTTTGCCGTGAATTGGCATGCGAAAGTTCAAGGGTTAGAAGCAATTGAATAAAATCACTCAAGATTGGCATTTTTCAAGCAGAATCACAAAATATTCTGGAAGTATTTTTGTTCGATAGAAAAAATTTTGGTCATTACTATGGTGCCTTTCTCATGTATCAAAACGAAAAAGATCGAGAGTGAGAAGCAAATAAAGAGAATTACTTCAGTTTTGCAATTTTTAAGCATGCTTAAAAAGGCCTAGAAATGTCATAGAAAATGCAAAAAGCCACAGCATGGGTTCTGTAACCTTCTCTTTTTAGCTGAGCAAGTTTCGAGCTAATCGAGAGAAATTTTGATTTTCGTGATTTTTTCGGATTTTCGGGCCTGCGTTTTTCAATTTCAAAATTGCTCTCCATTGGCTCGAAACTTGTTCAGCCAGAAAGAGAAACTTATAAAACCTATGTATACAACTGTTTCGGCTTCTGCTATGACATTTTTATGCTTTTTTGAGCATTCTCAAAAATTGCAAAACTGAAGTAATTCTCTTTATTTGCTTCTAACTCTCAACTCTTTTCGTTTTGATACATGGAAAGGGCACCATAGTAATTATCAAAATTCTTTCTATCGAACAAGAATACTTCCAGAATTTTTTGTGGTCCTGCTTGAAAAATGCCAATTTTGAGTGATTTTCTTTGATTGCTTCTAACCCTTAAACTTTCGCTTGCCAATTCACGGCAAAGGCACAGCTTCAAAGAGAAAGGTTTTCTCCTTCAGAGGAATATAAAACGGAAGAAATACATTGAGTAGAAAGAAAGTTATGATTTTTTGAAAAACAGGCGAACGAACTTTTGCACCCACCTAATATACAGGGTGTCCCAAAAGTAAGTACACACTTTTCAATCGTCAATATCTCTCTTCCTAGTGTGTCTTTTTCCACCATTTAAGTACCATTGTGTAGAGAAGGCTTCAACTTAGATTTACAAAATTGAGCAAATCACCGATCTCTCTTCATTACAGTAGGATTACGGTAGGAACTCTCGGCAAGGATTTTAGGCCATTGGAAGTCATATTCTGCCTCGGAACAAGACCAAACAAGCCAAAAACTCTTATACTATGGTAGTGGAAGCCGCTGATTTCGAATATGAAACTTTCACTTTTCTGTGAAGCTTTTTTTCAAAGTTATCCCAGGTAAACCGTAATGCACGATTTCCCAGTGTTTGTCAGAGTTGTGATTACACCGTCAAAAAAGCTGAAAACACTTGTGAAAAGTTGTGTAGTGGAATCAGAGTGTGCGAAAACCTTAGTAAGCGATTTTTCAGATTTTTTGAAAATTTTTTTCGTCAGATGGCGTATCTCACAATGGTTCCATATGCTGGAAGTTCTTACCGTAATCCTACAGTAACAAGGAGAAATCGGTGATTCGATCGATACTGTAAATCTAAGTTGAAGCTTCCTCTACAGAATGGTACTTAACTGGCAAAAATAGACCCAATGGGAAGAGAGACATTGACGATTGAAAAGTGTGTACTTACTTTTGGGACACCCTGTATAATGCACGTGAATGAAAACTTTGAATATAAGAAAGTAAGACTGAAAAACAATGAAAAAGCCCCACTTATTGCATTTCAACAGCGTTTTCAGATTTTATATAGAGACCATATGATTTATGATTGAATTTTATATGAGTTTTACATTTCACCGATTCCTGCGTTTTAATTTAAACTGAAAAATCAGAGGTTTAAAGTTTTACCATGTTCAACTTTGCTACTTCTCTCTCTCTCAAGCTCCCGCCACATTTCCAAGAATTTGTTTTTCTCAAAGAAGTTTTCTTCTAGAGCTGCACTTCCGTTGCTTTCTTGTTAAGCACTTCATATTCCCACGCGCTTCGCATCTGCAGGAAATTCTCTTTGCTGCCGCTTAGAAATGTGTTTTCCTTTCTTTCCGCAAGCTTTGCTTCTCGCAAAAATCGATTTTTGCAGATTAAGTTGATGTATTCACAAGCTTAGCAGAACATCTTCGCTGTTGAATGTTTAGATTTTGCAAAATCAAAGTTTGCGCATGGACTACAGCGTTTTTATTGTGTGAAATCTTTGATTTTGCGACTAATTTTCAATCCAATTTTCATCAACTTGAATTTTTTTGTTTCTGTGGGATTCCATGTATAATTATTTTGAGCTGGAATGCTTTTCGAAAAGTAAAAAATTCTATTCTGAAAATTCAACAAAAAATAGATCAGAAATTCTCACATTACCTGAGCAGCATTAACCAATCCTTCTTTGATCTTTCTATAAAATTCTCTACATTTTTTTCATATCTGTAAAACTTTCCTTTTCCATTGATTGATTGTGTGATTCGCACTTTGAACTGAAATAATGTTGGAGCCAAACCCCATTTCAATTTAAAAAATAGGAAAAAAAACAAAATTTCACTTTTCTCATTCTGAGCGCCCTTCTTCCTCGTTCCATGAAGTTTTTCCCAAAGCTGAGTAAACATCCATCCGAAAACAAAGATGCTGAAGTTCTAAATTGGTATTTTTCCTTGCCAAGCAGCTCTTCGGTTCAGCGCATGAGGCACGCGAACTATTTCCTTTTTCTATATCAAACATTGTCTCATATTTCCTTATGGACTGAATTTGTCACCTCACATCGCAAAATAAAAACCTCGACTACTGAGCCTCTTCCCTCTCATTCTTTCGCTTTTCTTGAAAATAGTCACAAAATTTCTGAAGTGTCTCTATGAATGTTAGTGTGCAGCTCCACTCCTTTCTGCTTTCTATGAACATTTCAGTATTTTAGAAATTTTCCTTTGTGTGACTAAAGTTAAGCACGCTCGGAAACCTTACAATTCATGATCTGGATAAATTGAATGAGATTTGGAGTTCTGAGACAGTTGAATTTTTCTGAATCGTCACGATAAAGGCAATCATGATGTTACTTCTCGTCCCCGTCTTCTCCTTTATCTCAGCTGGGCCACAAAACTAATTATTTCACCTCAGATATAGCTGTTGTGCGCTGAACAACCCAAAAACCATTCAGTCCTCATGATAATTTCAAAGTATTTTTTCATATCAAAGTATAAACGTACTTGACATGCTCTTTGCGACAAAATCTCATTTACCAGTTTGTTATGCATTAGTTAGAAATATTTCATAAGTCGACAGGACCATCGGTGTTGACCCAGTTAGAATTGAATAAATAAGCAGATTATAGTTGAATTTTGAAAGTCTATTTTGTAACTTTTGCAAAAAGGGTAGCTGCGCCCTCTTTTTGTAAAAGTGTGTGGAATTTTACATCCTGAACATCCATCAGTGAAGAATTTTTCACGTTTCAATCAAGGTCCATTTTCCAAAGAATCTTGCCCCTTCTCAGGCTAGAAACAAAAAATAATCATTCTTTTTTGCTCTGTTTCAAATATTAATCTTGAATGTATTGTCCATTTTTTTCACAACCCTTGAATACAATACAACACTTAAAAACTTATCACACTTGCTTATGAGTATATATAATACTTAAAAGTATGTGAGGATCTAAACGCTATCAGGTACTGACTGCTGACTATAAAAATTTTTCATTTGTTGAGAATCCTCTGCTGAAGTCAAACTTATTGTGCGTTATTGCGAATTTCGTGCAACGAAAGTCTATAATTTTTAATGGGAGTTAAAGACTAATTTTTCAGCCCGGATCCATCAATAGACAACGACGAGATTACGATCGCGGAGAATCTAACGAACTATAGAAGTAAGTTCATTTGTCGCCTTCCTGACTACCTTGCTTTTTTGATTTGTAACATTTCTGTAAAAATTTTACTACTCTGTAAAATATTATATTGGAGTGTTGTAAATTCCTCTGATATGTATGTGTAACAGATGCGAAGCTACGATACATAGTGCATTACATCAATCAAAAAAGCTCAGACACATCTTAAATCTCTGCACATTTTCTTTCGTGCTCTAGTACAAGCACCGGTGTATGAGGAAGCAACCGAAAGTCTTGACCTTTGTATTTGCGTGCTGCTTGTCCTCTTCATCTTGAACTTCTCCGCAAGAAGCTTAAATGTTTGACCTTAGCTTTTCATTTCGTAGAATTTGCTATCCTCAAAACGGCTTAAGTACGAAATTTCGATTTACCCTCATAAGCTCATCCGCCATGGCTGGTCAGTTCTCCTTTATAGGGTATTTTCCTGGCAAAATCGGTGATTGTTGCGAGAGCACTGAAAGCGAATCTATAACCGAGCTGTTGGCCAAGTTGCAGCTTGTATGATTCATCTTTGGCCGAAAAATCCAACTATGAACTCTCTCCCAGACCGTAATTTTCACCGTACCCAAGAAATCGTATCTGCCGCCCAGAAACTGTCTGGTCATTAGAATTGCCTTTCTCGGGCGCGTATAAACCATATGACCTGCTGCTTGGATAATAGCTTAGCTAAGACCTTCCAAATGCTCTTTTACGAGAAAATACAAGATACGTATAGACAGACTTGCTCGAGCCATCAAAAGATGTCAAATATAATATAGCAAAGCGCATTTTTGTGGCATATATGCATACTCTCTGAACAATGGCCCTAGTAAATTCCATCATGGGAAATGATCTGTGGCAGGTGTCAGGCTGAACAAATCCTGCGACAGACAGGCGTTATGCTAGCGATTGATCCTCAGTCATCATCATTTTCATGCTATTCTCCCATCTGTTTTCGTTCATTCTACGTAGTTTTGATATATGAACCTATTCTGCAATGACTTTTTGAATCAAATTGAGTGCGGTAGTTGCCAACCTAGCATAAAAGGAAGTTTTATTGTAACTTGACTATATATAATCCCTCAGGCTTCTTCAGGGGTTTCGCCAGGTTTATCACCTGGAATTTGGGTGAATTCGAAGATTAGTGTTTCATCGAAAGTACTACTTCATGTATAATAGTATACCCAAATTCGATCCGTTTTTAACCTACAGTATCCAATTCAACTTTTCTCTTTAGTCTCTCCAAATCGTAAGCTATCAAGACAGAATACACTTCAGTGATTTCAAAATGATCTTAGGAAAATGATATGATTTGTCCTAGAGAGGGGCTTACTTAATTTTTTATTTTTTACCAGTGCGTCACCTCTGCTTCGCAGAGGCTCGCACTGGTCTTGCTTTATATGCTTTACTTGTTCTCGCCTAATGATGTCTTTGAAACTCACTGTGCAATGACGACTACCACTAATGAAATGTAAACAACTACTCATTTCAAAGGGTTTTTCATGTGAGATCGGTAATTTCGCGTGGATGGAACTTTTCGCAGAAGAACAAATGCAAATTCGGTTAGGTTTTTGAAGTTCTTTTGGCTTGGTAGTCGCCATAAGGACAACAATTACCGTGAGCTACATTTCTATGCAAAAATCCTCTCAAATGGTGAGGTAAAGCCACGGCGGATTGACCAT
This sequence comes from Cylicocyclus nassatus, assembly GCA_958299035.1. Lineage (NCBI taxonomy): Eukaryota > Metazoa > Nematoda > Chromadorea > Rhabditida > Strongylidae > Cylicocyclus > Cylicocyclus nassatus. The sequence continues at coordinate 75,479,688 of CATQJL010000305.1, read as the reverse complement.
TTGCGCAACCATTTCTTTTTGGCGTCGTTCTGGTATAGTAGTAGACCTTTGGTCACTTTTTCGCCTTAAGTCCATGTCTTGCACATCAACATGCCAAACTCATCCACGACTTTGCAAAAAGCGTTGATACAGACCCAATTTTGCGGGCCAGAGGCCAAGTGGATCCGTCTGACTCGCAAATTCTGATGAATCCACTCAACAAATTTGCTCGTGATTTTGTACGGTGAAGTTCTACGCTGGTAGCATGCGCTGTGCAAGATTTGGGCTCAGGACATTGGCTGGAACTCGCTCTATGAATTTCGTTACAGACAGACGGACGCACACACACACAAAGTCACGTAAACACCCTTAGCCCGTTATTATAAGTTATGATCTTGAAATTTCTAGTCTACGCTGAGTTTTTCACGTAATTCCTCATGTTTTCCAAGTACAGAGTAATTTTTTTAAGTAAACTTTTCAGCTTAAGTTCAATATTGGTTCTTACGGTCTTAAGCTGTTTAATCAATCGGTCAAATTCGGCAGAATTCCCCATTTAGAGCTTAATCCTCTTTGATAAGAGAGAAATCCTGTGAAACCTCAGCGAATCATCCTTGTCTTTGGAAGTTCTCTTGGAATGTCTGAAATCATCCCAACCGGGTCCGTGCATTCATTTGAACCCCAAAAGATGCTTGTGTCGTGTGATACTTTGCAAAAATATCTGAGATCTTTGCTGCTGCTGAAAAGTACGAGAAAACTGAAATGTAGAGCTACTCATGTTACACAAGGACTTTGACAGCTTTTAGCAGCAGTACAGCATTGTTTTGCAGAACAATAATGCAATGCGTGCGTCTCGGAACATTCACGGAACCATTACTAATGCTTTACACTTCTGTAAATCATCATTAAAAGCATATTATTGGTACTAACTTTATAAACGTCGGGACTGAAAAGGTCTTCAAGCTTTTATCTACTACCTACACTAATTCAGATTACAGCTGTGGTTTTTGTAGAATTTGTTTCGAATTTTGACAAATTATCTTTCAGTGGGGCATTTTCACATTCATGCTTTATGAGAATAAAGTAGAAGCTTTTATCTTCTGCCAATTTTAGTCATTTTGAGTTTTTCCTAATCTCTGCCCCAAAGTATTTATCTTTTGATTCAAAATGTCAACTCTAATTTCACAAGAATTATAGGGCTTAGGCCTTAAATTAGTTTGAATCAAGGTTTATTACTCATTAGGTCAATGCAAATGTCCTGTCGTTTTGATTTTAATCAAAGAGTCACAAAAAGATGTTTTTAGAAAGTAGATAAATTCTTATTTGAAATTTTTATTAAGCAATTAGGTTCACTTGGTGAGCAGCTACGAACTTTTCAAAATCAACGTGACAGAGTCTTCTGTTCAACCTAATAGATTTGATTTTGAGTGGAATTGCAGAACTCTTACGGGGTTTGTAAATTATTTTCTGAAACATAAAAACCCTCTTTGTAAGGCTTTTCTCACGTATATCAGCTTGTCGCATGTACTTTATGTGAATTCCCACATGTGTCTCTTGCCTGCCGAAATTTTTCTTGCTATAGTCAAGCTGTAGAAGCTTGTTCTTGCTCTTTTCTTGGTTGCTTCTCCTTGTTTTCTGACACATCTCTCGTTTACTTGAGTGAATCTGGAAGAGGTTTTTCCATCCTGTTTAGAGCGTTGGGGACAATCTGGTTTATCTTTGATTCAGCTTTGGTTTTTTCATAAATAGAATTTGATTTTTGCTTTCAAATCATCGTTCGACTACTAAAATAAAAACATTTGATCATAGAAATGCTTCGTGAACTCTTTAGTGTTAAACATCCAAACTGCAAAAAATATCGACATCATATTCAAGGAAAATTGCTTGAAGCATAATCGTGATTATTCTACATTACTACGAACGACACATTATGGGCTAAGGGGGGGGGGAGGATTTTGAAATAACAACAAACTGCAGAGATGGAGAAGCCAGATGTGCGTGCTTCATTGTTTTACTCGCTCGGTTCGCGCTTATGCGAGGGTTCGGTGATTGATGATAGTAGTTGAGATGTGCGCAGAAATTTATCGATGGCATTTCTTCCAGTGCTAGAGCTCGAATGCATTTTCTTTCCAATATTTTAGCTCCTGTAAAGTGTCGTTTTTCGGTTTGAAGAGAAAATAGACAGTTTATATTGTCTGATAAATTCTTTTGCAATCGCAAGATTCTTATATATGTCTTGGAATAAGGCTCTGCACAGGTGCCTTGTAAGCAAGCAAGATATCGTTTTTCGGACAAAAAGCTAAGGGGTTTCGTTTTGAGACCGAAAAGACACAAAAATGGCGACGTTTTCTTTAGTCGATGTTTCGTTTTTGGAGATTTTTTAGGGATTATGGTGGGGGGTCGAAGGGTACTTCGTAAAAATTCGCAAAAATTCAAGGGGGCTTCGTTTTTTGCATTTTCAACTAGTCACCTCTGCCGAGCCCTGCTCGGAATAATGAAAAAAACTTTACGAGTGTTGAGAATATTGTTTGGGCAATATGATCAAAGTTTACGGTTCAAGTGTTGTCGCAACAATAGTCTTCCCCGCTTTCATGAAACCCTGAAATTTGGGTTATTTGCAGAATAAACTGTTTTTTTGTGGACGTATAAAATATCAGGATGCAAAATTAGTGGGGGCTACAAGGTTTTGCGTTCGGGAAAAACTGATACAGATCATGTATTATCGAGCATAATGATACGTGCTATGACTCTTTCAAAATCTTCAGAAGTGGAAGCAACTAATTATTACTAAGAAAAATTTTTTTCTTCCTCAGAAAGCTTATGAGTGGGAGCAATTTTGAGTCAATACATTCATATGCTCCATTTTTATGGCCTCTTTTATATGCTATATTCTAACTGAATAGTGTCTGCATATATTTCACAGTTGTTCGAACTTGGATGTGATTTTTCCGTGACACTTTAATCCATTGGATCACGATTTCTATTCTCCAATCGATTCTAAAAAAGTCCAATAGTTGCAGGATTTTGAAAATTTCCGAAGTACCACAAATTCTATTTCACGCTTTGACTAAAAGATGAGTCTTCCAAATCTCTAGCGCTGATTTTGCAAGCATTCTGCACTACACTTCAGCACATAAGTTCATAATCAGTGCAATGAAAGTGCAAAAAAGTAACAAAGGGAGCCCCAAAGCGGTGAGCGATTTCCAACATTCAGTGACTATTACTCGACTAATGCTGCCTCAGTCAATTCTGCAGGTAAAATATTTGGTAGAAAAGTTCCGCGGTTTTTCTTTCATTCAAGGCTATAGAAGAGGTAAGAATTATGAAAAGCATTTTTTTTCTAAAATGAAATCGAAAAAACGCTGAAAAAATTTATTATGCAGAATGCTTTGATTTTTTTTCCACAAAAATGTGCTCATATTTAAACTTTTTCCAAACATGAATGCTTTTGTAGATCTATACGAAACTTCACAAGTAATTTTTCTCGTCTAACCTCTTACTAAAGTAATTGCATGAGATTTTCCACGTTTAAACCCTATTTCTTTTGAAATCCATTTCCATCAAATGACTTTTTTTACTCATCCAACACTGGTTGCACCACGCGGCAAATCGTGTTCTGTTATATTATTTATATATCCTATAATGAGCCCTTGAAAAATAGTACAGTCCCGCATTATTTCAATTTGTTTCCACCACAGCTGTCTAGTTGAACAGCTTTTCGAATTCTATTCGTGTGGAATAATGAATCTGTCACAGTCCTCTTTAACCTATTTTGGAGATTTTGAAGGTAGGCGGTTGTAAAGTCATCCATAACTTGATATCTAACTTTTCGGGATGTAGATCAAACAAAAAATCTATTTACTTAACATTTCTCTAACATGATTCATTTTATTTTTTCATGTTGTGTTTTATCATGGGAAAATCAGCAACGTTTTTGCCATAAATATTTCTTACAGCCTTACAGGATGAGATAAAATTTGTGTGATGTATTGCCGTAATTGACGTAATTTAATTCAATAATTCACATTCGTCCTTTTCCTTGCATTACTGTAATGTTTATATCTATATATTAGGCTGGAAACTAAGTTTTGCAACTGGTTTCATAACTTCACTCTCTTTGGATATGGCGCACTCAAACTTTGGCATTATGTAGAAGGCAATGTGAGCTACAAGTGAGCGCAAATTGTCTAAATTTTGAACACGAAATAGAAAAGTTTCAGGCGTTTTTCGAAAATTGGTGAAATTTGAGAATTTTTGGGGTTTTAAGCTAAAATGAAGCCTTTGGCAGCCTAGACCATGCGCAGTAATCCGGATTCGTCTATAAATTATTGCTGGAGGTTGACTCCTTTGGTCTATTAAGAAAAAAACAAAATTTGGGGGCATGTCGAGATTTGGCGTCCTCATAAAGTCGAACGATTCGATGTACGCAAGAGCTGCTAGGGACGACCGTCAATGACTAAAGAGTCCGATGCTCAAATTCCGCCGAGAGTTTACATAGTAAGACTATTTGACCTGCCAAACGCGAATATCACATTCATTTGTTGAATCAACGCCTTTTTCCTTGTTTAGGGTGAGACCCCATATCGTACCCCTACAGTAATCCTACAAAAAAGCCCTTATCACGCTATTTCACTATCGCTTTCGTGATCAGCATGTCGGATAACACCCCTATGCCAAGTTTCAGCCAAATCCGTCAAACTTTGAATTTTTCCCCTTCACACCATACACCTACCGTAACCCTCACTGCGACGTCAGAATTTGGTAGGACAGCAGCTGCGCTTGTAGCTTAACCAACGCAATGGCAAAATTTGAGTGCGCCATGTTGAGTGAGACGGAAGTTATGAGACCAGTTGCAAAACTTAGTTTCCAATCTAATATATTCTATACAGATTTTGTAGATCTAATTATTGCGTCAATGTCCTGCATTGGCCTTGCTTGAAAAGCATTTCACTTTATCATAGAATTTTCGGAAAAAATTTAAATGAAAGCGTTCAAAAAGCAGCTATTTTCTAATCAGATTTAATCTATAAAACCAACTGCAAATCCAACCACCTCAATGCTTACTGCTGTCGATTTTTTGTATAAATTTTACGAATTATCCAAAATTATCGTAATTCACCTAGATTTTATGAAAATACTCCAAATATCGCTACATGCTTCATGCAAGAGCTTTATGAATTTTTTGAAGCATCGTGTAAGTCAAAATGTTGCCAGGAATCCAGAAATTTACTTGTGTTTTCATGAAACTTATGTTCAAGCAACAATTCGGTGCGACAAATACGTCAAACAGCTCAAATGAAAGCAGTTTTGAAGTTTACAATTATTATAAATCGCTAGATTCTTAGCGTCCAGTGATGTTCTAGCTTCTTTTGAAAATTAGTTTAAAAAAGTTATAACATTGCGACGGGTTTGCGAAGATAAATATGTCGCAACGGAAAAATTTGTCGCAATCCGTTTTTTTTTCTTAAGAGTTAGGAGTCAGTTGTATGGAATGCGAGACAGAATCGCTGTGAACTTATCATCCTTCCATCCTTTGGACCTCGTGCTTATCAACAATTTTGAATTTTTTAGTACTTTGTCAATTTGCAGATTATATTTCATTACGAATCTCCTCGATTCAGTTTTTCTTTTAGGATATAATCTAGATGTTTTAAAAGAGATTATCATCATTAGTTCGATTACTGTAGAAAAATGAAGCCTGTCTATAGAATTATAATTTCCGAACATTTATTTCCAACCAAACGTTATTCAAATCTCTCGGGATAAGACGAGAAGCGTAAAAACGCTTTGAAACATCTGTCGGCTGGCATTTACATCTGCTCATCGTTCTCATCCACATTAGAATTGCTATAACGTTTTGATTTTCTCATTTTCAGGAGCTCTACCTACCTCGAACACATCTTCACCACAAGCGCCGATAATGTCGACGGACGAGAACAATCGAAGTGAAACCGTGGTAAGCTCTACTGTCATTATTTTTTCTCTCCCCCCCCCTCCTTTCAAATTTGCTGCTGTCAATGCTTACCTCCTCCCCCCCCCCCCCTAGAATTTCGATGCTGTTTCCCCCAATTTATCGTTTCGAAACCAATGATCCAAAGAGAGAAAGGCATTGTATGTATGCGGATGAAGGTCGCAACATACCGGTAATGAGCTTTGCTACGGTTATTGGTCACACGCTGGCGATTTGCCAAATCAGTGTGACGGTCGTGGGGCAATTTATGGGGAGGGGGGACTTAACCGTCAGTTAATCTGGTTCTAGAAGCACCCTGCGAGTTTGTCAGGGGTATTCAACTAGCAAAATTCTTAATCATTTTTAAAATAAAAACTACGAAAAATACAACCAACCTTTATTTCTTCTCATAATAATATTTATTTATGAGGTAGTTTTGGTTAGAGAATATATTGCTCTATTAAGAGGCGTTTTCGAATATAATTCGTTCATTTTTCATTTCAATTAGCTTTTCGGCTTCTGACTTCACGAGAATACTTTTTTTTGTTTTATCTTTCTACATTTCCAACATAAAATATTACTGTACAAAATTGCTGGCCATGCACTTTTCGCAACTACTCATTTACTGGTAAAAGCCTATACGACTCAAGATTAATCAAAGCTGATGGCTTTTCTTCCCAGTCATCTTTCCCAGACGGCAATTTGTCTATCGGAAAACCTCCATGTTGCTCTTGATTTATCGTCCTCCTATCCTATTACTCAATTTGCCCTTTTGGCTTACTATACTAATGCTAAAAATAGGAATTTCTCCCCATTTTGATCGTTTTACTTAGAAACTGAGCGAAATTTTCTGGCCTTTTTGGGGTCGACTCGCCAACATTTACGCAGAATAGAAAATTTAGGTGAAATGACTTAGCCGTAATTTAGTTGAGTTCGATCACTATATTTATTACATTTTTAAATTACTTATTACATAAATTGCTTGAATTTCTTACAGTTGTATTTTACACTATCTTACTCAAATCTCTTTTCAATCTAACCGCACTTATTATCATTGACTTGGCTCTACACTTCTTGCGTATCCCTTTACAGGAAAGAACAATGCATATGAAATCTCTTTTCTAAGGTTTTATAGTTGCCAGCGTTCAACTCCTGAAAGCTTTTATCTTCCTTTTGTTCCTAATTTTTTTCAAAAATTGCTTTCTGTCTGGAGAATATCCAAATGATGTGCCATTATCTGAAGCAAGGCAACCGCGAAAAGCAAATAAGTAGCGCAAATGCCTCTTCTTCAACAATAACATAGGCATTAGTTCAAAAAATCATTATACTTTTCGAAATTTTACTACATAAAATCTTACTGAATGAATATAAGTATTTTCAAACACAAATAGAGGAGATTGTATAAGTTTTCTTAATTTTTACGTGTATCTCGCAGCCCATTCTTGCACATTACTTGGCGGAATCTTACTTTATAAATTTTAATCTCATTCTACAAAGTTTAGAAACCAACGATGCGCAGGTTTTTCAACATTCTTACATGTGTTCTATCTTGCAGCCCATACGAGCCACTGCCCAATAATTCTACGAAATCTTCAAGACTTTTTGGGAATATTGACCTTATTTTCCCAGCATCTATCATCACTTAATTCAAAAAGTAAAAATCTTCATTATTTTCAGATCCCCGATAGGATGAGCGTCGCAGATCTTCGTCGTCAAATCACTTCACGCTTGGAAATGAAGTCTCCGTCGTCAATATCTGGTCCTTCAAGAACTGAAGGTGAGCGTCCATCAATGATTTATATCAAACCTAAATAGCCCATCGGATCATTTGCTTTTCCCCCTCAAAGTTTTTGGCTCAAGTTCCTCTCAAAATAATCTTTTTGGAAACTGTCGCAAGAAGTGGCTACTTTGATCTTCGTTCTAGGGCGGTCATGTTGAAATTGTACACCGGACACTTGTCATAAGGAAACAAACATCTATTGCGCTATGGAGTAATTCGATAGCCAATGCTTTGGCTATTCCGCCCAATTGTTGTTTACCCACGGCAAAATTTTATGACAAACACAGAGGATTAGTCCAAGATTATTCTGAAGATGTTTTCAGCCTCGAACTCACCCGTTCCTGGCCGAAAATTCTCGAGCGACTGTGTGAAAGTCCACGAAGGTTTCGATCAGGAGAACAAGAAGCCCTATTTTGGCAGAGTCATTGACGGACCGGTCCCGGCACACAAGTACTTTCAAGGGGTAAAATTTTCTGTGAATTCTAGAAATTTTGGTAATAAAAAAAAGTTGCTATCATTGTGACGCCAAAATCATGCAGAATACCATTTTGGCGTTAAACTTTTGTGCTAGTAAAAAGAACTGTGGAATCGTTTCAAATATTTCTTCTTCGGCGAGAGTTTTTGCTGATTATATGAGCAAAATTCCTAACCATTCATTTGACTGAAATTATGACTTCCAGGCTCTTTCTGGAACTCTCTATTTGGGATGGGGGGGGGGGACTCAAAACCAAGCTATGCAAAATAACGAGTTTTCATTATTTTTTGTTATAGGAAAGCAATACGCTCAAGTTATGCGGACAAAAGATAGCAAAAAAGTGAAGGAATTCTATCAAAATGTTCTCGATATAAGCGCATTATTCAATTAATTTGATGGACAATAGAGCAGCAAAAAAAGAATTTCAGATATTTTGATATAGGAAAGCGCATTGAGTTCAAGTACATAGTTGATGGGAATTTTAAAAAAAGTAAAGCAAATCATTCGACCACCCAGTCTTCCTGCTTTTAAACTAAAACTGTGATTTTAAGGTTTCTCGGGACTTAGTATTTCAGGTAGAGGTGGGAAAGGCTTGAACCATTTTATGCAAAAATAGCACGTGATGCTCAAGTGTGATGGATAAAAAATAGAGAAATGAATAAATTAGCTTGTATAAGCTTACTCTTTTCTAGGTCATGCCTCCCAGTGCAATATGTTCATCACCAGTGCAAAACTCAACCCCGGACACAAAACCGCCAACACCAGCGAAAACCTCAAAACGAAACTCATTCCTCAATCGCATGGCCAGGGAGCCTTCGCCTGTGGATGTCCCATCCCCAGCTCCCATCCAGGAGATTACTGAACCTCCACCCAGCTATAGTGAACAACCACCTACTCCTGGCTATTTGCCAAAAGCAGAGGAATGTACAACTCAAGCAATTCCCGATCTGGAGCCGAATCACATGGGAAATATCTCTGTCCTTACCCGCAATCCTCCATTCTCTACCCTAAGAAGGTCACCGTTTACCGAGAAGAGTTTTGACACAGTTTTCAACATGACACCAAGGTCTACTTATGAGAATTCTGGTACAATGGAGGGTAACAACGATAGGCAAGAAAGCGGTGATACGATACCTAAAGAGCCGGATCCTGCAACGATTCAAGGTTATGGTATGACAGGCCCTGCAACGACTGATGGTTACGGTGTGACAGGTCTCGCAACGAACAAACGTTACGATGTGGCAGGTCCTGCAACGAACACAGGTTACGGTATGACGGATGGTACCAGCTACGAAAATCCAAGGTCTGCCGGTTTTACGCAAAAGAATGAATATTTCCCTGAAAAACCCGACGATGCTAGACCAATCGAACCAAGTGTTTATTTTGCTGGAAATCACGACGCGATGGATATAGAACTTCCTTCTGTACCCAAACCTTTTATTCCCCCGGGGGAATATGATAATGCTCAAGCCACGACGACCCCCTCCACTCCGGGTTACCCATACCATCCTTTGGGACTTGACGACTTTAAGCCCTCATTTGAGACGCGACCATCTGAATATAATGAATCGAAACCTATCGCCAACGTCGATGGGGACTATAAGCCCTATCTTGATGGTCCGAAGCCACGACCCCTTGTCCTGGAAAACCCGGAAAGATACGAAAGCACGAGCAAACTTGCGAACAGCATAGCAGAACTTAGCAGAAATCTTTCTGAAGGCTATAATGATCCTCCCTTGGCAAGTTCGGCTATGGAAAAAGGCATCCTTCCTTTCGGGACCCGTCAGGAGGAGAATACGATAAATGATGTTATTGGAACTAATAGGAAGACTGGGGAAAGTTATGGAAATTTCATCTCCTCCACTGTCCGACCTGATGCTCAGAATCAATCTTATGGAAGATATGAAGACTATAAAGCCAACGACAATTCAGCGTACGAAAATTTTCCTCGAAACGAAGCGCTGCAATCGCCTGAAGAAAATTCTGGCATGCTGCTTATGAAGAAAGAGGCTGAAACAAACTTTCCAAACTTCGAACCAAGCAGAAATTACGAAAATTCGAATTCTGCAGCCATTCAGCCACTCACTCCGAGCCAGCCGAGGGGAAATTATGAAGATTTCAAAGCTATCAATAATGGGACATTTTTCCGGAATGATTCCCTTCAGTCTCCTGGAGAACCTCGTGGAATGCCTTTGTATAAGGCAGCTACCCTCACTTCTGAGTACAACTTTAACCCGAGCAATTCTTCCAAGGTTGAAAATATAATTCGTCACTACAGTGGTCCCACCACCAACGAACTTGGACATACCGCAGCGGCCCCCGATAGATTTGGGGAATTCCCGTCAATAAATAGGCCTTCTGACCTAGCAACATATCCAAGAAGATATGAAGAATACGAACCAGCTAAAACTCTAGGAGAAGTTGGGAGAATTCCTAGCGAAAGATATGGAGACGTCAAGTCAACGAATGACGTGATTGGAAGCAAACATCCTTCAGACAGCGAAAATCGGTGAGCGGATTTTGAATTCCAATTTGATTGCTTATATCTTTTCTATTCGGGCGAGCAGCCCAAATTCATTGCAGATTTGTGTAAAACGTAAAAAAAATTGTTAGTTTTCACTATTCTCTCAACTGAAATGACTTTTTGGCGGAATGATCACTTGATTTCATCCCCTTATTGGACGTAGAACAGAAACTCCGCCTAAAAAATAATCCGTAAAAGCATGGAAAATGGTATAAGGTCGCTGCAAAATTAATGTGTGTTTTTCTGAGCTCTTTTCCAAATAGCTTTTCCATCAAATTTTCCCTCTCGAACAGATATTGCAGCATTCGCAAGCTCTTTTCATGTTCGTTCCAGCTGTGATTTTTACAGGCTTCTAGGCTTATCCTTTGAAATTTTACGAAACTTTGAACAATTTCACTCAAAACCGAGATTCTGATTTAACTCTTTGGCTGGATCAAGCGTAAAGGAACGCATTCTTGTGGTGAAAATAGATACTGTATTTAATAAAGCTTATCTAAATTTCGCTCAATTAGTCGTAGTATTTTGCACTGAAGAAATCTGTATTGATACGATAGTTCCCAATGTTTTCGTACATTCAGTAGTTTTTGTTCGTGCTTCATTATTAGCGAAATTATTCGTGATTGTACGAAATCATCGCACAGAATTCTGAATAACATTATCAGAGCTTTTGTGTCTAGGATATAATGATTTTGCACGTTTTCGCCGTTCTTGTTGAATATTTTCATGTGCTTTTTTCTTTAGGAATCTTCGAAAAAATTATATTCTAATACAAGTTTTCTTGCGTTATCTCATTCGTAATAAAACGAATCAAAAACGACTGTTTGTGCTACAGTTTTTTGTCTTTTTTGGTGCATTTTACTGTGTCGAGTAAGAATTTTGAATAAAAAAACAAAAAAAATGATAGAAGTCAAGCGATGCGAGAAGTACATTAATAATGAATATAGCGCAATACTATAGTTCCAGCTGTCATGTTCTGTCATTAGAACAAGCTTTTCGAGGGTCTTTCTCAGCTGAAAACAAAGAAATCATCGTTTTTTTTTTTGCTGTAGTACTCGAAAAAAATCTGACTCCAGCAAAGTTCGATATAAAAGTGCAAAATTCCGAATTCTACTATTACTAGACAAAAAACGAGTGAAACAAGAGATTTTGGCGCTTTCGTTTGCGCAATACAAACTGCCGCAAACCTGCCGCAGAATATTGGCGCCATTTCTCCGCAAATACCCCCACCGTCCTACCCGAACTAGCAGTTTTTTTCATTGGGCTATTCATTCTTGGTGACTACGCCTTCAGAGCAATAATGTTTGCCTATTATCTAGTAGATTTGATGCTTAATATCGTGTTCTTGCGTCACTGACAACATTTGCGCTCAAATAATGGCAAGGTGTGCTCTATGGCCATTTTTCATGCGCAAGACGCAAGCAAGTTGTTGGCATTTGTAAGCATCACATTAGCTCCCGCGCAAAGTCGTCATCGCAAGGGCATTATACTGGCAGTAAAATCTAACCAGTTCGCCTGTAGTCGTAGATTTGATGCAATATCGTGTTCTTGCGTCAGTTCACATCACTTCCGCGCAATGGTAATGCGCGCTCTAAGGCCATTTTTCACGCGCAAAACGCAAGCGAGTTGTTGACGTTCATCAGAGAGGCATACACTTCCGCGTAAATGTTGCTGTTGCCGCAAGGACACCATATTACCTTAAATCATCCAGATTGCCTATAGTCGTAGATTTCATGCTTAATATGTAATTGCAATTGCGATATATCTTGCGTAGTCGACAGCATCTGCGTGCAAATAATATCATTGTGCGTTCTGCGGCTTTTTACGTGCAAAACGCGGCAAAGGGCATTTATTTCCGCGCAAATGTTGTAGACACCGCAAGAGCATTATAGTGCACAGGGTAATCTAGCCAACTTTCATTTTGTATATTTATCTTTTACACCTTAAACTGAAGGTGCGTCAAAAAAAGAAAAATGTTTCGAGTACTAGATAAACACAACTAGTCACTACAGAATGAAAATGTGGTAAATAAAAGCATTTTCAAACTTAAAAACATCTTTATTTGATGAGAAACAGCATAGGGCCGAATTCCACTCTTTTTGAGAATGATGTAGTCAACAAGAATATTGATATCCTATTGCAGGATATTCAGTTCATTGATTTGCAGAATGCCCGACTTGCTGAAGTCACGAAGCCCGGCTCCGTTCTCGTTGTCCACTTCGCCAAACGATCGAGCGCTTCCGCCATTGTCTGGAAGCGCCGTGAACCACGATGAGATGAGCGCTTCGTTCACAGAAGTGCTGGCCTCATTGAATCGTTCGCTGCCCCTATCAAATGTTTCGAATGTAACCAGCGACAGTGGCTACGATGCAAGGGAGGAACGGGCTCCTACGGAAAATTTGCGCTTGGACGGACAGCCTGCTTCTTCAGACAATGGCCAGTCAACCGCGTCGTTCCTGACTGCGCAAGAAGCACTCATCGACGACCGTTCGCCATCTTCGGCCGTTCCGCCGAGCACTTCCGACACGGAGATCCGCATCGAGAGCCGCGACAGTCTGCTAAGCGGATCGGATGGTGCCGGCGGCGTTGGCGCCGCCCCGGTCGGCAGCACAGCCGCAGCCGACGCGATGTTCGACCGCGGCGGTTTCCAGGCCGGTCCGTCGCAGCAGAAAGACGAGATGTCGCTTTGGTACAGGAACATGTACAAGAAAATGCACAAAATCGATGATTCTGAAGGTGCGTTGCCCCCCTCCCCTCTTTGTTCCCCTTCTGCCCCCCTTTTTGCACTTTGTGAGAGAGATTTATGCGTCTGTCTGTTGGCTTGTTGAATTTTGCATGCTCGGCCTGCCAGCTTATAGCCTTCTAAGCTGCATGACTGATTTTGACATTTATGACTCTGTCAGCTTAGAAATGCATTCGCTAACATTAGCAATACGTCGTTCGTACCTTGAAAAAAAAATCCTGCATCTAATACGAAGATTTCCGGAAGTTTTGTTGACATTTCTTAACATTCGCTCGCTGTCCAGTTCTTTTTGTACATAGCCGCTTTTGACGCTGGGAATAGCCAAATATTGATTGAATTTTTAGCTTATCTTTAGGAAAATTCTTCAAATTCAAGATAACAAGTCTTTCGAATTGCTTGTTACCTATTTTCATGCGCATAAACTCAACCAACACAACATAAGTAAATGCTGTATTTTTGACCCACATTGAATTTTTGATTAAGATCCTTCTTCTTTCTCCACGTTTTGTTTTATCCAGTTTAAACCGCATTTTTGAAATTTTGATTGAAATTTCTCTTCTCTCTCCATTTTTTGTCTAAAAAAATTGACTCAATCCACTGTCTTTGAAATTTTTGATTAGAATTCTTCCTTCTTCTCATTCTCTCTCAAATTTTGGATTTTGATTCACAGTTTTCGAAATTTTTGATCAAGATTTCTTCTTCTCTCTTCTCTTCTTGTCTAAATTCGATCTCAATCCACTTTTGGAAATCTTCAGCATTCTTCTTCTTTCCCCTCTTTTTGTCTTCTTTTCTTATGAGATTATTTTCTTCAAAAAAAATTTCTTATTCTTCTAGCGGTATATCTGTTCCTTCCTTCTATTCTTGTCCAAATTGCTCAATATCAATCCACTTTTGGAAATCTTCAAGATTCCTCTTCTTCCCCCACGTTTTCGTCCTCTTTGCTTATTAAACTGTTTTCTCAAAGAAAAAAACCTATTCGTCCCATCGTATCAGTTCCTAGAACGCAAGGAACAACCACACTTGATAACGTTTTCGTCAAATTTAATGCTCTCACCCCCCCCCCCCCCCCGCTGACACCTATTGAAACATTTTTTACGCTTCAAAGCTCTCCCCGTTATCGCATATTTCCATAGTGTTTATCGATGGAATTATAATATGCTGCCATTTGTGCCTGATTCCGTAGCCATTCTTATTCTTTCCCATTCCGTAAACATATTCCATTGTTTTGCTGCCTGTCTTGGGAATCATTTTTACTATTTGTTGGTCTTAAGGCGAAAATTCCTGAGCAAAAGTGTGAGTTTGAGTAGATGATGTGCACAATTGTACATTTTGCGCATTTTCAATGAAAGTTGAAGCTATAAGTAGGATGAAGTAGATTGCTCAAATAAATACCTAAAACAGTTAGCGAATTACAAAATTTGCATACCGATTAAATAGGGAAAAGGAGTTTGTGGTACTAAATCTTCTTGATAAACGATTTGATATAACAGAATTTTTAGTTAAAGTTTGTCAATGTATTCGAAACACTCGATGCTAAAAACAACTACAGAAGATATCTTTTTGAGGATGAAAATAGCCTTTGAGTACGTCAAGTTTACTAAACAGGGAGTGTCAATTTTTTTCATCCACTTGAATGGGTGTGGCTAGTCCCACATCCAGAAAGGATCCAACAAAAATGTCTTTCAAAGCCATAAATACTCCTGAATTTCCAAAGCTGCTCTGGGTTTTTAGATCGAAAAGCAAGTTGTTTGTGGTTGAGTATTATGCAAATGTCCAAAAGCGTCAAGAATTTTATTTTCGTTCTCCATCCCACATTTCGTATTTACCCTTCTGCCGTAGCTTACATATTGGAATATTGGGTTTAGAAAATGTAAATTAGAGTAAGGAGAAATCTGTGGGGATGATTAACAATCACGTGAAATTTCTGCACCACAGTTTCTAGGGTGAATTTTTTTCCAATAGAACCAAACCCTTCTTGCTACTATCGGTTCATTGTCTATATTCATTTTATTCATTTCACTTTATTATTAATTAACTGGTATTTATTTTGGTTATCAGAGTTACTATGTATCAACCTATTTATTATTCATTATTTATTAGGGTTCAATCTCATTTCCACAGCGGTAAATAGCAACAGTCAAGCAGAGTAAATATTCGATAAAGTTCAGTCGAGATTTCATTTGATAAAAACGATATTTTTGGAAAATTCTGTAGGGGTCGGAATGCAAGTTTATGAGATTTTTTTGTGCATAAAATAGCAGTGCTCCCGTCTATCACATACTTTGCTAATGCATCTTTTTCTGTCTCCCAGCATCTTTTTCTGAGAACTTAGCATAGCTGACAGCTGAGATTTACTTCCAGGCGGGTGCCATTTTCGGTGCATTTGCTGCCTCGAAAACGAGACCCGGATCTGGTGGCCGAGGCCGGGGCCCCGGGCAGCATGTAATCGGCGCTTATAAATGAGTGCTTGCAATGTGTATAAGTGGCTGCTTGCGTGTGCTTTCAAACACCAGCATAAGCAAACACACACAGAAGCAACGAAGAGCTCAGAACGAGGTCGAGAGGGGGGAGAAGGAGGGGGGGGGGGGAGGTGCTGGAGAAAGCGATGAGCAAGGCCAAGAGAAGGCACATGTCCTTGTTGCCAGTTCTCCCATATGGAAACGTTAAAATCTGTTTTTTGCTGTTTAATGCGGTTTGACAGCGCTGCTTATCGAAATGAAGGGAGGTGGGGGGAGGGGGAAGTGGAATTGGCATTTTTGTTCTTTGCAAATATGCATTTGTTATACATGCTTTTTATCTTGTTGGACTTGCAATATCCGTCGGATTTTTTTCCCTTCTGACTTATTTTCCAATAGAGTGGAAGGATGCGGGGGCTGACCGCGCTTCAAAATTTTGATGTAACCTTAGGACAGTGGCGTACCGATGGGGGGGGGTGCCTCCTTCCCCGAAATTGGATCGCGAAATTTTCGAAAGTTGCCCACACAAGTTATAACAATGTGCAAATGACTTGTTTAGACTTGTAAATAACTGAAATAATTTTTGTAATTTTTTTTTAAATTCAGTTTGCTTTGTAAAAATTTTTTTTGGGGCCGTGGCTGGCACCACTTTCTTAGAATGATTTCAGTTTGTTTTGAACCGCTTGATTAGAGCCTTCCCCTGGACATCTATCTAAAATCTCCATACCTTATGCCTAACTTTCTTGAGCTTGGCATTTTTAGTATATTATTACATTCCTCTTGTAAAATTTATTATGCAGTTTTCGGTGACAGCTTGTTTCAAACAATTTATGCATTTTTGGCGATTCTTAACTTCCGTCTAGTGCTAGGAAAAAAAGAGAATTGGAAAACTCTTCGTTTGTAATTCAACACCACGTTTCGTCCCTTCAGAGAATTTTCTGAACAAAGCAGATTCAACACATGAAGCTACTGACAATTCTTGGACTTTTTCTAGAAATTGTTGAAATTCAAAATCATTTGAATATTGAATTCACACACACTTTGTTTCAGATATGTTTGAAGATCTTTATTTTTTCCTGGTTTTTTCTGTTTTTCTAGAATGCTTTATCTATTCTGAGGAAACTGAAACAATGAAATTCCAAATGCTACTTCCATTCCGACCCCAATAATCTTCAAACGATGAATTTTCACTTTCTGTTCTTTCTTCAGCTAGACTCTCATGCTTTTTCTTTCGCGAGTGACTTTTTTGATATGGCCTCTCCTTCCAACTAATCTCAAGGGAAAACAGCTTGATGTCAGGGTCGGATTCATTCTGGCCTTGATTCTCGCGCTTATTTTTTCATTCTCAAACAAAATATCATGATAAAAATTCAAAAATATAATAATCTAAAACTGAATGAAAATCAGGACTACGATATTTCAAACTTGAATTTTTTTATATTATACATATTCCCTATATCCTGCACCCCTTTCCAACAATTAGTTTCTCTTACCATGATATGTAATTGTGTAATATAATAAGACTAGTTGACTTACCCGGCTCCGCCCGGCCCTGTCATTATTATATTCGTAATCAGCATGCTCGATTACCCCCCCCCCCTTGTGCCAACTCCCAGCCTCGTAGCTCAAATTTTGCAAAAAATCGATAAAATCGATATCGATCGATACGAAAAGTAGCCTATGACACCCGCCGGGGCCCGAAGTGTATGTGTGCCAAGTTTGGTCCGGATCGGTTCAGAAATAAAAATTTCTATTCGGAACATACGTACATACATACAGACAGACATACAGACATACAGACAGACAGACAAACAGACATTCAGCTTTATATATAAGATAAATGAATTTAAACATAAATAATGCATCCATTTTTCCCCTTCTAAATTCAACTTCCGAAAAGTCACCGATTCTGTAAAATTTGAAAAATGCTACTCACCACAACATCTGCCTACCGTAATCCTACAGTAAACTTCTCACTCGTTTTATCCTGTTCCATATGCAGTGAACTCCCGAACTCTTCCTGTTTATTCAAACGCATAGATTTCCATATATTTTTTGCCCAAATGCCATGCCGATAAAACAATTATCCCACGCCATCCAGACAATTGATTCACTCTCGCTGGGCTTGTGAATCTTCCATATCTTTCTAGATGCATGGTTTTCCTTGTTGAGCATGCTTTTTGGCTTTTTTACGTTAAAAAATTTAGTTGATGGGAAAATTGTATGTGTGAGTTGGTGGTTGTAGAATTAAACTGTAATTTTGCGTTTTTTAGACAGTTCCGTGTTGCGCCATCGTTTGAGAGAAGGCTCACCTGCTTCTACAATAAGTCGTGAGTTTTCGAGCTACAAAATCGTCTCTAATAGATTTATACCTCAAGAATTAATTTTATCTTTCTTCGCAGGACCCTATGAAATGCAACTGAGTTTAGCCTTCAATTTTCAGGTCCACTAACTCCGTTGTTACATCGAGCACCGAGTCCTTCTCGTTATGAATGCGAAGTGACACCGAGAAGGGCCAGATCTGTCGGACGAGTTGTCGAGCCGGAAATGCAACGTAAGCAGAAAATTTTCTTAAGCCCCTAATTTGATTTTTCTCAAGCTCTTGATTTTCTGAGCTCGTGATGCTTTTCGCATGAACTGCTCTGCACTGTTTATGTAAAGAGTGAGCAAGTGGCATGAAGGGCTCAGCACCTCCATCCTCTCTCGCTTTTGTTTGCTTCGAAGTTTTCATTAATGGTTTAATTCTCTAAAGCTATAAGGGCACCTTTTCGCTTTGATTCAGAGAAAAGTGCTATATTCTGTCCTACAAATCCCGTAGTCATAAACATCTTGCCAGAGAAAAGTTAGTTTCTATTCTATGAATTTTTTTTGCAATTTTTAGGCTCTCATTTTTCTCTTGTCATTTCCATCTCAACAGTAACTCAAGCATGATGTTTCTTGACCTGATAGGTTGCTTATCGATGGCAATTCTAGTCTCTGACTTACTTGATTGCCAAGGGCGAGACATTAAGAACTCAGAGTGCATTTGTCCTTCTTTGCTAACGCTTATGACTTCTTGGCGCTTTTCCAAATATTGCAGCAAGTGTTCATATGTGACTTATGACATAATTACCGAATCTTACTATGTATTCTTTATTTTATTGATTGATTCTTTTCAAATGTTCTATGATTCCACACCCTTTTGTTCTTCTTAGCAACTGAGAAATATCTTGGCTTTTTGTCACCAAATGTCAAGGCGAATTTTTGTCAGAACCTTCGGTAAAAAAAATGCTGGGTGGCAGCGCTATAGCAATAGCACATGTACAATGCAGCTAGTACTGCATTTATTATGCATTTTTGTTGGTAATAAGACGAGCAAACAAGTATCTTTGGAGAAATAGAAAATAAGAAGAAAATTCTCTTTGAATACTATTCTCACATCAAGAAACAGTTTCAAGGACTTCTAATTTTGTGATTTTGTACTCCGCTTTCTTGACAAAAATACTGAATTCATTTGCTATCAAGAAAGAAGACGTTCTTAGGAATTATCGATGCCTTTAAAGGGTATAAAATCAATTCTCTTGTTAAAGTTTCCTCAATATTGAAAGTAGTCATGAATCTTGTGTTCTAGGAATAATTGGCCAGTTTTGCAATTATTTGGTCTTTTTTATGAGTTTGCTTGCTCAAAAACCTTAGTTGGACTTATGAATCTAACCATAACATTGAGTTTGGGTTATAATCGTACAAGTTTGACGGAAGCTAAAGACATTGTCCGTCGGATTGGTGAATTGATACAATAGCTGGACCTCTAACTAAGTGATTATTGAAATCTCACTGCTAAAGGTGCATTCCGAAGCGAGGAAATCGCTCCAGAATATGGCTGCTGCTGAGGTCGCCACGCCCACCTCTGGGTGGTCCAGAGCTAGTAAGCCGGAAACTGGAACCCACAACACCCAAATATCGAAAGTGCGATTTCTGTGTAGAAAGACAATGACAATTTCTAGGCAGCAGCGCCATTAGCCCACCCATTGATGGGCGTGGCGACCCCAGAAGCAACGACATTCTGAAACAATTCTCTCGCTTCGGAATACATCTTTTGCAGCGGGACTTTGGCAATCACTTTATTAGGGGCCACGCTATTGCACTGCAACAGAAGCTAACCAATCTCAGATTTGGACGTTTGATGCCTTTTATACGGAATTTGTCACAGCTGCAGTGATTTATACTAACCTCCATAACCAACACTTTCTGTTCAGCTGCTCGCAACAGCCCTAACCAGTACGCATGCGAAAGAGCGCGGACTCCGCACTTTCACTTGCCCAGCTACAAATTCGCCCACGAAGATCCACGACCTCTGTTTGTCGAGTGTGGTTCAACGAACGGCGGCATGAAATGTTTACGTTGCGGTCTTCCACGAAGGGATCCGTCGTGGAAAGAAATCGACGACATCTTCGAGTCGCTCACAGCCTCAGATCGAAAACAGCTCAAACGAACGCAAGAGATACAGTCTAGGGTCGGTAAGTTCGCTAAGGGAGTTTGCTTAGGTGGTGTGAGACTAACCGCGATTCGCTTGTGCGATATCGCCACTGACTGCGATTCGATTTGCAGCTCTGCGATGCATCACAGAGAATCTGGATGCCACTGCTGCCGAGCTTTCGCTGTTTTTACAACGACTCGAACAGTACTGGAAACGATCCACAAGCTCTCCACAGCTCAACAATTGCGGTGCGATTAACAACACTTACCTTTACTAATTGCATAACTGTCGTTATTCTAATTCATATCAATTAACTAATCAATAATCATTCTCTCTGTTCATCTATTATATTAGGCTGTCCATAAGTCCTACACAAAATCTTTGAAAATTGTAAATGTGGTCCAAGATATCTGTTTAGATCAATTAGCTTGGTAAGAAAAAATTTTAATATTGCTCAAAGCAATTCATGTTGGCATATTACGATCATACAAGCTGATTATAAGATACACTCAAATTGTAATCTTGTTTTGGTCTTTGAAAGTAGATGTTCCTAGAGAATCTATTATTATTTTCGCTTGTGGACACCACAACCCAAATTTTTGCAACAATTTACCATGACATCTAAATGGTATGATTGGGTATGATTTGAGCCACAGTGACTTCTTTTTGAGTGTGGAATTTGTGGTGATTGGATGTTTCTATCAATGCCTATGATTCTCGGGTCTATTGAGTCATCATTTTTGGTTTTGAAAAAAATCTCTGATATATAAGCATGGTAAAAATCACCGTTAGAATATAAAAATATATAATATGAAATGGAACATTCAAATCAAATATATTTCATATGAATTTTGGACACTTTCTGGTGCAAACTTATGTAAAAAACTAATGAAGAAGCCTTTGGTGATTAAAGTATTTTGGTTATAGACTAATAGTGAAGTTGCAAGTTAAGGGCAGACGATTCCAATAATATTTTTGAGACAAAATTTGAAATGACTTTTTGAAAATACTGTGACTCTGTTCAATTCTCTTGCTGTCCACTTTTTCGCGAATTTTTTTTTTTGATGTCATGCAGTGTAGGAAAGACAAATAAAGCCGAAGCAGCTTGCTTTTTTCTCGAATTCCATGCGTGTATCGAATTTTGCAACCATTTATCATTGCATCGTAGATCGTACCGTATAGTGTAGATTGAGCCATTGTAACTTTCTCTTTTTCTGCTTTGAGAACAAGATAACCAAGCAAATAATTGGCTATAATAATCCAATGAATGGCTTAATCAATAAACCATTAATTTTTTTCTCAAATTATTGGGCCGGTCGTTGATACGTTAGTAAGAAAAAGATGATCGAAGCATTTACAACACATTGACGCATCCCATCCACGATATTTATTTTCGAAAACGATGGCAGTTTGCCAGCTAGTCTATTTTTGGTAGCAGAGCAGATAGAGTAATGAACTGTATGATTTGTATTCAACCTTCACGAAATTTATGTGGTTTTCCGGAAATACATATAAAAAACTACAGTGGGTTGCAAAACTAACCCTGAACAGGTACTCACTCAAGTTACATTGGGGCTATACGTATTGAAACTAGATTATGAAACTAAATTAAAGAGAAAACTATTTGAAGACGATAACTCAAAATTTAATAAGCATAGAGTCAAATCTACTGTTATGAAAATCTTATTTCTATCTTTTTGTGGCTTATAAGATTTTTATTTTTCGCAAGTTTTGCTACCAAGTCGTGAGTTTCAAGCAAGATTTTTTTAGAACAAGGTGGTTCTACCTCAGCATCAACTGCAGAAGAGCTGGCTGAATTAAAAAAGATCTCACGTGAGGAGCTCCTCTATCGCCACAAAGCAGAGAAGCTGGCTGAAGAGCTCCAAGAGCAACGCAATAGACGTCATGGCTATGTGTGAGCAAGTTTTTTTACAGGTCTTGGCAAGTCCCTCAAAAATTAAAAAATTCTTTTTAGCCCTTCTGCTTCGCCGTCTTTAGTGTACAATAAGGATAGATTTGGTGGATTGCTCGATGAGTACAGTAATCGCCCAAGTCCTTCACCGCTTCATCCTACAGCAGTTCGAACAGCGACTGCCATTTTCAAATTTGACGCCAAATCTTCCAGGTGGGTGGGGTCATAGCTACAGTAATTTTTCTGGACTGCAAAATTCATCCTGGAGAGCACTCTTTAGTATACGAAATGCTTTTGTTGTACCAATTTGTGAATTGAAAGATGGCGGAGAGATGTTAGCTCGCCCATTAGTTTTCTGTAAATATCGCATATTTTTGCCAATTTTTACTGCTATTGCAGGGTTTGAAAAATAAGTACCAGGAAATTTGTAGGGAGGTTCTGGAATTAAGATGTAAGGAAAGTTTATCAAAGGTGCATAGTCACGTCGAAAAAGTAGACACAAAATTATCAAAAAAGACGCGTCAGGGAAGAGAGGGTGGGGAGGGGGGGGGGGGATTTATAAAGATGCAGATGTGAAAATGGTAAGAGTAGAGGGGACAAGGGGGGGGGATTCTAAGTCTGTAAATGTGAGAACGGTGCCTTATTTTTTATTAGGAATGTTATCGATCATGTTGGCATTAGCTTTTTACTGCATTTTTTTAAGCATAGGGTTATGAACTAGCAAAAAAAGAATCAAAGTTGAAAAAAGTCTATCGCGAAACTTTTCTTGGCAAGCTATATATTTTTAGAGAACTCTCCCTAAATCGTGGCGATATCATTCGACTGAGAAGAGAAGTCGATGACAATTGGCTTGAAGGAGAACGAAATGGTCAAGTTGGAATCTTCCCCCGTAGCTATGTGCAGGTCCGTCAAAACTTATTTTTTCCCAATTTTTTTTGTAATTCCGCGCACTTCCCAGCAACTCACAGTTTTGTTTCTGATTGACACATGAATATTTATATCCTCATGGCGCTTCCTGTCAAGAATCAATCAAATCTAGCAATTGTGGCTAATTTGTATGCAATTGGCTATTTGTAGATGGATGACGAATACGATCGATCACGATTCAAAATGAGAGCCGTATACCCGTTCACGGCTAGGAATTCCAATGAACTCAGCTTGAAAATGGTAAGTATTGGGGGGGGAGGGGGAGGGGCAATGTCTTTGCGAATCGTAAACATTTTTGCAAACTAGACAGAGTGCGGAAAAGCTGAACATGATTTGGAAAATATGGAAATAAGAACGACTGTTTTTTGCTTACACCTCGTAAGAAGGCCAGATAATGATCAGAGATCTTGCGCGCGAGAGAGATGCAGACTGCGTCGCGGGCGCGAGCTGCCTTAATTAGGTCACAAAGCCCCACTTTTCAGCCGCCAAGCCAGTTGAATCATAGGTTATGTGCTGTAAACAAGCGTTGATCTGGGAAGCGCTAATACAAGTAATAAAGAAGAATGCTGATTATTCTAGCACAGTTGCTTAGCGATTTGCTAGGGCTAGCTTCAGGTTCATACAGTTACAATTTTTTTATTTTTTGCTATTACTTACTTAGTTAGTTGCCCCGCTATTGCATCTCATCAAAAAAATCTCCGACCTCCATCATCTCATCACCAAAATCTCGAAAATCTCCAAGTCAGATTCAAGTATATGATACTTCAGAAACTCATGAACTTTGTTACACTGGTTTGGCGGCTGGAAGGCGGGGCTTTGTGACCTAATTAAGGACGCTCGCGCCCGCGACCAGTCTGCTTCTCTCCCGCGCCCGTGGTTTCTGATCATTACCTAACCCTAATTAGGTCGCGAAACCCCGCCTTCCACCCGCCAAGACACTTGAATCAAAAGGTATCTTCACCACAAGTACGATGGAATGATTAATCGTTTGCAACAAGGGCTAGACATCGAGCAGTCTCCCGAGACTGCTCTCATAAATAACCCGTGTGAAGCTGGAAATTTTTTTGAAAAGCGTTCAACACGAAAATTGTTGAGTTGAAGTTCTTCCATTTAATTTCTATATTTAGGGTGAATTAGTCACATTTCGTCGAGAAATCGATGAAAATTGGATCGAAGGAACAAATTATCTTGGAGAAATTGGCATTTTCCCTAGTGCATACGTTAGACAATTAGATGACAATAGGCAAATGGAAGTGAGTTAATGTTTTTTTAAATTAATGTGCTGTTTTTCCTCATATTGTTTCTATTTTCGGGTTTTCTCCAAAAAAATAATCTATTGTTATTACTGAGTTGAATTTTGTTGTTTAGAATGCCATAACATCTCCAGATCGACCAAAAACACCGAAAATACTCGAAAAAGCGGAACCATATGGCGTGTTGAAATCGTATGTTTATATTTTTTACAAATATTGATTTTCTGAAAATTTTTGCATTTATAGAAATTCTTGTGGTGCTCTGAATCAATCCACCTCCACATCCTATCCACAGACCTCGAATCACATAGACGAGCGACTGTTACCAAATGCTAGCAGCGAAAAGTACGAGAATACATAGAAAATTCGGGAAAAATCAAACTTCAAAAATCGGTATTTTTTCAGGGCATTATCGGACGAGCACTCCAGGACGAGCAGACAAACACGAGACACTCGACCGGAGGGTTTCTTGTGTACAGCCGATAAAATACCACGAGGAAGCCAAACGTAGGAAATTTTCCGAGCATTTGCGCATTGTTGATATTAGTCTCTTATACTTGAGCAAATGAATAGATAATTTGTGCAAATAAACGGATATAAGTGAAAATCCCTAAATTTCATGGCTTTTATCTAATAGAAGGTCCCCAATTTGTTACTTGCAAGTTCTAATTCAAAAGATTTGGGCCCTGCCCTTTCGTGCGGACAAAATACCATGAGTAAAATGTCAGAACTCGAGCATTTTTTATCATCGGTTTTCTATGCGTCTCAAATACGAAACTTGTGAAAATTTGATAAAAAAGTCCGGAAAACTTCCATTCTTCTGAAATTTATTTGGTTAAATCAACATCAACGAGTACTTTGGATCACATAAACAAAAAAATTCTGTCTAGCTCTCTCCGCATCAATGAGAAAGTTTTTTGCTGTCATACAACGGAATAAAAAACCTGATAAAATACCACGTGGAAGCTAAACGGAAGATTACCCTAGTTTTTTGTTTCTGAATACGAAATTTCCGAAAATGAATAAAAATTGATAAGAATTTTCACATACTTCTGAACTTTACTGGTGAAAATGAGTTTTTCACATGAGCTTTTCTCATTAGTTTGAAAGCAAGAAAATGCCTCCTTTTTACCGAAAAGAAACTTTTTCAATTTACATCTAATCAAAAAAATTGCAGCTATCGAGCCCTCTATCGATATGTTCCTACAAAAGATGATGAAGTAGCTTTGGAAATTGACGATATTGTTTTTGTTGTCGAAAAATGCGATGATGGCTGGTACATTGGTTAGTTATTTTGTTTCTACGAAAATTTGAGTAAAGATAAAATTGCATGGCTTTTAGGAACGGTGTTACGAACAGGACAGTTTGGCACGTTTCCAGGAAACTACGTCGTAAGGCATTAGAACTACAGCGATACGATTTTTGTACTCAAAGCACAAATAAATCTATTATTATTGAGTCTTTGAATTTACATATCTTAGTGCTTCCTCGAAACTTGTTTAACAGTAATAATGTTATTGGAACATATCTGTACCAATAAGACAAAGCAATAATTCACATTCTACATTATATTCTAGAGGTTCCGGGTTACTTTTAGGGGCAAAATAAGCTCTATAATATGTTATGTAAATATTTGCACTGACTTTAACCCATGCGAAGTTGAGGGCAAAACGAAATGATTCGAACTTTGATCACAAAATCGACAGATAATCTACTCTTTGATTCGATTGGATTGGCGGCTGGAAGGCAGGGCCTCGTGACTCAATTAATGCTGAACGGTAATCGGAGAGCACGTGCGCGAGAGAGACGCAGACTGTGTCGCGGGCGCGAGCGGCCTTAGTTAGGTCACAGAGAACGGCCTTCCAGCCGCCAGTCCAGTTGAATCAAAGGTTAGCTACTGCGCGTATATTGAGTTGGTAAGTAAGTTTTGCACTTTTTCCCTAATCCTTCTCTTTTTGAATGTAGCGCTCTCATATGGCATTTTATAGTTTGTGATGTAATCGAGACTGCAGAAATCTTTAGTTCTTTGATGACACAACAGAGATACTCCATGCAGTTTTCAAAAAACTTATAAAATTCGAGATTCTACTATTTTGAATTGAAAAAGTCGTGCACAACCTAGATCATACATAAAACGGAGTTGTAGACAACATGTTGCTAGAGGTTGCAAGATTTACTGAACTCAGTAAAAGGGAATGTCTTTAAAAAATCAAGAACAGGTGCCCTGGAGAAGTTGCTCTCGCCAAATGCGTCAAATTCGGAGGGACATCCGTCAATAACTGAGCAGCAAAACCCAGCATTTGTCAAGACTCCGCATAGTGGTGTAACTCACGATCAGTATGCTGAACACGAGCATCGTACTCATTTGTTGCTACCCTATTTTCAGGCATATAATCGCGGAGTTGTTTTAGCTTACATCGACCAGCCCAAACAAATCAAAGGACCTCGCAACCAAAGGACCCCACACTGTGCTGCGTATAGCCTGAAAGAATCGTGCGGCATAAGGATCGCTTCTCCAAACACAATGAAGCAGCTCGTGGGATATTTGAGAAAGTACGGCTTATACACCTAAAATAGGGTAAGTAACCTGATGCAATCTGAAATTTCCTACCTTATCTAGTAAACCTATCATACTCCTCACATATTCGGCAAAAATGGCTGCATTCATAGCTCGCCTCGTCTTTATACATAAAACTGAAAGTTTTTGACTACAAAGTTCCTATGTTCGGAATAGAAACTTTGTGTGTGAACCGATAGGCGCTGCTTTGAATATATGTTTTCGCATCCCGGCGGATAAACATAGGCTACCTTCGCTTCGCTTCACTGAGCTCTTCTATCAACTTATTGAATCATTTAACACATTGACGACAATACGACCCACCGGCGGGTCGCACGGATCCTGCCATTTCGGACAATACGACCCACGGGTGGGTCGTAAGTTTGGCAGAGCAAAAAAGGCTCCTGTCCGAAATGGCAGTAATCGAAAAATCGGCCTTGTCGTCAATGTGTTAAATACTTGCGAGGAAATTGAAGCTTATCAATCAGCACTGGATCTTCCTCCATGGTAATGTGAAGGAACGGTAGAAATTTACGCAAAGTCACGAGAAGCGATCACGGTGAATTGAAGTGGAGTTTTCACGAGTTAAGTCATCCCAACGGGGGATGGAAGGGGAAGATTGTCGCAGTGCAGTAACTATGTTGGCGACAGGCACACCATCTACCTCCTTTCCAAGGAGTAATAGTCCGGGCTGGACCGGGGAACAAGCTAGTTTTTGTGATACCAAAGAATGAATACGCTACACCCAAAAAGGCAAAAGAAGTTGCGTTACTTAGGCACACGCCATACTTGATTCACTTGATTTGCTTGATCCACTTCATCCACTTCGCCACTGGTCAACTGAACTGACTGTGCCTTATGGCCGATCAACTGCATTCCACATAGAACCAAGACAGTCGTTGTTTCTAAGAAAGCAGATTATTCCTAGGGTATCATTAGACGCAAAAATGGTCTGAAGACTGTATCAGTTTCATTTACGAGACTTCCTTAGTTTCAAGCAAATGGCAGATACTAGCCCATAGAAGAATCGCATTGCTTTGTTTGTTTGTTCATAATGATCATAACACAATGTGATTCATACAACTTCAACTCATTCCTTATCTCGTATACTATGGTAAAGCGCACAATCACAGTAACAGGTGTTGCCCCACATTCCACAAACAGCCATGTCTTCACACTATTACTTTGTGCTGATTCTATACCTAAGTCACATCATCGTCTCCTGTTCTGGATTTGACGCTATTACCACGAAAAGCACCTTACTGGAAAAGCTGATTAAATCCACGAGTCAAGGTGATGATTGCCCGGGACGCTCTCCATTGAGACATCTGTGTTTGCCCTGCAAAGCTGTCGTACATTTCTGGCAGTCAACGATAGAAAACGAAGTCATAGTTCGGAAGGTTTGTGCAAGCGAAGTATTCTATCCTACAGTCGAGTAGATTTTCCTCTTAATATAGTGCTTGCACAGAAGGTGAAATGCAAAATTTGCGCGTGAACAAATAGCTTCGACTGTGACGCCCGCCAACTGCGCGCGCCAAATGCCGGCAGTACTGGTGTGGCTATTTATTCACACGCGAATTTTACCGCATTTCACCTTCTGTGCCAGCAAACCATATTAAGCGGAAAATCTACTTGATTGTACTTAAATGTCACTGCACTTACAAATTGACTGTTTTCACTATATAACAAAACGTAAGGTCGGATTGATGCGAAATTACTACCCTATTTTCAGATGTCTAAGCCGCACCCTTTTTGCTCTAAAAGCGAGCAGACCCAGGCGTGCCGCCGCGCATGGTCTCGCGAAGCGGTCGCCTTATCGCATACTGCTCTCACTTAACGCGCTCCATGATGACAGTCAGTCTTTTGGCGTGTTCGCCTTTAGAGTGAAAAGGGTGCGGCTTATACACCTGAAAATAGGGTACATGTTTTTTGGGTTAATATGAGTGCCTACACACTGTGCGCTGCAGCCAACGACACCTTACTAGGTAACCCGTTGATAAAACCCCTCCTAGCAAAACCAAGTGCAGAATTGTACCACGGTCAAATGCATATCATTAAACCAAGAGAGACTGGAGATGAATATCAGCATCTCTACAAGTCGTCAAGTAGCGCGCATGGTGTGTAGTTTGCATATCAAGTTGCATGCGAAATCACGACACAAGACAAGTTTTTTCATCAATAGCAGATATTCATATGTTCTGTTTTGAGTTTTTTCTCAATCCATCTTCCTCCATTTGGTAACATTAGTTGGCGAATGAATATGAATGTATACCAGTAGACGCGCCTTTGAACGCTGATTCTAAATCTGCTTTCCCTTTTTGCGGAACAGGTTTTCGCGTTTGAATGTCCAAATTTGTCAAGGTTTAAGTGGCCGGCCTAAAATTGGCGAAAAGCTATACAAAAACACCGGAAAATGGGAAATCATTTTTGTATCGAGTATATTGTTTGCAAGGAAGAAACAAGCCGGTGGAAATCGCACTGGTATTGTTCTAGAGCTTTTCGTTGATTTTAAGCCTCTCAATGCTTGGCAAATTTGGACATTCAAATGCTCATAACTTATTTCGGAAACCTATTCCGCAAAAAAGGAAAGCAGATTTGGACTCAGCGTTTAATGGCGCGTTCAGTGATATACATCCCATCTTCAGTCGCCGACTAATTTTGGTATTCTTTCCTTATTAGACGAAACCTACATATTTATTCTCTCTTATAGCTTAGCAATATTCATAATGAAACTGTCTTACTATTAGGACATCTTCATTACTATTATCTAAGAAATCAACTTCTGAAGGGACAGCTCGTTTATTCCATGCCAAAAATCTTGTAAGTGAATAAAGCACATTTCTGCGAGCAAGACAACTTGTTAAAGTCTTTGCTAGACAGCCGTTCAGCGTGAAAATAAAATTTTCGATCTCGAGGCTCGACTGCCGCAACACGAAAGAGCCGACTATGTCATAATTCTACATTTCATTTTCGCAAATTTATTCTACTTGAGCCCAATTCAGTCTGTCTCTTTTCGTCCTCAAAAAACGAAACTGCAAAACGCTCTCTTTTTTTGCCACATATATCAAAAAAATGAGTGACTTCTCAGGCACCAGTGCCAGTGAGCAAAGCTATTTTCATAAAGAAATATTTCCGTAGGGTGTAGGTGTGGTACTAAATAGCCCCTCATGAGTTTCCGTTAAAAAGGTTCGAATGCACAAAAACTCGAAGTAGTCGTTACCTGACATAATACAGATAATTCGAGCTTTTTTTCTATTATGTACATTTCCTTCAGAGCATGATCCAAACTTGTTCAATCGTACTGCACCCACACAGCTTTCTTTGCAAAGCTGCACTGGAAGTCTTTTTCTTGTTTATGAAACATACAAGCGATGAAAGAGTAAGCCTAGTTTTCCAATATTAAATGCTTCTATTTAGTCTTACTCTATAACATATATACATTTAGATCTGTCAGCATCTCCTGATCTGCGAGTTGAATGCACATCCCCAAACAATGAGCAGTCAAGTTTTGAATGCACATGAAGACAGTGTTCTTCAGGTTTGTGAGCGAAAAGTACAGTGTGCCATGCCTGATTTTACATTCTAGCGCGCACAGTGCCTTGAACAAAGCACTTTTTACCACATTACTTTACAGATATTGAGAAACAAAATTGTCGGAAACTACAATAGTACGACAGGATTAAGCACTAAAGAAAAGAATGATCTAATCAGAAGAGTTGCCGACAAGCTGTTTACTACTACAAAAACTTCACATCTAGAAGAGGTGGACAAAATCAACCTGTTATCTCTTTTCCATAGATTTCTTGATGCGGTGGACTATCACTTTTCTGCAAAACAAAGTTAAATAAATCTTTGTGTCATATGTTTCTGAATTCAGGATATTCTTTAACTCTTGGACCGAGTCGAGAGCCATCGCGGGCTTATCTGCAACTTACAGGCACTGTCCATCCAAATTATCGACTTCCATGTTTTGGTCGTTCCGGGGCCTTCTCATGCCTCTGATTTCGAATATGAAGTCGATAATATGCGAATACTCCGGCAATACCCATTCCGAAGAACCCACAGGCCGATCCTTAGCGCAGGCCGATTCTCAGCGGTGATTGGATGGGCGCGCACGGATGGGCGGGCATGGATAGGGAGGGCGGTGCAGTCTGGGGGTCCTCGTGCACCTTCGTCATTCCAGCCATTTTCTCGCTTCCGTGCGATATTCTGCTCGCGATTTGGGCATTGGCTTGATAGGGGGCCTTATTAACATATGCTGCCTAAAGCTCAAGACCCATTTGAAATACTACCTTAGCGGCGGGAGCGGCATCCCCAATGATAGGAAGCCGCAACGGCGTTCGTCCGCGGCCCCTTCATGGGGATGTTAATGCTTAAAGGCTTAAGTCCCAGAAATTACTTACGCAGCATATGTACCTTGAAAAATTCAGTGACACTTCATCTACAAAAATCAAAAACTCGAAATTTGTGCAAATATGACATGTATGTGGTCTATAGACTCCTTGAACTGCATTGAGCTAAAGCTTTGCACCCTGCAAGGGTCAAAAAAATGCCTCGCTTTCTGATCATTAATATATCTTTCCTTGCAAGAGAAGTTTTCAAGGCGAATTTTGCCTACCTATAGGTGCCATTATGGAAAGCTAGCTTCACTTTACCAGGAAAGAACCCGAACTCACTGTGGCCTTTTAGATGAAATGTAGATGAAAATATTCGTCTCGGAACGCTGATCTATGTTAAATTCTGTGTCTCCACTGCAAAGAGATTTTCCGGAGGAAGTTATAAACGTTTTCCGATAACAAAGTTGCGCTGTTGCAGATTCAAAATGGCAATGCAGGGATTTTTTTTGCTTTTTTTTCTTGATTTCGAATCAATAGATACAACTGCAGATCATTATTGATGCTGCTCCAAAACATAAAGCAGGCGAATTGGGACTGATAATTTCAACTGTCTGTTGCACACAAAGTTCATCAGAACAATTAAACTTTTCTAGAGAATTGCTTTGACGAACATGGGGTTGAGACCAGCTTTACGAGACAGTAATTTTACATCACATATGAGGGCTGCGATAATTTCAGGCCCTTCCCTTCGTGCATTTACAGGATGTAGCGAATTAGAGCACTGTTTGTTGATGTGACATCACTTCACTGTAGAAAATTTGGAACAAGTCCCATTGGGTGAACAAATCTGTGCCAAAAAAGGCTTCGCAAGATCTGAAACTTTTGCTGGAAACTAAATCTGCGTTCAGACTGACACAGGCTTTGGAAAGTACGATCTTTGGTCAAAAAGCTAGGCCAGGTACATTTAAAAACAAAACTCCCCAATTTTGTCGAATAATTGATTGCGCTATCTAAGCTGCTTTAGAAAGCTGCACAGAGCTACTCGCGCGAACTAGCGTTTCAAAAACCTCACCATTGCACGTTTTCGTGAATTTCGAGAATTTTATGGAATTGCTGACTATTGACAAGGGCGCTATCATGCTGCAAGTTCCTACCGTAATCACTGTGATGAAGAACAGTCGCCAAATTAATCAACAATATCGCTCGATACTGCAATTCTGAGTCGAAGTTAGTCCCACAAAATAAAACCTAAAAATGTCCAGAGGATCAAGTAGGGACATTTTGGGTGTATGTCAAGATATGTCAAGAGGCGCGATTTTTATTGTCAGATGGATACTAATCAGCTCATCTTTAGTACCTTATGAAGTTCTAGGGCAATTTAATTTTCGAACAGGATATGTATGATTGTCCCATGGGTTTCTCGATTTTATTATTTCGAAATAGATTCAAAACATGACTGTTAGAGGTCAAAAACCCACGGAAATGCAACTAATGACGTTTTTGTGAATATTTCAAACAAGTCTTTACCAAAAGCCGTCAGACTTAGCAGTTAGTAGTTAGTAAACCAAGGCCCTTGTCTGATATCTAATATATAAAGAATCGTAAGCGCAACTCAAAAATGTGCACATGGCGGGAAAAAACGTGGCGGTCCGGGAGCGCGCGCATGCTACTAGCACCTTCAATTGCTGGTTCACTAGTCTAATATATAAAGAATCGTAAGCGCAATTCAAAAATGTGCACATAGCGGGAAACCACGTGGCGGTCCCGTAGCGCGCGCATGCTACTAGCACCTTCAATTGCTGGTTCACTAGTCCTTACTCAGACACTCGCGGTTGACTCGCGCAGGGCAAAACGATGTGTAGCCATTGAATGCGTGGGCGACTCGCGAAATCGGTGTCGCGGCAAAATCAGGACACCTGATTTTGTGTCGCGGCAAAAGTGCGCGGCAAAATCGGGGCAAAATGGGGAGACCTGCGCGAGACGCCAGAATGTCGCGATCGCGTTCAGAGCACGCGGTCTACGCCCTTACTGACAGCTTTTTGCGTCCTCTAAGCCCTCTCTCACGCCTTCCTTTTGACTTACCTTGAGTCCTTGGTCACGTTGGGTCCCGTTTCCCACGCTTGTTTTTTTTTCTGCTGATAAACCCAGTCTTACGTCATAAAATTTATCAGCAAATACCACATGATCTTCTCGAGTAGCGTTTACAATAACATCGAAATGAGACAGGAATCAAAGCACCGCAATCACGACACAAGGTTACGAAAGAACTACGGTTAAGAATGACAACAGCATTAATTTTTTACGACTACTTCATCTTCATCTTCAACATTTTCAGTCTTCTGGATCGTTACGCCTTCTTTGGTAACACTGCTGCCTTCGACCATGACGCGCTTTTTCTGAAAATAAAAAATTATTGTTACCAGGATCGTATAAAACAAACGAATTACCTTTGATGGAAGGAGCATGGACCTATCAGGGTCAAAATGATACCTCCCGATGTCTTCCCTGCAAAAATATAGTTCAGAAGTATCGCTTTCCTTATGAGAAAACTCACAAAGCTCTCCCATTTGCTATCCTCGCCTTACCGCTCCATACTACTCTTTCCTCTGAGAGGACGTCGAATAATTTTTCGCAAGCGTCGTCATTTTCGGCTAAGTCCAACCACCACCTAAATTCTAGTGCACATGAAGGTCTTTCTGAAGGTCCATGCTCAAAACACAATAACGTGATTCAAAAAATTGCTCTGAGCTTGCTCAAAGCCTTTGCTCCTTTCGAGTGGTTTGCGCAGAACTTCGCATGGACCGAACTTTCTAGCTAGCTACCCCACTACCACCTGCGGCGAAAACATAATTGCAAATGATGAATAAGCTTCCCATCAAGTATCCATGTTGATTGTACCTGTTTTACATGTTTTTGATCCAACTGATCTACCAACATTGCCCAATTCAGAACTTTGCACGATTTTTCCATTATCCCCGAGATTTGATGTAATTAAGTTGCAATGAGGGTTTCCTTGCCTTAGGGACCTTCTAATATAACCTTAAACAACTTGCAAAGATTGTGGCTGCAAAAGTGGTCCGAACTCTTTACCACTTGCTCCATAGTCTCCGCAGGTATCCACTCGACCACCCGTCCACATCTGCATGCCCTTGGCGCCGCAAGCTCAATGCGAGCCTTAGCCGCATCTTGGGTAAACCATCGCTCATAACTTTGCCCAGAAAATTATTGAGCAGCTAAGGATCACGAATTTGGCATTAGGGCCCCAAGAGCAGCAGAATGATATGCATCATGTGTGGAAACCCCACTTCGATGGAGATCCTTCCCTTGTAAGTAAATTCCGAATTCCGGCTAAGCCAACTGTCAGAAATGATGACGTGCGGGATGAACAATGTGCATAAACTCTTTCATCTTCCGAATTGAGTACAAATCACTGAAAAAAAAGGCGAGAGTCAAATGAGTGATTTTTCTAAACTCGTGAGATGCGGTACGATAAATGTGAGCTATGCCAGGTAAATTTTGAACTGGAATTGTGTACTCTAAATAATATGGAACTGGAACCGGCAATATTGATGCCAGTTTTTGCACAGAGTTGAACCGTAGATGACATTCTTCATGTGATGAAAAATCTGCTTTAAGAAGTTCAGAAAAAGCATTACAAGCAACCGCAGTTCAAAAATCGCATAACCTCCAAAATTTCGAAAATGACTGTCTTGTAAGCTCATACCATTTTAAGAAATGAGCAACCGCAAAAGAAGAACATTACTTTCTCAGTTTCATAAATAAAAACATGCCTTCTCATTCAGCTCTTGCACGGCCGGAAGACCACTATCCACTTGTGAATCGACATTCTCGCGGCTTTCATCATTGTCATTAACATTCTCTTCTTCCTCTTCTATAAAATCTTGGAATGAGCTTATATCATAGGTGAATCATGGTAATCATAATGCGGAAACTCTTCCGACCTCCTCAAGAACAGGATTATGCTTAGGTCGGCGTTCCCTTCTTGGCTTCGGGGATCGCAACGCAAAATCGTCATCCCATTCGTTTTCGTAAAAGCGCTTGAAAACCAAAATAGTACACGTTAGCATAAATACTCAAAGTCCAGTAATCAGCTAAAGTAAGCAAGCAAAACAATCTAAGAATGAAATATAACTTCTAGAAAGAGAGAAAAAGGGTTCACCTTTACTTCCGGATGATGATCAACGCAGATAATGGCCGTGTGATCAGAAGGACGCGTTCGAAATGAGCGTCTCAAGCTGATTCTCTTTGGTCTAAGCCTGGTTTTTATCGGCATGGAACGTCTCTGGAAAGACATGCTTTGCTAAGTATAGATTCATCTAAGAAAAAAAACAAATGCAACAAATGCAGGGAAAAATTGATCAATACGTCGACGTATAGGTGCGTTATTTCGAAACCTCCTCGCCCGTCGCGACAAAATCGCACCAAAATCCGGACGAAACTAAAATGATGACTCGCGCCGGTCCACCGGATTTTGCCGCGAACGTCCATTTTGTGGGCGGATCCCTTGCGCGAGTCAACCGCGAGTGTCTGAGTAAAGGCAGCGTACACCCAAAACAAATGCAACAGATGTTGCAACAGCAACTGCAACTGCAATTGCAGCTTACGCTGTTATGGATTCGTCCGGAGGAGGCGGAGCGAAAGAAAACGGGCAGCCTGAAAGAAAATTGAGGGGGGTTTTCTCCGCTCAGAAGCAACTTTGGGAGACCGGACCAACGCAGTTGGTCTTCTTCTTGGCCCAGTATATACACGGTGTAGAAAGATCTAGGAAATTCGGTAACTCAAATTTTGGGTGTACGCTGCCTTTAACACGTTTCGGACCGCGAAATCGCGCGCGGCAAAAAAGAGTGTACTTTCAGCCGTTAGCCTACAAAGGGACCTTATTTCGCAGCCTGTGGGCCACATTTGTAATCAGCATGTCAGATAAGCTCCATATCCAAAGTTCTGAGTGAATTCGAAGTGTTTGAATTTTGTCGCTTGAGAGGGACTTTTGTGCTTTCTTGAAAGATAGGAACAAGAACTCAGATTCTAATAGTATTCAAAAGTATCTATGTTGTACACGGTACACATCATTATTGAAACTAGGGTTTTTCTCTTCGAAAACAAAGCAAAGAAAAGTTGCGACGTCGCATGCGTCGTTCGCGTCGCCGCACTTCGTTGCAACTGTTGTTCGATTTGTGCTCATATCTCCTAAACAAATAGCGGCGGCACAACTCTACAGAGTCACTTGGAAAGTAGAAGCTTTAGCCTTTGACTTGATAACCTTGGGCTAAGAGAAAACCTCCTGTAAACGTCAAAAAGATCCTTCAAAGCAGGGTGCTGCACCATGTGCAGCACCGGTCCGAAACGTGTTAAAGACTCGTATATCAAATTCGGCTGTGTTGGTGACCTCTGGAGAAATCGCGCCTCTTGACCATTTCCCATTGTATAGGACTTCTCACTCCAAAACCGTAACCACCCTCTGTGTGACCTCTCTGAGTTTCCACATAAAACTTCTCAATTTTACTTTATTTTGAATGACATTCAGCTTTTAGCCAGACAATCACAGGACGCTCGACAAAGACTAGTTCACAACATTCATTGATACAAAATGTCGCACTGTGGAATGTCTTTTATCACATAAGCTTAGTTTGTAATTCCAGCGGCCATTCTAGCTGCCTTGGCGGTGGGTTTGTACATGGCAAAGTTGCATACCAAATCCTCGCCCACCTGCAAACATTATTTAACCAAATTATCAGATAAAGCTATACTTTACCTTCATTGTTGCTGCAAAGTTGTCAAATTGGCCGCAGTAGTGAGGCGCGGAAAAAATGGTGACAAGCTTCTTCGAGGCGAAGAATTCGTATCCGTCTTGTACCACCTGTCAAATAGCAATGACAGTTGGCACAATGGCTCAGTCGATGACAAACCTGATGGGCTCTCGCAATTAAATCGATGTTTAGCTTTTGACACACTTCGAAAACCACATCTTGGCCAAAAACGTACGACACTCCACGCGTGTTTGCTTGCCATCCCTAAGATACTTACTCCACGTCATGTCGAAGTGATTCTAATGCTTACCTTCACCCATTGATCAGGGTCGGCCCAGAGCAAATCTATACCCATTGAAGGATTTGGTGGGTCCTGTGGACGAGGAAGGTTTCGTAGCTGGTCGATGTTGGCTAGCTGGGGTGACAGTCCGCCATGCATGCAAAGAATTCTCCCAGCGATGTATCCGCACAATGGCATCCAGTTGAAAGTGTCCTATATAGTAACACATCACAATCTTGTGCTAAGTTATGTTTCAAATCACAAGTCATCATGCATTAAGCCTTACTTGAAATGAGTTCCACAGACGCGAGCTCTTGTATCTCCGATTGCATTCTTCGTAAAAACCATAGACACGGTTAATCGCTGGACATTCGTGATTTCCACGTAGCATAAAGAAACTTTCAGAATATCTAAAGTGTGTGAGATGAAGATTGATTTTGTGAAAGATTGATTTTCGAAGAGAAACTTACTTAATTCTGTAGCAAAACACGAGGCATATGGTTTCAATGTTCTGACGTCCTCTATCAACATAATCGCCAAGAAATAAGTAGTTGGTCTCAGGTGGAAAGCCGTTTTTGTCGAAAATGCGTAGTAGGTCCGAGTACTGCAGAAAAATGATTAAAACTGGAGTTATGATTTGATTCAGTGACCTTTTGAAGCTCGTTCTTGAGCAAAACGTCGTGTCAAATCTTCCATTTCAAAGTCCCCATGCAATGCTTTTGATCGCGCACAACCCGACTACTAGCACCATCTCTTTGCTTAGAACAAATGGCGTTTTAGCACCTGCGGGAAATTTTTGCACGGCGGTCTCCAGCGCCACCCTGATGGGATAACGTCACGCACGCAGAAAATCTTTGTTTCCATTGTGCTTTGCTTAGGCAAAAGCCGCCGCGGGGTGTCTCGCGCGACGGCAGTCTGTGTGGAAAGCATTACGGTAGTGTGAATCGCCACACATAGTGGCAGTGGATTACTACAAAACCTCACTCATACAGTCAGCATAAACAAGACCATTCGGTATCTTACGCTTATCATCCTACTAAATCATTCTCACCCCAAGCAAGCAGCTTCCATTGACGCTACTCCTTCACTGCTTTGCAGGTACTAACGCGATTCGGTCGTAGCTCTGTTCAGCACCGTGCTAGTTTTACGCTGTATCACCATCGTTAGGTTTGCGTCAATATTCAAGAATGCCACCTACTGATGGTCGTAAGAACTTAGGCGATGGTGTACTGACTACTTGCCAAAATCCTGGCAACCAACTTGCTGTGGTAGTACGAATTTTAAAACGCAAGTTCTACCTCTTTTTCTATTCCTCTCACTCTCTCCATTCTTTAAAGTCATGCCAAAGCTAAAATCTTTACAAGTACTGTCTAAACTCTCCGCCATCCTTATTTGATGCAATTAGGCGAGCTGGCAGAAAAGCAGTTTTGGAATAGTCTACTCCTTGGAGTCTCACAAGAAACTCTCAGAACATAGCACACAAATGCGCTTACTTGCCCATGAATATCTCCGCACACCACAAGAGGTGGCTCAACTTCGATCAGTGACGATTGAGAAATAAAAACTTGTCTTGCGACAAAGGCGCATTGCTGTATCTCTTGCTCCGAAACCTAAAGACGACCGTTGTTGCAAGTCATATTCGATGTCGATTGCTTACTGAAGTCGTCAGCCTTCCGCCGGCCATGCCCACGTTCAGAAGTCGGGACATCAAACTATCCACATCGAGTTGTGCCATGATTGAAGAAAGGCGATTGCAACCACTGCACTAGCACCACGCTTAAGAACTGACACCCACTTTCCAATTAGGAGACTCTAAATTGTCAGCAGCTGTCTGTAAGAAGAAAACATGTTTTCATCTTACAAGTGATATGGACTAGATATCGTCCATATTGCTACTGGTACGGTTTCGCTCATTATGCAAACTCTACACTTCTTTCCTCCGTATGTGCAATGCTCTTCCAATCGTTTTAGCACAACGGCAAACATTATGATCTCAGAAAATTACGTTTAAACTAGAATAGCACATCCTAGGCATCTTTGAAGCTATGACGCGCTGTAAAGACTCAGTCCGATGAGTCTGTAGGTGGAAGCCTAAACTGTTTTGCAGCGCTGTAACGGTTTCTGGAATCCATGACACTTTTTATTGTGGTAATACCTTTCTCATTCATCCGCATACCCAAATTATCAAAAGTGTTACGTAAGTTAGCTTTGATTGTAGTTCTTCATTTTTCTACTAATTATTTATGCATATGAAGCCTACTGAAGATATAGTTCCAAAATAGTCCACTAGTAAGAAACACTAAACTTGTCAGGAAACATAAACCATTACTTAACCTCAAAATATTGCTGTCTTAGTTAGATACAATGCTTAGTGGCCCAGTTTCACGTGAATTGTGGCCCCAGCACAGAATTTTCCATTTTTCTCTGTCCCTCATTTTAGACATTCACTATCTTCTAGATTAACGTCGGTGGCTGCGTCCACGAGTTCCATGTGCGAAAATCGTATCCAGCTGACTTCTCAGCTGGTCCATCCGTTTCACGAACATCTATGCCCATCTCGTTGGAGGTCTTCCTCGGAGACGTTTTGCTTTATGAGGAACCCACTCGGATATTCTTAGTGTCCATCTGTCGTCTGTCCTTCTCATGATGTGACCGAGAAAAAGCATCATGAGATCATGAGAAGAACATTGCTGTCTACAAACAGTTGTTCAGATTTGGAAGCCAGACATTACTACACCGACATAGCATGATACTGAAATTGTAGATCCGGGACTGAGTATCGGCGATTCGTAACACGCAAAGACTGAGCTCCGTTGCGTCCATCCAAGATAGCTCGTGCTTGGGAGAGATTTCAGATTGTAAGAGAAACGAAAGAGCGCTTGATCAGGGAAGCGCCATACGTCCGCAGTCTTTGCGTGCAATGAATGGCCTGTACCTATGTATTGACTGCGATATCTCGAACTTGTATAGCACTTTTAGGAATTTACATTTTTCACATCTCACTAGCAATTGAGAGAGATG
The DNA here is from genome assembly GCA_958299035.1 of Cylicocyclus nassatus. Lineage (NCBI taxonomy): Eukaryota > Metazoa > Nematoda > Chromadorea > Rhabditida > Strongylidae > Cylicocyclus > Cylicocyclus nassatus. The sequence goes on along the minus strand of CATQJL010000305.1, from coordinate 75,439,276 downwards.
ATTGTGAAGGCTACTGCATGACGAAGGTGCAGGAGCAGCATTAGTTGAGCGGGTGCAAACGCGGCGCGCGCGTACAGTCTCTTTCAACCCGAAATACAGTGTTCTCAATCTCAACCAGGCCAAAATTGGAATGGCTGGAGTCCGCATCGCGAGGGTTTGCGTCAAGCCTACGGCTAGCTTGTCTGCTCTCTCCTCAATCTCTCCGCTCTCTGCGACGGCGCGCATATGCAGCGCAAATCCCTAACGCTGCGAGCGCGCAACTTCAATCGACAGTCCGGCCTGATCATGATTGGAGCAGACTTTAGGCGAAACATTCCAAGTGGAGCAGCGCGTGGCTGACCGCCACTGGCTCAGCGAGAGTGGCTGGACGCCACTGGCTCAGCGAGATAGATTAGAATGAAGAGACGCAGACTGCAAAGCGGCGAATCGTTACGAGGCGGGTTCCCGCCAGTCCAATTTTCTCCTAAACTGAGTTGAAGCTTACTATATTCTCTCCGTTGTAAATCCTGCGCCTCATGTGCTCTGCGGCTAATAAAGCCGCGTTTGTGCCAAAGATATTGCGCCTTTGTCATGCAGCAGCGTTTGCAGTAGTCAAGTTTCTGCTATATATAATAGAATCATTTCTGTTACAAGATGATGGAAGATACATAATTCTTTATTGGGTAATCATGCATATTATCAAGTAAATACAACGCTAGGCACCCGTAGTAAATTTTGTCGTTGACTTGATCAATCAATGAGCAGTTTTTAGAAGATATCGCACAATCGTCATACGTTGGCAACAGTTGGTGACGGAGTGGCAACATTTGGTGCTTTGTAAGATGCACTTCTCTTGAGGCTTGGAGGATTGTACTTTCGTTCGAGGTGCCAGTAGTGATGCCATAGGATAAAAGTGAAAATCCAGTTGAACAAGAACCTGAAAATTTCGGTGCAACTTCTTTGCGATTTTTTTTATCGAGTTAGGAAATTTTACCCGAAAACATATGCCGTAAACATAAGCCCTAAATCCATGTCTACTCGTCCACCCAAAGCTTCCAAAAGCTTTGGAGCAGTTGCCATAGTCAGCACTGACAACCCTAATGAGTAAGACGATTGAAGAAGAAGGCCTGTAAAACAAGAACATTCACTTCCATGCTGATACCATTTGATTCAACTGGCTTGGTTCGGGAAGGCAGAAATTCGTGACCTAATTAAGGCTAGGTAATAATCAGAGAGCACTAGCGCGAGGGAGAAGCAGGTGCATCGCGGGCGCGAGCGGCCTTAATTAGGTCACAGAGCTCCGCCTTCCCGAAGCCAAGCCAATTGAATCAAATGTTAGAATGCTTGTAGTGTTAGCCTGATTAAGAAAGGGCGAAGCTACGGTATAATTCTGGTGATGAAATGGGTATCAAGGATTTTCAAATGATATTATAAAATGAGATGTCAGTTGTATTGCTAGCTAAGAGCATTTTATGCGAAAATTATCCATATTTGTTTTAGTTTTGTCAACGATTACCTGGCCAAAGTAACCATAGTGGCCTTGGCATGCAAAGTAATGAGAATATAGCAAGTGAAAGGGCTGAGCTCTGCTCAATACACCATCCAAATCGCATATACCCTCCATCTGTAAAGCAAAACACATTTGGGGACAAGAAAAAATACTTCATGTAATGCATACCTAGATAATTTGCAACACATTCCTCTGTTCCAAGTACTCGATGCATCAAACCAAAATCAAATATGATGATGTCATACGCCAAATATCGCTGCTAAAAGAAAACATTTTAATTTTTTCGATCACGGTTTATAGTTGCATCATTTTCGCTCTCCAGAGCAAGAGCTGCTGTTGACTCGTAGCTATCAGTGCGTAAAATTTCATAATTCCCGGAAATGACTACGTTAAATGACGCATGCACAAATCCTAAAAGTTTCTTGATCTCTGCTCATTTAAGTAAAGTATCAATTGTATTGTTCGCATTGTATCAGTGTGCGAATAGACGTTGGGAAATATTTACTTCAGAAGGATCACAATATAAACACTATGCTCGCTGTATGCAGACATTCCTTTCTTTACATTGTTCCTCTTCTTACCGTTACCTGATTTGCTTCTAGGAGGTAAAGAGTTTGTGTAAATGAGCTAAGTAAATATGCTTAAGCAAGCTTCTGCTGTGTCATAATATAAGTAGAAGCGATAATAGAGAGATAGTGTGGGAACAAAGCATAAGACCAGATGACTCATGTTGAAAAAATCATGAATCTTCTGACTGATGACATGATAATAATCGAGTCCAGTTCATGTACCTTCAGTACCGGCAATACGCCACCCCTCCCCTCCCCCCGAACCTTATGCAAATCTACTAGGGAATTCTATGGCTGCAGTGAGATGCTCCGTGTTGTCTTTCCTCTGCATCTAAGGATAAGAGAGCTTTCCCAAACGGCGTCTTCAACTCTTATGGAGACTGCCTCTAATAACGAGGGATATTCTTGCGAAAACCCCTTGCATCCCTAGATTTTCATACTTCAAGTTTACAGTAATGGTCTATAACAGTAATGCCGCGGTACGAAAGGCGCTTTCCTATAGCTTCATCATCAAGAAAATGCATATTTTCTAATGTTGCAAATGCTGTGTTTTCACCTAACCCAATTCGACAGCACTTTGCTTCTCAGCAACATTTGGAAGGTTTTCGTTAAAGGCACCGTCCACCCAGATTTTCGACTTCCGCGTTTTTGTCTTGTCAGGTCCTTCCCATGTCCCTGATTCCGAATATGAAGTCGAGAGTGCGCGAAAACCCAACAATCTCCGTTCCGGGGAACCCTCAGGCCGGCTTTCCGGATCGGTGATTGGAGGGCGCGCACCAGGGCGGGCATGGATGGGGGAGGGCGGGCATGGGGGTCCTCGTGCATCTTCGCTATTCGCGATTTCATCGCTTCCGAAGCGGCATTTTGGGACCCGACTTGGGCATTGGATTGATAACGGGCCCTACTATTATATGCTGCCAAAAGCTAAACACCCTCAACTAAGGGTGGACGGTGCCTTTAACTATCTGTTTTGGTGACTAGCTTACCTGAATGGTAGCGTTCACAGGTATAGCAGCACGACACAGGAAGACATTGCGGTGCTTATATATGGAGTAGACATGCTGAACAAAAAATAAGAAGTTAAGGAGGGAATCAATTGGCCCAATCCATAACTAGTGTACCTTCAGAAAGAAACGATACTGAATTAGTTACTTGAACTTTACCTGAAACAATGAAGCTACCGAAACTGTGAGCTGTACGAAAGCGAAAATTACTGCTAGAGGTCGGTTAGGAATTCGTAAGTTACAGATCCGAGTATGTGGCTCTTCAATGAAAATGCACCACAGTATCTTCATCTATAATTACTTGTTTGATTTGCAATGCAGTAACCATTGTACTTGTTCGAGGACAAAACTATGACGCGAGTATAGTCGGTAAAAAAGTTTTAAGATTACTCCACTCAGGAAGATTGGTGCAATCCATTTTATAGGGTAGTCATAATTTAACAGAATTCTATTGTCGAGTTCCCAAAAGACACTGCTCTCTAAAACACTTCGTCTTTTCACTAAGTTAACTAATTTTAACTAGTTGTGCAGCATAAACCCAATCATTAGCGCCTTTATATTATTGTAGAATTGCAGTAGGAAGGTAGGAAGTACCCTTTGACTTAACTGGATTGGCGGTGGGAAAACGGGGCTTCGTGACCTAATTCAGGACACAGAATGATCAGAGAGCGCGCGCGCGAGAGAGACGAAGACTGCGTCACGGGCGCGAGCAGGCTCAATTAGGCGACAAAGCCCCGCCTTCCAGCCGCCAATCCAGTTAAATCAAAGGTTAATATCAATTTAGACATTGTACAATATAAAAAACTAAAATGAAAAAAATAAAGTGAACGCCTTATAGGAAAAATTGTACCCCGAGCAAAATAATCAACAAGCAAAATGTTTCTACCGAATACAATCGCTCCTTTTCGTTCCTAACTTTAGATTAGGTTTGTTTTGCATGAATAATTTTAGATCTTGCTTAGACTCTTCACTTGAGAAGAAAAAGCCAGAATCAACTATACATATTCTTTATTATGTGATAAGTTTCATAACGTCAAAAAATTAGGTTGATAAACGTTTTGTGTTTTTTTAAACAGAATGCTAAAATAGAATTGATCTAAACCTAAATGCGCAGCGCAGTTTTCCATACGCTGATCAGCAACTTTAGGCTACATGACGAAGGAGCAGAAGCATTATTAGTTAAGCGGACGCCAATGCAGCGCGAACGTATCCTCACCGTTGTAATTCCTGCGCCTCATGCGTTCTGCGGCTAATAAAGCCGCATTCGCGCCCAAAGATATTTCTCCATCATCATGCAGCAGCCTGTACGTCATTGTGAAGCTGTTTAGTATGAAAAATCAAATTTTCATTGGGAAAGACTGAAACTGCTGTTTGAAATGTCTAGCATATTTCTAAGTGAAAAGTAGGTGGCTGCAAATTTCTTGAATAAGATCGGCTATTGAGTTGTCGATTTCTGTCAGGCTTTACGGCTCCAATTCCTAAAACCTCTTGAAGGAGAAATGGAAGAAAATCACACGATGGCACTATTACAATTGATAATGTGGATGAATCATGAGCATCAATTTTGAGTTTGAAACCATGGTAACATCATATGTCCTCAATGTCAAATGTTTCCGAAATCATACCCTCTGCGAGGTATAAACAGCCAGGTTACCCCTACATACCATCTGAATAATTCTCTTCAAAGTGCTTTCCACAAGCTACAATATCTTCCTCGCTGAGTGCAACTCTTTGGGACACTGATGATATCTATGTAAAGTAAAAAAAAATACAGAATATCTGTTTGGAGTTCAGAGAAAATGGTATAAGGGTCACAGAAGTAAACCGTTTTTTTTTGAATAAATCAGACTGTTTTTGTTTTTTAGCAGACTTAGGGTATTATTCGATGGAGGTAAGCAAGCTCTGAAAATGACCACCAAAGATCAGCATAAGTCGTAATCCAGGTAATTTACCTGGAAAAGTTTAATTTAACTCAAGTTTGGAGCAAACATCGAAAAAATTTATCATAGGAATTGATTTTTGCGAATAAAAGTCATACGAATTTCAGACTTGGTCATTATGCAGCAGACAAGTGGTACCCGAATATGCCTTTACTGAATTTTTTCCGCGCTTAGAAAGCGAGAAAAAAGATAGTTTAGAAATGGCAAACTCCGCCCTCAGCCCCTCCCCCATATGTCATTGTATACTACAAGCCTTAGTAAGCATACTCTTAGAATTCTAACTCTGTTTGTGCTTTGGTAATCGAGAAATACCGAGTTTAACATAAAAAAACCCGAAAAAGCGACATTTTTGCATCTTCGGACCATTTAAATTCCTCAATTTTGAGCCCCTGAAAAACCCAAAAAATACATTTTCGGGTACTACTATGTGTCTATTGTATAACGACCAAGTAGGAGGCCGTAGGAATTTCCTAGAAGAAGACATGATTTTTAGGGAAGTTGAAAATATTTAATTTTTGGACCCAAATTTTACCTGGATCACTTACGACGGGAAGGATACTTGATGACCCGGCCACTCGTAATGGCCATTTGTAAATGATGCTTCCTGACATGTGGTCGCTACATTTCATTATTCAGCAATTTTTGAAGAGAAATATGAAAAGAGTAGAGGAAGCATCTATAACAGCAAAAAACCAGAAAGAAAGACTTGCTGACTCGAAACTCCACGATACTTTGCAAAACGAGAATTCTAATTTCCGAGCAAACGCTGCCACTTTTCAAAGATAAAGAGAAAACACAGCGTCCAGCACTTGTTGAAAATTGCCGTAAATTAACGTTAGGAAGCGCAAATGCGACACAACTTCAATCCTAATGAATAGAGATGTGAGCAATTAGCGAATATGTCAATCAGAATTAAAAATGACGAAGACATTAGCTTCAAAGACCTCTGAATTGTTCTCGAAAAGGCTATGGCTTTTTCAATATACATTCGTTACTCACAGCAACAAGGTAATCCAAAAGGTTCGTTAGATTAATCCATTAGCTTGGAGGCTAGGTGATAAACAACATAAGCATCCCATATCGAGCGAATAATTGAACAAATATTTAGCTGGGGCTTCTAAACCTATTTCAGGACCAAATGTTCAAGGTTTTTGAGCACAGCACTGGAAGTTAGCATTTGGCAACTTCCGCTCCATGAACAGAGATCAAGACTAGACGAGTGAAACCAACGCTCAAAGTTGAGATTATGATCCGGCTATAACTTCATTGCATTGAAATGACATTTATATTATTATCCAAAGCACTACAAATGCTGATTTTACTACGATTTTAGATGCCCTTCAAGGACTATTACCTTGATGTCTAGTCCATAGTGGCGTCATTCGAATCTCCTACCTTTCTTATCCATACATTTCTATCACTGGAATCTATTAGAGGAGCTTACTTTAAGCTCTAATTTTTTACTGCGTGGTGAAGCTACAATGTTATTTGGTCAAGGAGCAAGAGTAAACGATGACACTTATAAATGTATGAATTATTTTGAGCAAGATTAACGCAGGTAAAAATCGAAATAACAACTCTCATGTTGACGTGATACCATCAATAAGACGATTTTCCATTAGAGAATATTGGAAAGCCCAAAAATTCCAAGAACCTTTCTCAAGTAAAAATGAAGTGACTAAAAATTCTGATGTGCTTACGAGAACCTCATCCATCCAGCTGCGACATTTAAAACCTTACTGGATCTCGGTTAGCACTGGTCTGCCCTTAGGCAAGTAGCTCCAGAAAAAAAATTTCATGTTCAAGAATGTTTAATGTAGAGAAAATACTGATTCTTCTCAACGCCGACAATAATTATCAATGAACTCACCTTTTTCAATCGATAATTAAGGAGATAATTCCAAGTTTCAATTTGAGTTTCCATATGAAAAGTCATGCGCTAAGTATAATACTTTCCTACGATTGCTTCATTTCAATTTCAATAGCTCAAATTTCTGCAATAAAATCTCATGCGCAGAATTTTTGAGAAACAAATTGTTAAGTATCGCGAGCTCTGTTCTCTAAGCTTTTTTCTCAAACATTTTTTTGGCGAACTTTAACACCACTGATTGCAGCTTCATAGAAAGTAACCAAACAAGAAGCACTGGTACATGATATATTAAGCCCACTCAACGACCAAGAGATTGTTAAAAGGCTTGCCTTGTGATATGAATGTCAAAAGACAAACACTCTTTTTAGAAGTTTGTGATATTCGAAAAGTTCGTCAACGTATAACCTGTAAGCCTCCCTATTGAGACACGAACTTATGATTTCCTGTCCTTTCTGTGTCGCCATCAGCTAAGGTTAACCTTTTGTTCTATTGCAGATGAGATATGCAGTGATATTGAGATAGTTAAGACTGGATTAGCTCCGCTTTATACTGGACAAAAAAAAATAAAACGTTCATATGAGGAAGTGACTGAAAATGTCACGTATGTTTACGTTCAAAATGTTGGAAAAATAGTTGAACCTTTTTGTAAAAGCATAAATTGCACTGTATAGCAATAAGAAACAGATTAAGGAATTTTGAGATAAAAATACTTCCAGAGAGCTGAAAGCCAAGAAAAGGAAGGAAAAAATGTTGCTTTTTTTCGGCTAAAATTGATATTTCTCAGGAACTAAAGCATGTACAGGACCAAAATTTCATGGTCAAAATTCCTTAGGTTGTTTCGAAGGCCTACGAGTCAAGGTTGTTAGGGAGAGGGAGTTCGCCATTTTCTGCGCTCCATTCTTTTTGGACTTCTAAAAAATATAGCAACTGTAGCAGGTATGGAAGAGTGCATGTATCTGCCAGACGAAGGAGCGAGAAAGAATTTTTGTGAATTTTGTCAAAACGAAAAACGAAATTCTTTTTTACAAACTAATAGATTGAATCGGAAATACTGAGTCTACTAATATGTTTTACTTGTTCGTTTGTTGATAGATATATAAAGTTCAGGTAACAAAAACAATAAAGCGATTAGACTTACGTAACAACAGCCTCAAAACTTTACCCCTACCCCTCCCAGCATGCTAGGTAAGTTAGCGAGAACTGACGAATACAGAGACACTAAGCACATCAAAGCTTTGAACCATATGCTTCTTGTTTTGCCGTTAATTGTATTGTGTAAATAACTGTGAAAGAGATAATCGTTTGCGTCATGAAACCCCTAGGGATCTCTTCATCAGTTTACCACGAGAGGATTTGTTTCTTCGTAAAAGATTATGGACACTTTTGTCCAGAATTTTAAAACTGTGATTTACAATTTCCTCTTGCAAAAGAATAAACAGAGTTTTGGTTATGTATACTTATGGAACAAACAAATTCAGCAGAGGGTTGAACTTTAGGCGAAGAAAATTTGAAAAGAAAGTACAACTGACTTCAAAGTAGAAAATTGGTTTGATTCAAAGCCAAAGTGCTCATGACCCTTATCAGGCAAAAGTTACACCCTTCTACTTTTTTTGTTCGGATAACAACATGAAATTGCTGAAAATGTAAATAAGCGTTACAAAGCAGAATAAAATTGAAACAAAATTATATACAAACCCGTATCATACACAAAATTTACCTTCTATAAATCAGTATAAAAATACTGTAAGACAGACGCAAAAAGCAAGCAAGGAGTTCCTTGATGTCCAAGGTTAATAACAGCTTAACTTTCATTCTAATATGCAACTAATACTATTATAAAATCTGAACAAGTACGAGGGCATGATGAGAAGGGTGAATCAGCCTAGCCTGGGAAAGAAGCAGCTGATTTTCAACTATACTCTAAAACTTCAAAGTCATAATTACTACAAATAACAGCAACTAAAAGCTTTTTGATTTTCAATAAGTGGAGACTCTATCTACATAGAAAAATAGCCAAAAATTTTTACTTGAATATTTTGAAAACAATTATCAGTTCATAGAGAATTATCGACGGACAACTGTTTATTACCGAATAAGTATAAAATCTGAGGTTTTATTACGGTCCCTTGTCGAAACTTGGAGGGCAGTCTATGATTCTACTAAATGTGGGGACGCACGACTCTTTTCTCATGGAAGACTTCTAACAGGGGAAGTTTGCTTTGTCGAAGTAGAGATTCGGAAGGTGATCCATACAAATGGATAGAGCTCAAAACGCTGAACTCACATATGCCTTCTATATCTGCGATGCCTTGTTCTGAAAAGAGTTATGAGCTTTTCTAATGCCAAATTTTTGTGCAATTTGAATGGCAGAATCATGATGATTTCCACACTAACGTGTGCAAGCTCTAGCAAACCACTTAGAAAGCATTATAGGTCTAATCTGAGTTCATCCGAACGTGTCCGAGGTTTTTCGACCATGTCGTTTATCCACAGGCGTCATTTCCTTTCTAGATCAGACTTCCATTAGATATACAAAAAACCCATAACTCCATCTAGAAAAACGCGTTGCATATATTGAAGGTATATTTGAGAACAGCGTTTTGCATTCTATCCATTGTTATACATCACCTTCCGAATCGCCACTTCGACAGGGTGAACTTCCCTTGTAAGACATTTTGTATGTTCTTGAGCGGAGAATAAAAACATTTTTGGATTAGGTAGTGCGCAGAATTTTTGTCTGCCCTCATGTAAAGGAGAGGAAAACTTCAACAATATTTTATCACAATAATCACTTAAGATTGTCAGACAATGTTGATCAATTAGCTAGACAGTGATCTTACCACCTGCCAAAATTTAAAGCTCACCCTATAAAATGGGAAAATATGATGTGGTTATAATTGCTTTGAAAGTTCTTAATCTGTTGACTTCATAGTTCGAACTAATTTTTCCTCTTCATATTCAATAATTATGTGAATTTCTGCTGTATGCGATGAATGGAAAGAATTTGTAGCTTTAAAAGTTTGGTTCCTAGTTATTTGGTGTGGATCTGGCAATAATAATTGGCAAAATTGCCTTACGGTATATATCTCACTATAGGCATATTATGAGCAATTAGCTCCCCAATTCTTAGGTGGATTTGTTCATATTCATTCTTGATACGATTATGAAGATATTATGCTTTTCCTTCATCCCTTTGTTATTTTTGGTGACGAGTTCTGGCTCCGAAAAAATTGTTTAGCAGCCTTGAGACATCTTTTTGCAGCAATATCTTTGATCCGTTATAGGAGCAAATGTGCATGATGTGGCTATGACTCAAGGGAGTTAGGGCAGGTGCTATATAATCAAAGACATTTTGCACACACAATTAGAATGCAAAACATCACAAATCTCTACTTATCTGTGAGCGTTCGATTCATAGTTGGTTGAAAATTCTAGTGACTATACAGAGCTGCAGGTCTTATAACCGAGGGCATCAAAACTTGATAAGCTCTAATTAACTCTACAAGTACCTGAGATTTCAAAGGTGGTTCACTATAAAAAAAGTGACTTTTTTCATAAAAAGTTACTAACCGAAAGATTCTAATCTATGCAGTACTAACCAGGACTAGGCACGAGGTGGCTTTCCGAAAATGCAAAAAACGAAGTCCCTCCTGACTTTCGTAAATTTTTACGAATTTCTTTTTATTTTGCGAATTTTTTAATTTTTAAGTCCCCTTTGACCCTTATCCGAATATTTGGTAAAAAAAATAAAATAATCATAAAAATATTAAATAAATAAATATAAAAATTAAAAATATAAAAGCGAAACGTCGACTAAAAATCACAATTTCGGACCCACAAAAACGATATCACCTGCTTTTTTCCCCAAAAACAATGTCCAAATTGCTTATAAGCCACCTCTGCCGAGCCTTGGTACTAACTCTTCGATGAACTGTGGTTTGACACTTTCAAGAAGCTCTTGATAGAGCTCACCCATGCCGAATTTGAAGTCAAAGAGCGAGACTTTGCATGCAAAATTTAGCTTATGACGTGCTGTAGGATTAATTTGTTGGGGATTCGTAGAAAGCAAGCGCATCGTGTGATTTGATAGAAAGTAGTGTTGAGAAGTTTAGGGATAAGAAAAACGATGGAGACTAATGATAATGATAGATTCTACTGAGCTTATTGACTGTTAGATGAAGAAGTGTGAAGCTCCTCCCCACGTGTGGAAAGATTACGAACAGAGAGATTATAAACACAGATTGCTGCGCTGAAGTGCTTCAATTTGGACGTTTTCGCCTTGATTGTTAACTTATTCCAGCTGCAATTCCCTTTGTATGCCAAGCAAGGGCAATCGTCTCGTTTTCTTTATGGTATAGTGCTCCCATTTTTCTGAAACACTTCAGAATAAGTTATACTTATTGATTTCTTTGGAGTTTGCAGGATGGGTAGTTTTCTTGGAACTGAAAGAAAATCTACGGGCAGCAGTATACGGCTTACTAGCCAAACTTCTGATATGGTACTTTGCTGTGCTCTTTTAAAAGAAGATGTTAGAACCCATACTGGAGGGCGACATTGAAAGAAGCTACTGCGAGTGTCTACCGTAACCCTACGGATTACGGTAGTGCACTATGTGATTGTCAAGCTAAAAATGAATTTGCTCTACAAAATAAAAAATTTCTACAACGAAAGACATGCAAGCGATGAACTACGAAAGGATTTTTTTGCAAAGAAAAGAGGCTGTAGCCTAAGAAATCATGAGTGCGATTTCTCCGGAGAAAGAAGAAGTGTACTGATTTTGTAGTAGCATTTTTTTGAGAGTTGACTTATACCAAGCAGAAGAAATCAATGGAATGATCCAGAAAAATTATTGCGAATCCTAAGCTTATATGTGACAAAAATTTTTGTATCCAGCTGCGTTAATGATTTGCCTGAAAAGCAGCATTGTAGGGAGTAGCAATGTAAATGTTTCCCACATTGCTGAATGAATGATCTATCTGATCAAATGCACTTCTGTAAAAAAAAATTTTCGGGGTTTAACAAGACAAGGATACTTGGTCGAAGTGCTGTTGCCATATGATATGTATGGTTTCTTATAGAACATGGAGCACTCATTCAAATCTGTTTTCCCTATCTGCAAAGCGCCTTTGGGAGGGGAGTTATGGGAATTTTCGAGGTAAAACCTCAAGCGTTTAGCTAAGGTGAAACCAAGTGTTGAGGTCTTTCCGGCGCTTGAAAGGAGTAATGAATAACATTGGTATATTGAACTGAAGGTATAAATTGCATAAAGCGCCCCTGGCAGTTATTATGGCCCTATTTGGGCTCACAGACTACAGTTCTGAATGTTTCTTTTGTAACCACGTGCTTGAATTTTTGCTTCAAGAAATTTTCCTAACTCCCTTCCCAGAAGTGCTTTGCAGATATTGAAAGCAGATTTGAAATCAGCGTTCCATGTTCTTAAGAAAGTAGGCATTTCATATGGAAACGCTACTTCGACCAAGTATTCTTCCCTTGTAAGGGGTAAAAGCCTCCACCTTTTCCACCTTGTAACACTTGGAATCAACATGACCATTCCCTATAGCTCTACATGCAGTATATAATGATATTCTGAATACTTTTTCAGGTGAAGAGGCTCCACAAAATAAAAAATGCAGAAAACTTTTCTAATGCCATGATTTCAAAGCTTAGAGACAGCGGCAAAGTCACCCGCTCTGTATGCTTTTCTGACATAATCTTCTCTGACTGCAATATGCGAAGTGTTCAACTAGTTTCTGCTAAACCACTTCGTCTTCTAATTTTGAGTAAAACATTGACTTTAGAGGCCCTAAAAGACGGTGAATGTGGTACATATGTAAGAGGCGCACATTTGATTTTAAGTCTGTTCGTTGGCTGCAATTTTGACAGTGAAAAAAAGGTTTTTTGCTATGTTTTTGTCATCTATCATTGGCTGTTTCATTGGCTCACTCGATCTAGGTCTGATGACAATTTTTGAAATTCAGCTATGCTATCTGAACTATAACTTACGGAAACACTTTGGAAACTTCTTGAATTCAACATGAATATTGATTAAAAATAAGTAAGAAGTCGTTCGTGAAGAGGAATTGCAAAAACAGACCTTTTTTCGCAATCCTGTTTTTTTACGGTAGCTTTTCTGCTTGGCTTTGATTAGTCACCTAAAGTGTCTGTCATCGAGAGTATTGCCTTCTTCAAAGGGCATCCACAGACGCAGAAATGATTTTCGTCATTTCTGCGAATGTAAACATGCTCAAATACGCACGATTATGTGCATACATCCAATAGCACGCTATCATAAGTGATGAGCTGTTCGTTTTGGTGTTGGCAGACCATCAAAACAAACATTTTCTTCATCAGAAGTGAAGTAAGGGTGTTTGCACATGTGGGAATGATTTTTACCTAGTAGAACTCATTAAAATCTAATCAATTCATGAAAAGCGGACAATTCAACGTTTTCAATATCGTCTGAGTTCACCAAACGCATTCTATTGCAAGATCGGAGAAGCTACCAAAATATACTTTTACCCGGTCACCTGGTCAGTGTTTTCCATCTTCCAAATTAGTATTTACCTTACCATTTCACCGCACCTTATAGTTGGAAGGTTTGGGTTCAGGAGAGGGAATAAAACTTCACAACCTTGAAACTAGAAGGCCCATACCTGTATATTCTCGTCCCCGACTTGGGCTCATATTGAGAATTTTATAAAATTGCCAAGGGATCAGACTGTTTTTATTCGTTAAAGGGTTGTTTTCCCTTTTGCCACGATTTAAAATAGTATGAAAGTAACTAGTGGGCATTCTCGATTTACAAAAGCCTTCTTTTTTGTACTCGAGTGAATCGGAAATGGTTTTAAAGTATCATAGTTGTATCGTTAACAAAACAGTTATCATTTTTTTTCTCTAGTCGAGTGTTTGTACTGAGTAGGCATAGATAGATTGTCATAATGCTTTGAAATTATATTTGGCATTCCTGATTTTTCCGCGCTTGTGTGTTCCTGCTAATTTTCTATGTGAAAAGACAGCTTCAAAGCATTAACACTTCACAAATGGAAGTGGAGATAAATTTTAATTTAGATACTAGTGCTAAGCAATAGCAACTAAATGGTTTATTCCGGATGATCTTCTTAAAAAGCCTTTAGTACAGTATGTGAAAAACGACTACATCCTTGATAACTGCTAGTAATATATGAGAGCCAATTTTGAGAATTTCATAAAGCTACTAAATGATGATTTTACATCTCCCATTTGATCCGCTTGATCTCTGACCCGTGAGTTATAAACCGCATGAAAGTTTCAGAACCTGTTTCGGATATCTCATTATAGGGTCCAGGTAAGTATAAAATTTTTTACGGGTTTAAATCTTTTATTGATTTGGATGGTAGTGTGATAATTTCATACGTTCCCTTTTGATTTGATTCGCTTGACATCTGACCAGTGACTTTAATCAGATTCTATCATGGTCTCATTTTAGGATCCAGGTAAGTATGCATTTTTTTACAACGTCAGATTTTTCTCCTGATCCTTTTGTCTTGTCAATTTTTTTCAGTATTCATTATGACGTCAAGTGCATGATGTGCACATGAAGAAAAATCCGACTTTTAGAGTGCATGTGTCTAGGTGTCTAGAACTATGACATCTTTCTGAGTGTGTGCGTTCTTTAACAGCTCTTTTCATGCATGAATCAGAGGTTCTGTAACGCCAGAGGCTTATCTCTGATAATCTCCATTCTGCACATACAAAGTGAAAGTTCTGCGTATGATGCCAATCATTCGCATCCTCAACAGGTTACATTTCACATTGCACTCTTTGAGGACTACAAAAATATATGACAAAAATAGTTGGACGAGCAATGAGGCGAATGACTCAATACAAGTTCGAATATTTATTTTCTCTATAAAAGGTCTCGATTCAATCAATCATTGCATAGCAAACAAGACAACAAATCAACAAAGACTTTAAAAAATAAGGCGCAAGATGTTACAAAAAATCGAGACTAGCAATGAGTCGATGATAAGACATTTTACCCGAAAAGTGCTACCACGACCGTCAACACCGATTCCAAAAATTCACGGATTCATTCATGAATTCAGATGTACTCAGCCCAAGGTTAGGTAGCTCGGTGGAACTTCTTCAGGGGATTTTTTAGGTGCTGTGGGTATCTTGGGTGAACAGAAACCACAGGAACTAGCACAGAATTCTTTCATAATCTTTTCGAAAAAGAATGAGTTACAACGATCGAGCCATCTCCAGCACAAGTTGGTTTTGTCCTTGCAATCTAAAACAATTTTCAAAAAATTTAACACAGCATGATAGTAGCCCATCAGAAAATTCACACAAAGAAAGAGAAATTTATTTTTGGTGAAAAATACTGAAGAGACATACCGTCATCCTCGTCTTCTACAGTAATAGGACGAACACTGCCAATAGGAGTATGAACAGCTGGAAGTGTTGGAGGAGGAAGGAGTGGTGGTGGTGGAATTGGTGGAACCGAATTTGAATTCACAACATCCGGGATAGTTTCGTGACCGCATTTATACATCAGATTCATTTTGAGTATGTCGGTCTAAAATAAAGAAAATTCAGTGCGATAACTTGAAATGAATAAATTAGCAAACGGATTCATGCAAATTTCGGAGCAGCAAAAAGATCTCGATAAAAATCGAAGCGAAATATGTTGAGGTGAGAGCTTTTGAGATGAAATAAAGGTTTTTTTCGTTACAATTTGCTAAAGTGAACATGTTAAGGAGCCAGTTTGTGGTTACATAAGGTACTGAACGCTGCCATTTGTACGGTTTTACTCTACTGTAGTTACTGTTAGTTATAATGTTATTAGAAAAATTTATCTGAATTTGTTGAAGTGCTCAATTTTGGATTTTTTTCCAGGCAGTACACTTGTAGATTGTTAAAAAGCTTTGTTACATTTACTTCATCATCTCCTATGGCATGCGATTCATTTTCTCATTATTTGTTTTCAGAATTCTCTCATTGTTCTTTTCCATCAGATTTTTCAGGGACTTGCGGGAGCATCGGTAGTAAACGAAGGCACTTTGGGAGTTCAAAATCTTCGATAACGCAAATGTCAAGTAATTCGTAAAATTTTCAGAAAAAATTTTAGCATTTGGTTCTTCATGTGTGATCCGTACATGTCGAGAACAACGTTTCACATAATCTGGGACTGGAAATGATTTTTGAGGAAGTTATGAAGAATTCTTTAGATAAAATTTATATACAACTTGATTTACCATAATACAAATGATACATCCTTGGATTTTCCGGACACCCGATATTTCTTTAATTGCCATTTTTTTCATAATTCAACTTTTATCAGAATTCTAAATTCTGAACGTATACTTACCGGACTAAAATTGATCGCTGACCCTATCACCCTTGTCATTTCAGGACGTCTAGCCACCATTGTCTCAAGACCGTTCTTGGAAAATGCCAGACTGTCATAGTGCATGATTGAATAGTAGTCATAAACTTGGCCATAGTAAGAACTCTCGCTCAGGTCCACCTTACCAAACTGATCGTATGCATCTGGAAGAGACAAATGGGTTAACCCTGCACCAAAACTCTGGATTTACCTCTGTCAATGTTTTGCCACAGAATCTTTATGTAGCTGTCGCGATCCCATCTTTCGTGCTCGTGATAGAAGCCCACAGAGTGCATCAGCTCGTGAATGGCCGTGTCGTACTGTAGAGCTCAGAAATGGTAATTTTTGATGTTTAAATACATTAAGGCCACAATACCTGCATGCAACCATCATCAAGTGACAATTCTTGTCTTCCTCCAGCTCGGCCAACATCAGAATAACATCTGGAAACAAAATGAAATATATGTTTTCTAGTAAAAAAGCGAGCGTTTTGATAACATCACAGACTACTTTGAGCTAAGCTTGCGCTTAGATCCAAACCCATAATTATGCTATCAACACCTTTGAAAATCCGTGAATCTGATTTTGAGACAAGGTTGAAAGAATTTGATTGCGAAAATTTTTAGTACATCTGAATCTGTGCAATGACAGTCCATTCACTATGACGCTAATGTGACAATAGTGTGCATTTTTATACACCCTTTGAATAACGAAAACAGTATAGAAAGAAAAGTAAATTCGGAAATTGGGCTGCTTCAATGTATGCAAGCATTCTCGACGCATTAAACTATCAAGCAGATAACTATTTTGGCGGGTCGTTTTACTTGTTACCGATAGGATTATGCATGAATTTGTGGTATTATCGGAAAGAGTAAATAAAAGAAAGTTGGATAGTCAATTCTAAGAGAGAACTGAGTTTTGATGACGATATGGGGGTACAAATTAGAATGGTTAGACATTTCCATCATTTTCCAAGAAAACATGCTCCGAATAACGAGCTGAAGTTGGGTTATTTCTTGATATTTGCTTGGCCATAGATGATCTTAAACGATCGGAACTGTCTAAAAATTGATCTCCAAATGCAAATGGCTGGACTCGCAAATTTCTGGATTTAAAAACTTGTGGTTCGCCTAGCAAAGGTGGTATAAACGTTTACCGAATTACTCATCCGTGCAGTCATACAGCTCAAAAATGAAATTCAGAAAGTCAATAGTGATTTTTAAAAGGTTAGCTATAAAAGAACTTAACCTTTTTCAGTAGCTATACATGATTCCGGATAACGAATATGTTATAACAGAGGTTTGAAACTACGGAATAAGCAAAAAAAACTTAGCTGACATCTACTTGAATCTTCATAGAGTTTCAAATTTGCATATCAAAAAGAAACCATTTATTAGCCAGCCTAATAATTGCATATAATTTGTAAAACTTGACAAAAGTGACTTTCAATGGAAGTCCCTCAGTACTTCCCATTAGAGTACAAACTAGATTCGTTGTAGTGTTGATTCATCAAGTTAGCTAGACGAATTACCTAATTATCAAAAAGTTGCGTAAAGAGAGAAATTGTAGAAAGTGATTTAATAAGTGTTTACACATTTAATGACTCATTTTCTTCAAGCATTCAGACATTCTCATCGAGCTACTCAACTATACCTAAATAATCGCAAAAAATCATTTCTCCTACATCATTGTATGAAATTTTGCAGACATTGCAGCAGATGAGTAACAAAATTATTTTGGCTAATCTTCGCGGACCAAGAAAAATTTTGCTGGACTCATTAGGCTAGGATCCTCGTGCCTGCTATGTTTTCAAACCGTTTCTGACAAAACTTAAGATTATATCTTACCCGTCAATTTTTCCTATGTACAGATAGTCGCGATCCAAAGGAGATCGAGGCACAAATCGGACACATGTCCTCTTGTGATACTCCTAAAACGCCACAGTTCAAATCCACAATTTTTGAAAAGTAAAAAATCACCTGAAAGCTCCTGGCAAGTACTGCACGTTCCCGTTCTGTGTACTGTCCACTGAGCACATAAGGTATCCGACCATTGGGCCATTTTTTGATGCCGGCGATGACTCCATTTCGACGGGCACCTTTTCGGCGGGTTTTCTGAAAAATGACATTTAAAGAAAAATGCAACTGAGTTTCCAACATGGTGCTTTTTCCTATCAAACCATCAGATAACAAAAAATGAAATAAAACAAAGATTTAGAACCAAAAAAAAACTAATGAAAACTGGTTCAAAATTCTGGAAAATTTTTTGATTCAAATCTGCTAAAGAGTTCCCTGCAAAACGTTCAAACATTCGATTTTTAGAAATGGTAAACAAATGTTTTTACAGCACTTTCATGACGCAAAGTCGGTTTGTTGTCAATTCATTTCTGCTCGAGTTCTAAAATGATCCGTCTTGTAAAGCTAGTTTCTATTTTCAAGGTGGTGGCTTGAAGGCACCGGTTGCCCAAATGTTGGAGTGATTTTGATGCAAAAGAGGGCCCTAACTAATAATAGCCCAAGTTCCGCGCAAAAAGTGTACCCAAGGCGAGAAAACTGCACCAAAAGGTAGATGCCACTGGGGTCGCCACGCCCACCAATGTGGGTGGCCTAAAAGTAACTAGCCGAAAATTGAAGTCCAGCATATCAGAATGTTGAACACAAGATTTTCGACATTTTTATTACTGCCTTCAAGCTACGTTGATGGGCGTGGCGACCCCGGCAGTTACGTTCTGGAGCGATTTTATCGTTTCCGATTATACATTTTGCAGCGGGACTTGGGCAAATGCTGATTAAGGCTCTTGCTATTGTAAATTGCCTGTAATCCTTCTTATATCCAGCTTTCTTTCACCTCGCCATGGAAGTTTTTCCATAAAGAACTCTTAGAAACAAAAGGGCATATTCAAAGCTGCTCAGAACTTCAGCTTTCCATTCGACAACCCTTAACAATGAAGGTATTGTAGCTAAAAATGCTCTCTTTCATTATCCTCTAGTACTGTAGACGTCTGGGGATGTCCCAAACCCAAGACTAAAACCCAAGAGCTCGCAGCACACGGGACATGCTTCTGATTGCTGACGGCAGCGAGCAGAGATTCGATGTCACGACTGGTTCCCTGGTTCCTACGCGCAAAATTCTATTGTGAGCTCGCGTAACAAACCGGAATCGACTCGACGGATTATCAGCAGCAGTCGAGCGGCCACCGACACTAACTCTCGACATCCGCTTTTACTTTCTCCGAATTACATGATGATCGGCTGAGCGCAAACATACACAATAGTAACTTTTCCCGTAACTTTTTCTGAAAACAGAAACTCAAACGAAACGCACCAGTTTCCACGCGGCTTTTCCCCGAATGTCGCCATGTGAAAATAATTGGCGTGTGAGAAATTTTGAAGTATTGGAGGATTTGCTTGTTAGAAGCTCTCCATTACGAAAATCTTCTTCGGTGAGGAACACTTCCGCATCTAAAAAATAATAAGAGAGCACTGACAAACACGAAAAAAAAACAATTTTCGGAAAAACCAACAGTTATCTTTTAATCGAAGTGACTTTGTGCTCCAAACCATATAAAATTTTTCCCCGACTCCAGTTAATTTTTTAAATTAAAAATAACTGGATTCGTGAAGTAAGAGGAATTTCAAATAATAAAGAAGACCGTGCAATAAAAAAAGACTGCACAAAGAACGAATCAGTTCACTGCTAATCTAGTTTACGAAATCGAGTTTCCGTTGATAGCAAGTTGTTTATTTATTTATCAGAAAAACTCACCTTCTGTTGGTCGATGAAAATCATCATGCGTGAGAAAATGCAATGCATCTTCTTGCGCAGATCCTTGTATTTCATCTTCTTGCACGGATCCTTGTATTCCTAGAACAAATTGGTTGCTTTTTGCGACAAGGGGAAATTTTGAATTTGTGGGCCTTTTCTTAGAGTGAGAAATTTCGAGTTTGTAAGCCTTTTCTTACACTATGTTTTTGTAGTTTCGTGTTTACGTTGAGCTTGTTTGCTCAATCATACAGTAGTGCACGAAAAACAGCTGGTAAATTTTTTTGAAAGTCTGCTCCCTGTATGTGAGTTTGGGTAAACAGTAACTAGGCAAAAGATGAGTACAAACTTAGTCCGTAAGCAATCAAAATGTCTAAGGGATTATGGTATGAATCATGAAGGAGGGCAATGACCGGTTTCGAGAGTCTCTACGAGTAGTAAAGTTTTGTGTGCATCATGGTACGAGATACTATTATGAACTTTTGCAAAAAGATGCTCTCAACAAAAGATTTCTAGAAAAATCAAAAACTCATCAAAAAGTATGGTTCTGGTCAATCTACACAAAACTAAGCGATTTTGCTCCGAAAAGACCCCAGCGCGTTTTTCTCATGAAAAACAATTGCCAGTTACGAAGCCTAGTTTGCAAAACTATATTATATCTCAGACTGTTTGATTATCGTACTTGAATATAAAACTCTTGGAAAATTGTGATTCAACTTGATTTTAAAAAATTGAAATCTCGAAATTTATTCTTCGAGCGAGGCAGACACATTAGAATTTTGATTTACGGAAATTGGATATTGTATTCTTACTGCTTTATTTTGTTTTTGTTCTTGTTTTTTGTATTTCACAGCATAAATTGTGCCTAAAAGAATTTAACTTCTAAATTTCGGACGTCGATTATAACAAAGGCAAATAAGTAATCGGAAAAACAAGTAAATCTTAGCAAATCGGTAAGGGACTCCTGAATTATGACTATGAACTTGAAGATGGGAGGCAAGCATAACGGCATATGAATCACAGCAAACTCTTCCAGTAACTCACGTTTGAGATGCACTTGTAGAAATATCAACAAAACAACTATTCTCATCTTTTCGACATTCTCCTTGGTGCCAAATAAAGGTGAATAATAATAAATAGCAGTGAATCGGATAGTGTCGACTAGAATTGATTCTGAAAGAATAGCCGAGTAGCTGCTCGGAATAAATTCGTCCGGACGAGAGCAAAGGGAGCCACGGGTGCCGCGGCTCCGCGAAACCAGTGAGCGTAGCTGAAGGCGGTTCTCGAACGAATGGAAACAAGACTCGGCTGACAAACTGAGCTGACTGTACTTTCTCTTATGGAAAATGTACTTTGCGAAAAGTCCATTTCTTATAAGGAAATGTACTTCTCCCATTTTTTCATTATTGAAAACAGTTTTCTCTATCTCCGTATCTCTATCTATAACAACTACGTGAGCCAGAAATGTCCTCAAACACATAAATATAAACGCACTAGAAGTAAAAAATGAAGTGCTCGTATACGGCAAATACGCAACAATGCAAAACTAGTTGGACTCGAGTTTCCGATCAAACATGCTTAACAACAACTACGCAATCGCATCGGATATAGGTGTTCCAATCGCTCTCGACATTTCGAAGAATGCGAATAGATTTATCGAATACTCCAGATGGCCACCAAATAGCACACATTTGTTTTATAATGCTCTCGGAGTAGTTAAATATTTGAATAAGATATATTAGATATTGCTTGAATTGTTCAGTCTTTTCACTTTTGAAACAATTCAACACGTGTTGAAGATAAAAAACCTATGAAAATGCAATTAATAGCAACATTGTATATTTCGGCTAGTTTTCCAGTAAAAGTCGCCAAACTCAGCAACACAGCAAATGGCTACTTCACACAGTTATTAAGCCAATACACTTTGTTCTTACTCAAAGATTTGCATAGAATTAAAATGGAGTTTTGAGTTGGTGACAGCCAGAAAAATTCGCCTCTTGACCGTCTCCCTTTTTGACAACTTCTGAAAAGAAAACTTCTGACTCTAAATTACATATGGTTATGAATTTCTGGAAGAAATAGAATCTCGTCTAAAGGTTTTTTTTGAGAAAAAAGACAAAAAAATTGTTTTGCTCAACTATGTGAGAGGGCTATTTGTAATCCCTATTTGATTCAGGCAGTATGGCAAACGAGAAAGACCTTTCAAGAAGATAACTATGGATGCTGATATAAAAACTGTATTTATATGAAAATGGGGCCCATGTCCTCTCATTGCCAGCAAAACGATCTTTGACGTTATTCTTAGAAGCAAACCGGAAGTTAATATGGCGGTTTATAGGCTTTTCTGGACCAAATGTCTGTTTATATTGCAGTTTTGCAAGCTTTTCTTTTCTGCCTTATTCCTCAGAACAGATTTCTGTAGTTCGCGGATTGGGAAAGGACATTGCATTGCACTGAGCTGAATTCGAGTGAACCCACCAATCTAGAAATCAGGTTTTTGCGCAGTTTCACTTTGAATTATTCCGATTATTCTCAAATATTTCACTCTGTAGGTTTAATCTTAGATATCATGTATATTGTTGTTCACATAGTTTTGGGGAACATTCTTTAAATATCTACCAAATCTAATAGTGGTAAGCGACTAAGCTTGGTCCACAGTAACGTCCGTAGTAGTTTTACTACCTCTAACCTATGATATGTCCACATTTTCTTCAGCTCTTATAAAAATCTAAGGAAAGGCTAACCATCATTAAAACACTGCTCTTTTCGTTGCACAAACACGGTCGGCGAAAATGAGGAAACGATCCGAACTGGAACATCTACGCGAACTAGTCCCGAATAACACTGAAAGAAGCGACCGTAAACAACGGCTGTGCCGATCTTTTCTCGAGCGTCCCATCGGAAATACGTTTTTTCTCAGTGACGATGACGCAGTATGAGTGACCGAAATTCGGGATAACCTGAAAACCTGATGTGATGTGTTGCATTTGTTGTAAAAAATCTCAGCGAGTGGTGTATACACATAATAAGTGGCCTTTCAGTCAACAAAGGCTACGTTCCTGCCACCATTATATTTGAAACAACTTAGTTATTTATTTATTTATTCACTTATTTATTTATTTACTTATTTATTATATGCACTCAAGGTGTGCCATTTTAGTAACACAAATTGGTTAGAACTCGACACCTGCAGACCACACTTCTACAGTTGATAAGAACGATGTTCACAATAGGTCAAGGCAAAAGAATCACATCAACTGCTGCAAAAGAACGGTAGTGATTTATCAGCAACAATTTTACTCAATCACTTTGTTAGATATTGTACCAATTTGAGAAAATTCTAACACATTAGTAGCTTTGACCTCAGGCATTTAAGAAACTTGTAGTTCGCCGTATTGCTCAAAATAACGGAGCATGATGTAGACGGTGGTTTACCATCAACCATGGTGGTTTACCATCAACATGGACTCATCACTTTCATCACTTAACAGAACTCTAACAGAGAAAGAGTTCAACCTAGTCCATCCGACAACTAAAAACAGATTTATTAGACTTGTGAGCAACTTGAGGAGCAATTTGATTTGTTATTGATCACTATCGGCTATTATGATCTTCGCTTTGTTAATTGCTTTGTTAGTGATTAGTTTCAAAAACAGAGAGCGGCGGCCACAATAGGATTTTGCCTCTATCTTTCCTTTTTTCATTCCTCTTACTTGCACATGGCTCGTCAGTCTGCCATGGTGGCAGTGTTTAATGCTTTCTTCTCTTTAATTCGCTGAAATATTCTTGTTCCAGCAACTCGTCCTACAATCTGGTCTGCGAATACGCCTTATCTTTTCTTTTTTTACATGGAAGCCGAACAAGTCTTTCACTACAGAAACACAGAATCTGTCGTTGGTTATGGGTCTAACATGTTTTTTGCAAAATTTCTTTGTTGAGGAGGTTTTGCCTTTATTCTGGTCGGGTACTATTGTACTAAGTCATTGTGCTCGTCTTTCTGGTCTCTGTGGGAGACCGATAAGCACAAACGGGTACGAGAGCCTCTTGTTAGAGTCGTACTTGGAAATCATTTGTAGTGAAGTGCTGTTTTGGCGTAGGTATCTGTGGAACGCCAATAGGCACACTCAAGTACGAAAACCTCTGTACGAGGGGATGCCATTACCGTAAGTGGGCAGAAGTTGCTAGAAGCAGAAACGTTCACGAACGAGTAGATCAGGAAGCTGCCGTAAGGCTCTACACGGTCTATTAATAACAGAAGTATAGCTGTTAAAACATGATTTTTTTCTTTCGCAGGATATTTGTTTTATTTTATTTATTTATGAATACACTTAAGGTGCGCCATAAGGAAGAAAAGACAAAAGTTTTGGGAACACAAAATAAAAAAAGCAGTCAGACTTCAGACTTAGAACAGAGGAGTTTGCGGAGATACACTGATAAAAAATTAACACGAAGCCGTAGACCCACACTGATTAGCCAATCATACAGACTAAGCAAGAAAGAGATACCAGAAAGTATTCATAAAAATATGGCAGAAAGAGTTGTTTATTGTTGAAAGAGACACTCTTAATATGATGAACAAGCACACAGTAACTCATTACTCGCTCAATCAGAACCGATGCAACCAGATTTCTATTATTTTTTTTCTAAACTTCTACCTTTACTCTTTCCAATAGATCACTGAAGTCAGACTGCGCGACCTACGCGGCGTACGCAAAGTACGCAATGTACGTGCCGTACGCACGCGTGCATAAAGATTTGGGGCGTACGCTACTACGCCCTTCTACTTGGGCGACTCGGAGTCAAGAACTAGCAAATTGTACGCGAAGAGAACAATTGTACTTGATAAGATCGGTGTTTTTCCAAATGTATTTTCCTAATGATCAGGATTAATGTTGGGCAAGGTTGTCCCGTGATCAATAATAAAAAACTTCAGTTTTTGCTTAGCAGCTCCAAATAGAGCTATAACAGTACAGAGGCTGGGAGACTAGAGCGTAGCATTTTTTACAATACTAGAGGAGGATCAAAGAGTGAAGGAATGACCGCCTAGGGGACCTTTTAGGCTCATTCAAAGGTAGTGGGCACTTTAATTTATTTTCACAATCCCAGAATTCCATCTAAAAACATATTTCTGCCCATATTAGAATGAAGAAAAAATGAGGAAGTTGCATAAGCAGGGAAAGACGTACTAAAATTTATTGAATTGATGCATAAATAATGGCCGATTTTCCAAGCCTTTTACAGAGCAACTTATCTTTAATCAGAATTTCTTCTTTGAGATATATGTAGCATTCCACTAATTGTAAGAAACTATTTTCATGCTTTATCTAATAGTGGTTAAAGCGGGCTTCTACCCTCATCTGTTGTAAAGTTATTGAGCTCTAAATAACTGCATCCAAATTCAAAATTTTATTGCTCACTTTTCTGGCCAGAATACAAGCGCGTATGGCGCTTCTTCGGAAATTCAGCTATTTTACCTAATAGAAATTGTCTACACCATGCCTACTCAACTGTATTTTCTGAAGTTATCCAGACTAAGATATCGGCGCCTCAACATGGGTAGCCGTTGCTGTCATTTTATGACCCATAAATTTCTTTTGAAAAGTTCATAGCCAAAGCTTTGCTCAAGTCTGTTAAGACTAGTGCATAGTTTTAGTAGTTTTTGCAAAAACATCTAGCTGTTCAGCACGCAGAAAATCAGAAAACTCTGTATTCGGGACTTTGAGGCATACTGAAAATAAAACATTGACAATTTTGAAATTTAGTTTTTCTCCTCCTCGCAAAATTTTTTTCTCCAAATCCTTCTCATCGTATTTTGTACTATTGGCTTGCGGCTACATGGGCCACTTATCTCTTACGATAACAAACTTTAAGTAAGTTATGAGTCGTCAAAAACAAGGATTTAAAAAAAATCTCCTTTGTTTCTTGGTCCATATTTTTCTGCCCGTTTGCGATGTGAGCACAAATGAATGTGTGCTGTATTGCAAGAGGCTTGCTGCTCTTGATGGTCTTTACCACATTCAAAATGTGAATTTTTCAAAAAGTTATAGCACATCAAAATGAAAAGTCGCAAAACGCCCATTATTTTTCCATCAACCTAATATTTACAGTATCATGCCTTAATTTCAAGCATTCATATAAATAACGCCTGCGACAGTGCCCTTGACCACTACGATGTTTTCGTATGTACTAAAATCTGCCAAAACTTGAGCATCCAGTTGACTTTTTCTCCAAAGAAAATTGGTTGTTTCTGAAAAGCTCTGTTACTTTAAATCACCCTATTACTTGAGACCACTTGTGTCAGATACTCGCTGTGCGATCTGTGATTTCCATGTTAAGTGATGGGAATTTTTTGAACAGAACTAAAACAAGGTTAGACTTCACTTATATTTTCGAATATTTTGGAAAAATCAACTGTCAACAATCTTACATAATCTTCAACAATAACAACAACATCGTAAAGATGAGAAGGGTGTAACAGTTAGAGTCTCTACTACAGTGGCGCTAGGGTGAAACAACAAGGGGACAAAACAGATACATGTGGACAAGGCGGTAACAGCTATAACACAATGCACGAGAAAGAAAGCTACTCGTCATCTTCATCCTCCTCTTCGTCTTCGTCTTCATCCTCTTCTTCATCATCGTCATCTTCATCTGATTCAGCTAGTTGCGGTTTCTAAAATACAAAATGATATGACTCAAATCGTACACGGTAATGGTACTGTTGTTCTTTTTTCATTTAGGTAATGCATACAAAAACGAATTCCCCTTGAATAAGGTAACGACTGCAAAAAAGAGAACAAAGCAAAACCTGCACAAAAAGTTTGCAAAGAAGAAAGAATACCTTATTTGGCGCAGCTTTGTTAGTTAGCTTTCCGTTCACTTCCTCGATACCTTCATCGCTCGATTCAATTTCCTCCTCATCACTATCGTCTTCACTATCGCCTTGCTCCATTTTTGCTGGCTTAGCTAGTTTTTTTACACTTGTGGCATTTGTCTTCGCATCCGCTGCATTCTGCAGAGTATTGTATTCGACTTCAGAAAAAAAAACATAAGATGCATATCGCTTCTTTTACCTGCTTCGCTTTTACGGTTGCATGCTCCTGAGGGTTTTGGCGAATTCGGGCATAAAATACTTCAACAGATCTTCCGGCGAGCTTAAGTCCTTTGCCTTTGTCAAATGCTGATTTTGCATCATCCTCGGTAGAAAACAGAACAAATGCGCGTCTAAAAATGGGAACTTGGTAAAGATTTAAAAAAAAAAATGTTTGGAATACATACTTCAACTCATGAGGTCGTGCGTTAGGAATGTTGATTGAAACAGCAGCTCGGAAAATATTCTTGATATCGTCTTTGGTTACGCTGGCAGGCACTCCATTGATGAACAGTTCAAGGGGGTTTATCGGTTTTTGAGCTGAATGCCTTCATATAATAGTTGCCGAAATCAAATTTCAACAGAGAAAATAATTTAGACTCTGGTATCACGCAAGATGAAAACATTTGCAGCGGTTGGTTTGAAACCAACCTTAAAAATGAAAAAATTTGCAGCAGTTCCTTTAAAATCGACTTTATAACTTCAGGTACAAAATAATCAAGTGAAGGCAATTTTTACATTCTTATTCCTACAAATTCGCGATAAAAGAAAATTACTTCCACACCGAAGAAAAACTTATACAGATCAAAGATGTTCTCCCACATTTTGCCACGATAGTAGGAGAAAATAAGGCAATGATTAAACATAGTATGATGCCAATCTCATAAAAAATCGTTCTGAGCTAATATTTCAATATTCTTATGCTCTTGCTTCCACATTAGTAAGCTATTCGACCATAACCATTACAAAAACAAAATATGAGTTCTCACCTCTTTGCACCAGAAAGAAAAAGAACATTAGGAAAACTTATTCAGTATAACTTACCGTGTTCCGCTGCTTTTGCTTTAGCAGATTTAGAGCCACAAAAGTCAACAAAAAGAGGCTTGCCTCCCATTTTGTGAGCTGATAGCATACTATGCGCCTATAAAGTGAACATCAAAAAAGGAAATTGCATAAAAACCCAAGCGGACCTTTTTACAAGATGATTCTGTTCTAAATACAATCCAAGCAAAAGATGATCCTCTGTTATGTCGTACTGTCTCAATATCGGCGTGAAGTCCTTCGAGATCTTTAGTCTAAAAAGGGCAAAGAACTTGTGGATGGCATAACAAAGGAAAACAATCGCTTTTCTACTAGTATTCAACCAGTGATGAAAGCGATAACATCGAACCTTTGTGTTTTTGGGAAAACCTTTGATGAATAGAGAACGTTCA
Organism: Cylicocyclus nassatus; assembly: GCA_958299035.1. Classification (NCBI taxonomy): domain Eukaryota; kingdom Metazoa; phylum Nematoda; class Chromadorea; order Rhabditida; family Strongylidae; genus Cylicocyclus; species Cylicocyclus nassatus. The sequence goes on along the minus strand of CATQJL010000305.1, from coordinate 75,410,971 downwards.
TCACGTTCCTGCCGCCGCTTGTTTTCTTCGTCAACAATGGCATGTTCATCAAGCTGAAATTCTGATACATTGAGCGCAGCTTCAATAATCTTGAAAGCGGGCAATATGGCGGATTTGACTGAAATGGCTCCGATAATCATAAAAATCACCTTCAAATGTTTTGCAGCATGAGTACCATCTACATCAGCTTTCCGCTTGACTCCTTGGTTTGCTACCTATAGACAAAAATTTAGACCTCTCCAGCAACTCACTCTCTGACATTTCACCTTCACATCATTAGCTTGGTTTTGAACAGCAGGTTTAGCTTGTTTCGCGTTAGCTTGGTTGGTAATAGCGGGTTTAGTTTGTTTTGCAGAAGCAAGTTTTTCTTTCTTCGCTTGTGCTGAAGGCGTGACCTTTTGAGGTGTCTCTTCCTGCAAACAAAAATATCAATTAGTTTAGAAGACTTCTTATATTCTTCAGTGTCAAAATAACACACCAGCGAAGAAGATATCTATATCTAAACTTGCACGGCCTTGCACTTAGCCGCTATGATCACTCGGACGGTTCATATAGGGTAAGATATGACAATAGTGAGACTACTGTAAGTACTAACAGCCAATTGAAATGCAGAAGCCGAGAAGCAATCGCTTATGGATTTGATACCGCGATGTTGCATGAATGATAATTGAGACTATGTATGTGAGTAGAAAACCAACATCAACATACCTCTTCCTCCTCTTCATCTTCATCTTCCTCCTCGTCTTCTTCTTCATCTTCGCCCTCTTCACCTTCTTCTGCAACTTCCTCTTCGTCTTCATCTACTTCCATTTCTTCATCTTCTTCCTCGTCGTCATCGCTACTGTCATCATCAAAGTTTAATGTTGCCTTTGGAGTGTCCTTCACTCCTTTCTTCTGCGGATGCGGCGTCGGTGGAATCTTCTTTGAGGAAGTGGTTGGGGTTGGTGCAGCCGACACGTCAACCTTCTTCTTTGCGTCAGATCCTTTATCGCTCTTCAACGCACTTTTGAGCTCCTTTTGCTTAGGTTTCTGCGCTGGTGTTTTTATGATAGGTTCAGTTTGCTCCTCATCTTCCAAACTTTCTTCATCCTCTTCTTCATCCTTGAAGATATGAGTTGAGGATTGGATCAAACAAAAGACATACTATACGACTAACCTCTTCCTCGTCATCCTCTTCATCCTCATCCTCTTCTTCTTCTTCTGGTGCTGCCGAAGTCTTAGCCATAGAAGTACCAACACCTCTTGGAAGCGTCGCTAAATTAAAGCATATCGTGTTTAGCGTGGGTTAAAGTGTGAATAATGTTGCTGTAATACAGGTTATGAGTTACATCAAATCTTAATGCAAGATTTGTTCGCTTCAGTCCATCAAAAAAGCGTTATGTTCACACAACTCTAAAAAAAATTACCTTTCTTTGCAGGCGCAGCTTCCTCGTCGTCACTTTCCTCCTCATCCTCGTCGACTTCTTCATCTTCATCTTCATCCTCATCTTCATCAGATTCTTCATTTGCTGTAACCTTCTTTGCGATTACAGATTTCTGCGCAGCTATAGCGTTGTTCTTCGAGGCTGCTGCTTCAGCTTTGTCCTTCGAGGCTGCTGCTCCAGCTTTGTTCTTGGCGGCTGCTGCTCCAGCTTTGTTTTTCGAAGCTGCTGCTACCGGCTCTGAAATAAGCAAATTAAGTAGAAGCACAATGGCTGTGTCGATTGCATCTATCGTTCAGACAAAATTAAGCAATACTGTGCATACCATCATCATCTTCTTCTTCGTCTTCGTCTTCTTCTTCATCTTCATCTTCTTCGTCCTCTTCTTCATCAGAATCTTCTGGCACAGCTGGTTTCTTCAACGTTTCCGGTTTTTTCAAAGTAGTAACCTGTTTCTTTGCAGCACTTTTGGTGGAAACTGAAAGTGCAACTTTGACACATCACAGACAAGCAGATGTACAGAAACAGATTATCACCTCCTGCCTCTTCCTCATCCTCCTCCTCATCTTCTTCATCCTCATCCATCTCCTCCTCATCCTCATCTTCCTCCTCTTCATTTTCATCTTCATCATCGGGAACAACCTGGAAATGATACATTACATCCTGTCTCCAGCATTAGGAACATCCTGAAAATGATATGAAGAAGATATGGATGTGGACCTATGAATCCACACAAATGAGCTCTCAGAAGCTTCAATGTGCTGAATGATATAAGTAGAGAATAGAAAAGTAAAGGACCAATACCTTCGAAGGTTTTCCATGCGCCTTCTTTTTCTCCTTCAAGGCACTGACGTTAGCAACCTCTTCTTCATCCTCATCTTCCTCCTCTTCTTCAAACTAAAAATTCATATTAGAAACCTCAACCCTAACAAGCTTTCCTGCACAAAAAACACTGAAAAACGAAAAAAATAACGAGGTGGTTGCTCGTGCCGATTTTCACAGAGGTATAGGTGAGCGTAAGGTTTACAGTCAATTACGCAAACAAGATGTGATTCTATCTACTTTTTCACAATTTGTCGCGACTACTATTTAACAGCCCCAGAGACTGTCAAGGACAAAAGGCCGTATCTTTTCGTTCTCGTATCTACTCTTATGTTTATCGAGACAAGCGAAAAGACTCTGAACGAGCAATATGTGCTAGTTCGCAATGATTTCGCATAGATGATTATCAATCTGATTGAGACATTTTGCACTGCAAAAGGTACGAAAAGGTATCTCTAAAATCAGCCATCACCTAAAAGATAGATAATGCCCAATTTCTCAATTTGTGATAGCAGCTCTAGCACTAAAGTCTCAAAGAAGCTACAGCGCGTGCGCAAAGAAATGGATTCAATGAAGTAAGGACAGACCTTCTTGGGCTTTCCTTTCGAACCAGCTGGAGTATTGGGAGCAGAGAAATTCTTCTTGTCTGCAAAACTTCAACATCGTCCACAACGCACACTATTTTACAGCAAACAAAGCTGAGCAGGACTCACATCGACCGCCTTCTTGTCTGTCATTATCGGATGGCTTTCTTCTTTCACTAAATGAGCCATGTCCACCCCTGCCACCTCTGAATCCCGGTGAACTGTTTCCACGAGGAGTGAAAGATCCACGACCGCCGCGATGACTTGGGGAAAAATTTCCTCTATTAGGACTAAATCCTCCACGACCTCGATATCCTCCTCCACCATCTGAAATAAGATGATAAGACTCTTCGCGGACAGTTCCTGGCCCCACTCCTCGACAAACCTCTTCCACGATCTGGTGATCCAAACTGCCTAAACCCACCTCTCTGGCCTCCTCTCTCTGCCGGAGATCCAAAGCCACCTCTGCCGCGGTTAGCTGGGGAGTTAAAACCTCCTCTCTGACCTCCTCTGCCACCACGACCTAAGAAGATAATGTTTGAAGGGAGCCTAAACAAAGCGCAAGTAATGTACTCAGAGCTGATGACCATGCTAAGTTTAGCAGACTATTTATTTTTTTGCCGATCACAAGTTTTATAAGGTTTGATCTCACACCTCTATCTCCTCCTCCTCTAAAGTTTGGTGACTTTCCTCTATCCCCACCACGAAAACCTCCACGGAATCCTGAAGAATCAAATTAGGTTTTAGATGACGAAAAATGCTAGTAACAAACCTCCAGAGGTGGATCCCCTACCCCTTGCTGGACTATCGTAACCCATGTTTCTGAAATCGTAGTTAATGTGATGTGAAAAATTAGGCACGTACATCATAAAGAGAAGTAAGAAGGATTCGGATGTTGCGTCGAAAAGCCCTCAAAGAACAGGAGATTGTAAACAAGCACTACAAAAAAAACCGCCAGTTGCTCAAAATTGTGTAAAATTTCAAATGGGCGTCCTCATAGAGTATCTAAAAGGCTGAGTCTGGCTTTTCAAAAATGCATGAGCAGAAACCTTCAAAGAAATGGCGACATGTGACCTTGGCAAAAGAAAAACGCTTCGAAAACATTCAAAAACGCATGAGGCCTAATTCTTAAAATGCGGCCGCGGTCATGGCTTCGCTCCGGGACCCCGCGCATTTTGCAAATCTGCACGATTTTCGTGCACGATTTCCGTTGTTGCTGCATGAATTTTGCTTTGTCAATAAAAAATGCACTGCTCTTATTCTGAATCTGAGTATGTAGTCATGGTACTATGTGTACGCGATGTTTGTCTGCGTTTTCATGCTCGACAATGAGTACTATATAAGTCTTTTGCTTTCTATAGTCAGCACATGCGCGAGTATTACATACCTTAGTGGTACTAAGTGGAAATCCTGTCGTGCAGTGAAGCGGGTATTTCCAGAATAGAAGAAATCAGGCTAAGCAGCTCATTTTTCCTGGGAGGCGGTCAAGAGGCGCTATTTTTATGTAGGTAGGTCATTAAAAGGCCCATTAAGTGTTGTGTGACCTTTTAACAAGTACCAAGCGTAGTCTTTCGGCTTACCAGCTGTTTAAAGTTGTCGCTTACCGACTTTGGCGAATTCTAATGAAAAACTGAGTTAAATATTTACGAATTTGAGATTATCTACGTTTTGAAGGGTTTTTGATCTTTAACAATTATGTTTCAAATTTATTTTGTAGTAGTAAGCCACTACAACTCATGGGGCTGTCTAATGTATCTCCTTAAAAATTTCGCAGCACTTAGAGCGTTGTAAAACACAAATACTATGCTAATTGGTGTCTGGCTGGCAATAAAAGTCGCTCCTCTTGACATAACCCACCCCTTACGTGCCATTCCATCTCTACACTTCTTTCTTTTCTCTGTACATTTCCTTCATTTTCTTTCGTAACGTTCCCCACTTTTACTAACATATCCAATAATGTTGCGATGTAATTAACTTACTTAGCTTTTGTGTACTTACTAAAACTCTGTGGTTAAATGATTAAATCTGTGCCCATTTACCAGTGGTTAGAACACATCAAAGTACGCTGCAGAGAAATAATGCTAGGCATATAGCGCTTACGTGCTTGCATGGCAGCGAAATTCAGGAAAGAACATTTATATGCGGTGTTTGATCTTCAGGCTGTTGAATTTTATTTTCCTTTCGTCTTTTTACCGCTTGATGTTATATATAGACAAATGGATTCGTTCTCCCTCAGCTACCGTTATTCTTCTTATACGCACATAGCTGTTGGTTTCAGGCTTGTAATGAACATTCGATGTGCACGGCCTGAAGACCTCATAAATACGCAGCATGCCAATCTTATGTGTCTCCCAGAGAATTATCAAATGAAGTACTACTTTTATCATGCTCTCACATGGCCGCAGTTGTCCTACGTAGCAGAGGATCATAAGGTAGGCAGTCCTCTAGTGCAGTTTGTTCATCTGGTTCTTACATCACGGTTATTATATTTGCTTGTTGAAATGTTCGTCACAAATCACTTTCGCTAATGTACCAATACTAGTGTCATTCTCGCAATGGACAGTCATTACGACTGGCGCTACACTCGCCACCATTGAACAGCTGTTGTAATGGCCATCGAAAATAGCTGGAGACACAGATTGTGCGACTATAGTTTACTGACTAGTCGAATAATAACTACCAGTGCGTCACCTCCGCTTCGCGGAGGTTCTGCCTTAGGTTGTGCCTTTCTCATGTTCGCATGAGAATGGCTATGAGTAAACAACTGTTCATTCATGAAGCATCTCCATGCAAGATCAGTAATTTGGAGAAAAAAAACTTTGTTGCAACAAGCAAATGCGAATTTGAACGGATTACTATTATTTTAGTTTGATAATCGTCATAAAGATAATAGTCACCTGCTACATTTCAGTGCAAACATCTTTTCAGTTTTTTCAAATAAAACCTTGCCAAATCGACTGTCTACGCGTTCATCACTTTTTGGCGCTGTTTTCGCAAAAAAGCAAACTTTTTGAGCACTTTTTGGGCTAGAATTCATGGCGCGCAGAGTTACTTGTCAAGCAAATCGTAACTTTGCAAAAAGTCGAATTAGCGACCCAGTTTTGCGTGCCAAAAGGCGCGTGGACCCGTCTGACGCGCAAATTTTGAGGGATCCGCTTATCGAACCGGCTCGTCCTTGTGCATGGTGGGCATACACGCTGGCACGGTATGCTATGCAAAATTGCAGCCCGATAGCTTAGTTGCAGCTTCCTCTATGTTTCGTGACAGACAGATTTTCACACAGACAGACACATACACAAAAAACAGACGGCCTTAGCGCGTTATTATAGTAGGATAGTTTTCAAAGACGACTAGTCAGTTATGAAGAGAAAAGGACACTTAGGCCCTGGCCAGACTTCGCTCATAAGCGCTCAAAAGCACCCAAAAGCGCTCAAAAGCGCCCGAACTTCTCTAACCTCTCCTCACTCTCTGTCATCTCTTCTCACACGAGAAAGCGAAGAGAGACCAGAGAAATTTAGGGCCGCATGCGCTAACCTCCCCCCTGGGTGGGGATCGCAGCTTAAAAGAAAGCTTTATATTTCGAAACTCCAGACACCTGGATTTCACGTTGTGTACCTATTCGTAAGTATTCCTACTACCCTTCCTATGAACATGTTTAACAGGAGCGAAAAGCTGTACGAACCGCATTTTCCAGCTTTCGTATGATCCCTGATGATCCCCGGCGCTTTTCTTTGAAGTCATTTTTCTTTCTCCGAAGTCAACGAAAACTTTCCAAAGCTGTACTGAGCATCTAACACAACAGTGCTAAGCATGTTGCTGATGAGAACAAATGAGTTTTTGAAAAGTCGAATTTTTCAGTAAACCTCAAATTTCGACCTGTGGATCATAGAGAATTTCATGACTTCAAAACATCATTTGTTCTTATCAGGAACATGCTTAGCACTGTCAGGTTGGATAATCTGCACAACTTTAGAGGTTTTTCGTTAACTTCGGAGAAAGAAAAATGACTTTGAAGAAAAGCGCCGGGGAGCGGTTCGTACAGCTTCTCGCTCCTCTTCAACATGTTCATAGTGAAGGGTAGTGAGAATACTTACGGATAGGTACACAACGTGAAATCCAGGTATCTGGAGTTTCGAAATACAAAGTTTTCTTGTAAGCTGCGATCCCCTCCCCGCGGGGATGTTAGTGCATGCGGCCCTTAGGCCCTTTGAGCGCTTTTGGGCGCTTTTGAGCGAAGTCTGGCCAGGGCCTTATACTTGGTTACTTTTTACCGTTGGTTCAACGTGCTGCCCTCTGCTTGTGGAGGACTTCGTGGATTTTGATGCTGATTCATATTGTCCAAATCAAACTCAATCGTCTGTTCAGTAAACTTTGACTTAGCTTATTTCAATTGTTCGAAGAAATATTCGTTGCCCGTCGTGTTGTACTTGCAAAAAAGCGGGATATTGCCCTGAAATTATGGGAAGCAACTTTTCTTCTTTCTTCCATTTCTTCTCGACCCTCAAATTTTTTGGTTCAGGAGTTAGTGCGGGTTTTGTTGAACCACACGTTGCTTTTACCCATTGTACAGCTGTACTATGTCCTTTCTGTGGGATCGATCAATACTTTTCTCTGGTGCGATTGTCATTTTAGCTTCTCAATCTACCGTGTTGGCGCAGTTGCTGCTTTTTTACTTCGGTTCAGGGCAGTGCTGCCGCATCGTTGTTGCGAAATGCAAAACAGAGGTTTTGCTGTAGTTCATCGGAGGCGAAATTGATGATTCCATTCAGGGCAATGTTGTCGGGTACGTGTTAGCGAAGATGGAAGAAGATCCTGATGAAGAACCGCACGGACATATCACGTCATTAGCTGTCAAGCGCTCCTATAGGAGGCTCGGTATGTTTCTTTTTTCGAATCACCATGAATAAAGAAGTATTTTTTTACTTCCTTTACTCAAATAGAATTGAGCGAGGCATTCAGCAGCCTTGTACATCATTCGGCGATTATAGGCTTAGCGCAAAAACTCATGGATCAAACTGCCCGGGCTATGGTGGAAACATTCAATGCCCGATACGTCTCCCTTCACGTCCGCGTGAGCAACAGAGCAGCATTGAATCTCTATCAGAATACGCTAAAATTCACTGCCAGTGAGGTGGAGCCCAAGTACGTATGCTTGTATGGCTTTGTTTTCAAATTATAAATTTTCCATTTGTTATCAAGCTTTTTATTAATTTTGTTCAACGAAAGTTTTATTGAGCTGTAGCTATGAGAATCTTCTCATTTATCTACATTCTTGCAATGCACTAAATGGTTGTCATGGTTCAGCAGGTACGAGAATCATCAATCAAGTAGACACGTTGAGGCAGCATCCCCTTCTTACTCTCTATAGATAAGTAGCTCGAAGGCTGCCTAGACTGATCTAATCTTAGGTAGCTTTCTTTTTGACACTGGTATACCCCATTCATGGATGCGAGCGGTGATCTTATCGATTTTGAGTTATATCTTTGCCAACAACAGAATTATTTGGAAAAACGCCTACTTGCTGGATTTTTTGTAGCCAGTTTATGTTGATTCGAATGTTTTGACCGTGAAAATCATTCAACTCTGGATGTCAACTCTAAGAAAACTGCTTCGCACGCATAGACGCTGTACCGGCGTAAACCTGGTTGGCCTGGTTGGCTCATCATTATGTCTTAATACAAGATGTAGGAATTTTATGTCATTATTATTTATTTTGGATTGTGTTATACCAGTTCCACGTTTCCAGATATTATGCTGACGGCGAGGATGCTTACGCCATGAAGCGCTGCTTGGTGCAGTTTGCCACAGAGAATAATATTGAACCAGCTGATAGAGAGTCGTTCTTCGCCGTAAAATCGAACGAGGATAAAAAGAAGAATAGACAATGATTTACATCAATATTATTCATACCCTTGTGTTATTAGTATCTCCCACAAAACGGTGTTCTTGTCTTCGTTGATGTCATTTTTTTCTGTTGTTTTGAAGATAAATTCTGATTTATTGAAAGCTTTGCTTCATTTCTACGTTTATCGTCCTGTACATTTCTTTATTGTACTTTATTTGTCTTCAACTATTTGAACACAGAAACGGTGGTGAAGCAAGGCTCGCTGAGACCGCCATCATTCAACTCGAGGCAATATTCCAGCCGCATCAATGACTGGGGGTGCAGCCCCTCCTTATGAGAGGTTTGAGACTGAGGCTCCACCGAACAATGTGTATGCTTTAATTATGTGCTAGTTTTTTCTTTGGTTCTGATGGAGCATTTTAGGGCCAAGTCATATCACGATGAGGATGCTCCCGTAGCACAGATCGGCCAAGACGTTGAGATTCATGTCGCGTCCAATCCTGAATCGAGTTATCTTTTATTCTTCCAAGTACGTTTTCTTTTTTGCATATGTGCTGCTGCAATCTTATTATTGCGAAAAACTGCTCATGTAGTGTCGTAAATCGGCAGAGTATGCATAATTCGAGACATAGAAGGCATTACTTTATCTGATGTCTTTAGCAAAGAGGGAAAGTTCTGACAGGAAAGCGGTAACCATTACTATCTGTGTTTGCATATTTCTGTCAAGCTTAGAAATAAATGAAAATTTAATTGACGAAGTGGAGAACGAAAATGCTCTTGTTTTTAGGTGGTCTTTCCGTTTTCGATTGCGGGCATAGGGATGGTTTGCGCTGGAGTAGTGCTTGATATCGTACAGCACTGGAAGCTTTTCAAAGAAGTTCCGGAAATTTTCATTTTAGTCCCTGCCCTATTAGGATTGAAGGGGAATTTGGAGATGACGTTAGCTAGTCGACTTTCTACCCTGGTAAGTTTTATGCCCTTATCGTTACCTCGTCGCAACTTTCCAAGTATTTCACATGTTTTAGGCAAATCTAGGTCACCTAGATAATTCAACTCAACGGAAGGAGGTAATCTTGTCAAATCTAGCTCTGATACAAGTGCAAGCAACAGTCATTGCGTTTCTTGCTTCAGCTTTTGCAATGCTTCTAGCATGGATACCGCGTGGACAGGTAACACTATTTCCTCATGCTAACAGTCACTAATCTTTTATCCGATAAAAACAAGAGTTCTTCCGTAATTATAATAGTGCACAGAGAGTTCCCATTTCTATATTTCACTCTATTTAGTAGAAATTAAGCATGACTGTATGGGCATGTCAACCATTTATTTACATGTATTTTCATCTGCTCGAAAGAGTTGCAATTTCAGCTCGACTGGTCCCATGCTGCCCTCTTATGCGCATCTTCCTTGACAACCGCATGTTGCGCTTCGCTGATCCTCAGTTTGCTCATGGCCTTGGTAGTTATATTTTCTAGAAAATACAACATCAATCCGGACAATGTCGCAACTCCTATTGCTGCTTCGTTAGGTTTAACTACTTTAACTTTTTTCTGTGAAAATCTGGTTACATTTTCTCATAAATAGGTGATCTGACAACGCTCGCCGTTCTTTCCGTGGTTGGTTCTATATTTCTGGATGCACATCTCACGGAGTCATGGCTGAACGTTGCCGTCATAATAATCGTATTGCTGATTGCTCCCTTTTGGGTTCGTATAGCACTGCGCGATGATGGTGCAAAGGAGGTAATTTTGTAACCTGTTCGTCTCTGTCATATGAATTTGTTATCGCTTTAGTTTGTCATTCTCATGAGCAGTGCTTTAGGTATTAACTGATGGATGGTCTCCCATAATTTTCGCCATGCTTCTGAGTAGTGGTGGTGGATTTATCCTGGAAAATGCCGTGCGGGAATATCCCAATGTGGCCATCTTTCAACCGGTCATCAACGGTCTGTTCATTTTGTTAGCTTTTGATTAGTTTCTGAGTTAATACATTTAGGTGTGGGCGGAAATCTAGCTGCCGTGCAAGCAAGTCGTCTTTCGACTTACTTCCATCAAAGCGGGACGCTCGGTGAATTGCCAGAAGGGTGGACTCTTCAACGTTTTTACAGCTTTACAAGAGCCTTCTTTTCTAAAGGTATTTCAAGCTGGTTTCATACAGCGATATCATGAAATGCGTACTGATCACATATTATAGACAGCGACTCGCGATCTGCTCGAGTTTTATTGTTTCTTGTTGTGCCTGGACATATTGCCTTCAATTGGCTCATCCGCGTATTTCACTTTGGTTCAGTCATTCCTCCGCACGGTGCTTTATTCACTAGTTTATATCTTTTGGCAGCTTTAACACAAGTATGTTCATTTCCGTTTTTAGGAGGATCCTGTAGTTATAAAACTTCCACATTTAGGTTGTGATACTACTTTACATCTGCCAATACATGGTTGCGGTAATGTGGACTTGGCGAGTAAACCCTGACAACTCAGTTATTCCATATCTCACAGCACTTGGGGATGTCTTGGGTACTCTACTCTTATATTTACTCTTTCTCTTTCTTGACAAAATTGATTCCAAGGAAATCCTTGTCACATAGATACTCTTTTTGACCTGTGCTGCGCCTTAGGCAGTGAAACTAACTGTCAAATTTTTCATCTAGATTCCTCTATCGTACTAGATAGACTAACGATCACATTCACCGAGTTCAAACTATTCTCACATGAATCTGTGATTCGAGCCTTTCTCTAAGCTTTCAGGTTGTTTTACTTTTATATTTTGTATACTGATTTATGTACTAATTCGGTGCATGGTGAAATAATATTGACATTGCATTATCACATCTTCATGTATACATTGCTATTATCGAATTGTATCTTCACATTTTATATACGGGGTAATAAAGGTGATTCGTTTGCTTTCGCTCTAAAGTTTGGAATCGGATCTCCTCTACATTAGAAATCTTACCATTTTATCATAAATCACTTTACATCAGGACAGCAAAGAGGTAACTTGTTCAGCAGAGATCCGTGTGAGGAAGGCATTCGTCTGTAGCCAAAGTTAGTTTTTTTCCTGTGACTGTTCTTGTTTTGAATTTTGTTGATTTACTCTAAAATCTCACAGATAGGGCCTCCCTTCAGATAAGGCCGTTTGCAGGTAAGCCTTGACTTATCTGACAGTCTTCGGACTCATCTGACAAGATAGGGCAATTATAATGGAAAAAAATGGGACTACTGTAGGGCGTTACTGAAGGATCTGTTGGGCGGACTTATCTGGGTCAAAGAGCGGCCTCATTTGTGAGATTTCAGGGTATTTATCAATGCACTATTCACGAACAGTGCGCAGATCGAAAACATGAAATGAAACGAATGTGACATGTTCAAACCTTACACTTTAAAAGAGTAAAGAAAAGTAATTTCCAAAACAGGTGATCGGTGCTGCCTTTGAACTGGATGCTGTGCTCGAAACCATAATACTATAGTATGACAATATGCACTAGTAAAAGTCCAAACACAATGCGTGACAGAATGGAAGTACACAGTTACTTTCGAGCGAAGAAAAACGGATGAGCATCAGGGCGAATGAGCGAACATGCACACCCGCTCAGACAAATCTGCGCGCAGGCGGCGCGCACTGAATCAGCGAGCGATGTACCTTCCCGCCGCCTGTGAGTGCAGTGCGCGCCGCCTATGGATTGAAGGCCCGCCGCCTGCGCGCTACGAGAAAAATTTTGGCAGGAATCTGCTCGGATTCTTGTTGTCGGTCTGAATATCTTATGCTCGTTGGACAATATGGTTTTGCAACTATTTTATTGACGAATAATATTTACAATTTTCAAATTTGACTGGTTTTTAAACAGCAATTCGATCAAATACATTACTTACAAAATTAAGGCGTCTTCAGTAGCTGATATTGTTCACTGTCACTAGCTTAATACGTACAGAACTGACATACTTCAAATGCAATATCAACAAGATGTGTGTATGAAGTAATGAGTACAACGAACTTGATAGTAACAAATGCAACAATATGACGAGATAACTTGAAATAACCGCCGATGAGATCACAGGATACTTTGATAAACAAACTGGATCTGTATACATAACTTTAAATACATAATATAGGTACAGTTTTAGAGGGATAGAATAGAAATTGCGATAGCAATGAACAAGACGTGGGCATGCTGGATCAGCCAGAATTAGGTGCTCATAGACTTATACCCAATAAATCATATACCCATTAACCAAAGGAAACAAACAATCAGATGACGGGGATATGATGGATAAAAGAATGAGAATTGGGATGTAGATGAGACATGTAATCTGGATCAGCCTCTTCCTCGTTAGTCCTCGTAATGGTTTTTCTTCTATCAAGGACTGATTCCATCAGTCGGTGTTAGACGCTTGGCGTGACGCTGAAATACACGCTATCAACAAAATTGAAGAAAAGCAACAATTTTGACGAAAACTGAAAAAAAGCAACTTTTCACCTCTTCAAGATAAATAGTCAGGGCTGAGGTCCCCGCGATCATAAACTATCTTGATTGTTGGTATTTGGGACTACTGTAGATTGGTGGCTGAAATACGATAATATGTTTTCGGACAAAATACCTAATTTGGCTTCAAAAGCAAGACTTACTCTTTTGGAAGGACTTTCTTTCGACATTCACTCTAGCCATCATTGTACGGAAGTAGTTGTGGCCTGAATTCAACACTCCTTTTATCTTGAGAAAAAAAAAAGAAAAAGAAATGGCAATGGAAAGAAAAGTAGGAAGCGCAACGACGCAAGAAAGCGCTATTGATTGGAAGTGAGCGTCCCCGTGTCACGAGGTCAATATGATTAAGGACCAGAGGTAGGATAAAAGATATGGAAGACTGATATGAGAAACAAGAGTGATTTTGGATGAAGTAAAAGAGGACGTGCTACAAAAAGGCAAAAAATCGCCTACTTGAACTCAAAACAATTTAGAAATAGAAAAAGAGGTAGAACAACAGAGTAAAAGTGAGGAAATCGACACACAATACTTTGTATGAAAAAAAAACAAAGAGAAACGAGGAGAAACGATTCTGCAAAGGATTCTGCATTTGCGCGCGAAAGCAAGCGTCTCTCCTCGCCTACGTGATGCTACAGAAATTACATTGCGCGCCGCCTGCATGCACGCTGTGTTTGCGCTCCGCCTGCGAACATGCATTGCGCGCCGCCTGTTGGCTGAAATTGGTGCGCGCCGCCTGTGCGGTGAAAGGTCACGCCCACAAATCACGGCCCGCCGCCTGCCCTGTTGGCCGTCAGTGCGCGCCGCTTGCGCGCAGAATTGTCTGAGCGGATGCGCACCCCGGCGAAGAGAAATTTTCGTTCAGCTTAACTCAACAACGCTGACATCGAGCTTGTATAAAAGACGATGTCTCATCCAACAAGGAGCGCATTGAGCTGAATATGTGTCTGTCTAAGAAAATCGAGACATAGAGAATGGTCGCTCACTTCGGCCAACTCCATCCAAAATTTGGCCTTCATGTTCATTTTGGGGCCTTTCGCGGCCCTGATTAAAGTTCGAAAGCGCAGATTATCTTGAAAAAAACCCCCAAAAACCAACTTCTGGGAACCCAGGCGTAGACGATTTCAGCGCTTGACTTGAGTGAGCGGAGCTTGACAAAGTGGGCGTGGATGATAGCACTTTTGCGGGTTTCAGGTCCATTTTCTCCATCCATCGCACATCGAAGAACCGGACCAACGCAGATGCTTATCTCCTGGGGCATGCTTTTAGGCTAGGTAGTGATCGGGGTTTCATAGATCGGGTCATTCTCATTACTTACCAGGAGCTCTTTTCGTCTTGTGCATGCTTATAGTGAAAGTAATTTCTTCAGTGAGTACATCATTTTAGGTGTATGGCTCAAGTGAATGACCGTGTTCTGGTCAATGGTTACGGAGCTGTTGTGCGTTATGTAGGAAGTGTGGTGGATCATCCTGGAGTGTGGGTAGGTGTGGAGTGGAATGATCCTAGTCGTGGAAAACATGATGGAATGGTCAATGGTGTACGATACTTCACAACTTCGTTAGTTTTCATGTCTTGGTTTTTCTTATGAAACTTTATCTTTGTGCTTGTTGCTACATTCTGATTTATCCGGTGCACAACAGTTTTTTTTATAAATCGGTGTTAGCTCCGCTCGGCTTCAGCTATAAAGATTATGGGTTTCAAAATACGCCAGATAAAAAAATGAACTTTACGACTAACAGGTTTTCGAATTAGTTTGCCTACTTTTCTGCTTTGTTTAGACTTAGATTCTCGAATTTCAAAGTTCAAGGAAACAAGAGTTTTTGTTCTTGTTGTTTCACTGAAATTAAAAGAAATAATTTTGACGGGCTGATTTAACGGGAAGATTAGGCTCTTGTATTGTGAGCGATAAGATGGGAGCACACCCAATTTCATGCATCCAAAATTCTTCAAATCATCTTCCATTGGTTCTCCAAATGATTCAGGACACCAAAAGGAGGATCACTGGTGAAAATTCAAAATGTTTGCACTGGAGTAGATCTACTCACAGCAATTGTAAAGCGGTATGCGGATGATGTTGATGAAAATGTGTTCGTTGTTAGCAGCAAACCAGTGGAATTGGTTGGGATGCAGTCTACATCTTTAAAGCAAAGGTTAGCGCTAGAAGTTCTCCCCTTTTTCTAGCATCAGAAGCTATCAGCCTCCATTTAGTAATGTCCATCGACTGAGCCACATAGTTTTGGAGAGTTGTGGTGTCGCAAAACCACCACCGCAGACGTGTGCGCCATTCAAGAGATGTGTTTCTCTGAATTTATTCAACAATCTCTTACAACGATGGGATGATATTCATGAAATTTTGAAGTATTTTCCTGTGCTTAAAGAGCTGGTGCTGAGGTATCAATCGTGTTCCGTGTTATATGACATTCTATCTTCACTTTCAGGAAAAATCGAATGGAGTTGGCGAAAGAAGGTCCAGCTTGGACGGACGTGGATCACCTACAGGATCTCGTCATAAGTGACTGTGGGCTCACGGCGGATTCGGTGAGTGTTTTCTTCATCTACTGGGAGGTATCCATTATCTTGGTAGTAAGTAACTTGTAACTTGTAGTGCATTGTACCTAGCATCTTACCTATAATGCATTTTTTACTTCATCAACTTCACTCGTTCTTTTCTTTTCCTTTTTCAATTTGTTTTCTTCTCAGGTGAGCAACATTTTACTGTATTTGCCTAGTCTGCGAAGTATCTTCGCCGTCAGCAATCATTTCACGAACTTTCGAGTTCCCAGTTTAGCGGGTAACATTACGACTCTAGATATTGGAAGTAACCCTATTAGATGCTTTTCAAACATCTCAGGAAACCTTAGCAGGTATAAAGCGAGCATGAGCTTTTAAATGATCTGGGAAGATCCAAGTGAAGTGATTTATTTAGATTAGAGAAGTTGAGCGTTGCTGATTGTGGGATACAAGCGATCTCCATCGTGGAGGGCCAGTTTCCCAACCTGAGCACTCTAAATATCAAGGGTAACCTAATAGCAGATGTATGTACTTTTAAATTTTTCTTGAAGACAACAAATATTATCCATGATAACCGTTCGATCCGCGAGAGGATATCTACATTTTGCTCGTATATCCAGCTTCTTCTAGTGGGACTCGATAAATCAACTGCAAAATTTGCCGAACTTAAGGATTCTCTACATGGACTGCGAAAATCTCAGCTGTGTTGCGGGAATTGATGTTCATGAAGTAAGTTCTGTTTCATTTTCTGAGCGGTTTAGATGAGTACAAAACCATGCAAACCATCCAAGTCTATTCTCAGCCGGAAATGATTGGAACAACTTTCGGAATTTTCTGGAAATTTCCATTAACCAGAAAATAGTTGGGAGCATGCCGCCACCCCTCTCCTTTCCCAGACTTCAAGGTTGAATGCTGCGAAAAGACCATGTTACCTGATTTTTTTTTGAAAGGAATCCGTTTTCATTTTCGACATCCATTCCCCCTCCCCGCCCCGAAAAAAAAAAGGCTCGGACCGCTGTTTGTGCGTAATACATTCAGTAAAATTTGCAAGGAAGCGTTATCGTCGTTTCTGCTGTCTCTGGATTTGTAGTTCTGAATGTCTCATCAACTGCAATTTCTAGGTAGTAATTGCGAAGCTTCCGAAGCTGGTTGATCTAAATCGATTTGATGTTAGCTCTGTTGAACGACAATCAGCGGAAGTTAGATTTTTGGACAAATACTTTGCTACTGACGAAGTTACTAAAGCGGTACACATCAAAGACATCGAGAGACTTACCAAGGTATATAAGCGTTTTCATGCTCTTGTGCTGATTCTAATCGCTTCGCTTAGATTCACGGTACTGGTGTTGCTGATGCGAAAAGTAGTGGACTAAATGTGTTGTCGCTGCCTGTATGTTGCGAAGGGAAAACCGTACAGAGACGGTTACCCCTGGCGATAACGGTGCAGAAATTGACTGAAATGGTAGCTTACTTAAAAAGCTGATAGATAGCAAACGCTAAATCTTTTTTTTACAGATTGGGAAGATGTTTTCCATACATACATTGAACGTCAGACTGCAACTGGACAAAGGTGATTATAAAGTGGAGCTCGATAATCCTATGCGACCTCTCGACTTCTACTCGCCTGAACCTACAGATGTTCTTCGCCTGCTGCTTAACTAATTCTTTTCTGTTTTTGGAATACATACGGGTGTTTCCAGACCTTCAAACGATCGTGTACATCTGAGGAAGTAAATTATCAGGTCTGAGCTTTCAGAATGTACATCTCTTGTCATTTGAGGTTTCTACTGTAATAAATCATTGCAAATTACTCGTACAATAAGGCGCAAGGTTCTTCCAGTAAAATGTTTCACTATTCCATTGTGTTGTTTGTTGATGCTACGTACAAGGAGACCATAATGTCACAATTAGTTCCCTCTATTCCTAAATAGTCGTGTGTCTGTAAGTGACGGTGTTTATAGTGCCCTCGCGGTGCCGAGATTGTGCGGTAAGATTTGCGCGTGAACGCTGACTAAGAAATGCCGTTCTGCACGCGTGACTTGCTAGCATTTCAAGCCTTACTATTTGTCACGCATAAATTCGACCGCAAAATTTCGGCACCACAAATGCACTACACACACCGTCAGATTTACACTGGATTGTTTACAACTGAGTGCTCAAAAGCAGCACGTTTACCATTTTTGACATACAGTTGTGATGTCCGGGCTCTCTGAAGGAATATGCTATGAAAGTATTTCTGCTAATCATTGTAAATTATCATATCTTCAGGCATTTACAATTCACGGCCACACAGGCCAAAAATGACTACCGATGGCGTTAGTGAACCAACTCCCAGACAGATCTTTAGGCATATTATTCGTTGCGGTAAGTGTAATCGTACTGTTTGTTTACGTCAATTAAATCCTTGTTATTTTTTTTTCAAGGTGTGCGACTTTCCGCTAAAAATAAGACTGTTTGTTCCGCTGTTCTGATGATGCATAAACTTCTTCAAAGAGATATTAGTTCCGCTGTTTGTAAATATGTAAGTTCCATGAGTGTGTGATATCTGATCTTATGAAATGAACTTTTGCAGACATTAGCCACCGCATGCCTTGTCTTGGCAACGAAACTTGAGGAAGATCGTGATATAGGTGTAAGGGATGTTATTAATGCAAGTCATCGGTGGGTAAATTTGCTAACAAGAGAAGTCACTTAACTTAGATCGGGCTGAAATGTGACACATATATTTAGAATCAGCTCGGAACGCTGACTCCAAATATGCTATCCTTAGCTGCGAAGCGTTTCTCTGAAGCGAGTTATGAGCTTTTTTAGTATGTGTCATTGACATACAACTGAATATGGAAAGAAGGTCTTTAGATGAAAATCTGCCCAAAAAGTGGTGGAAAGTCAAAATAACATCAAATTGAGTCATTTGGCTTTGATAGAGTATAATATGCATTTGAACCACCACCTAGATGATGATACTGTAGCATGCCTAAGTCGGTCAACACGCAAAATTTGCTCACGAAAAGGCTCATAACTCGCTTCAGAGGAATGCTTCGCAGCTAAGGAAAGCAGACTTGAAATCAGCGTTTCGAGCTGATTCTAACCGTATGTGTCTCATTTCAAAATCCCGACCTAAGTTAAGTGACTTCCCTTGTAAGTTCCTCCAGATTATATTGACATTCCCTTATTCAAGCATACTGCACCCAGACGGGGATCCCGCAAAATTAGATGATCACATGTATGAAGTGAGAAAAGGTGTGTCAGAGCTTACATTCGTTGTGCTTCGTGAGCTAAACTTCGATCTCACCTTCACGCATCCGTTTGACGTAAGTGAAACACATTTGTTCAAACGTGTTGCTCTTCCAATTTGAGCATTTTCAGCAATTAGCACTTTACCTTGACGTGCTGAGATCTTGGATGCCAAACGAATTCATGATCTACCCTATAGCTGACTCCTGCAACGCATTGCTGAGAGATTGTTATTCAGAGCCTGAACTTGTACTGTCTCATTCTTCAGCTTCTCTAGCAATAGCTGTGATCTCATTAGTGCTCAAAGGTTTTGATGTTGATGTTCCTCACAGTCACGACTGGTTTGAAGTCCTTCACAAGTCAATGACTGAACAAAGGTTAATGAGAATTGAGGCTGAGATAATTTGTGACGTTTACGGGTTCAAACTGCGATGAAACAATAACAATGAGACAATAAATATTTCCCCAAATGATCACATATTCTCAACAACAATCATGAAGAAGAATCAATATGACAATTATAACTACAAGTGAGCTTTGTGCTTAAGCCTTCCCGTTATCGTCCATTTTTTGCCATTGTCCTTGAATATTTTCTTTCCACAACGTTATCTGAAGATGCTCACAAATACAATATTTTTTTGACCTAGGGTCTTGATTACCTTGTTATCTTCTCCGCTGACAGACAAAATTGTTCCACACATAGACCAGCTTACATGCCACAGTGCACCTTCAGCCTAAATCCTCAAACTTTGCTTGAGTGGAAAAAATGACGCTGTTCGTCCAATCACCGAGTTCAAGTCATACGCTATCCCCCAACAATTTTACCTAATTGTATAACGGTCCAACAAACTTCTGAATTCTTGTCTATGATTGAAATGCACAGTCCGTATACACTCTTATCAAACTAACACTAAGCGTCTATGCACCATAAAAGGGATAATTTCATTCAAATATAGATAGGCAAATGGGGACTGGAACCCTTTTCGCACCTATCTCTTAGGGGATTATTAAATGTTAATTTCAGTATGTTGTTCCCCCAAATCTTTAAAATGCTTGAGATGATAGCAAATGATTGAATGACTGAAGAAAAGTTGACCTTTTCTAGTAATTTCGCAGTCCATTCGTTGTTCTCATTGCACCTCCAGAGAATTACGCTTTGATCCTATTAAGAATTCAGTTAACATAGTAAATGCTTTGAACTCTATTCGACTACCATTCCACAGCTTGCAATGGTGTACATGGAATGACTGATGACAGGGCACCAAGCAACATCTCGAACATAGTCCGAATGACCAGCCAAGTTCTTCTCCACGGTCCATTCTCCTTTTTCGTCAGGACTAAACGGAAAGAATAAGCTGCGATAATCAACTACGGCGTGCAAAAAAGCATTTAACACTTAGACAATGACATGATCAACTAGGCAATATGAAGCAGAATGAAAGCACACCAACACCCAGATTTTGACGAGTTTGTCGTTCCCACAAGAGGCAAGCCGTTTTCGCAAAGGTTGTTCGCCAACATCGCCAATTGTTCGTTGAACAGGACACCATGAAACAGCATTCACACCCTGTAGAAAGAAGCAAAATCTTGTGTAAAAAAAGCTCCACAACACACCTGCTCATGCGCTTTGAGAATTCTAGATTCCACCCACTGAGCACTTTGCGCATTGAATTCGAGTATTCCTATGGAGCAATCAGCTGATGCAGTAGCGAGAATGAGTCCAAGTTGATGTGGCGCAAATGCAACAGAATTTACGCTGGCTTCGTGTCCCGTCCATTCATGTGACTTTTGAAATCTTCCTGTACTATCAGACCAGATGATCACTCTCCTGAAAAATATTTTTATCACATCACAAAAAAATCATAGCCAGACAAAAACACAGAAACGATATGAATGGCAAATTAATTTTTCGAGCATAAAAAGGTGAGATCAGAGGTCAAAAAGGCTGCTTTGCATGCTTCGCTCTAATAACCAAAACGTTGAGCTTATATCTCGTGCACTGTTTGTCACTAAAGCAATTTTCTCTCGACAGGAACTATCAAGATGGATGAATAACAAAAAATCAGAGAATATTGATTCACCATTGGCATAACGAGGGGGAGGGAGGCAGCGATAATTTTGAAAATTACTTATATGGATCACAAAAATTTGCAAGTAACTTGTCTAACTTGATGAATAAATTTTAGATTGAAAAAAAAAAACAATTAGCTTGACAACCACCTCCTAACCCCTTATTTGTCTAAAACTTCGGGGTTGTAGGCCAACCAAAATTTTGTGCAGCATCCAAAAAATGTTCGGAGTGCGTGACCATGCCCATCTCTAACCGATTCTTTGTCCCCCTACCCCTCCGAACGGGAATTCTGGAACCATCACTATGCTTACCACACCGAAAAGGCTTTGGCAACTCATACTAATGGACTGAGGAGGCTACATAGACAAATTTTTTAAAGTTACGAACCTGTCGTATCCACCGGAAGCTAACAAGCCACCAAAGTCAGGATGGGCCCATGCTACCTGCCATACCGGTCCGGAATGTCCAGCAAGTTCAGCTATGGGGACGATATAACCATTAGATTTTACCTGAATATCACAATTTATTGGAATCTAAAGGATGACATGAATACCTCGAACACTTTGACAAGACGATCACTAGAGCAAGTGGCGAGACGGTTTCCGTAGTAATTCAACTGAGCGTCGTGCTGAAAAACAGATAGTCAAGTTACCTAGAACATTGCTGCAGAACTGGGCTCTAGTACTTTCAGCCATATTACCGACAAAGATCAGTCCAAATCAAAATCGAACAAAGTCGGACTCAAAGTAGGTAACCGGATTGAGAAGTTCAAGAAAAATGGGCAACTACATCAGAAAAATGAAAAACAGTTTGAAAAAAAAAGCTTACGATGATATCAGTGTGAGCGGTATCTATCTTGCATGACACAGTGGTCTGAAAATTATTGGACCATTTGTAAAAAAAGAGAAAGTGTTGAGGTTCTCACCATAGTAGTCGCAGTGAACGCGCCACAGCAACGACGACGCTGCAAAAATAAATTAGCCACGTACCTAAGTACAGATGACACAACCGGTTCGAATAGGAAAGATGGTTTTTGCCTATGCCCAAAAAAGGATGAATAGATTTCTAATTCCAAAGGATTAATACGCTTTAGAAACTTGCGAAATTGTATTAGTTGCTTGGAAACGCCAAACAAAAAAAACAAATATTCAGAACTCCCAAGAGTCGTGTTGACGGTCATTACAAACATTGTGTGTGCATGCGCTGCACACGTCAGCACTGCACTACCGTAAGTCCAAATCGTAGTCCACACCTACTATATGTGCTCTACACGGCGGATAAGGGGGGGGGGGGGTGAGGTCCTTTTTATTCTTTTAGAGACCCTTGGTTGGTGAAAATTGAGCTAAAACAGCGTTCGTAATGTCACAACCCATGGGACAACCCCTATTGAGCGAGAAATTGCTTTGGGACATGTCTTACGCCTGAAAGAAGCCAAGAAGTTCATCAACGCGACCGCTTGACAGACCGTAATCGCCCCCCCCCCCTATTGGAGGGGTTTTTTCACTCGCGACGTCAAGGCTTGCCTCTGCACTTAAGCAGTAACGTACAGTTTGGGTGGTCAGTGCCGGTCCAGTGATTTTTTTTCGGAGGGGGGGGGGGGGCAAAAAAACTACAGGAGATGCGTGGCGTTAGTCACCAAAAAGATTCTGGAGTGCTTGAAGTTTTTGCAGGTATACTTGCTCCAAAACTCTACAAAAGGTTCAACAAAACTAATTGAATTTTATAGCAATGTTCAAAATTTGTTATCACCTGTGGCTCCTGCATTTAACGCTCTGAAGATTGATGTTCATAGAAGAAGTAATACGTCCACTTTTAATTTTGGAGGGATCCATGGGCAGTTTTTGAAGATTTTCCTACCTATGGATTGATATCCTCCTTCCGCAATGGCTAATGGTAAACATCCTGGGAAGCTTTGTTTCATATGGAATTTGAGGCCAATACAAAAAAAATTCAGATACCCGAAAAATCGCATCTTCGTGAATATCTAGAAGCAAAAATAGATCAAAAGTGCTGCTATGTCGTGTTTTTGGGGTTTTTGCATGAAGTTGATGTTTCTCAAAAATTAGCGCTCGTAGAGAGCTAGAAATTAGTGGTTATCTTTTCAAAGCTTCATAACATAGAACTGCATATCTACGAGGGGCTCAGAGTTGCTGTGGCAAAACATAAATCTGATTTCTGAACGTCCATAAAAAAATGCAGCAAGTGTGTATTTGGGGCGTTTGATGTGTGAGAGAGTGTATATGTGAGCAAGTTGGGGATCTTTAGATTTTGAATATAGAAGGTAGGAAAATGATTTTTCAAAATTTCAAGCAATTGGTGCCTTTCGAAATTTGGCTAAACTTCACGTTAACCAAACTTGGAGCAGTTTGACCTTCTTTTGTAGAGCTGCTTTGTTCTATCAGATATCACTCCGTTTAATTTTTTGTGCTCACCCTGTCAAGAAATTGCGTGATGACAGATGATGCTATCTTCCGAACTAATAGTATTATAATATGCTCTCATCCTCCAGTGCGAATAGAAGAAGACCCAAATGGCATACTCTTCATCTCAAAGAGACCGAAAAATAGCTATTTTTGACGTCTAGCTGCTTATGTACAATCCATATATGCGTATACATAAAGATTTTTTGACTGTAATGATTTGAGGTACATTTAGAAAACCATTATTGGCTTTTAAAATAGCCCCTTTGCAGTTTGCCTCAGCTTTAGCAACATGTTTAGAACTTCAATCCAAAACCTTCCAGAAACCTCTATTGCTTCTCTAATTGAAAGGCGAACAAAACATTACCCGTTTAGAATTTTGATTTCAGGATAATGATATGTTATGTTTATTCTGATCGGTGATAAACCAGCTCCGCACTATATAAAAGCGTTTATGCTTCACTGCAGTTCAGTTACTAACAATGCCCATAACATCACGGAGAGGCAGAAGAAGGAGCAGAAGCAGGAGTAGAAGCAGAAGTCGCAGCCGAAGTACTTCACTGAGAAGAAGACACAGATCCAGATCTCGCAGCGGTTCAAGTCCGCTAGTTTGATCCTTTCATGGGCTTGGTCAAAGCTTTTGCTTTGCAGGATCGAGACGACACTCGAGGTCTCGACGTGGCTCACGAAGAATGCGATCTTCTTTAAGGAGCTCTAGATCAAGATCGAGATCGCGAAGTTCACGCCGCAGAAGGTCTCGCCGATCAAGATCGAGGTCCCGACGTGGTGGCAGGACTCGTAGAAGTGTAAGATCCAGGAGGTGCGGACTGACGATTTAGCGTATTCATAAACATATGTTAGAATGTTTTAGGGGCGGATCGAAACGAGTTGGAGCGAAAAGACGTCGTGCTAGAAAAGTAAAAGTGTAGTGCAGGAGCACATACTACTACTTATTTACAAATCACACTGACCGAATGAACAATCAATAAATCTTGCATGCTGCTTCTACGGTCGTTTTCATCACCGCTCAATAGTCTGTTTGGGTCAACCCCTTGACTTCAGTGGCTGTATAGTTTTTTTCAACCTAGAGTAGGCGAAACGTTCCAGTGGAGCAGCGCGTCCGCACTGCCACTGGCTCAGCGAGGTAGTTCAGAATGGAGAGACGCAGACTGCAAAGCGGCGTGAATCGTTGCAAAGCGGACTCTCGCCAGTCCAGTTTCCGCCTAAACTGAGTTGAAACTTACTATACGTTTTGAAATTGTCTCGCCGCGCGCCACATTCTGAGAAGGTTTTGGCCCAAGTCAGACATTCGCAGTTAAGTCCTGCCGGTGAAAACCGCTGTTGCTACAGAATGACTGCGGGACACAAGTAAAGGGGCCGGGCATACATCACGCGAATTCATTGCCTCGCAATTTTGTTGACAAGACAGCTGTTACGAATCCAATGCCTACCAATCATCTTGCATTGTGGTTATGGTGGGTATCCGAAGCGACTAGCCCTGTATTATCACAGCCGTAGTGCAAGGTAATCCACATGCGGTGGACTCGTAAGAGTTGTCTTGGCAACAAAATCGCGAGGCGATGAAATCGCGTGATGTATGCCCGGCCTTTGAAATACGTCGCGAGAGACCGATACACCTACATTTCGTTCTGTATAATGCTGCGCGGACATCCAGTTGTCTCGAAATGCTTTCTGCTGAGAAAGTCGAAAGCTCGTGAGGGATATCCGATGATGTCGCAACCTAATCATCGTCATGCTCTTAGCTGAGAGATCCGCTCAAGCTGGAGATCTGCTCAATGGCGATTTCACAAGCTGGTTGGACTCTTTCTCAGAACTCGCTCTCCTTTAAAAAGTATTCAAAAGTGCGTCAATCAATCTTCTTATGTTCAAATGGAGTGTTGTGCACTGTACAATGTCTAGAATTACATAACACATTAGCGTTCAGAAGGAGAGGATTCCCGACCAGTGGAGAACGTCAAGAACCGTCCTTCTTTTCAAGAAGGGTGAACGGGAGGATCTTCGGAACTACCGTCCAATATGCCTGCTGAGTGTGCTGTACAAGCTTTTCACGAATATTATCCTCGCTCGCATATCTAGGACACTGGATGAAGCCCAACCCGAAGAACAAGCTGGATTCCGCAAGGGATTCAGCTGCATGGACCACATCCAGACGGTTTCGAATGTCATAGAAATCTGCCGGAGGTACAGACTGCCTCTCGTTCTAACCTTCGTCGACTACGAGAAAGCCTTTGACAGCGTCGAAACCAACGTCATCCTGTCAGCGCTAGTCGATCAAGGAGTGGACCCAGCTTACGTGAGGACACTAGCCAACTGCTACAAGGACTGTACAACAACGATGCAGCTGTTCCATCGCCCCTGACCATTCCAATCAGAAAGGGGGTTCGACAAGGTGACACTATTTCGCCGAAGCTGTTCACCGCGGCCTTGCAGTGGGTGATGAAGTCACTGGACTGGGACGAGAGAGGCGTACGAGTTGATGGGAGATTCCTGTCTAAGCTTTGTTTTGCGGACGACATCGTTCTCTTCTCGAGCAGTATCACTGAAGCAGAGACGATGCTGAAGGAACTAAACGAAGTAGGGAAGAAGATCGGGTTGCGAATAAATCGGAAGAAGACTCAGTTCATGAAGAACGCCCTTTGCGAAGATGCAGAAATGGAACTGGAAGGCACCCCTATTATGGAGATGTCTTCTTACGTGTATCTCGGACGTTCGATGAACATGGAGAACGACTTGAGGGAAGAACTTAACAGGAGGAGAAGAGCCCTGGGCCGCCTTCGAGCCTCTGAAGGAAGCCACTGACCAACTGACGGACCCGGAGCTTCGTGCCCACCTGTTCGACTCAACCGTTCTCCCGGCGCTCTGTTACGCAGCTGAGACTTGGACTGACACAGTAGACACGTCGAAAGCCTTACGGACCACCCACAGAGCGCTCGAGCGCAGTCTTCTGCAGATGACCCGACACAAGCAACATCTAGTCGGATTTCGCAGTACGGATATGAGAAGAATGTCCCGTCTTCGTGACCCAGCGGAATACGTTGCGAAAGCGAAGCACCGATGGGCCGGTCACATCATGAGAAGAACAGACGACAGATGGACATTAAGAACGTCTGAGTGGATTCCTCGCGAAGCCAAACGTCCCCGAGGAAGACCACCAACGAGATGGGCAGACGTGTTCGTGGAACGGATGGACCAGCTGAGAAATCAGCTGGATACGATTTTCGCACCTGGAACTGTGGACGCAGCCACCGACGGCAACCAAGAAGATCGTGGATGTCTGATGGAGGGACAGGGACAAATGGCAACTTTTGTGCTGGGGCCCGCACGCCACGTGAAGGCGGGCCATCTAAGTATCTAAGTAAGTATTAGCTTCTAATTTATCGAACACTCAATTAAGTCACTAAATTGAATCAATTAGCTAAAATGAAATGAACCAAAATCAACAGTTCAACATTCAGTCTTATATCCATAAATCATTGACTTTACACTTTCGACGTCTTCTTCTGGTTGTGTTCTGCAACGGATTGAAAAGGGCAGAAACGCGTACATCGCCGTTCGAAAGTTCACAGTAAATGTAAGGTATACGCTGGATTTGAAGAATTAAAGGTAAATCAAAATGAATCCGTGTCCCAGTTTTCTCCCGCTTCATATAATTCATCAAAATGAATCCGTGTCCCAGTTTTCTCCCGCTTCATATAATTCGGGATAACTCCGAAAGTTTGGAAAAACTGGGTGTCGCGCAAAATTGTCGATTTGTACGCGACTTCTCATTTTGTTAGCGGACTTCCTGCGGAACTAAAAGGCAGTGTATGGGCAAGAAGTCGGTTTTGAGATTTTGTGCTTA
The DNA here is from genome assembly GCA_958299035.1 of Cylicocyclus nassatus. Classification (NCBI taxonomy): domain Eukaryota; kingdom Metazoa; phylum Nematoda; class Chromadorea; order Rhabditida; family Strongylidae; genus Cylicocyclus; species Cylicocyclus nassatus. Next base: position 75,383,721 of record CATQJL010000305.1, on the reverse strand, counting down.
CCTGAACCCATTCGCTACGCTGAATTCGAAAATCTACGCTAAAGATGGCGAAAATGGCAAAAAAGGCCTCTAATGCACAAGGTCGGGGCCTCCCACTTTTCTGCCGCACACAGGCTTCAACCACGAGTGTCTGATCCTAATTTAACAGTTGTCGTGAATGTGGATACGATCAAAACAGAGACCGGCACAGCTGAAAAGCTGGAATCAAGGCTAGATATCTTATATATAAAGCTGAATGTCTGTTTGTCTGTCTGTATGTCTGTCTGTATGTCTGTCTGTATGTCTGTCTGTACATATGTTCCGAATAGAAAATTCCATTTCTTAACCGATCCGGACCAAACTTGGCACACATACACTTCGGGCCCCGGCGGGTGTCACAGTCCACTTTTCGTTATCGATCGATGTCGATTTTATCGATTTTTTGCAAAATTTGAGCTAAGGGGCTGGAATTTGGCAGAGGGGTGTAATCGAGCATGCTGATCACCCCCACGGGGGTGTCGTTGCCTTCCGATTTATTCGCAAAGAGCTCAGAACCAATGCGAGTAGATATTGGATTTTCAGACCGACTAGTAGAAATGCTAGGTTTCACATTTATTATTCATGTATTCAAAGAAAACGTTTTCGTTTCGTGTTCAACAGTTTCTTTTATAGGATTCCACGATGGCTTTGTACACTACCGTGTAATACGCTGCAAGCCGAGAATGTAGCTACTTTCAAATGTAGAATTAGTACACTTGATTTACAAGTGAAATAATTCAAAAATAGCTAAACTTTCTTACTATTACTTCATTTTTTAGTTTCAGTTCAGCTGTTTCATGTTTATTGACATGTGCAAGGACTGGCTTCTTCAAAAATCAAACCCTTTTCAATTGTTTTCGCAATCTGGATTAAGCCTCACTTATAGGGTGTTCACGACCTCATTCATAATACTATACACATGCACTTATGATCTATTAAGTTGATTTAAATGAAATACTTCAGGTTGAACAGAGCTTATGACATCTATAATGTACGTGGATATGTGTCGTTCATTCCAATGGTCATCCTAACTTCTTCATGATCACTGCCCGTCCTGCCCTTATTTATGCGTTTGACTCAACTCGAGTGCACGGAGTTTTTAAACTACAAACTCAATTTCCATTACGACAACTTGTGTTTTTTCTTAGTAACATTTTCTTTTTACATGTCTTACTAATCCATGTTTTGTCATTATGGTAATTCAGGTCTAAAAATTTGCCCATTTCTATCAGTACAGCTTGTTGACTTGCTCTAGTTGATACATAAAAAGTGAAACTCATTGATATTCTTTCGGAGTCATTGGACTCTCCCCGGAATCATTTGGGCAAGGTTCTTTAGTACTATTTCATCAACCGAGCCCCGTTTTGCTTATTTTAGCAAGAGCATTTTCTGCTGGCAAACGAGGTGGTATGATTACCACTCCATAGATTACACTAGCTTAATATGATCTTACTCACATATGAGTCATTCATTCTCTACAATCCTTACTGCTATCCATTTGAGTCACTGCACTCTCCTCGGCATACTGGTTTGGTGAGATTAGACAGTTTATCAACCATCAAACCGTTTGCTTGTTTGAATCAAAATTTTTGCTGGCAAAAAAGGGGGCATGGGTACCATCTCCACAAAACACACTAATTCAGTTCTGTTGACTACAGTCTTAGAGCAGTCACAAACAGGCTTTCATCACACTTCCAATAATCTAGTCCAAATGCTTAGACCCAAATTACATAATGAATTAACGTGGTATTAGAGTATGAGCAACTGTGTGTTTTTGCCTTTTTAAGGAACGCCTAGAGCGTATGTAATAAATAAATAAATAAATAAATAATGCCTTCTTCCCCCATGGGAGCGATGTAAGAGAAAGCTCAAAGAAGTACTCCAGCAGGGGCAGACATGGACTTAAGACCATTCGCTCTGGTGCCTTTCTCTTTTTTCGCTTGAGAGTGATAGCTCAAAGGCTATTCACAAATGCTTGCAACATGATTCATGCTTCCTCGCTTATACTCATACCTATACACCTATTGAGAGTGGGCTATAATTTTATTTTTGCAGCACAGTTTGATTTTTTGAAAAACCAGCACTTGTTCTTCGTTTTACCATTTACTGCAAATTAGCAATCTTATCGAACTAATATGTTCGTTAGGCGCATCAATGAATGCATAAATAAATAAATAAATAAAATATTGTTCTTGTGGCGTGGCGATGCTACCAAAAATGCAGAGCAACTCAGATTCAAACTACATTGAAAATCGTCCGTCCAGACATGACAATGAATTGAACGGTCGGTCAGGGCGATTATCTATGTTCTAACACGATGTCGCACAGCGCGTCAATTCAAATTCAAGCTCCAAACGAGGAATTCAAAACGCAGTGATGTGATACCAGACTTGGGTGCACATGCCGAGCGAATTCAAAGTAGTGCAAATGAAAGCGTGCCGAATTTTTTACAAATCACCTTCATACTATCTGAGTCGGAACTTCGCGCATATAATTTTCAAAGGTTTTTCATGAATTGTATCTGGACTCCAGAAGTTTTCATAAAAACGCAAAACGGTTTCATAATCGTTCCTTTGGACTTTTCTTATAATCCCCAGAATTTTCTTGTTGGCGACGCAATACTCCGTCAAAGTGCGCCTCGAGCAGATCATAGAGAAAATCTTTTATTTCACTGATGTTTACTCCCTTTTGACTTTGGTCCTCAAATCTTTACATGTTTTTGTTCTTGTTTGTTTCTGCTTCCGATTAATTTTTTAGAAGCCGATCAATAACGGTAGGGAGATGTGAAAATCAGTCAATTACGTACTCCCTTTCGCGTGGGAACTACGCATGCGCAACGCGGGGCTTTGTGCATGGCCTCCCATCAATGGGCCATTTTAAATGCGTAAGCCATATGCGAGCAAACGCGGACTAAAGCTCTGACGTGTTGATGGCGCATACCGCAGGCACGTGAATGACACAAACTGTAGGCTCCGAACATGGACGCGTTCGACGCTAGTGTTGATATCGTTTGTAAGAGGTTGGGGGGGGGGAGACGGGGAAGGTGCTTCGCTCTTCTAGCGTTGGACCGACAGCACAGATTTAAAAAACACGTAATAAGTATGGGGTTCTCAAAAAGGAAGTGAACTCGTGAAATTTTGCGAAGCTCAATGTGGAGCAGTTCCAAAAGCCACTGGTTCCGCAGGTCGTGCCGAGCCCTGTCAGGAAAACAACAGAGAATTTACCGATTACCTTCCTGTTTGTTTACCCATTTCGGTAATGAAAAATTCTCTCTGTTGCCTCCATGGCTCAAATTTGATTTAGAGGAAGTGTTGACCAATTGCCAAGTGTGGAGAAAAATAAGGCATGCTATGTGTAGAGTATAGCGATCACCATCGGCCGGGGTATCCAGGGGATGAGGCAGAGCGTGCGCGCCGCAAGCAGAGGCGATTGCACTCGAGCGCAAACGCTAACACATATAGACTCATGATGTTGATTTATTTCATGTTTACCTTCTATTCTTATGTTGCATTAGATTCCGTGCTTGTACCGACTGCTGCTTGCAGCGAAACACTTCAAATGATAGTGCCGTTCGAAGAATGCTCAAGCAGGTACGGTACGCATCTTGCGCTCATGCGTGGGAGTAGGGAGTAGTCATGGAAGTAGTCATCCATTCTGAGATAGGTGACTTCACGCTTTGCACAAGTATGATTGAGGAAATCTTTCATTCGTTACGCTATTTGATTGGTTTACTACTATAACGGGAGAATCATGTAAGTATATTAGACAAGATGTGCAAGGTTCTCAAGTCTCTTTGGCGATATAACCACATCGTTGAAGTCAAACGAGGTCACACAAAGCCCAATTCCTTTTCCGTTACCGATACGGCAGGCAACGGCCCGTAGTAAACCCCTGTTCAGCCCAACTCGGCTGGGGGCGGGCCTACGTTGTATGTAGAACGACTCAGCCCGGCATCCAGTGAGCTATTGATCAGGATGCGGATCACTTTCTAGTCCTAGAGATCTTGTGCGTTCTCAAAAAATAATCCCCTTGAGCGGTTTAGTCGAACGGCTAAGTGAAAGGGTTTCAACGCGAAAGTCCATGGTTCACAACCGGCTAATGGCGAATTTTTGTGCCACCACAGGATAACCTTTGATAGCGGCCGTCATCGAGAAATATCGACGGCGACCGCTATCAAGGATATTGCCAAGCAAACAAATGGATAAAATAAAACAATCATATTTTGACGAGAATATCACGAAACGAAGTTGTTGGAACATAAAACAAATGAAGCAAATCAAGAAATCGTTGTTTGAAGCAGTTTTTGAAAGAGAAACGTAAGCGAGCCCTGAAAAAAGAGAAATCCTGCTTTTTCGCTATCCTCTCCGCTGTCAGCTGTTCATTGACCCTTTCCCATTTAGGCCGCCGAAATTGTGCAATTTTGGGAATTTTGCACCGCAGTAGCACGTCAGCTGAATTCTCCCGTAAGTTACTCACGAGCAACTTACGGGAAATTTGTCTGATCCTCCTCTTAGGCACACTATTTCTCTCGGGTCACCCGAAAATTCAACCTCGGATAAGTGGCATTTTGGTGAACTGACTGTGACACTTGACCAGACAGTCTTCTGACTGTTGAACTGACTATCCTAAAGCGTGGGAAGGTGGGCGGGATTAGATTCACCCGAGGAAGTTCTTCTGAATGACTAATCTCAAGTCACCTGAGATGAATGGGGGTTCACTACGGGCCAACCATTCAGATAATCGCCGGGGGCAGGCGGTCCGCAAAACGCTTTTCTGCAAGCGGTCAACAGAATTTTGGGGCGTGGCTAAACCTTCAGCTGGCGGCACTTCCTTTACGGTCGCATATTCTGCCAGCGGGCAGCAGTGCAGCATTTTCCAAGCGCTCGGCAAATAATTTATTCAGCGAGCGCTCCGACTCTTTTTAAGCAGTTTCGGGCATACGCCGAGCACAAGTAAGACTCTATCTCAGATAATCGCCGGGAGCAGGCGGCTATGCGATTTATGGGCGGGCGGACACCGGAAAAATAGTTCGATAATTTCTTGCGGTCCGCTTGCAGATATTTGGAAGACTTTAGGCGAAATTTTAGACGAATGCTTGGAGAACAATCGCGGTTTTCTTATAGATTAGCTGCGGCGCAGTGGCCGCATTCTCGCGGACTTTCCGTGAGAATAAGCAAAATCTTCGAGGGCCGCACGGTCCTTTGTGGAGGACCGCGCAGCCCCCAGGTGCTTTCCGCTGAGAGAAAGTACCCTATTTTCTGGCGTATAAACCGTACCCTTTTCGCTCTAAAGGCGAACACGCCAAAAGACTGTCATCATGGAGCGCGTCAAGTGAGAGCAGTATGCGATAAGGCGACCGCTTCGCGAGACATACGCGCGGCGGCACGCCTGGGTCTGCTCGCGTTTAGAGCAAAAAGGGTGCGGCTTATGCACCTGAAAATAGGGTACCTCAAGCTTGAGTAATTAAACACACCTCCGCCACACAGAGTCTTACCTGTGCTCGACGTATGCCCGAAACTGCTTAAAAAGAGTCCGAGCGCTTGCTGAAAGCTTGGACAGCGCTCGTTGAAAGAAATTATTTGCCGAGCGCCTGCAGAAAATTCTGTGTTGCTGCCCGCTGGCAGAACATTAAACAGTAAAGGAAGTACCGCTCGCTGAAGGTTTGGCCACGCCCCAAAATCCTGCTGACCGCTTGCAGAAAAGCGCGAGTTTGCGGACCGCCTGCCCCCGGCGATTATCTGAGATGTGGCAGAGGTGTCACCGTTGGTTTACTCAAGTTTGAGGTACTTTCTCTCAGCGGAAAGTACCTGGGGACTGCGCGGTCCTCCACAAAGGACCGTGCGGCCCCCGAAAATTTTGCCTATTATCGCGGAAAGTCCGCGAGAATGCGGCCACTGCGCCGCAAATAATCTATAAGCACACCGCGATTGTTCTCCAAGCATTCGTCTAAAATTCGTTAAAATTCTTCCAAATATCTGCAAGCGGACCGCAAGAAATCAGCGAACTATTTTTTCGGTGCCCGCCCGCCCATAAATCGCATGACCGCCTGCCCCCGGCGATAATCTGAGGAGTGTCAAGATGTCAATGCTGATCATGTCGCGTGAAACAGAACGGAAAATAAGATATTTCAACATGTAATCAAACACAAATTGAAGTTCAACAGATACGCAAGGAGTATTCTATACATGTCAACAAGAGATTTCCGAAGAGAGCAATGTCCGACCTTAGCCACGGATCTAACAGCAGACGCTTTCGCGCTTGAGCGTTAATTTCGCCGCCTGCATTGCGCGCTTGCAGCCTTATCCCGTGGGTATTCCGCACGACCGATGGTGTGGTACGCCCCATGCAGGGGCTTTCAATCTGAGTATCGTGGTCGCGCGGCGCAAGTCCTCACAAGCTGCCTCGCTGAAGCTACCTCGATGCATTCGCAAACGTGACATGGGGCATTTTCCCAAGTTCGTCAGCTATTGATGCTTTGAAAAAATTATAAGCCTCACGCCTCAAGCATGGGAAAATTTTCTATCGAGGGCGAACGCTGTGAGAGACTCAAGCGAAGCGGCTCGCGAGCGGCCCGACTGTGACACTCAGATTGAAAGCCCCTGTGCCTGTATGACAGAATTTATTCAGACATTTCCTGGGGAGTAACTGATAGATAGTTCGGTTCATGATTAGGTTTACATCTCATCTCTAACGAGTTAAGGTTAGTGAGCGTGGCCTTTCAAATTGTTATATTACCAAATACTTTCCTTGGAACGATTCCAAAGCTTTAGCGACCCAACTTTTACCACCTCAATTTCACCATCTTTACGGTACATATCAATAATTCTACTCTCGTACAAACACGTAGCGCAGCTAATGCGCACGTTTTTAAGATTGGCGTTTCAAGGCGAACGTCAAGACATATATCACTCAACAGCAGACCACGTTTCCTAACTTAAGTATTTTCCCTCTCTAACACATCACTACACCACAGCGTAGTGGCATTGGCATTCCGATCGTATTTCCCTTTGATGGCTACGTTTAGCGCAAAACTCCTTCATAACTTCTTCCAGAGAAAAGATCAGTAAAAATGGAAGTTTTGCAAGACAGTGCAATGTGTACATTTCATCTCCTAAGGCCACAGGCACCAAGCATCGTTCTAATATCAATCATTTCTACCAGGCAACTTTCAACCATCATAACTTATAATAACGGGCTAAGGGTTGTTTACGTTTGTGTGTGTGTGTGTGTGTGTGTGTGTCTGAATCTCTGTCTGTCACGAAATTCATGGAGGGAGTTCCAATGAATTTCTTGAGCCCAAATTTTGCACAGAGCATGCTACTTACATGGGAGTCCACTGTACAAAAGCCTGAGCGGATCCGTTGTGTGGATCCCTCAAAAAATACGCGTCAATCGGATCCACTTGGCTTTTGGTCAGTAAAATTGAGCCTGTAGCACAACTTTTTGCAAGGTCACGGATTGTTTGACAAGTTAATGTGCAAACGATGGACTTTAGCTCAAAAAATTGAACTAAAGTTTACTAATTTGCAAAAACGGCGCCGAAAAGATTTGGTTGCGTAAGTGTTCACTTTGCCAAGATTTTACCCGATAATTTGAAAAGATTTTTGCACAGAGATGTAGCCCACGGTGACATTGAATTTTATGGCAAATGTCAAGCCATGAAGACTCCAAAAACCGATTCAAATCAGCATTTGTTCCTTTGGGAGAAGTTTCATTCACGCGAAATTACCAATCTCATATGGAAAAGCTTTTAGAATGAATAGTTGTTTACAAATCATTCGTGATAGTCGGCATAGCGCGGTGATTTCATTGTCACTTTTGTGCGGGAAGGAGTAAAGCATACAGAAAGTAGGGCCAGTGCGAGCCTCTGCGAAGCAGAGGTGACGCACTGGTTGTTGATAAATCCACAATGCCGGAGGTAGAGGTAGATTACACGTATAGCACATCTAGGTCTGCATATTGGCACAACACCTTGATAAAGGCAATAGCTCATTTCTTCTGAGCTTGAATCAGGAAGTCTGGACGAAGAAAATGCTTTTGATACATCAGAGAGAGAGTGCAGCGTAATGGTGTCCCTACAGAAATCTCGTGTTGGGTTTTTTCTTGAAACAGTTGAAAGAAACTAAGAGTAGATAGATAGATAGTTATGTTTATGTCCTAAAAATGTCCTTCGAAAACAAGTCGAAAAGGTCATGAAGTGTTGGTTTTTCGACACATAACAGATGTGTAATCCTGGCAAAATGGTAACAATATCCAATTATGAGAGGCAAAGTTTACAACGCTTAGTTGACGAAATGGGTTCGGATAACGGAAAAATACCATTTTTGTAGCACTGGGGATATTCTAATCTAAAAGAGATAAAGCACTGCAAAAGAGGTGCCCGACACTAAAAGCTTCTTTTGAACTGATCGAAATAAATCATCATTCAAATCCTTAAATACATTTCAGCTGAGCAAGTTGTCTTCTGAAGAATTGTGGAAGATTATGTTCCAGAGAACAGCGTGACCCACAACAGATTGGTAGATCTATTCGGTAAACGCCCGCCGCATCAACCAGAAAAAAATGTGTCAGGGCGTTGACTAAGACCGGTCAGAGGAACCGTCACGCACTCAGCTATTTTCGATTTTATCCGTTGTTATGATTTACGGCTGACATTTGCTACGCTTCTGTTCCATTTCCTCATATACTGAATTTAAAATCACAACTTAGAGCACTTGTACAGCTGAATTATTTAAAACAAATAATGAACTATTCACAGAATACTATACATTTTCGAATGCCAAAAGCTTTTAAGAGCCGCGAGCTTATGCTCAGCAGTTACAAATCAAAAAACTTGTTTTATATGCGTTGAGAAAAAACAGATCCTTAAGCTACGGCTTTAACTTGACTACAAATGATTGCTATTGTTAAAAACCTGATAAATGTTATTAATCCAACGCGCGCAGATCTCGAATGAACAAGCGCACAATTTGTGGAAGTCATGTAAGCGCGTCGAATTTTGCTTATGAATGCGCTTACGAAGATTTATGAGCCATCGTAGCCATACCGTGCGACCAAAATGCTCATCGCTGCACAGTTTTTGGCGTGTATAGCTCACTTGGCGAAATCGTCGCAATTTTGCCGAATAAACGCGATGTCGCGTCTCGCCGATTCACTCCAGGCAAGCGCACCGTCGCACACCCCGAACTGCATTTTTGAGTTATCGTGTAGTTTAGTCTTGCTGACGAGAATATGACTGTCCTTCTTTCACGTCTTCTGTAGAAAGCTGTAGAGAATTCATTCAAGCTTTTAGTTCATGCACAAGCACACATGTTAAGCTTAAATTCTACAATAGCTCTCAGTGGTGCTTTGTTTTGGAAATAGACTTCTCCGGCGTTCAAATCTATACTCGCAAAGCTTGCAGCAAAGAGTACAGGTTCTGGTAAGATTAAATCTTGAGTTCTCATTTTTTTTCCAAATCGTTGTTAAGCAATGTTCGGGTTACAAGTTCATTCCTCAAAACCTTAGCTGCGCAAATTTATAAAACTGCTCCTCCGGTTTTTTACTCTCTCAAGGAGTTTAAATTTTGTGCATCAAAACTTTCGCAGCAAATCATCGTTTATTTCCAAGAGCCGCTTTGTTGGAACTGAAAGAAGTGAAGTAGCAAAACTTACAAAATCACGAAACTCGTTAGGCTCACTTACAAACTTTGTCATTGGTCACGCTACAGTAGCATATCTAAGAGAACTGTTTCACGTGATAGCATGAAAAATGTAGCGACAAGCTCTGTTAAAAGTTCTTATAATTTGTCATTGCCAGCTATGCAAATTAGGACGTACGTGCGCCATTTGGTTGGTTCTTTGCATCCTCTGTACAAAAGGGTTACTGAGTGGATAATATGTTCGACGTTTGAAGTTTGTGCAATTACACGACATACGTCAAAGGTATGCACATGGCTGAGCGAGGGGAGACTCAGTCGCCACTTTTAGTTGCCCCTCGGGCCCGTCGTAACGATCAGAAATCGCGACAGCTTCCTCACTCGAGGTACGCCCAGAGCCTTAAGCACCATATCATAGTTGCCTTAGGCAACTATGAAATGGTGTAATTACATTTTTGGAAACACTTAGGAAAGTTGAATAGTTAATACAGCTCCCTAGTATAAGCTTTGAACGAGACTTCATGACAAAGTGCAATTTTTATAGTTAGTCAACTATTCTCAATACCCTAGTGCGCAAGAGTTTTCGAATTATGATCGGCTCCCAGATTCGTGTGGAGGCGACTTCATCTGATCATAAGGATAAGCTCAACGAGACAGTACGAAAAGCAATGCTGTAACGCGTAGATTTAACATGTTTATCCTTACATTTAAGGAAGGTCCGCAACCGCTTCTAAACGAATCTGGGAGCATCTGGGAGAAAAGAAAGGTAGCTTTTGGAGGTATATGCTCTCAAGTACATCCCTTCAAAATTTTTACTTTGATCCTACACTGATGCTGGTTTAGAGTCAAATTCTTAATACTTTTATGATCAAAGCTCTATATAAATTCAACACTAGAAAGTGATAATCATGGTTAGCGATGAATCCGAAGGCAGCGTCTTGGCTGACGGAATTACCCGGCTCTAGTAGCAGTGTGATAATAAACCTTTGAACTAAGCATTGACAGACGTTCGCAGCCGAAAAGGAGAACCTACAAACGCCTTCAACGTGGTCTGGATCTTACGGTCGGCTCGGACCCCACCCACTTAGCGGCAAAAGCGACCGCCGCAATGTTCATATCTCGTCCAAACTAGAAAGCTTTCAAAAAATCGACTTTGCCATTCTGAAGCGCTTAGACCGAAAACGCGGAAAGCCAAAAATCGAGATTTTGCCGGGACGCCATCTTCAAAAGCAGCTTCCAGAAAGAAACTCGACTTCTATTTTTTCTTCTTATCCAGCCTTTTCATAGCGCTGATTCCAAACATGGCGCTCAAAATCTTTGAATTGAACCCAAAAAACCCATTTTTGAGACAATGTGAGAACCGTGGACGAGTGCTCCTAATGCTATTCTTGTCGAAAACAAGCTCACAGGTAGACACCATGTGTTCGATTATTTTTGCCACGTGAAAACACCTTAATGGCTGGGGAGGGTCCGTTCAAGGGGTCGGGCAGTGCGAGGGAGTGGGCGGTCCTCAAGCCTCGGCGTTTTCTGCTCAGATTTTTTCTTTTTACAGGAGGTGCTTAAGAATCGAATTTGCACGATAGTTTTAGATCAAGATCCTAGAATTCGGTTATGATAGTAACCGGAAATGTCCAGATCTGCCGGGACGCTGCCTTTGAGGCAGGAGAGCTATAAGGCGCGGAATGTAACGGTGTTGCATAAATCATGGATATTTTATGATTACAGGAAGAAGAGAAGAAGAGCGGAGAGATTGCACGATGGAAGAGGAATCAGAGCCTCAAAGCGGCCTGGATGGTGTGGTGGCAGCAGTCAAACAGTTGAAACATTTTTCGGGACATACTGTATTTATCAAACCACGAAAGTAAGTGCATAAAGATGAGGAGGCGAAGGAGCTGCTGCTTCGCAAATTTGGAGGACCCTAGTTCGACATATTGATGTCTGCGTCTTTAACTTAAGAGACAGAATTGATCAGCAACGTTGTTAGCGCGTGAGTAGGCTTCAAGGGGCTTCAAGAATGATTCAAAGTTTGCTAAGGCTTGATTTGAGACGATGAAAATGGCGCCAGAACCGATTGCCCCGGGAAGCGTGAAGGTGGCGAGGCAGCGCGCAAAAGGCGGAAGCGCAGCCATGCAAAGGAGAAGCAAAGACGTCGCGTTATCTAGCTCTAGTCGTAGATCTGTGCGAGTTCTCAGTTAACCCTACAGTGTAATATGTATATCACATCAGCTAGAAAACCTGGCTTCGCTTGGACTTTGTTGATATATCTTAATGAGGCTCACCATTGCATACCACCTTTTAACACGTTTCGGACCGCGAAATCGCGCGCGGCGAAAAAGAGTGTACTTTCAGTCGTTAGCTTACAAAGGGATCTTATTTCGCAGCCTGTGGGCCACATTTGTAATCAGCATGTCAGATGAGCTCCGTATCCAAAGTTCTGAGTGAATTCGAAGTAATTGAATTTTGTCACTTGAGAGGGACTTTTGTGCTTTCTTGAAAGATAGGTACAAGAACTCAGATTCTAATAGTATTCAAAAGTATCTATGTTGTACACGGCACACATCAGTATTGAAACTACAGTTTTTCTCTTTGATATCGAAGCAAAGAAAAGTTGCGACGTCGCACGCGTCGTTCGCGTCGCCGCACTTCGTTGCAACTGTTGTTCGATTTGTGCTCATATCTCCTAAACAAATATCGGCGGCACAACTCTACAGAGTCATTTGAAAAGTAGGAGGTTAGACCTTTAACTTAACAACTTTAGACTAAAAGGAAACCTCCTGCAAACGCCAGAAAGATCCCTCAAAGCAGCGTGCTGCAGCATGTGCAGCACCGGTCCGAAACGTGTTAAGCATATTTCCGCCTCTCCCAAATTCTATGTACCCTAAAATCCGTACAAAAAGTCCGGACTTATCTGCAGTTTTGACACGAAAAATCGATGAAAAATCGCCCTCTGCGCCAAAAGTTTTGCAGATAAGTCCTCCTAAATCCTCATCTTCTATCAGATAAGTCCGCAGCAGATAAGTTCGCCTATCTTGTGCATGAGAAGGAGGACTTATCTGCAGGACTCTTGGCGGCGCGAGGGCGACTTTCGTTGTCAAGAAAGCGGACTTATCTGCTAGGTCTGCTGCGGACTTAACTGATAGGTGGACTTATCTGATAGGCGGACTTATTGTACGGATTTTAGGATATTTCTTTGCCTTACCGTGTTTGAGAATCAGCATAATTACTTACTCCATTTCTCCTACACCCAGCGTACTTCATAATCCGCCAAAAATTTCAGTAGCTCTGAAGACGGCTTTTCATAATTAGCATGCTCTCTTGACCCTCCTCCTCGCCTGGCACACTTTTCATACGTAGAGCCATGTTTGAGGTTAACCAATAATTTTTGTAACATTTTTATTCTAGATCTTCAGATTTCGAAATCTCACATTTCGAAAATTCCTGTATTCAAGGCATGCTGACCGGGTGCAAGGTTCACCCTTGGGTTGGAAGTTTGTTTTGTTGCTTGTTAGTTAAGTGGCAACCCTTCAGATAATTAGCGGAAAACCTGACGAAGTGGTAGTCAGGCAGAGCATAATCTATAATGTTTGGCGAATATGAAGAATGTTGTGATACCCTTCTTTCGTCGCTTCAAGCAATCCTAGCAGACCTTCTCAATCTGGAAATCTTGCTACACGTCGCCGACCTCAGTTTTTTGATTTGAAAGTCATAAATTTAACGAGATGTCCTGGAGTATACTTCGCTTTTGCCTATATTAACGACGTCGGCAGGCTCACGTTTCCAATCGTACATTTGGTAGAGAGAAGAAGCCTTTCTCATTATTGTCTTTTCTACAATTCGCAACCATTTTGTAATGCTTTGAGACTTGCTTAAAATGATGAGCAAGAACTATGTGCTGGGAACAAGAAAGGATGGGGCGGGGAGGGGAGGGGGAGATTTGAAGGACGCATAAGCAATTGGACTGACTTTGAGATTTTGATTTTGGAGGAGTGAATTTCTCCGTTCTGACGAACTGTGTTTTCTTTTTATCTTTTCCTTAGCAGTAGTCGCACCTGTAACGTGATAGGGGTTTCGAGACGATTTCAGAGGGAGGTTCTGAACGATGCTGAAGCGAAAACCCCCGTCAGAGCACGCACCGTCTAGGGAAAAATCACAATCCTATAGAGTGTTTCCCCCGTTAACACAACAACTTCGTTTGCACTTGATTCCACATCACGCTATTTTTCTTTACCTGTTCAAAGAACCTTCATTTTTTACTAAGCAGGAACTCATATGATTTTCAGGCTATGAAATTTTTAGGATATCGAAGTCATGATAAGGAGTTATGCTTAAGTTATGCTCTTTGCTTGAGTATTCACCAGAGTTCCCGGTTTTTGATGAAATACATCATTCCTGCTGAATTTGTGGATATCATGCGTAATTAATCCATGAAGTGTATTGTCACTGTTTTCAGGAACTTTTTGCAAGCATTGAATTATCACAAAAAGGCCAAACAGGTTTTTTAGTGTTGCTGTCCACTAGTTATCCAAATCAATCGCAATTATCCTTATGTGGCTGTAAGCTTAGCGTCCAAAACTTTGCCCGCGTTCTTTATTTTTTGAGTAAAGGTTGTGCTTTCTTTCACCATTTAGAGAGAGAAGGTCACTAGAGTACTTGGGTCTATGCTTTCAAGGTAGTATAGAAGTGCGAGAAAGATGTGTCACTGCACCCTCCTGCACTGGCTCAGACAACCGGCAAAATACTTCTGGAGAAAATTACTTCTAAAACTTCCGGAAGGACGCTCCTATTGGAGCTGCCAGGTAGGGCGGGGTCCAACTATACGGCCCAATGGAGCGTCTGCCCCGGAAGTTTTAGAAGTTCAGTTTTCCCCGGAAGTATATTGCGGATTGTCTGAGAGCGCACTGATTGAAAACTTCTTGCTCGCCATCTGCCTACTGCAGGAATGCGATAGCTATACAGTCGAACGTGCTTGCAACAAAAGGGTGGTCGTGATTAGAGGCACTAGTATGTACTTTTAGTGTCGTATAACTCATTGCTGTGAAGCATGTTATAGATCACTGGTGCTCAAATCAACTCTGTAGCTAGTATATACTTCCATCACATCCCCTTTACACTTTTTGGTATATCAGTCTATTGAGTTGATACAAAAGCAATGGTCCAAGCAGTTTTACTCATGTTAGAGAGTATTAGTAGTCAGCAAGTGCATACCTCAGCGATTATCAGTGCCTGATAATTGCTAATGATAGCAGCGATTTAGGCTATCGCACTTCCGAAAGATTTTACGTTGGTAAAGTACCACTTTTTTGAGGTGCGTAGACTTTCGTAATATAATCAGCTTTTAAACAAAAGCAAGAAGATTGTGCTTAAAAACTTTGAGAACTCCTTTACTAAAAGGTCGATTATGAGACATAAAATGCCCATTTCGAACATCGTTTTTGGTATGCATTTGTCCTAGCTTATAAAATTTTTGTTCACATTTTTAAGTGTAAAGAGAAGCATGGAGTATACTTCTTGCCTGTGTTTAGTTGCTCCTTCACTTTCAGCTTTTTAGAGCTGTCGGTTCTCTTAGCTAATCATGTTCCGTAGTGAACGCTACAAACCTTGAGCTCTGGAAGTGATTGTCAAATGGACTTTTGCAATGCAAGCAAATCGGCTATTGTTAACGCGCTAACTTTGAGCGCATAGCCATTTTTGAGTTGTCCTTGCTCGATTAAATTTCGCTAAGAAAAATAAGCAAAAACGGCAGGTTTACCATCTATAGTCCAAAGCGCATTCACTGGATGTATCAGAAAGAAAGCGTTTACGAAAGGAGAACTATGTTGCAAGGGTGGAAAGGTTGAGGCACCGCAGCTTTCTGTTAAATAACTATACTTACAAGATAAAGCTTTTTCAGTTGAACTGGTTATTAAGGAATTATATTAGAGCTAGTGATGAATGCTGATCTCAAAGCTGCAGTTCTTATCTGCGGCACACTTTTTTGGAAACCAACAAGTTGACAATGTTAACTCATAAGTTGATAGAGCACTGCAGTACGTGCAATGATGATGGAATGATGCAGCGAGAGTGCGATAGCTCATAGCACAGAAGGTCTCATGTTTGATTCCACAAGCAGGGTTTTGCAGTTTTGCTTCTGCCCTACAGCCTTCTTCAAGAGTTTCGCGGATAAGGAATGTGGTTTTCAAATCAGGTTTTTGTCACTAGCTTCTAAATTCAGAATGGCCATAGTAGTAGAGCGGCATTCCTTGTTGGTACCCAAATACCCGTCCTCATCACTCGTCTGATGGTCCAACTTTTTACTATTCGTTCAGGTTTCGGCCAGTTGTCGTCCAAAGACGTCTTGGTTGCTATTATTGGGTGATCTTGAACTAGAATCTAAGTGCCAAAGAAGCTGCTTTATGCGGGCAAAAACCCCTCTTTTGGATGTCCACATGGACATTTCGAGATTCTTGGAATCAAAAGTAGTTTGTGTTCACCTATCGTCTCTCTTCTCATTATCTATGTTTGTCCCTTAACACGTGCTCTGCTGCTGTATCTTACCGACGCGAAAGTTTCTTTAGATTGGTGATCCGGATACTGACAATGAGTGAATATCGTGTAACCTTAATAATCTACAGAATCTTCCTTGGCGTGCTTGTTCGTGACGCCATCGTAGTTGCTAGGTGTCAGCCCGGTTTTGCTACGCAATAAAGAACTGTAGCATTAAAGAAGTGAGCGCGTAGGTTTGGCTCAGCTGTGGCCTTTCTAAGAGATCCGAATGCTGCCCATGCTGCTGTCTTCGGCTGAGTCATCCCTCACGATGTTCCTATAGAGGATGCGTTCTAGGTAAACATAGGATGAGGTCTCTTCTATTGATGATGATCCGTCCAAAAATGTAGAACTTTGCCATCTTTTTATAAATTGCCTCTTCTTTCGATCCTGACAAAGAACGTCAGAAATGGCCACAAGCTTCATACCATTAGATGCAGCATAAAACCCCGATTTTCAAAATCCGTCTTCATTATCTGCTAAACGCTTTTCTTGGCAAGGCTATAAGCCATCAAAGACCATTTCTTTGCTTAGAAATCGTGCGTGTGAAGGGCGAATCTAACCCACTTCAGTACATCTGTACATGCCTATTTACAAATTATAGAAAACTTGACGCGAGCGGCGAAAAGAAATTGGTGAATGGACACTGCTAGCTCTTCACTCTAACATCTCCAACTTAGAAGTCATCGATTGCGTCTAATCGGTAAAAGTTATTGCTAGTAGAACATTAGTACAAAAATTGAAGTTCAATCCGAAAATCATCCGAAAATCCGCGAAAACCTCGATGATTCCCACCCCGCAAATCCGCAGGGCGAGTTTTCTCCGCAACGATGATGGTTGGTTGAGCACGGATGGGCAGGGCGAATCTCACGCCCGTTCAAAGAGTAGAAGCCAACGTGGCGAATTCGTTATTCGAAGCGATTTTCGAAGCAATTTTTTCGTTTCGGAAGCAAGTTTTGGCAACGCGAGTTGGGCAAGTATACAGTGAGGGGCACCGCTAATGTTAGGCATCCAAATCTTATCGACCCCATTGTAAGTAAACGGTGCCTTTGAACTAGACAAAACATGCAACTAGGTCCCTTTATATAAACTTACTTAAAGATTATCTAAAAAGGCAATAATGATCCTGATTTCGCAATTTTTTGGACGATTCTTTGCAGTATAGCTGCTCGCTCAGCTGCTGACTTCGCCTACAAAAGCGCTCAGCACGTACGGAAGACAGATTTGATTCCAGCGTTCTGTGTTGCTTCGAAACAGAGCGCCCTTCGTTTCCAAGCGACTGCAAGCATCATTGAGGGCCTCAATAGACAACTTTGTCGACAAAATATCGTCTTGTCGTACTTCTTTCCCATATGAATGCACGGATGTGGAGAAAGAAGGTGATAGAATACCTTTACAATTGGCACCTTGTTTGCTACAGTATGCTTTGGTATTTATATTTGTTGGATCTACAACTTGGTTGATTGAGCAGTTAAAAAACGTTTATTTCTACACTATCGGGAGCTTCCCCGGTAATACGAGGGTAAGTTGTAGGGGTAGCAGCTAATGACAAATCTCCAGGACTCTTGAGATGGTTCTTAATTGATGCCGCTATTGTCGCTTTATCCGACGTTGACGGAATATGCGGCATGATGATCTCTGTAAACTGCTTGTAGAGCCAATCAGCAAGCTAATCGGTAGTACTTAAAGTTTTCTTTCCCGCCGCTTTTGTGGAGAGTAATTGTGCCGGATGCACCCACTAGTCGGGTATACTTTATATTGAAGATCCTGTCATACCAGAAGAGTGTTCAACTTGTGTTCTCCTGCTCCCAGTAAAGTTGACGGTAGTCCAGTCAGGAGTAAAGCTGCTGCTCCTGGTTTCATGCATTCTATATCAGCCTACAGGAAAGCTCCTTCGCAGTTGTTCTTCAGTAGGGATGGAAGGATTACTGCGGACCGAATCGAATAGATATTCGAGTATTCGTATAAAATATTTAAAGAGAATTTGTTCGAGATTCAATTACTCGAAAAATTTGAAATCTCGAGTATAGTTGATACTAGATTGCGTCCCCGGCCCCGCCTGGGAATGGGCTACTTGTATATAAATGCGTTGAGACCTACCATCCCTTCTCCATATCTACAACGAAACGGTGATGAATCTTCCTTGCTGACTTGAAACACCGCACTTTTCGCCAAGAAATGTAAATGAATTTACCGCTCGGCTTACATGACTATGAGGAAATGATCCAAACAATGGTTGGTGAGCTCATTCCCACTGATGTAAGTGAACAAATCAATAAATCGATTGAAGGGCTAGCGAATCGCCGCAAAAAGCAGTCTATCTTGTGCGCCGTGCCTTATTTATAGGGAGACGAATTTAAGCCTCATGGGCTCACACACAAAAGAGTCTATAAGCCACATACTTAACAAACAAATTTACAGAGTTTGAGTTTCATTTATACATAGATTTGATTATTTGAAATCTGTCATTTTCGAATCTATTCGATTATTCGGTTATTCGAATATCTAAAAATTTGGATATGTTCGAAATTTGAATATTCATTTTCGATATTTATTCGATTATTCGGCACTTCATGTATAGCAACAAACCGCCCGGCGCTTCCAAGGAGGTGCAGTCCTTTTTGCCTTCATAAGTACCTTATTAAGAGATAACTGCTTGGGAGTACCAACCAACGTTTGCCCTGTCATCATGTGGCATTCATTCCTTATGCTCATGCTTGCGCCCTTTGCGCTTTTTCCTCTTCCATCTGAAGAGCTAGGAATTCTGTGTATGAATTAGACCGCATATATGCATGCATTCTACGCACGCACCGGGATGAATATGCATGCATGTTCATCCCAGTCAAGGAAAGGAGGGCAGTTCAGTAAAAAAAACTTCATGTAATTGCTTCAACGATTTGAATCTCATAATGTTTTTCCGTCTCCAAGTACTGACACCTTTCACTATAACGTATTGAACATGAGCGTGTTGTTGTCTGAGCCGCGTTTCCCAGCTCTTTGCATGATCCTATCCCGTGTAGTTTTTCTTCGACGTCATTTTTCTTTCTTTCGAGGTAATGAAATCACCCCAAAGTTAAGCTCATTTATGTAACCCAATATTGCTAGGCATACCTCTGATAAGAACAAATGTATTGAAGTATGTAAATCCTGATAAATTACAAGTTGGAGTTTGGACAGTCGTATATATCGATATCCTAGCAAGTCATTTGTTCATAACGAAAGCATGCTTAGCAGCATCGTTGAGCCAGAGGTCAGTAGCATATCTTTCTCTAGAAGAAACGATTTTGAATGAAATTCCTACTGTGTAAAAAGAAGGTTGAGCAGTAGCAACGATATAAAAAGTGCGGTTATATAAATGGTTCTCTTTAAGTTAATGAGGTGTGGCACATCCTCTAAAATGTGTAGCAACCACAGCTTTGCTGGGGTTATGCCAAATCCCATTAACTTACCTCCAAAGAGAATTTCAAGGAGCAAACCATATACAGTTCCATAGCCAAAAGTCCGTAGTTTTGTGGAAGTGATTAGATTCGACTACTTGCTGGTATCACAACCACTGTAAGCGAAAAATGGGACAAACCTGACTTTGGCCGGCTCCTAATTCCGTAGTCTGATGATTATTCGACGTAGGACTCATGTTATGGGCAAACGAGTACTGCTTTCTATAGAGTACAAAAGGGGTAGCTAATTTACTTTTGAAATATGTTATTTGACCATATTCCAAAAAAGCCACTTTACCTGGGTGGCCCAATATCGGGAAAGCTCAGTTCGCTAAAACTTGGCCCAAGGGGTTATTCAACATGCTAACTAAATGATTGTCACAGATGTTCTTTATAGAGCTCAATGTTATGCCTGCGGCAAACAAGGGGGTTAAGATAGGACATGAGGGCGGGGGGGGGGGGCGTATAGGGCGGTTGTGTGCCACACCTCACCCTGCTCATATAATAGTCTAGTCGCTGTGATGAGTCCGGCGAGGTTTTTCCCATAAAAAGTTAAAGGCCACAAATGAGTAATTTAGCAAGGTAGCAGCTTCATCCTAAATCCATCAATTCTCTAATATTGCGAGCTTCGACTTATTCGAAATCGGGGAAAACTGTACTTTCCAACTCTTCAGATTCAAGAAGGCAAAACCAATAAAAGTTGAAGGTTGTATTATGGGCGAAGAGTACAAATTTATGTTCATGTTTAATGGCGGCGGCCAAAATCAGTCAGTTCATACATGTTCGACTCCTGACGAATACGGTGATTTGATTTGCGAAGGGCGTGCGAACGCAGCCGTTAAAGGCAGTGGCTCAACAAATCGAACAACTTGGAGTTTCGATATGGTAGGTTGCTTATTCCCCAAATATGAAAAAAGCAATCCCGAACGCACAGCGTGCTGCCCCTGTCTACAAAACTGCTCGACCAGCTCGCGCAAGCCATTCTCACACGCACTCGGACCAACTCGCGATTACTCTCTCATGCAGCCGGCATGCCTCCATGCTATGATTATAAGAGTCCCGCAATATCCGTTTCCAAGCATAACCTGAACTGTTCCACCCGTCCAAGTTCAAAATGAAGGGTCTTAGGAAAAGCTGATGTTTGTCATTTACGCCCTTTCTAGGGTGCACTTTCCCAATGAACGCGTCTGACTACCCCAGGTAAGTAGGAAAATTCAGGACGAGGAACTGCCGGCCACTGCGCGGCAGTTTTCTGGCGTACCCCCGGAGCAGAGATTTGCGCGTCCCGGAGAAGGGTCCCATTCGCCTGCTTGTGACGTCACCGTGACCTACAAGAAGGGACCGCCCCCTCGCCCCGCTCTCATTGGTTAATTGGGTCCTCCGCGGCTCTGCCAAATTTCGACTGTCCGCCGCGACTACGGCACCGACTGCCTGAATAGCAGTTAATGTTAGTCGAATGACTGCTCAAGCTGCGTTGGCATAACAAGAAAGAAAGTAACAGGAGCGATTCATACCTGCTCAACTTGAACTATTTCCTCCTGTACCACTTTCCCCTCTAGTCTTCTCCAGTGTTATGGTGTGCAAACTTTGAACCAGGCTAATTAAAATCAAATAAAAAGGCATAAGCGAGCAAACATGACACAAAGACGCCTTAATTCAAATACAACCTAACAGTCATTATACAAACAGGACTTTGTTATGCATGTTTATGTTGAGAATTCTCAAAGTTCTCTTCTTTTATGTTATATCTTTCTTACAAACACATTATGAATGCATAGCATGAATTTCAGACATTGTTAACATTATTTTTTTATGAGTAACAGCGCTCAATTTCGTCATAATTTTGCATTCAGTGCATATATTTTCAAAGTTCAACGCTCAATCTGCGCTCATCTTTCTGCTCTTCCAGTTCAGCGACTCGTGACGATTGCTGTCATCCCTGAATTGTGCATGGTTCACATGTTCTACGAAAACTTCTGATCATGCTCGCTCCTTTCCCCTGTTGACGAATTCTCACATGAAAGCGCTGACTCGAGCCAAACTATGCATTTGAAACCCACGAATTTCCGTTGTGATGATATAATCATGACTCATACATGAGTCCGAAAAACTGTCCTTAATCTTGGGCAACTCTCTTGCTTCATTGTATTCCGCCGCTTTTTGGATACCTATCTGTAAAGCAGACTTCAACTTGGACATACAGTTTAGAGCAAATTACCTATCGTTCTTATTACTGTAGTAGCATTGCGGTAGGGAGTTGTATTATATAGCGCTATCGTGAAATAGGCCTTTCAGAAAATATATCCATTGAAATATAAGAAGTGTGTAGCAATGTGCTTACGCATGCTGATATACTTTGAAAGCGTTCTACTTGTTTATTGATTTCATGATGTAATTGCATTTTTAACATTGCATAATGGCTGTAACGATAGCAAAAGTTATGAAAAACACATTACATTGGTGTGCGAATTCCATATTCAATACCAGTTATTCTGATTAGCCTAGTAAAAATATTAATTTACCAAATTTTCTTTCAGAGTCTACATGTGTCCCCTAATAGCTTGACATCTTTTCAAAGCTCCAACTGTAGTCTTACAGACGAAAAAAGACGGTAATTTGCTCCATACTGTAAATTCTAAGTTGAAGCTAGCTCCACAAAATGGTACACGTAGAGCGGCAAAAGACAATGGAGCAAGGAAGTCATCAGAGGTCAAACGTATGGACATTCTTGAGACTACCCGCGTATATTTGGAAAGCTTGAAGTACTTTTGTCTTGCAAAGCGTCACTTTCGTAAAAAGAAGCAGCAGTCTTAGCATTTAGCTAAGGCTTTTCCAAGAACAAACTACCACAATCACCATGAATATATACTCGACATTACCAGACAAAAAAGATTACTTTGAATTTCTGCAATGTTAAGAACAAATGATAGGAGGCGCTTAATGTATGTTCCCAACATTTAAACGGGACAAAATGGACGTTGTGTTTCGCTTGTTTGTTTGTTGCTTGTTGCGGATGCTTGTTTCTATCAATGAATTCGATACCTTTGCGCTAAGGGTGAGCATTTCTGAATCCTGCAGAGCAATCACTGGAAACATAGTGTGCATTTCAAATTATTAAGCATTAGTCAGTTTCTGGGGAAGTCAAAACAATTGCGCATGCACATGACGTCATCTCTGTGTTTCATTATAAAGCCTGAATGATGCGCGAGTGAGTGATTGATCATTCCATCAAATGTTAGTTCTTAAATCGAATTTCTAACACTTGCACTTGAACGTGGTTAGCTTTTTGTACAAATTTATAGTTCACGGCATTTAACACTGAACATTTAGAAATTTCTAGGTTACACATTTACTGCATAAGACATTTCCCTTTCCTTTTTAGACAAAGGAAAAGATGCTCAAGAGTGATTAGGTGACACAGAGTAAACTGAGTTATCCAGAGTCCAGAGTTGAACAATGGGTGTAAAAATACTTTCTTCCAATTTCACGTCCTCACTTAGTTCTAATTGATCATCTTCGCAGTGAATTTTTGTTGAAGAGATTTCACGCAGTGCATACATCAAAATCATACGGCATCATCAATTTTAAGGAAGGGACATTTCGCCTCTTAAATGTCACCATTGGTTTCAGTTTTCCAAGAATTTTATTTGAATCCCTTTTCAGACGGTTTTCGCCTATATAAAGGCGTAATCTGGTAGTCAGTCAGAGTATCTATATCGGAAGTCCAGGATATGCCTCGCATTGAACCCACTAGTACCGCCGCGTACGTTTCCATTTAGTAGCTGCAGCCAATTCTGCTTATAATAGAAAGATTTTCAGCAATCCTTGTTCTAGTGAAACCCCTGCTAACGCTGATGTTGAAGACAGAGGTCGTGTCTTTGATAATTCAAAACCCGAATCAATCTACCACATGTTCTTCCAAGTGAGTTCACCGAGGTATTGATCTAAAAATGTTTATAAAGAGAAACTCTTTAGGCACCTTTGAACACTTGTCTCGTTTATAATGTGCTAATTAGCATACTAGGACCCACTTCCGCCGCATCGATATACCATGACGATAATACTTTTTTAAATAAGCATCTCCTTTCAAGGTTTCCGATAAGAAATTTGCCAGTGCTATTAGTAGGACGTTGAAAGTAGTTTCGCTCTAAGATAGCGTAACATCCCACAGAACAAGCATCCTCGAAAGGTTTGGGCGCATTTGATGCAAACTTCTATCTCATTCAAATAATGCTTTTT
Source organism: Cylicocyclus nassatus (assembly GCA_958299035.1). Classification (NCBI taxonomy): domain Eukaryota; kingdom Metazoa; phylum Nematoda; class Chromadorea; order Rhabditida; family Strongylidae; genus Cylicocyclus; species Cylicocyclus nassatus. The sequence goes on along the minus strand of CATQJL010000305.1, from coordinate 75,359,868 downwards.
ATTAGGTCGTTCTGAAAGTAATGTCGCTTTTTTCAGATAAACGCTACATTTCATAGAATCAAGATTTTCCAGAGGTTTCGGAAGCATTCGATACAGCATTTCATTCTCTTTCTAACGGTTCTAATTTCAATGCTTAATATTCAGTGAGCCCCAGAGAAATTACCAAAACCTGCCACTCATGTTTTGTCGTGGTCAAGTTCGACTATTTTTCCAAATTTTTGTACCTATTCTCCGAAGAAGTACAAGTAAATGGTAGATAAAGCAAACCCTATAGGACACAGAGTAATTTTTTTTCTATTCCTTAGCTTGCTTCTTAGTTTCTGGAATTAAGTTTTCAATGCCACTAACTTCCATATTTGGTGAACTCAAACCTCACAGAACAACAACCGGCAAGCGAGTTGGGTGTCATTCGACGCAGCTTTTTCTCCTCTTTCTACCCTTTTTTTGTTTCTGATTTATCAAGTTTTCTGGGATAAAATCATCATAATTCAGGTTTTCCAGGGCGCTGTAAGCTGTGCCCGGAATTTTCGAAAGTTGCTAGTCTGAAGCGGTGAATGCTCATTTGGTTTGTAAAAGTAGTGTCAAACCATAACCCATCTTTGTAAGTATCAAAATCCGAAGATTTAATGGTGTTTGATGCATTTGTGTCTGGGATGAGCTTGCTAAAATTAAGTGATAACAATGAAAAATCTCTACAAAAGTTATGATGAGCTCTGGAAAATAGAAAAAAGTTGTGCTGTTTCCTGTAAAGTTTGCTCTATCCATCCATTACTTGAACTTCCTTCGAGGGTTGTCATAAAAAAATTAGAAAAATTGTGAAACGTGGCCTTCTCAAAAAGCATGGATCGCAGATTTTGATAATTTTTCGAGAGATTATTGAGTTTTGTGCAGCGGTTATATAACCATTGGAAAGAAAATGAAATGCTGCATCGAATGCTACCAGAATCTCTTACAGATCTTGTTGAGATGCGGCGTACTTTGAAAAAAGCGACATTAATTTCGGGACGACCAAATTAGTGTTTATGCTTTTTACCATGGCCAAAATTCGCAGTTTTTCAAGATTCATAGCGACCCCCCCCCCCCCAAGCAGTAGTGATGATGACTAGAGCACCAATCCAATTCTCTTTGAATATTAAATATTTGGTTACCGGTGGCGGTCCGAGGGGGGGGGGCGCCCCCCCCTCGAGAATGGGTCGCGAAATTTTTGAAAATTACCTACATGGGTTATAAAAATGTGCAAACGACTTGTTTATTTTTGTAAACAATTAAAATAATGTTTAAAATTTTTTAAAAATTCAAATTAGTTTTATAAAAAATTTTTTTCGGGGTCGTCCCTGACGCCACGCCCCCTTTTTCCAGATTTTAGGGGTTGGGGACCAGCAAAAATTTTGAGAAGCACCCCAAAAATTTTTTCGGAGTGCGTGGCTGACGCCACGCACCTTCATTTGAAAAAAATTTTTGTCGCGCTCCCCCCGGTCCGAAATCCTGGGACCGCCACTGCTGGTTACTTCTTTCAAAGTCATTTATCAGCCTATAAACTTGATGATGTTGTAATATATCTAGGATATATTAGGTACTGCTAAACATGGTTATACAGGGTGTCCCAAAAAATGTGCATACTTTTTGATTGTAAATAACTCTCTTGTAGTGAAGTGTTTCGAGAAGCTTTAGGTACCATTTTGTAGAGTGAGGTTCAACTTAGATTTACAGTGCAGAGCGGATCGCCGGTCTCTCATTCTTAGTGTAGGATTACGGTAGAAACTTTGAAGAGGGTTTTGAGCCAGGAAAGGCCATATTTTGTTCCAAAAATGAATCAAAACAACCTGAAAACTCTCACACTGGGCTAATTAGAGTTGCTGATTCTAAATGTGAAGTTTGCAACTTTTCGTAACGCTTCATTGAAAAATTATGCGAAGTATGCAATAGCGGCCATTTTTTCAATGTTCTTAAAAAATGCGGTTACACCGTTTAGAAAGCTTCGCAACCTTGTGAAGAGTTGGGTATTGAACTCAGCGTCCGTGAAAACCCTATTACAAGCTTCCACATTTTTTTGAAAATTTCTGAAACGGCCGTTTTTTTCACATTGACACCATATGCTTAAAGTTTCTACCGTAATCCTACGGTAAGAATGAGCGATCGGCGACTCGCGCTACACTGCAAATCTAAGGGCCGCATGCACTAACATTCCCTCTGGAGGGGATTGCAGCTCAAAAGAAAGCTTCATAGAAGCTCCAGATATCTGGATTTTACGCTGTCTACCTGTCCATAAGTATTCCTACTATCCTTCACTATGAACATGTTGAACAGGAGCTAGAAGCTGTACGAACCGCATTTTCCAGCTTTTGTATGATCCCTGATGATCCCCGGCGCTTTTCTTCAAAGTCATTTTTCTTTCATCGAAGTTAACGAAAACCTTCCAAAGTTGTGCTGAACATCTAACGCAACAGTGCTAAGTATGTTGCTGATGAGAACAAATGAATTTTTGAAAAATCGAATTTTTCGGTAAACCCCAAATTTCGACCTGTGGATCATCGAAAATTTCATGACTTCAAAACATCACTTGTTCTTATCAGCAACATGCTTAGCACTGTTGGGTTAGATAATCTGCACAACTTTGGAAGTTTTTCGTTAACTTCGGAGAAAGAAAAATGACTTTAAAGAAAAGCGCCGGGGATCATCAGGGATCATACAAAAGCTGGATGCGGTTCGTACAGCTTCTCGCTCCTGTTCAACATGTTCATAGTGAAGGATAGTAGGATTACTTACGGATAGACACACAACATGAAATCCAGGTATCTGGAGTTTCGAAATATTAAGCTTTCTTTTAAGCTGCGATCCCCTCCCCGCGGCATTGTTAGTGCATGCGGCCCTAAGTTGAACCTCGCTCTACAAAATGGTACTTAAAGCTTTTCGAAACACTTCATTACAAGAGCGTTGTTTACAATCAAACAGTGAGCGCATCTTTTTGGGACACGCTATAGTAGTAATTGAAATTTTGGGATATTAAAATCTTAAGCACTGTTTACGGGCGCTAGGGTCATCGCACTCAACTTCACATATTCGTCGTGAAAGCATGCTTAGCAGTACCATGATAGACCTTCAGTACAACTTTACGCTATTATCGAGTTTACAGGAAGTTAAATAATTTTAAAAAGGGGAGGTTGTCCCTGCGGACTTTCAGAAATCACACAAAACCGTGGAACTTTCAGCTTATATGGCAGCTTGTAAATCCTCAGCCCCCGGACCTCCAGGGATCACACAAAACCGTGGAATTCTCAGCTTGTAAATGTCTGTAATTGACTATGCTCAGGTTTCAGGGTATGAGAAGCTACATAAGATAGACAGCATAAGATAGACAGACAATGTGCTTAGATCCCCTCCTTCCCCATCGCGGATGTACATACATAGAGGCTGTAAAGGGCGGTGTCCCGGCAAAATTTTGCTTCGTTTTACCTTTACAGAGTTTTCTCGCTATGCTGAGCTCATATTTGGGCTTTGCAGAGCATGAAAATGGCAAAAATGAGCTTTTTTCGGGAGCTCTCTATGTCGGTTTTCGCTCAAAAAATATGTAAGTGGGCGGAGTTTGGAATACAGAGGCAGGGTCTGTGAGGCTTTCAGAGTGGATTTAGAGCTTTCCAAGCGCGCGTCTTTTCTCCAGACTTCATTGATAGATTAGTTTGGAGGTCTGCTATTCCAACGCTATAAAGCTCTGGTTCCCGTGATATGCTGGTACTCTGCCTCTAAAAGGAAAAAGCGCTTAAATTGTGTTGCGACTACCAAATGTCCACTCAATTTTGGCCATTAAAAGTCCAAATTGTGAACAACGCCATCTGTTACTTGCCACATTCTGCCATCTACATAAAGGTTACGCTAGGTACATATGTGACAAAGAGAGAGACGTTACATATTATTATAAATTTGGCTAAAATTTGATCTATAACGGGAGGAGGGGGGGGGGGGTTATGGCATGCTGCACACGAAAATGAGACTCATTTGCTCAAGAGGGAAGCTACCTAACTTAGCTCGCGCTTTTGGAATAAGACACATATATTTGGAATCATCTTCGAGCGCTGATGCCAAATATGCTGTTCTCAGCTGCCGCGCATCGTTCGCAACGGAGTTATGAGGCCTCTCCCCCTATGACTCGCTCCACCGGCAAGTCTAGGGGGAAACAGGAAAATGACTAGCAGAGGTCGTTTGGTGGAATGGTAAGTGTCTCGCTCCATAAGCTGATGGTCCGGGTTTCGATTCCTATTGCGTGTTCTCCGTTCTGCAAGTCCTCAACAGTGTTCAGAATACACCTTTGTTAACAGTGTATTCAGACTGCGGCGTACTAGTTTCACCATAGAAACTTTAGATTTTGGACTTCTCAAATGCTGCCCCGTTTTCGATTGCAAATGATTTTAGAGCGGGCTCGGGGCAGAACATCTTCGATTTATGATAACCTCACTCGCCAGATGCACATAGACATGATCGAACACTTGTGAACCACGTTCGGGTTTCTGGACTACCTTTGCAAAATGAAAAACATGCAATAGGACTTGAATCCCGGACCATCAGCTTATGGAGCGAGACTCTCACCATTTCACCACACGACCTCTGGTAGTCATTGTCGTGTTTCGACTAGACTTGCCGGTGGAGCAAGTCATAGGGGAGGACGTCTCATAAGTCCGTTGCGAATGACGCGCGGCAGCTGGGAACAGCATATTTGGCATCAGCGTTCGAAGCTGATTCCAAATATATGTGTCTTCTTATATATAAAGCTGAATGTCTGTTTGTATGTCTGTCTGTCTGTATGTATGTCTGTACGTATGTTCCAAATAGAAAATTCCATTTCTGAACCGATCCGGACCAAACTTGGCACACATACACTTCGGGCCCCGGCGGGTGTCATAGGCTACTTTTCGTCATCGATCGATATCGATTTTATCGATTTTTATCGATTTTTTTGCGGAGTTCACCTACGGGGCTGGGAGTTGGCACAGGGGGGTAATCGAGCATGGGGATTCCGAATACAATATTGGTTTTCAGGATTATCGATTACTTTTATCGATTTTATCGATTTTTTTGCAAAGTTTGAGCTACGGGGGTGGGAGTTGGCACAGGGGGGTAATCGAGCATGGGGATTCCGAATACAATATTGGTTTTCAGGATTATCGATTACTTTCATCGATTTTATCGTTTTTTTTGCAAAGTTTGAGCTACGGGGCTGGGAGTTCGCACAGGGGGGTAATCGAGCATGGGGATTCCGAATACAATATTGGTTTTCGGGATTATCGATTACTTTTATCGATTTTATCGATTTTATCGATTTTTTGCAAAGTTTGAGTTAGGGGGCTGGGAGTTGGCACAGGGGGTAATCGAGCATGGGGATTCCGAATACAATATTGGTTTTCAGGATTATCGATTACTTTTATCGATTTTATCGATTTTTTTGCAAAGTTTGAGCTACGGGGGTGGGAGTTGGCACAGGGGGGTAATCGAGCATGGGGATTCCGAATACAATATTGGTTTTCAGGATTATCGATTACTTTCATCGATTTTATCGTTTTTTTTGCAAAGTTTGAGCTACGGGGCTGGGAGTTCGCACAGGGGGGTAATCGAGCATGGGGATTCCGAATACAATATTGGTTTTCGGGATTATCGATTACTTTTATCGATTTTATCGATTTTATCGATTTTTTGCAAAGTTTGAGTTAGGGGGCTGGGAGTTGGCACAGGGGGTAATCGAGCATGCTGATCATCCCCAAGGGGGGTGATCAGCATGCTCGATTACACCCCTGTGCCAAATTCCAGCCCCCTAGCTCAAATTTTCAAAAAATCGATGAAATCGATAAAAGTAATGGACGATCTTGAAAACTAATATTGTATTCGTAATCTGCATGCTCGATTACCCCCCCCCTGTGCAAACTCCCAGCCCCGTAGGTCAAACTTTACGAAAAAAGTCGATAAAATCGATAAAAGTAATGGACGATCCTGAAAACTAATATTGTGTTCGTAATCAGCATGCTCGATTACCCCCTGTGCAAAATCCCAGCCTCGCATGTCAAAATTTACAAAACAATCGATAAAATCAATAAAAGTAATCGATAATTCTGAAAACTAATATTTTTTTGGGAATCCCCATGCTCACTTCCCCCCCCCCCTGTACCAACTCCTAGCCCTGTAGGTGAACTCTGCAAAAAATCGATAAAAATCGGTAAAATCGACATCGATCGATAACGAAAAGTGGACTGTGACACCCGCCGGGGCCCGAAGTGTATGTGTGCCAAGTTTGGTCCGGATACGGCGGAGTCGGGTAAGCCAGCTAGTATTCCAAAAGCGCGAGCTAAGTTAGGTAGCTTCCCCGTCAGTAAAGCTTTTTTCACGGAATAACGTTAGTTCACAGTACGATTTTTCGCTTTGGCAACAATGAATAAACAATGTATAGTCAGCTTTGAGTCATTTTGAAACTAGGACAAGGAAGAATCTGTCGCATATGACATCTTTGTTTGCATCTTATTGGCGTGACTTTTTTAACACGTTGACGACCGAGCCATTTTTGACCACATCAAAATCGGCTGATGATCTACGGCTGCGGTTTGGACTGTTTAACAGCTACCGCAATGCCGTGTGTTCCATATGACAACCAGGACACCAGTGTTATCATTGCATAGAAGCTACCTGAGAACTTTTCGTTTACACATGATAAATCGATGCACGAATGTGCTAAAAGGTGGTCTGGGTATGCATACGCGCGGATGCACACGGTCGTCAACGTGTTAAACGTGGGGTTATATTGAGTTGTCGGATAATTTCCGGGGAGGGTCAAAAAGCCTATTTAACGGTACAGTCGCATCTGCGATCCGTGCGCAAAACACCCACTTTGTGGCTGAAAATCCTTTCCTACAGAAATTATCCGATAACCTAATACATCAGCTTCAACCTGCGCCACGCATATTTTTATTAGGCCGACAACAGCAGAGCGGCATTAAATTCTGTCCTGTTTCTAGTACTTGGGCAATTTTCTTCATCGTTAAGCACTTAGGTGTGATGTAGTTACAAAACGATTTCCCCCTGTCCGTCACGCAATGCTTTTATGAATGAGCATAGGCGTATGAGCAGCAAAATTGTAAATGACTTCTTTTTCACCATGTTACGGAGTTTTTTTGCACGTCCCTTTATGGCTGAATACCCAACTCTGGAGCTTTTGAATCATGTTCTCATAAAGATGGACAGTTTTGAACAAATTTCAACAACATCCACTCACTGCAAAACACTGATTTAGGTAGCGGTTCCATTTTCGATAGCCGGCTTGGGAATGGTTTGTGCAGGAATAGCTTTCGACATGGTGAAAAATTGGAAGCTATTTGTCGAAGTGCGAGAGACATTCATTCTCGTCCCAGCCCTCTGCGGCCTAAAGGGTAACTTAGAAATGACCCTGGCTAGTCGGCTGTCAACATTGGTCAGTTTTACGTTATTAACATTGTCAGATATCTATTTTTGTTAACTTAGTGATGGTCTTGACCTTCTTTGGTCAACTTTCGGCCTGAGCCTTGTCACTATCTGCAAAAGTCAAACTATTTAGCACAATTTTACCTTATCTCAAACGCTTAGCGATATAAGTTCAGTGTTAATCTAAACAAAAAACGAAGGGATGCTTTAAATGTAACAAACGTTAAATTGTGTTAAATTGGTCAAAAACTGCTGTTGAATCAGTCTCACCGACTTATATCAAAAATTACAAGTAAACTCCAGAAAATTGTATTAGGTCATTCGGAAAGTTTTTTCTTTTCGCACCACCAAATTTAAACAAGCACAACTTTTTCCAGATTCGGCCTTTTTCCACCAAATAGAATTCATAGTGTTCAGCATACTTCTGGCAACAATCCTGTAGTGCTGCTGTGCTTTTCCCTTGCGAAGTAATCACAGAGGAATCAAGAAGGCCTAAAAAGGCATTTCTGACTAGCTAATTTTTATTGGGCCCTATCATTTTTGAATAGGCACCGAGGAACTAGAAAAAGTGGTGATTGCTAAAGTAAGGTCTAGGAGTTCGAAAAATGAACAGGAATCTTGGAGCGCAGTCAATCCCTTTTGTGAGAGCCACCTTTCCTACATGGGGTGTGGCGGCATCATGGGCGAGGATGACACCTCTCATAGTCATATGTGCAAGTCTGATCAGTTTTAGAATTTTGACAAACGGTTCTTAGACCGATATCGTACTACTCTGCCCTCAGAGTACAATCACATTTTAGCAAGTTTATGGCGTACAATACCAGCAGGATTACAACAATTTGAGTTCGTAACTTTTGTAGAGTGACTGATTGTTTATGGCCAATCTTTCAATGCTCGTTTTGAATGGCTTATCACAATCTTGCTTCTAATGGTCTTACCTGGCCAGTTATATGCTATGAATATCAGTCCTGTCTAAAAAGGGATTGCTCCAGCAAATTGTAAGCAGCGGAAGCAGAGTCAACGCGCCGTTAATCCGCGAGTGCGACAGTTTGTGGGGTATCTTCTTATTGAAATTTTTCGGTATTGCAGCTTTAGCGAAGATGGCTTCTAATGGGGCTGGCACTTCAAGGCCGCTGATAATTTTGCGCAGCTATATTTGCGATTTGCTCCAAAGGACTCTCTGAAATGCTCGTTTATATGGCAGGAACACCTTTCAGAACACTGCAAAACATTAGCTTCCACTTCTCTTTATCTAAAGTTTTTGAAGTAAACTTGAACCTACTTCAAGAAATATGTGACCTTGGCAAATGCATTGCGCACAATAATGGCTTCTTCAACTGCCTTACATTAAAGTTTGGGCTTAGAGAATGCAATTACTCGAAAATCGTGTTTAATCATGTCGAATTCAAAGCCCCACAAAGTTCCATACAAAGCGATTTTTGCAGGTTTGGTGGGATTTCCAAAAACTAGAAAGAATTCCTTATGGCAAACTTTGTAAGCCCTTTGGCGTTCTCTTAAAATATGGCACTAACATCAAAGGGGCAAAAAACGAAAAAACTTTCCAAATGACCTAATACAAGACATTCAAATCTATTTGAATAAAAAGTTATTCTGCAAACTAAATCTCTATAGAGGAAAAAACTTAAAGTCGAAACGATGTACAACTCTAATCGCGTTACTTGAGAAACTTTGATTAGGACTTTATAATATGCTCATTACACAAAGCGAATAACAATTTTGTATCATCTGCATCAAATTTTTATGTGAAAATGGAACATTTGACATCATTTTCATGAAACGAAACACTTCATTTTTGCAAAGAATGTAACATATGATTCACACAAGTAAGAACAAATTGATAATATATTTCAAAAACATGAAGATTCTGTTCAGATACTTCATCACAGGGATTCAACGCCGTATATCTGATATTTCGCTTACCAAAACTTTACAAAACTTCTATCAGGTCCAGATTTACTGCAAAAGCAACAATTAGAGCAAAACTCTTGGCAGTACAAGAAAACAATATATTCACATTTCTTCAATCATGCTTTAAATAATGCAACCAATAAAAAACACGAATCAGCGGCTGCTGGGTTAGACAACATTATATAAGTGATAATCTTCCAAATATCATTTTTGAATACAACAATTACTCACAATCAGGCTTTACAAGTATGATGACACCTATTCCACATGAAATCGTTAAAAGTAAGTTGGTGAAATTCTCAAACCAGGGACCAGCACGAGGTGAAACGAAATGGGAACAAAATCTCCTTTGACATCGCAGAAATTCATGTATAACTTTCTTGGTCTCTGTAAAAGTACGGTTTATAATCTGCAGCGAACGATGATTGAACAAAAGTCAAATAAAAACAGGCAAAATCACAGATAAAAGAACAGAAGGCAAAAAAATTTTGTGTCATCAAGGCCGTTGTAAAGCAGAGAGGTTGAAAAGTGGGTTAAAAGCAGTACCCATAGGTAGAGCTTGTACTAAAGAATGGGCTCATGTAAAAAGTTTCGAAAAATTATGTGAGAAAGGGGGTAAATTACAATTTTCGTTGGTTCCACGCAACCTCAGGGTGCTCTCAGGTAACGCAGGGGCAGTTTAAAACAGAAAAATACTTACAATTCGTAGTATTTACAAATTTTCTCATAATTGTTCATACTTTCCTTTGGTCATCCTCGCAAAGCTACAGCGAAATTTGCTAACTCAATATTAACTTAATAGTTGTAAACAGATCGGTTGTTCATTTGTTGTGCATAAAGATCATGTTTGAACACGTCGGGAATCGTGTGCGTACAAGTTTATGCCTAATCGTGTTGGTACATGTTATTTCACTTGTAGCTGGTAAAATGACATTGAAGCTTCAATTTCGGCCTACTGGGATTAAAAATTGTGCAATAATCTGTCAGATGCAGGAATCTCCCCCCCCCCCCTCCCCGAAACTTTCCGATTTCCCTTTTGCTTCCCCCTCAACAAACGACATCCAGCATGTGAGAGCGAGCGCCACCTCTGCTGAGCCTTGTCTCAAACTATGCTTCAGAGAAACGTTGGTAAGTACGTCGTACATGAACAAAATATAATCTATTAGGTCGGTTCAAAAGTTTGTGCCGTTTTTCAGAATTATCCTCAGATCCTTCAGAATGTTGGGCTCTCAAAGCAATTTTGGCAGGAAATTTTACTCTTAGGCCGGTATGCACGTACATCTCCGCGGGGAGGGGAGGGGATCTGAGAGGGGAAGCGTCATATTTCGCTAGTCTATGTATCCTTCTTCTACATTCTCTGTCTTGCTTTTGAAACTTCTCATACACTGATACTTGCGCATAACGGATTCCAGGTTACTGCCGTACAAGGTTAGATATTCACTATTTCGTCTGATCCCCCGGGGATCCCCAGGGGATCACCTCACATTTTCAAAGTTATTTATCTTCCTGAAAGCTCGATGAAAATGCTCTAAAATTGTACTTAGGGTATACTATGGTACTGCTAAACATGTTTATAGTAGAAATGAGTGAACTCTCAGGAAATCGAAATCTTCGGTAATCCCTAGCTCGCGAGCCAGGGATCATCGAAAAAACCAAAATCTTCAGATTCCAATTCTACTCTCGAAGACATGCTCAGCAGTATCGTAGTATATCTTCAGTACAATTTTGCAGCGTTTTCATTGATTTTCCAGGAAGATAAATGACTTCGAAAATGTGAGGTGATCCCCTGGGTAACCCCAGAGGATCGGAAGAAATAGTGGATATTCAATCTTTTATAGCAGTAACCTGGCATCCATTATGCGCAGGTATAAGGGTATGAGAACCTTTGAAAGCAAGATAGAGAATAAGGAAGAAAGATATCTAGAGTAGCGAGATATGGCGCTTCCCCTCTCAGATCCCCTCCCCTCCCCGCGGGGATGTACGTGCATACGGGCCTCAGTTGTGAAGTTTTATTCCGAGATATTTGATGATTGCTCGAATTATTATTAGAAGCTCCACCCATAGTTATCCGAATACAATTCTAGCAGTTTTTCAAATTTTTCATTCATGACTTTAGAAAAGGACTGATAACTGTTGGATAGAACAAAATGCAATACAATGACTCTTTTGGACATCTGTAGGTGGCTTTCAGTATTTTGTGAGATGACTTTCCATTAGAAAACTTCATTTTAACGAAGTCGTGAAACCCACAAGCGCTTCAAACGCTGATATTTCGGACTTTGGAACTTTGAAAATTGATATGATTTATCATCATCACCAAGTAAGTAAACATTTACCGCTTCGAAATTCCATTCTCATTTCCCGGAAACAGCCTAAGGCCCCAGGCAGACTTCACGCGATTTGATCGTCGCGACTGAATCGCGACGAGACAACTGTTACAACATCATTCCATGCCGATCAACTTGCATTCGGTTGTGATACTTTTCCAGCCCGAAATTTTTGAATGTGAGATGAAAATGAATGGAAATCTTGGCGGTTAGATCGCGACGATTGAGTCGCGTGAAGTCTGTCTGGCGCCTAAGGCGCTTTGAAAATTAAGAATTATGGTAATTTTCTGAAAAAAGACTTCACAAACTGGAAAGGAAAAACAGCTGTCACAAAGAGGAAAAAATGTGAATTGAATAATCTTACAATAATCTTACAATAATAATCTTGTTAGTGGCGGGCCGTTTATGGTTCTATGAGGTTTGGTATAATTACACATAGAATTTGACAGCCCAAAAAAAATAAGTTGGCTAGTTTTGAAACTCTAGCTATGGGGATCCCATTACTTGTGAATTGTTAATTATGGAGGCACCGCGCGCGACAGGCTGGCGGCCCATCGCGTGGACCCGGGCAGTCCGGCTAACAACCTTGCAAAAATCAAAGGCTATCAAAAATTTCTGAAAATTACGATGTCCTCAGTAACTCCAGCATAGCGCTCACTTCAGGCGCTGCTCTGGAAGTGTTCCCGAACTTTTGGATCAGTAGGAACGCAGCTTTAGTGTTGGTTATAACATGACCTCTAAGCAAAGGCACATCTGAGTTATTTGGTAACGGATTGTGGCCTAGTTATAATACTATCATATCTCTTCAAAATCTCAGCTTTTCAGACGAATTGCGGCCATATGGACAATTCGAAAAAGCGGAATGGGACATTGTTATCCAATGTGGCGCTGAATCAAATACTGGCTACTGTTATTGCATTATTTGCTTCCACATTCGCAATAATCCTGCATTTGATAACGTATGGACAGGTAACCTGCAGTTTACTTCTGATGTCAATGGTACGCATTGACATTGTCAATGGTTTCATTGTAATCCTTTGTTGTATGTCTCTGGAAAAACATGTCAACAGAAGTACTTTTCAATAGTCTTTTGCACAGTTATAGGCAAGAGTTGTTTTCAGTTTTCAGTTTTTGCAATGAATTTGATACTGCTGCAGAAGTCTAAAACCAGCCAAGCTTTCCGGAACAATTATTTGACATCCTGCGCTTTTCAATAGGGAAATAGCTCAAATCTCACGCTTTCTTATTGTTAGTTAGTTTAGAACTTTTTCTTAGGCACCATCAAGCTACCTTTTGGCCTTTTTCATAGTGGACTTTCTTAAATATACTTAAAGGCAACGCGAAGTAATTCTAGCTGAACTGGGCGCATGTTTGCCTCTTATCCGCTGCGTCGGTAGCGACGGCTTGTTGCACTTCTATGACACTCGACATAATCATGATTTTAATTGTCATTTTCTCGAGAAAATGCGGGATAAATCCGGATAATGTGGCAACTCCAGTGGCTGCCTCTATAGGTAATATTTACAATCACTTCGACATAATAATAATCACCACCATATCAAGGCGACTTGACAACTATTATTGCACTGTCAATGTTTGGAACGCTTTTTCTTAATCATACAAGTACAAAGCCATGGATTAATATTGTCTTCGTACTTGTTGTTATATTGATCTCACCGCTTTGGATACGCCAGGCACTTCGAGATGACAGAACGAAAAAGGCAAACTATATTTTCTTCCTAAACAGTAAGTCGCAGTCGAATGTGGGTTTACGCACATGCTATACTGCTCTAAATAAAGGAACTTGTTAAAGAGCACAAAATTGAGTCTGACTAGCAGAAGATCTTTTAAAAGTGTTTTTTTCCACTAACCATTCTCACAAGCTCAATGAGAACCAGTGATACCCTAATTTCACGAGTACAAGTCGCACATTTTACGTTTCTCAAGCAAACAGCCAGCCGCGTCACTGTGCCTCTCGAAGTAATAAGGAGCACCACGGTAGAGGGTCTTTTGTTCGTTAGTTTTTTGCTGTTCATGCTGGTCGAGTTCATAAAAAATGAGTGCGTATTTGTGAAATTAGTGTATTATTCTCTTCAAACGTTCCCCAGTTTATATGGAGAAATTCTGCGACTAATGACGTGTATTTTTTACTCAAGAAAATTTATGTGTGCTCAATTTGAATGAAGTTATAGGTGTATCGGGAGAATGTATCACCTGAAAAACATGAAGCCGACCTGTCAAACAGATACCTGTACATCTGTTAGGCCTCATTAAGGAATCTCTAGCTTGCATGATGCTTAAGATGTCTCCAACACCGTTATAGATGTGCAAGACTCACTGTGTAATGCGGCATACCACAGAGTTAAGTCCAATGAACACATGAAATGAAAATGAGAAAACAGCAAGAACTCTTTTGGTTTCGAAGTCATCTAAGAGTTAAGATTTTGCCTATCTATAGAGCAACATTCAGGTTTGCAGTACATGAATCGTAATCGTCTCATACAGTCTCCGTACAATTTCATGCTTGCATGATGCTAAAGATATCATATTGAAGAGCGTAATGTTGTAACATAAAGGCATCTACTGGTTTAGATGCTCTTCAAGGGATGGATCCCGGTTATATCAGCAATGCTTCTCAGTAGTGGTGGAGGGCAAATTTTGGAGAAAGGTGCTCTTGATTATGCGGAGTTACCTAAATTTCAACCTGTTATAAATGGTTTGTTGGCACAAGCAACATGTACATTTTCGATCTGCGTAGCTAGACATATTCAGGCGTTGGAGGCAACTTGGTTGCGGTGCAGGCTAGTCGTCTCTCGACTTATTTCCATCAAAATGCATTACCTGGTGAAATTCCTAATGGCTACAAGCTAAAACATTTTTGCAGTATCAAGCGAGCATTCTTTTCTAGAGGTATGTGCGCATTTTTCCGTTCACAAACCGCCCAACGAGACCACACTCAGACAACGATGCTCAATCTGTTCGAGTCTTATTATCTTTGGTCATGCCTGGACATATCATTTTCAACTGTTTTTTATACATTTTTCGTAGTGATTCTGCAGCACCTCCTCAAGGAATCCTATTTACTGCTATGTACCTCACTGCAGCTCTTACACAGGTATGTCCTTTTTTTTAACCATGGTAATCACAAATGTAGAAAATAAATGATTAAAAATTTGAATAAAGAGGCCATAAATGCTTTCGCTATTATTGTTGTAGTTGCAGTTTTGCATCCTCCAACACAGACTATAAAAGCTAATACTCGAATTTAATTTTTAATGGTTTCCGATCTCTATGACAAAAACATTCTTTACTTGTGAAGCTGAAAGCATTCTAGTCTTAGAATTTTAGGTGATCGTGCAGCAAATTTTTCGCTCCGTGTTGTTTTTATTCTGCAAAGTGCGCAAATTCTCCTCATGTACCCGCTGCAAGTTAGAGGCGGTGAAGGCAAATTAAGCTGGACGGAAGCTTTCTAAAATTTTTCCCAGTCATCGTGGATTTTAGTAATCTACAGCTGTGTTCACTGCCAATAGAAATCGTTTCCACATTTCTAAGCCTGTTCACCCAGTCTAAAAACAAGTCTGTTCATTACTGAAAGTTTTGCACGAACATGTTTTGCTTCGCAAGAAATCATCTTGTTTTGCTTTGTAAGAACCAATTTAGAGTATTGCTATCCGCTGCTCGTTCTTTTTCTTATGTATCCGGCTCATTGGCGTTGCTGAGATTACCTGGCAATGTTACGAAGAAATGTTCTTATTTTGTGTCGTAATGTGTCTAATTGGATGGTCACTTGTAATTTAAACGTACTTCATTCGAACTCTTTGTGTGTGAGAACAACGCTTTAAAGGCAGCGTCTCGGCAATGCCGGGTTTCCGAAGTAAATCCTCTACCTAAGCGACGAGTGAAGTCGAGAGCCAAAAAGAGGGTCTACCAAGCCTGAAATTTGCTCCGAAACAAAAGCGAATTAGCTTTCTCTTCTTGTACTCAATACAAAGCAGTAGTCCCTGTTTACCCATACCATGAAATTTGCCTCGAATAACCATCAAACTATGGAATTAGGAGGCAGCCAGAATATCATTCGTTGCATTCCGCTTGCAGAGGTTGCGCTTCCAGCAACCATTGCTCAAATGAAATAAAACGAATTTAGTTTTTATCATATACAGAAAGCACGAGATTTTGGCTGTCAAAATGTTTATTAGGTCGTTCCGAAAGTTCTTTCCGTTTTTTCATCATATCATAAAAACACGTGGAACGAAGAAAGAGAAATGCTTCCGGCAACTTTTCTTCATTTTTTCAACTGTCGTATTCTTGCGCCGTTCGCTCTTGTGGTCAGTGAGATAATGGCCGAAATTTCGGACACATGGTTTTTACCATGTCCAACTTTGGCAATTTTTCACTATCTTCTTTCTTAACTTTTGGAAAAGCTTTGATAGCAATCGGATAGAGTAAACAAAGTGCAATATCATGCAATTTTTCGACATCTATAGCTAGCCTCAAGACATTTTTAGAATTATTTTTCTGATGCTATCAAATCCCACCTTTGGGGATGCCAGAAGCCATAGAACATAAAACGGCGCACAACTAAGGTATCATTCGATGCAGCTTTTTCTCCTCTTTCTGACGAGTGCTTTTTCTTCTTAGTTTGTGGAGTCCTTAGCGATAAAATTTCCATAAATCTTGATTTTGAACCCGCCTCATGATGTACCCGTGAAATGCGAAATCTTATATTTCGAAGCGGTAAACGCTCAGTTACTTTGTAAAAATAGTGTACAATCATAAACGGCTTTTAAAAGTTTCGAAAATCGAAGATTTGTTGATGTTCAGAGCGTTTGTGTGTTTTGTGACTCTGAAAAAGTGAAGACTTCTGAAAAAATTTTCTCAAAAAATAATAAGAAGCCAGTTGAAATTGCCAAAAAGTTGCATTGCATTGCACTTTGTTTACTCTATCTGACTGCTATCAAAGCTTTTCTAAAAGTCAAAAAAGAAGATAGTGAAAAATTGCCAAATTTGGATATGGTAAAAACCATAAGTCCGAAATTTCGGCCATTATCTCACTGACCACAAGAGCGAGCGGCACAGGAATATGATAGTTGAAAAGAGGAAGAAAAGTTGCGTCAGACATTGCCTGAAGCATTTGTCTTTCTTCGTTCTACGTTTTATGATATGATGAAAAAACGGAAAGAATTTTCGGAACGACCTAATATAATTTGTCCGCTAAACCCTTTTGAAGCTAAGTTAATGAACTGTAGCACAACTCTGGAAAAGCTGTGGCTGCCACACCATTTCAGGGGTTGTGCCACACCCCACTCACTATCCTTTAGTGCATTCAACTACTCGTGCTTTTTTATCGCTGTCACTGCTAAACAGGGCTCGGCACCAAGGAAATTTCAAAACGAAGTCCCGCTTGATCTTGAAAATTTCGTACAAGGTCCCCTTTGACCTGTTTTGAAGATCCGTCATTAATCTTAGAATATGTGAAAGTGTGTAGTAGGGTTTTCATGCACACTGATTTCATGAAACGGCTTTTCACAGCTTTCTGAGCTTTTTAATGGTTGAATCACATCTTGAGAAGCAGAAAAAGCCGATTTTTCGACTGCGAAGCAGACCGAAATTTTCAAATGGCTATAAAACGCTGAAAAGAAAACATTATGAAATTGATTTTTCTCTAAGTAAACTTTTATGGTACAGATACATTTTATGTAAAAAGGTATGAAAACATATGTGAGCAAAGTGTCGGTGCCAGCTCAGCTGGCACCCAGCTGGCACGGTGCCACCTAATTCAGAAAAAAGTTCAGCACAGCTTTCATTCACAGTTTTCAAAAATTTTCGGGCCGTAGTTCGTCTCCCAACTGCACACACCAAATTTGGTGTCATATTGTTGCGTTTTGACTGAAGACAACGTCTTTGCTTGTTTGATTTACAGCATGCCGGTGTCATGCCAGCGGCATACTTGCGGCTCTTCTCCGCCCGGACCCCTGGCAAAATGATATCCCCTTTGCTCTCCGCCAAACGATATCCAGCTTGACCTGGTGCCAGCTGTGCCGAGCCCTGCTGCTAAAGCTTCTTCTTCTCACATTAGGAACTCCGATCAGACTCTTTATCCTTGGGAAAGATACAGTCGCTTTTTCTTACCTACGCAGAATGGAAAACACTGCGAAGGCATTGGGTTACGGTACCAAATTAAGTTTGCACTTACGTAGATAGCGAGAAAAAGCGAATAAATATGAAGAAGATATCTTGATAGCCTGAACCTCGCAAATCTAACGAAAATTTGAGTCCGATTGGTCTTCTCTAGTCTAAGATCTTAAAAGCGAAAATGGAACAGATAAAATTTTTGGCTTGCTCTCAAATACATAATTTGAAGGTTATTTGAAGTGAGATTCCTAATGTGAGCAAAGAAGCAATAGTTCTTTGTAATATGCAAAAGAAGCAATTACTCACCTTTGGAACGAAGTTAACATGCTCGCAAATGACCTCAAACAGGGTGGCCCAATACTTGAAAACCTCAGAATTCGCTGAATCTTGGCCCACAGTGTTATTTGACATGCTAATTACCGAAATGATGCTCTTACGCTTCTAGGGCTCCTTTACTGTGCTTAGTGCACATATAAGATAGTATGCGAAAACATCGCGTTAGTATCTTGCATAATGTGTCTATTTGAGCTTATCTCTCTCATTGTTAACGAATATCATGTTATCGCTAACATTACTATCAAAGCGATAAGAACCCACTCCTTGACCCCTCAATGCGACCACTCAGGTGTGGCATGCCACACCTCAAGCCTGACCGTGCTTGTGTATTGTAGCTAAGTTAGTTATGGAAATTTGTGGAAAGTGCCCTAACATGAGGAGAACAGTGTGGCAGCTCGATGGACGCTTAGCACCTAGATTGTGCCCGAGACCTAGCGCGCTCGCTCAATTGATATATACTACGCTGGGGGCACGCGGAAGGCGACAATGCGCTCAAAATGCAAGTATTTTAAAATTCTTTTTCCAGTTTTTACAGAATTTTAATATGGCATTGAGTCATCTATCCACCCGTCTCCCCCTACCTTGGCGACGTGTCACTTTAGTATCGAAGAATTTTGAAAGCCACAAAATTTGGGATTGTCGCCTTCTACAACACACTCGCCTGAACACACTGAAACATTTTGCAATCAAAGGGACTCATGCAGTGCTGCTTGTATTGCCTGTGAGTATGGTGCGACACAAGCTCTGTTCTCCGAAACATAACGAGGGGGCGCGAAATCGAAAAAGGTGCGTCTTGTACTAATGAAATTAGAGTACTAACAATTTATCCTATACGGTAGCCTCTCCGCTCCTAAGGTTTTTGAGTTCTACTACCCTAATCTCCAAAGTATTCCAAAGGTGGCTTAACCAGAATCGATCCAAAATTTTATCCATATTCCAATCCGGGTGCAACTCTATTTCGCTCAACCGCTACGTGAATGAAAAATACAAAGGTGGGAGCTTGATAGCCAAGCTTGAAGTCGAGAAATGATATTAGAAAAGAACATCGAACAGAACAGAACAGAACATGAAAAAAAGAACCGTGCTAGTAACGCGCCAAACCTAAGAGGGGTCCGGAGACAACTAATCTCCAAGTCACTGGCTATCCGATTAGTGTGGGCGAGAGATTCAATATTATATTCAAGTGTTAGCACTTTAGTGTAGCCGCTAATGTGCCGGAAATGTGCTTAAACGGATCAGAGGGGAGTTTATAGTGGGTTGCTACCATGTGTGGCTCAGTCAACCCCCACTGCTCATTAAAATGATTGGTGCTCAAGAAGTGGGAATCTAGACTGGCGATGATAATTGCTATGCATGATGCGCAAAAGAGATTGTCACTTCAATTATACTACTTTTTCCTCTCTAATCGTAAAAGCCCTGGTCGCGCACTGCTTCGTAACTTCCTCAAAAAAGGCTGATTTGCCTGGCACCCTTTGGCATTGTTGACGCACAAGACGTTTTGACCGCACAAGTAAAGCACATCTAGGACTTGGTCAACCAGATCTGGGAATAAGCAAAATTGGAGGTCGGAAAGAGAAGCTATCTCCAAAAAAGTTATCTAGCTTAAACATCTCTTCTGCACCCAACTTCGGGTGGGCACCTTTTGAAGCGTTCTTCTTTCACAAATAGAGCCTCACCCACTCCTTTGCAGATTTACTCTCCACGAAGATCAAAATTTGAAAAACTATGGCTTATACTGATCTCAACACGATTCTCAATTCAGTACTTGAATTCTACTTAAAAGCATAACACTAAAAGGTTTCTATAAAGATTTTGCATTATAGGTACTAGTGCTGCTCTATGTCTGTCAGTACATGATCGCAGCGATGTGGTCTTGGCGTGTGGACCCTGATAATGCCGCCATTCCATATTTGACTGCTCTGGGCGATCTTCTTGGATCCCTTTTTCTGTTTTTAGTGTTTTTATTGTTTGACAAACTTCACCTACAGAGGTTACAAGTGCCTTTGTTTTGACATTTAATGCATGTATAATTAGAGTGTGAAATTTGTATGTTATCATATCAAGAAAAGATGGTGCACTTTCACAAACGCTTCGTACATACATTGCTAAGAACACTGGTAGATTGGTACATATAAATAATGCCTTTCTCTAAACTTTGACAAGTGTTCCTATTTACATCTGGGCAAAATCACCTCATGTGAATACGTAGTAAATGGTATATAAGTAATATATATAAGTAATATAATAATAATAAAATATAATATATATATTATAATATATATAATATAATATATATAATATAAATAATATAATATATATAATATAATATAATATATATAATATAATATATAATATAAATATATATAAGTAATATAATAAGTAGTATATATATAGTAATTAAATACATACATTGGTACATATACAAACTGGTAGAGTATACAACAGGCTGCACTGAGCAATATTGCTGCTGATAAATCATTGGCGTTACTGTGCATTAGTGACGATACGGTGCTACCATACTACTGTATGATGTGATTCCTTGCCTTGGCCTTCTTTGAACACCATTCTTATTTGATGTGGAAGTCTGGTCAGCAGGCAGCGAGTTATACCCAATTTGTGTTACTGGCTAGGCTTTGTGTTTCTACGTTCCTTCTTTTTAATGGCGCACCTTGAGTGCATATAATAAATAAATAAATAAACACTGCGAAGCCAACCCGCAGTCAGCTGGCTGCACTTATAAGATATTAAGAATTGGTGTACATCACTGGTAAAGTACATATATTTTTACCAAAATGTAAGAACAGATCACAGCTAACGAACATGAAAAAAATATTTTGAGTGTCAACTATGATGAGGGAATTATAGTGAGGATGTATAGAGAAACTTGTAAAAACAAAGTATCTGGAGAGAAATTTCAGGCAAGAATGCAGACGAAGACAAGTCTTCCAAGTGCAAAAATTGCAATCAGCGTAAGCCATCATCGTGGTTCGCTTTAGAGTCAATTACTTTCAATAATTCTACATTTTGAGATCTCCTAGACGAGGTGATGTCAGTGAATCTTGAACTTCCAGCAGCTATCGAGAAGGGGTGTGGTGCAAGAGGAACGATAGCAATTGCCAGCCGCTGCTGCCAATGCAATAATTGCCTCAAAATGCGCAGATTTCAGACTTACAAACTTGAGTAAAATTGGAGTAAATGCTTTACTCGACGAGATCTGCTCAGAGCCCAGTGATAATTCAGTGATAATTGCAGTTTGGTAATGTTATTGCAGGAAAAAACTTAGAATAATTGAAATTTCACCTTTGTAACTCTTTTTTGGTATTTAAAAATTATTTTCACATCTCATTTTCAAGCGAACAGAATCTATCTCATTCCCTTGTTCACACGAAAGTTTAATAGGAGGAAATGCTCTAAATTTCTGCGTGCTGGCGGACAAAAATGACGTTAAAAGATGCGCGAGTTATTGACACCCGCAAGCTATCGTTCCTCTTGCTCGCCACCCTTCGAGAAGTAGTAAAAACTAACGGATCAATAATTCATAGTCTTGTATTGAGAAAAATGAGAATAAGTGTCAGTAGATAATAAAAAGCTTTATTTTGCACGCAAAGAAGGAAACAGACAACTGAATAACGCTGTGAATTTTGTTCAATGTTGAATCCAGCTCTTTTTCGAGTGCTTAATGCTGATAGCTACACGATAATTTTATTTTTGTTATCTCTTTGAATCTGCCGTTATGAGGATCAAATTATTACCAAAAGTCATCATTAGAAACTCAGTTTAGTCGACTTTGTGAAATCCAAGCCAAAACAAACTCTTAGTCCTAAAACCCACTGGCACTTAGATTGCTGGAGGAAATGCTAGGGCACAGCGCTGGCATTTCGCCAAGATAAAGGACTGAGGAGAGTGAAAAGAAGCAGACATGGACTCTTAGCACAAACCTTACATAAATAAAACTCAAAGTCTGTGAGGACCTTCGTTAGGATGTTCATTCGTTATAGAAACTCCCACTGTTGAAAGTGCTAAAAGTTTGTACACCTAGGTTTTCGATCATGGCACAGGTAGCCTATCTTTTGCGGCGTGTCACTGTGTTCTTCTATCGATTTATTGATCTCTTTACGTACTATCAAAAAAATAAAGTGCTTTTCCATAGCCTAAACTTCGCTAAAGTTCATTTCAGTCTCAGATCACAAG
This sequence comes from Cylicocyclus nassatus, assembly GCA_958299035.1. Classification (NCBI taxonomy): domain Eukaryota; kingdom Metazoa; phylum Nematoda; class Chromadorea; order Rhabditida; family Strongylidae; genus Cylicocyclus; species Cylicocyclus nassatus. The sequence continues at coordinate 75,337,519 of CATQJL010000305.1, read as the reverse complement.
GACGCGTGAATCGAAATGGAATGGAGGTGAGTCATCCATAAAATGGAAGGGTGTGCTGACAACTAAAACTGCTCTACCTTTCCCAAACACACAATGGTCCGGGCTGGACCAACCAGCTAGTATGTCATATTGTAGCAGTGAAACCAGCACGAAGCGTTGCGAAGCGGAACCTACCTTCAGTTTCTGCCTCAACTGCGATGGTTACTGTAGGCATCCAGAAGCGTTCAAAACTTTGTAATGACAGATATCACGTCGCTTTGATCTATTTACTAACAAAAAGTTCGCATGGACCAAATTTCGCAGAAAAGGGCTTTTTGAGTCTTCTCAGTCGTTAAAATTTTATATTTACCAAAGTTGCCATCAGATAGAGCAGAGCTTACGTGCGAAGTCAATGCTATTTCTGATTTGACCAGTCCAGAATGCGTGAATTTCTTCCACTTCTCCACCAACCAGACGGTTTGCGCATGTTTGTCGCCCACTAAATAAATCTCGATTATGTCCGCGTAGTACCCCATTCATCTTATTTGACCTAGTTCTTCTAATCATTCAGAAGAACTTTCTAGGGTGAACCTAATACCACTCACCTTCCCGTGCTTTAGTTAGCCAGCTGAACAGTCAGTCGGCTGAGTGCCATGGCCAGTTTAACTGAATGTCACTTAGCCGAAGGTAGGGCTCTATGGTGAACCGAGGAAGATAGTGTGCAAAAGATGAGAATAAGTAAGTAAGTTGCTCGCAAGTTACGGAAGAAACTAGGCTGACGCATTGTTGCCGTACAAGATCGCGCAAAACTGCACAACGGGGCTCAAAAGGGAGAGGATTGATGAAAAGCTGATTGCGGCGAAGAAACAAGAGAAAGGTTTTTTTTTTCAGAGTTAGCTTAGATTTCCTTTCAAACTGCTTAAAACAAGGATTTCTTGATATGTTTCATTCGATTTATGTTCAAACTTTCATTTTTTCATAAAGTTTTCGTTGAAAAATCGTACTTTTATTTTGTCCATTTGTTTGTTAGGCTATATTTTTGATAGCAATCAAGATCATTTTTTTCGGTCGAATTGCCCGGCGATGGCGCAAAAGTTCGTCAGAAGGCGGCTTCAATCCGTGCCCTTTCGCGTTAAATTCCATTCACTTAGCCGTTCGACAAAACTTGTTCTCTGCTTTCGTTTTTGAGAAGGCCCAAGACCTTTATTCCAGAAAGCGATCCGCATCCAGATAAATTGCTCACTGGATGTCGGGCTGAGGCGTCTTAGGTCCAACGTAGGCGCGCCCCCAGCCAAGTTGCGTTTAACAGGGGTTTACTACGAGCCTATGCCAAAAAATTAAAGCGCCATATCCAAGAAAGGAAAATAAGGTTAATTGCAAAAGCGCAACTTACTAAATTCCTCAGAAATGGCATAGTAGCCATTTCGCTGTACTTCCTCAGAGGTCCAGTGAAAGCCTAAACTTCAATATATATGATAGGATTATATATTTAACTGAACTCTTCGTTTAGCAAGTACGAAACACGCCTATAGGCTAATCTCGAAATGATGGGGATTTTCTTCAACTAAGCAATCATTACAGACTTCGGGAGCTCGAATATATGGAACTATTGAATCAAAGTGAGCAAAATACAGGCAAAGTGCTAACTGTACATTATAGAAACCAGCACTCTTTTTGGCTTTTATAAAAATTTTCGAAAGTTGAGGAAATTCAGTGGCTTTGTCAGACTGTTCAATGAGCCACAGTGATGGCATCGCAACGACAGCATGAACTAAAACCTTTCAGAAGTTTTTTGGTTAGTGTTCTATGAGTTTTGGTGAAAGATCAGAATAATGGGCAAAACTTTCGGTACGACCCAATATATTCAGGGTATATTGATCATGATCCTCTGTTATTAAGAATAATCGTTTGAGGTTCAGGGTATATTGATCATGATCCTCTGTTATTGAGAATAATCGTTTGAGGTAGAGATGAGATAGTATCACGGTGGTCACGTTTATGATGTTAAGTGTAGAATCCGCATTAGTAGATAGTGCGATAAGCGAATGTTGAAAGATATGATCGCTCATAAAGGCCGTTGCTTGCGGTAACGTAAACTCTCAGTTGCACCTCAGTTTGAAAATCGCAACATTGTTCCCAACAAAGCCAATGCTCCAAAAAAACCGTCTGTACAGGGTGTCCCAAAAAATGTGTCTACTGTTTGATTGTACATAACTCTCTAACGACGTGTTTCGAGAAGTTTTAGGCACCATTTTGTAGAGCATGGTTAAACTTAGATCTACTGTATGGAGGGAATCATCTACACCTAACAAAATTTTTTTAAAAAATTCAAAAAATCGTGTACTAGAGTTTTTGCGCATGCTGACTCCAACTAACAACTTTTTACTAGTTGTTCAGCTTTTCTGACGGTGTAATTACATCTCTGACAAATGCCGGGAATTGAGTTATTACGATTTAACGGGGATAACTGGAAAAGAAGCATCATAGTAAAATGGAATTCAATTTCGAAATCAGCGGCTCTCATTACTGCAGTATAAGAGACTTGTTTGATTTTGTTCCAAAGCCGAATATAGCCTCCTATGGTCTAAAATCCTTGTCGAAGTTCGTACCGTAATCTTACAGTAAAGAGCGATAAATGATTTGCTCCATACTGTAGATTTAAGTTTACCTCGCTCTACAAAATCGTACCTAACGCTTCTTGACACACTTCATTACAAGAAAGTTATTTGCAACCAAACAATAGGTACATTTTTGGGACACCCTGCATAATGGGTCATGTTCCGCGCTATTGTGCCCTGTATTACAGGAATAAACATAAAATAATAATACTCCTAAAATTCATCAATAGAGGGCATTTCTACCTGAGGCAAGGGTATGATTACAAACTCTATCGAACCTCTTCACCAATGATATGATTTTATACCTAAACAAGCTTAATCTCTTCCTATTCTCAAAAAAAAACTGATCGGGGCTAGATTTGAGCTAACTTAATAGGTGTTGCTCTATTTTCTTTACTGGTGTGTTCTGAGTACATTCGCTGATTGTTATAGATGTGGCGCAATTGTATGTATCAAATAAATGAATAAATAAGAACAAAAGTGAAAAATATTACCAAAAGCAAGCTTATATGACAAACTAGCTGGCTTTCACGGTCCAGCCAGGGTCATCGCTCAGGAGGATAGCCAAAAACCACACTTTTCCTTTTCTCCTTCCTGTCTTTTTTGGTTCAGCCATCTCCGCTCCTTTTCTACAGTCTCAATGCCGCATTGAAGCTTCTTCCCCTCACTCTCCTGCATGAGATTACCCTAGGAGGTTTGATTGGAGTAACAAAATCTTCCACACTCCAAATAAAAATGAGATTTTCTGCATTGTTCACACCAAAATGTGCAAGCGGTTTAAAAGCCGCTGATAAGAGTTAATCAATGCAAGGTGCCAAAAATCAACAAATCGATAGAAGGATTCCGCGAATCGTTTCAAAAGGTAGCTTAAAACCATCTACCAGGTTTCAGCTCAATTAGTTTACAGCAAAGGAGTCTATAAAAAAACATTCGGTCAAGACTTGCACAAACTTTGAGTTTCATATATGTATAGGATTTATCGTGGTTTGTAGGAAGAATTTTAACCATACAAGCCATCATACTATGCGATTCGCGCTTTAAAGCTAATGTTTCAAAGTGAGAAAATTGCCCTACCATTAGCGTTTCAAATTCTATCACCCAAACCAGGAAGATGTTATTTTGACTGACTCAATTGTTGACATCTGATGTGTGCTGCGCTAAAAATGACTCTGTATTTGCTGTTTTCTGTCCCGACTGTCTTCGCTATGAAGTTTTCGGACAGCAAAACATCGCAAAACCTTTACGTTCTCATGTGATAGGTTTCGTTTTTTAAAACGCAATCATGTTCGTTTTGCGATAGAAATGGTGAGTTTCGGGAAATAGTCCAGTTTTACCAGTTTTTTCTCTTGAATATCGCTTACTGTCATTTTTCTTGTATACATTTTCGTGGCCTGTATGGAGATTTGACTTTTGGGAAAATGGTGTGTGTCACAAGCAATGCATATTGTCGAAGCGTATTCTGTCCCTTTAGCTTTGCTATTGCAGGTTTTTCTGTACATTTACTTTTTTATCGAAAGATTTCAAAAGCAAAGAGCATGAAACCGATTTAGAATTATAAATACAGTCCAAAAATGGAGCAAGAATGCGACTCATTGCTGTAGCGAAAGAATCACCAGTAATGTTGCTCTCACAGCATAGAACAATCGTTTTAGAAATTCTCTATTCATAAAGGAAAGTGCAGCCCCGTTTGCTCATGAATTCTTCGTCATTCTTTTGTCTGTATGAGATCAAGACCAAGTTTTTCGTAGGGACAGACCATTCATCATACAACAAATTGACTAAATTCTAGAGACATATTTCTGCATTTCTGCAGAAAACATTCAGAGTCTGAGCAAATTTGGAACAAGTGCTGTATGAATGTGATTCTTTTGCATTTTTTTGTAAATCATTTGACTTTTCAGAACCAGCTTTGCATTGGAACACTAAAAATGCCACTAAATTTGTTTTGGTAAGAATGCTCCAACACAGCTGATCTGCGAAACATTAGTCAGCGGGAATGTGTAGCAAAATCAAAGCAGGACCGTACTTTATCTTAAAGGCAGCAAAAATCCGGAAAAGAATAATTCGACTGTTTCTGTTTATCGTCTCTGCGCATGTCTCCGATAATTTTTGATCGCATCTTGTTATTATATACTGAAAAGTGCATGATTTTCTCCCTCTCAAAATTTTAACCAACCAATTTTTGCAAACTGGAGGAGTTTCGGAATTTTCAAAAGCTGTGGTGCAAGAGTAACGCTCTTCCAAAACAACTGTTTGCTACAATAACAAAAGATGCTGAGTTGTTAGTAATAAAAACTATCAAGAAAACTAACAAAGAAAACAGGAGTGGTGCTTTTTGTACGAGCTCTAAACTACCTGGTTTCGGAGTAAAAAATATTTTCTTGATGCAAAAATTCTTGCATCAAAAATGAAAGTTTTTGTTCAAAAATGCTCATACAAACGAATCAGTTTAGACAATACGATCTTTGTCATTTATATCAAAGGTGGTATTTTATAATACGTTTCAAAAATCAATTCAAAATCAAATCAATAAGTCAAATCGAAAAAAAACTAACTCGTTTTTGTAGATTCACCAATTTTTCTAGTCGTAAAAATAGTCATAGAACCAGGAACGAAAATAAATTCGGATTTCAGTAGACTTTTTTTGCGATTCAAGAGTCACTTTTTTGAGTTTTCCTCTTAATCAGCTTTTATAGGCCATACTAGCTGGCTTACCCGGCTCCGCCGTATGTTCCGAATAGAAAATTCCATTTCTCAACCGATCCGGACCAAACTTGGCACACATACCCTTCGGGCCCCGGCGGGTGTCACAGTCCACTTTTCGTTATCGATCGATGTCGATTTTATCGATTTTTTGCAAAATTTGAGCTACGGGGCTGGGAGTTGGCACAGAGGGGTAATCGAGCATGCTGATCATCCCCGTGGGGGTGATCAGCATGCTCGATTACACCCCTCTGCCAACTCCCAGCCCCGTAGCTCAAACTTTGCAAAAAATCGATAAAATCTATAAAAGTAATGCACGATTTTGAAAACTAATATTGTATTCGGAATCCCCATGCTCGATTACCCCCCTGTGCCAACTCCTAGCCCCGTAGCTCAAATTTTGCAAAAAATCGATAAAATCGACATCGATCGATAACGAAAAGTGGACTGTGACACCTGCCGGGGCCCGAAGTGTATGTGTGCCAAGTTTGGTCCCAATCGGTTCAGAAATGGAATTTTCTATTCGGAACATACGGCGGAGCCGGGTAAGCCAGCTAGTATGTAATAAATCAAAAGAATTCTTTGCAAATGGAAAAGTAAGGGAATTTCAAAAAATTTGATGTAAGAAAGGTGCACCAGCCTAATACCGGTAGTGCAGCTTTCTTGGTGCTCCTCGTCGATAGTTCCAAAGTATCGAGAATGACCAGTTTTTCAATAGAGTGTGGAATTACTAAAGACAATGCCTTCCTTTCCTGCATATAAATTTTTTGTGGCATATTTCCCAAGGAGCACAATGCTTTCGTGCCTTGGGTGAACTCTGTGTGACCGTACCGGCAGCGATGCTGTTGATGGCATCACCGCAGCAGTGCGATGATTGTGAAAATAGTGAGCTTACGGACGAGACGCAGCGTGATCGTCACGGCCGAAGACCGTTCAGTGGTCTTTCGTCACCATCATCATCCGTTAAAATGTACAGGTTTATGCAGCCGCCACTGCTGTTGGCGCGGCGGCGATTGACGACGCCGCCGTCGACGCCGTCGTCGCTGCTCTTCTATCACTTTTTTTGAAGAATTCTATTGGAAAGGTGTAAATCTCCCCCCCCCCCCTCTTCTTAGAATGTCCTTGGACGGGTCGTCGCCCTTTGGGACAAAGAAGCGTCGCTGATTTGACGACGACGTTCCGAACCTGAAAGTGATCACACTCACACATTCTTGTCATAGCTCGTTCCACTGACCTTGAAACTTTCCCACTTTTCCTTTCGATAATTTTCTATTTCATTGAAAATTACCTTTGTTCGAACATCTCTATCTTCTATTCAACAAAGGACAATATCTTCAGAAAGACAGTGTAAACAAACACGGTTGTAAGAACTGTAGAACTAGGGTGTTTTTCCCCTTACCGCCTGCACTTGACCTTTCCTTCTTAACTCTGCTCACCGCCTTTTTGCTTTAATTTTCAAGCGATTACTCATTCTTTTGGGGAGATTATGCCCTTATACCCTTTGCGGTTCGGTATTTTCAAAGTGTCAATCAATTGTGTGAGACTAGACATTCGTAAACGGCCTCTCTTCTATCAAACTAGTTCCCCTATGCCTGTTAGCTCCGATCTATCACATTCTATTCAAGTACTTTTTGCCAAATTCTTCATCCGATGTACGTTATTCGGCCGCTGGACAACGGCTTTACGAATGAGCAGCCGGATAATTGAAGTATAATCGTTCTTTTCAGTAACATCATGGGGTCCCTCACCCGTTCCGAGGACATGCGCTTCTGCCAGCTGATTGTCGAAAAAGAAGCTGCATTCAATTGTGTTGCTGAGCTCGGCAAACATCCCTTCGTGCAGTTTAAGGACGTAAGAATTACAAAAAAGTCTTAGAAGAAGGTTTATTTGAAAATTTTGCACATCTTTTGCTAATTCAGAACTTTCCGAAAGTCCATTTTTTTAAACTAGTACTCAAAAAAAGATTTTCCACAATGAAATTTTCACCGCAATTTTGATCTAATTCTAATAATTCTTACTTATTTTTACTTTTTTACTTACTTCAATTCTTTTTATCGATCTTCATTCCCAAAAAATAGATTGTAAAGTGATTTTATGTAGCATTTAGTATGTGAGATTCATCTTTTTGCAATTCACAATTCTCACGGTTTATTGGTCTTCATAGAAACGCAAATGAAGTCATAAATACAAAAACCTTTCTCTAATCGATTATTCTGGTCCGGTTATGTGGTTTTCAGTTGAGTCAATGAATATCTTTTGACAAGTATAATATATTAGAATATCATTTGCGCAAGGGAATTATAATAGAAATGCAAAATAATTTTGTTTCTTATACTGGTGAGGCTTTCTCAGAAGTCAATTCTCCATGCTTTTGAGCAAAAACCAATCCAATCGTTTCTTGAGTGCTTTCACTTTTTCCTTATTCTCTTTTTGTTCTTGGCAATTGCTCCGCTACTTCAAGAGCTTTTACTCTGATTCTTAGAAGAGTTATTACCATGACATCCACTTAGTAAAAGCACTCCTTGACTTTTTGCTGCCTGTAAAAAATCGAGATTTTCGCAATTCTTCTCAAATTTTCGCAATTTTCAGCTCACCACACATCAAAATTAGAAGATTTGATGCAGTGTCCTTTTTGAAAGAAAAACTTCTGTGATATTTTGTACTTGAGGATCTACGCTCCATCAAGTAATACCCCACTTATTCACTAGTAGAAAGAAAATAACCTAACTCACTACTGTAGGCATAAAAACTGAAGGGTCTGAAAAATAAAGTTGCACTGAAAATTTTCTCTAGTTTCAAATAGTTGCTCATAAAATCTGTTTCAGAGAGAAAGATTTTTGGAGATTAAATGCTAGAGGGCCCAATTAAACCATATTTTCGATTATGGTTTTTACGAGCAACTCTTCCCAACTGTGCGCTCATTGGATATTTCTATAGCCATAATTTTTGCCCCTTTTTAACCCGACATCTCCGTTCTGTTTCGTATAATCTCTAATATGTTTAGTAAGTAGAAGTATGTTAAATATAATTGGGACAAAAATCGTTTCAAACATTAACCAGGCAAATTTTTAGCGTTTTTGGTGCAAGACTTATGAACCAGACCAACAATGAAAACGTAACTCAATTTTCCCATTCTGCTCTAGAAACAGTCTCTATTCTAATTGTAAAGATTTTTTCCTCGTCTGGGTCTAGTAACCAGAGCTGTTGGCGATCGCAGATTACTACTCGCTAAATCGAAATTTCATTCACATTCGTCGTTGCGCTTAGCGCAAATAAACCTTGCCTGCTAATCTGGAGTCGAAATGCAAACACCCACGGTCAAAACAGTATTCACCCGAGTGAAACTTGTTTTCCCCTTCCCTTTCTTTCCCTGTTTGAAATTCATAAGATGCGACAAGTATGATGCCCTGTAATGAATTTGACAAACGAAGAGACAATAGTTCCTGGTTAGAAATTTCAGCGCATGGAGGGCAAGAGGGTACAGTCTGGTGTCAAAAGGGCCCGAAAAAAACTTTTCCTTATCTATACAGACTTGAAGGAAAAAATATGTAAAAAAAGTAGAAACTATGATTGTGATTGCTCTTCTTGAGGCGTGCGTTCGTTTTTCCCTAGTTATTATAAATAGGTTTTTTTCACGCATTTTTTTGAACTCCGCTACCTTAGATCCTATCTATTCCAGCTCTGTGACCATTTTTACACAAAATGTTCAAAGAACTTTACCCACACTTGCCTTTAATGGTTGTACTTTGTTAGATCTGCTGCAGATAATGTTTGAACAACAAAAAAAAACTAGTGCGATAGAAGTTTGAGAGAAACCACAACAAGGACACTGAAATTTTGATAAAGCAATTTTTGTTGAAATCCTTGTAATTCTTGTATATTTCTGAAAATAAATGCAAAAATCAGCCTGGGAAGGAAAGCATAAATATTTTTTAATTTTTAGTTTTTCATTCAAAGCATTCGCATTCGTGCCAAATCTAAAACAATAAATGAAATTACCTGGGACATAATCAGCAACAGAAGCTAAAAAAAACATTTATTAAGTTAACTCAAGTCTAGCTCCGATTATTTTTCTCTAAAGAGTAAGGGATTGTGTTGTATAGACGGACCATTCATGAAATCTTATATATAAAGCTAAATGTCTGTATGTATGTATGTATGTATGTCTGTATGTCTGTGTGTACGTATGTTCCGAATAGAAAATTCCATTTCTGAACCGATCCGGACCAAACTTGGCACACATACACTTCGGGCCCCGGCGCGTGTCATAGGCTACTTTTCGTCAGCGATCGATATCGATTTTATCGATTTTTATTGATTTTTTTTGCTGAGTTCACCTACGGGGCTGGGAGTTGGCACAGGGGGGTAATCGAGCATGGGGATTCCGAATACAATATTGGTTTTCAGGATTATCGATTACTTTTATCGATTTTATCGATTTTTTTGCAAAGTTTGAGCTACGGGGCTGGGAGTTCGCACAGGGGGGTAATCGAGCATGCTGATCATCCCCAAGGGGGGTGATCAGCATGCTCGATTACACCCCTGTGCCAAATTCCAGCCCCCTAGCTCAAATTTTCAAAAAATCGATAAAATCGATAAAAGTAATGGACGATCTTGAAAACTAATATTGTATTCGTAATCGCATGGCTCGATTACCCCCTGTGCAAAATCCCAGCCTCGCATGTCAAAATTTACAAAAAATCGATAAAATCAATAAAAGTAATCGATAATTCTGAAAACTAATATTGTATTCGGAATCCCCATGCTCACTTCCCCCCCTGTGCCAACTCCTAGCCCTGTAGGTGAACTCTGCAAAAAAATCGATAAAAATCGGTAAAATCGATATCGATCGATGACGAAAAGTAGCCTATGACACGCGCCGGGGCCCGAAGTGAATGTGTGCCAAGTTTGGTCCGGATACGGCGGAGCCGGGTAAGCCAGCTAGTTATGTATAATTTAGAGGTTGTAAAAATTACTGATATGAATTTAGCTCAATCCTGATGTCAATCCTTTCCAAAGAACGTTTGTTCGTGATATTCGCCGATATGAGGAAATGGAGAGGAAGCTTAGTGAGTAATCTAACTCATTTCCCTAGCAATATTGGCCAAAAATGATTTTTTAGGATTCCTCGAAACCCAGATCAACAAAGACAATATCAATATCCCGGGAAAGCTTGACAATGGCGATTACACCGTTATGCCTACAGCCGAGTTGAATCAGTTGGAGGTCAGAACTTGCAAAAATTCAGCTCAGCCATAGATTTCGGAAAAAGCGTTTTAGTCCACGCTCAATGATCTGGAGCGTGATGTGAAAAACATGAATGACTCCGATGCCCAGCTCAAGAAGAACTATATGGAGTTGAAAGAATGGGATGCAGTCTTAGACAAGACCGACGAGTTCTTCCAAGGAGTGAGTAGTGAGAATTTTCGGTCACCTTTTGGGTTACCGATGAAATTTTCAGGGCATGGATGATCAGGCAGCTGAAGAGCTGGAGCAGCAGGAAGAGGAATACGGGGGAAAAGGAGAAAAAGCTCCCATAAGGTAAAGCGTTTCAACCAATTTTTTTGGCACCTCCAAAACAGAGCGGCACGTCCGATTCGATTTCATCAAATTATAAATTACTGTATTACTGTAAGGTTACTGTAGCTCACTGTTGCAATTCGACATATCTACAACATCTGACAAACAGATAAGTATTAGCCAATTTACAAAGTTATATTTTTTACGATTAATTTTATTTCCTTCTTGATTTTTGTCTAATACACCAAGAAAATCATACAAAGTTTTAGTTGCTCTTTTATAAGTGAATTTCTTGACAATTCCACTAAAAACTGCTACAAAAATTTACGTAGTAATTTTGGCCCATGATTTCAAGCCTATTGAATCAAAAAATAAAATGACCTTCGAGAAGTGATATTTTCGTAATTTTGTAGCGGCGATAATATTTTGACAGTCAAGTGCAATTTTACAGAAATGCTAGAGGAAAACCTTTAGAAAAAATCTGATTCAAAAATTTTGACGGAAACATGACTGAAAAAAGAATGAATATAGAAATTTGGTAATTTTTGTTCTTGCGAAAATGCCATGTTCAGCTACGCTGTGGGAGTGATCAGAAGAGAACGACTGAGTGCTTTTGAGAGAGTGTTGTGGCGAGCATGCCATCACACTGCTTATCTTAGAAGCTCAGATATCGAAGAGGAGGAAGACGAGTATGTGAGTGTGCATTTGCAGACATTGTGCGCTTAACCTTAAGCTGAATTATGATTTTACAGTATGAAACCGAGAAAAGCTCGGTTTTTATCGTCTTTTACAAAGGAGATCGCATGCGTAGTATTGTCGAAAAAGTTTGCGATGGATTCAAGGCGAAGCTTATGAAGAATTGTCCGAAAACATTCAAGGTTTGTAATACAAGACTACGGTAGGAATACGGCAGTAGCTTTTACAAGAGGAAGTGTTTTAGGAACGTCAGAGTGCTCGTGCCGATGTGCGAGCTCGTCTTGCTGACCTCAGAACCGTTCTTGGACAAACTAAGGAGCACCGCTACCGTGTCCTACAGGCAGCTGCTAATAATCATAACAACTGGATGAGACAGGTACAGTATTCTTCACATTTCCAGGACCTACATAGGCGTGAATTTGCCTTAGGTTCGCATGCAAAAAGCCGTCTATCATCATCTGAATCTTTTTACCTTCGACGGTATTGGACGATTCTTCGTCGCTGAATGTTGGGTACCTACTATTCATATTGATGATGTAAAAGCTGCACTCGAGAAAGGAGCGGTCGGTTAAGAGCATTCGCAGTTACAGTCACCTTGACGAGGTTTTTTTGCAGGAGGCTTCTGGATCTACCGTACGTCCTGTTTTGAATGTTCTGGAGACTTCGGAAATACCTCCAACATACAACAGAACTAATAAGTTTACGGAAGTTTTCCAAGGAATCGTCGATTCGTACGGAATTGCAAACTATCGCGAGTTGAACCCTGGTATGTGGGTATTAAGATTCCAGAAATCAGAGCGAATATCGTATAGACTATCTAGTGCTCCGGTATTCAGAAAGTATTCCGAAGCATAAGAAAATTATGCATTACATTAACAGTGATGTAGAGACATATTGATTTTCAGCTCTAAAAATGTTTAGCTGATTCTTGACATCACAAAAATTCAATAAAAATAACATGAGAGGTCACCCACCACCTGAATATCTCTAGAACATCAACATGATCAGGCTTTCACACCTTCGGACCCTCTTCACCGTTTGCGGCGCTACTCGCATCGCCACACGCGGCGCCGCATAGACGAAATACATGTACAACGGAGAAACGACAAAAGGCAGCGTCCCGGCAAAAAGATGGGTGCCGGGTTTTTGTGGCGATGTTAAAGTAGACCCCCTACCTGAGTGATGACTGAAGTTTGGAGCGAAAAAGGGAGTCTACCGAGCCTGAAATTTACTCCGAAAGTGGCCCGAATCTTACGGTAGGCCCGAGTGCCCACGCACAGCGATTTCGAACTGCAAGGCCAGAGCACGCATAGCGCACACAGTCATGAGCGCAGGGTCCCGCAACGATTCCGCGTCTCTACCTTGCGTGCATCTCGTACTCGCCAAGCCTACCGTAAGATTCGGGCCACTTAGGAGGCGATTTGTAGACTTCGTAGATCCCCTTTCGCGCTGCAAACTTCTGTCGTCGCTTAGTTAGGGGGTCTGCTATTACATTACTACCAGACCCCCCCCCCCCAGTCAGGTACCCCTCCCCCTCCCAGTCTGGTGGGACGTTGCCTTTTAGTGTGATACATGTTTGCCATATCTAAGCGTGTTAGGCATAGATGTACAAAAGTGAACAAGCATGCTTGCGCGCGTAACTCGTCCGCTTCTCTACGCTTGCCCGCCTTGTTCAAAGTCTAGCCAATCACAGCGACGCTGACCAATCAAAGGTGCGTTCGCTGTGACGGACGGTGCAAAAAGGCCAAGGCACTGAAAGCAATCCATGATCTATGACTAAGGAACAGTCTCTAGTTTTTTTTTGTCTGAACCTTTTATGTATTTATACAGATGAACAATTTTTGAGAAAAAGTCACGTTCTTTTGCTACTTGGTGAATAAGGTGAATTACCTAATATTGATGAAAGAAATAAGGTCATTCTGTTTAAACCTAAAAATCAATAAAATCCATAGAAGTCACTGCCATTACCTCCTTCAGCACCGTACACGATCATCTCCTTCCCGTACATCTTTGCTTGTATGTTCGGTGACATGGGACACGGATTGCTGATGTTCCTGGCTGGTCTTTGGTTTGTTCTTCGTGAGAAGAATCTAATTGAACGCAATATCAAGGATGAGGTCTGTTCACATTTTCTATTTGGTCATAAGCTAATCACCACGACTTCTTTTCAGATTTTCAGTATGTTCTTCGGTGGCCGCTACATCATTCTTCTTATGGGGATATTCTCCATGCATGCCGGGTTCATGTATAACGACTTATTTGCTAAGTCATTTAACATATTCGGTTCGAAATGGCTGAATCCGTACAGGTACATATCGGAGAATGAAAAAAGAAATCGATAACCAAAAATTGAAAACTTTCCAGCCATGACCAACTTGACTCATGGATTAACCAGAGCATGGTGAACAAAAAGGAAATGGGCCTAGAGGTTGTTATGCACGTAAAAACTTTCTATTCTACAAAAAGCAAGTTTAGATGGACCCAGGTTACGCCTTCCAGCATGACGATGGTCCATATCTCTTCGGTATGGATCCCATATGGAATCTGGGTGAAAACAAGCTGAATTTTACCAACTCGCTGAAAATGAAAATCTCTGTCATTGTCGGAATTGCTCAAATGACTTTCGGCGTAATTTTGAGTTTGTACAATTACAGGTTTGTACTTGAGGCAAAAATCAAAATAAAATAAAATTCCAAATTTTTCAGATTTTTCAAATCAAAAATCGAGATTTTCACTGTCTTCATTCCCCAGATGCTCTTCATGCTCTGCATCTTCGTCTACCTTTGCCTTGAGGTGAATATTATCATAAGATTCAACCTGATTGCTTTGAAAAGAAGTTATTTCAGATTGTGCTGAAATGGGTTTTCTTCTGGGTGAAACCGGATATCATATTTGGCCGAATCTATCCAGGATCGCATTGTGCTCCATCACTTTTGGTAAGCGCGGGTTTTTAAGCTGCTTGTATATAGGCAAAAATTGATAAATTCAAAATGTTATTTTAGATCGGACTTATCAGCATGTTCATGTTCAAAGATCGTGAACCAGGATTTGTACAACTCGATAAGGTAAAAAATTTATCAAAATACTATAGGAATAAAATAAATAAAAATTTTATCAAAATACTGAAATAGTAAATCATAAATATTTTCTAGCGACATCCCATTGTAATCATATCGGTCTGTATCTCAAAGAATAAGGAAAAAAATTGATTTTGTACTATAACATGTCTATGATTTTAGCAAGATTACAGCAACCCTGAATACTGCAGTATAAAAAACGCAAATCTGTCTATTAACGCAAATCTGTCTATTTAAATTTTTATCTCAAAAAATTAAAGGTTTGAAAAAACAAACGATGTATAAAAGTACCTTAAATCGTTTTAGCCAATCAACGGAGCAAACAATGAGTATATGGAAATAGACCAATGCCATCTCACACAGTGGTACCCCGGGCAGGTAAATAAGTACCCAAACAGCTCGTTGGTTAATATATCTTATGTTTAATTTAGTCGTTCATCGAAGGTCTTCTTGTGATAATCTCAGTTATTTGCATACCTATCATGTTGTTCGGAAAGCCAATCCATTTCCTGATGGAACAGAAGAAAAAGAAGAAGGCCATGGGCAGCAATATTGTAAGCACTTTTCCTATTGTAAACAAGGAAGAAAATTCATGAAAAAGTTTTAGTCTGTTCGCGCTAACGTTGTATCCGACGATTCTGAAATCATCATCAATGGAAGCAAAAAAGAGAAAAACGGGGGTGCCGAAATAGGTGATCAAGCACCCGCAGCTGTCGCGACATCTGGAGGAGCAGCACATGCTACCGCTGCTGCTGCTCATGAAGATGAGGTAACGAGCCAATCATGATGCTTCAGGTTACGGCAATCTTACGGTATTCACATGATTCTAGGCATTCGGCGACATTATGGTCCATCAAGCTATCCATACTATTGAATACGTTCTGGGTTGCGTCTCTCATACAGCTTCCTACCTCCGATTGTGGGCTTTGTCGCTTGCACATGCTCGTATGTTTATCTTCTTTAATTAGATTTATATAGGCTATTCATCGCACGCAGAGACAGGCGCCACTGCAGACAATGTCTGCGTCTCTCACGCCAAAATCACTTTTCCTTTAGCCGTCTGCGTCTCTACCTAGCACACACTATCTTGTCCAATCTCTGCGCACGATGAATCGCCCATACTTATATTGAATTGAAAATTCCTAAATCTGTAAAAATAAAAAATCTCATAACTCCTATTTTCCAAGAAAGCCCACCTTTGTATTTCAGAGCTGTCCGAAGTGCTTTGGGAAATGGTGCTACACAATTCGTTTGGACTAAGCGGAATATTTGGATACATCGCTCTATACGTCATCTTCTTTGTCTTTGGTGTCCTCACCTTCTCAATCCTTGTGCTGATGGAAGGCCTATCCGCATTTTTGCACGCTCTCCGTCTGCATTGGTAAGCGCTGTCTCATTTTTAGTGCGATAAATTCATCTCTAAATTTTCCACTTTCCAGGGTGGAGTTCCAATCCAAGTTTTACTTGGGTCTTGGCTACGGCTTTGAACCGTATTCATTCAAGAAGGCACTCATGGTGGAGTAATCAAGCTTCGTCGGTGTCTTCCCTCGCATCGAACTCGACATAATCTTACCATAATTATAGCCTCATGCTATAATGTACATTAGTTAATCCTTGTTGTTCCGGTACAGAAACTATCAAAGATCTTGCCCCCTCACATTCCAGTGCTTCTCATCTTCACTTAGATACCTTTATAACGATTCGATTCGATTATTACTGATAGTTCAGTTTGAAAACTGTAGCGTTGATCGGTTAGCTAAACGATGTGAGTCTAGAGAAGATTGTTAACATGAAATTGCGATAAATAAAGGATTTTTCACTGATGTTGAACAAAATGGACAGCATCATGCACAGGGCTTGGCACAGCTGGCATTTGGGTCAAGCTGGATGTCGTTTTTGGGGCAAAAAGCAAAGGGGATATCGTGTTTGTGAAAAGATTAAAAGTTGCGAAGTTTTTTTTGTCGACGTTTCGTTTTTTAAGGGGTTTTTCACGTTTAGAGTTTCATGACAAAGGGGACTTCGTGCGAAATTCTCAAGATTAAAGGGGACTTTGTTTTGAGATCTTCATGGTACCAACTTGCGCCGACTTGTGATCGTGCATCTAAAATTAGTTTTTCCTCAGAATAATAAGCGATGAAGCAGGGTGCGATCTACTGACACAATAATAGTCTTCAATGGAAAACAACAAAGACAAAGAAAGTGAATCTAAGAGACAGTCATCAGTCTTTTACAAAGTAAGCCGTGATACGAGTCGCTGCTTCAGCATGTCCAAATAGGCTCCATACTCAAAGCTCCATACGAATTTCAAGTTTTTGAACTGAAGCAAATAAGACTTGCAAAATTGCACGCGTATTAGTGTTGTCGCACTATGCTGAAACCGCTATTGGATTTGTCACTGTATCTCCTAAACGGATAGCGGCGATATATATTTTTTTCCACAAAAATCTACTTAGTGTCTTCCAAAATGTTGTAAATGTAAAGAATGTAGCAAACTGACTCCCATTTTCCAAAAGTGTTTCTTCTAGTTACTGGGCTGCTATCATCGCCGCAATCAGCTTCTGATGGGATCAACAAACGCTAGATGTCATGTCCCGTACCTGCATAATTAAAATCTGCAGATTTTGCTTGCATTCGGATAGGTCAGACATCGATACGAGGAATTAAGAATGAAGCAAGGAGCTTTTGCATCACGTCAACAATAAAAGGCACAAATTTACTCTATGTTTTGAAAAATTGTGTTCAAGCCAAACTGTGTTCCTCAGGCCAGGGTTCCGCTAAAATTTCCAGAGTATTATAACAGAATAAAATAAATTTCCCGTTTAACACATTGACGACCGCTCAATGACTACCACGTGGGACCGCTTGACACACATGGTGTACTCATTCCAGAAAGTTCTCTTTTGCTGTGAATCTAGAAATGACCTCTAACTTCTTTGTCAGCCTTCCACAGCTACTGTAAGTATACTGTAGATGGCAGTATCCGTGATTTTATCTAGAAAATGCTGATTGGCCTGAGAAAGGTCTTGGTCCCAAAAGGCAGACAATCAAAAATTTGCGTTGTCGTCAACGTGTTAAGGAAGTTTTGTGATCAAAAGATGGGCCGGAAGGACGGAGGCTAGAGCGCCTAAAACAGTGAACATCACGGTGGCAGCAAACGCTAACCGTTTATGCGGCACGCACAGTCTAGTCATTTCAAGCGATCACATATGTATTGCGAGCAAAGTCCATTTTTGGCGTTCCCACACTGGATTTGCAAGTGCAAAAACGCAAGAGACTGAATGATTGCTGCGGATTACAACACCTTGGGTTGTTTCAGACTGCCGTACTGATCGCAGCAGACTGCGCAGACCGCAACTGACTACAGCTAACCGCACTCGCACTGACCACGACGGCCACAGCGGCCAGGATGTTCACCTGGAAATAAAGAACGACCGCGATTAAGACTACACAACAACAATATATCTAAAAACAAGAGACAACACGAGCGAGAATATTACAAAACAGGTATATGCGATAATAGGAGGAATCAGAACAAATATGAACACACCAAAGAAAAACAATTGCCAAAATTTGTATGAGAAAAGTGCATTTGAAACTTATGATCATCCTAGGCGTAAATCACGGTGTTTTGACGTAATCGCGGTTTTTTTCTTTTACGAAAGAATGCACGACCGGTGCGGCCAATGCGGTCAGCTGCAGTGCTGCAGCCTGCTGCGGTCCCTGCGGCCTTATGAAACAACAACTTGTCATGATTGATACCTGAAAGGGAAAGGAAATATAGAGAAACCATGGAAACACCCATAGTTGACTGCACGAAATCGTTCGGGCTGAACGCCCGCGAGCGTGTCTCTTGCGAGCTAAGGGTTGGGCCAGACTGCACGGCGTACGCGGCGTACGCAGCGTCGCCGCGTACTCTCTTTTGATGAAATATACCGAGCGTACGCTGCGTACGTCACGTACGCCCGTACGCCGCGCACTCTGGCTCAACCCTAACATTGGTAATTGCGCGCATGAGTCATCATAGCGCCCGTTCTCAACAGCCGCATTGCAGGCACGCTCGCGTGGATTCAGCCTACAGCGACCCGGGCGATTTCGTGCAGTCGACTTTACCTGAATATACAGGGTGTCCCAAAAAAATGTGAACACTGTTTGATCGTTAATAACTCCGTTGCTTTCATGTCTTTCGCCGAGCTTGAGGCACCATTCTGTAGAGCGAGGTTTAACTTAGATTTGTGGTATAGAGCGATTCATCGATCGCTCTTCATTACTGTAGGATTACGGTATGAATTTCTGACATGTGGATCTATTGTGAAATATGCCATTTGAAAAAATTCTTTTCAAAAAATCTGAAAAATCGTGTACTAAGGTTTTCGCGCTCGCTGATTCCATAACACAACTTTTTACGTGTGTTTTTAGCTTTTTTGACGGTGTAATCGCATTTTTGACAAATGCTGGAAATTCGGTTATTAAGATTTGCCTGGGATAACTTTGGAAAGAAGCGTCACAGCAAGGTGGAAATTTCATATTCGAACTCAGCGGCTTCCATTTCCCATACATCAAAGTTTTTGGCTTGTTTGGTTTTGTTCCGAGGCGGAATATTGCTTTCAATGGCTTAAAATCCTTGTCAAAGTTCCTACCGTAATCCTACAGCAATGAAGAGAGATATACGACTTGCTCCATACCATAAATTTAAGCTAGACCTCGCTCTATAGAATGGTGCCTCAAGCTCGGCGAAAGACATAAAAGCAAGGGAGTTATTAACGATCAAACAGTGTTCACATTTTTTTGGGACACCCTGTATATCTACTCCTAATACACAGATTGGGGAGCCAAAGGTGTACAGTGTGTGACACTCATAATCACATGAAATGGCTGGACTGTATGCACGCCAAAGGTGTAGTGGACAGCAGGATGCCAATAGGCTTCACACGCGCGGACAGCTAACACGAGCTGTGATGGGGAGAAGTGCGCATTTATTGCGGATGTCCACTTACTGTCTTCTACCCATGCCAAAGTTTCCTTGCTTCACTTTTGGTACCGGTATAATCTCATCTTTTGCACGTTATAGGTGAGCGAGGCCAACGTCCCTCTTTCCTTCAAGCCGGAGCGTGGAAGAAAACTCATAACAATATAACATATATTCATGCTTGCGAGCTGCTCTATGCTTTCAAGTAGTCTCAAAAATGTATTTACCGTACAAAAACACTATAAAAGTCTTCATACCAAAAGTCAACGGAGTCGTCACCAATTCTTTACAAAAGAAGCGTTTTTAGTCGAAATAGCGAAAATAGTTGGATGTGGATCAGTAGGTTAGCTAATAAATGATATCAGTCGATTTTGCGGCTCCTGCAAATGCTGCATAGAATTTTTGTTTTGGTGCATACGGTGTGATCACCACAGTGGCAAGTAATGTTCAAATTTTACTCTATTAGAAAGGGGGCAAAAAAGTGAGAAACCCCAAATTTCTCATTGTGCAAATGTGAGAATTAGGTTTTTTCATCAAAGAATTTCAAAATGGCAGATGGTAAATCTTATTAATACTTGCTGCATAAAGAAAACTTCAGTGTATCGAAATACCATTACTCATCTCAACATCCATCATGGCACGAAGACGAAGCTTAAAAAGTCAAAGAACTGAGCTTTTGGATTTGGCCATATAGGGGGATAAGTGCCCTTTACCAATGGTAGAAAATTCTGAGCGGTTGTTATATGATAATCAAACTTTTGAACTAATTCCCTTCAAATCATTGATAAAAACAAGCCAGTTCTCATGGAAATTTGCATGAAAAAACAAGATTATTTCTTAGCCAACATAGTATTATAGAATGATAAACCTGAATGTGCTCATATACCCACAAAGAAGGAAGTGAAACAGAAGATATACAAGCGTTTGCGAGCACCTGTCAACTCCAACGTCGGTTACATTAGTCACTTCATTATGTCATTTTCAAGTAATTATACGTGATGAGACATTAGCTGAACCTACCTCTGGGTCAATAAGTACCAAAACGCGGATCTAGTGTTCAAGCTTAACAATGATAGTGCTTTGAAAATTTCAGCGCTGCAGCTTCCCTAGAACTAGACTTGCAGAAAATCCAGGAATTGCCAGTGTAAATTATCCTGGATTTCAAGATCGGGGAAGTTCAAAAAACTGTGGATAGTAAGCAGTTAACATAGTGGCACGCCTGCAAAGTTTGAGCCCTCTAGCTTCATTTTGAGCCAAGTTATAAGTTCCGAAGTTTTGTGCGATATATTGCGCGGTTACTACTCTTTTAGAGTTCGAGGAAATTGGTTATCTTGCAATAGACACAACCCTAGTTCATCAATAAGAAACAACTCTTGTTGGCGAAAGATTTCATTGTATATCAAAACTTTAGCAATTCACGGCTTATGGTGGTTGCATATAATGCCAAAATTCATTATCTTGACAAAAGATGCCATACTCACCTGCTTCAAAGGGTTAGCTTCCAATGGGATTTTGGTGCATTATTGAACATTCGAGAGCCTTGCAAATTGTTCTTCTTGATGAGGTAGGATAGGGTGGCAGGCTGCTTACAGGTAAATTATGCTGTACCGCATAATCTCTGCTGCCAGCTAAACGCCTCATGTGTTTGGTAAGTGATGTGTTAACATATTTATATCCAACACTGAGTGTATCCTTTGACAAGACTTCCTTTTCTGTGCCTGACAGCTCTCTTAAAGGCAGTGTCCAGGCAAATATGAGCATATGGGTTTTTTGCCTGAAAACTGTTGAGGAGGTTCTGACTAAGGCACTGCCCAAACTGCAGCGCATAATTCATTCACGGCTGAGAAATCCATCCTTAAACACTCCGCGGCTGCGCCGTGACCGTAACACTTACGATGGGTCTCAGCGCGAACGTAGTGTTAAAGTGAGCGAAGTCGTTTTTGCGTTACGGTCACGGCGCAGGCGCGGGGTTTTCGGGATGGATTTCTCAACCGTGAATGAACAATTTGCGCTGCGGCTTGGGCAGTGCCTTAGTTAGGACTCCCTCATCAATTTCCAGGCGAAAAAGCCATATGCCCAGATTTGCCTGGACACTGCCTTTAAGTATCACTTACGGTGCGTGCACAACTTACTTCGTTGTAATCTATATATGTAGAAGGTGTGGGCAAAACTACCTAGAACATTGGCTAAGATTGCGTTCAAAAGCCAATCACTGAATTCAAGTCAAAAACAATTCAAAGAAATCTATTATAAGACAGGTGTTATAGCGATCGAGTTCTCCAATTAGTGGCCATAGTCTCCTCACAACGAGCAGTCTATGAAGAATGATAGAATGCGATGAGTTAGACCCTCAACCAGTTGCGTATCATACTTATATGAAGTTCGTGTCTATTGCATCACTAACAAGGGAAGTTCACTTAATCGAAGTGGCGATTCGGAAGGAGATTTATACCAGTGGATAGAGCTTAAAAAGCTGCTCTCAGATATACCTTCTATATCTGCGATGCGTCGTTCTGAAAAAAGTTATGAGCTTTTCTAAAGCCAAATTTTCGTGCATTTTGAGTCGCAAAATCATGATAATCGTTATACAAAAGTGTGCAAGCTTAAGCAAACCACCCAATAAGCATTGTAGGTCTAATTCGAGTTCATCTTAATGCTATCGAATGTTTTTCACCATGTTGTTCATCCACAGGTCATCATTTCATTCCTAGATCACACTTCCATTATGTATACAAAAAAGCCCCATAACCTCCATCTAGAAAAACGCGTCCCGTAGTAAACTTTTTGGAAACTACCAATGGATAGAACGTAAAACGATGTTCTCAAACATATCTTCATTATCTGCGACGCGTTCTTCTAGATGGAGGTTATGGGCTTTTTTGTATATATAATGGAAGTGCGATCTAAGAAGCAAATGACGGCCTGTGAATAAACAACATGGTCGAAAAACACTCGAAAACGTTCGGATAAACTTGAATTAGACCTACAATGCTTCCTAGGTGGTTTGCTTGAGCTTGCACACTTTCGTGTAGCGATTATCATGATTTTGCGACTCAAAATGCGCGAAAATTTGGCTCCAGAAAAGCTCATAACTTTTTCAGAACAACGCATCGCGGATATAGAAGGTATATCTGTGATCAGCTTTTTAAATTCTATCCACTGGTATAGATCTCCTTCCGAATCGCCACTTCGACTAAGTGAACTTCCCTTGTAAGCTTCAATGCCTATGCTATATTCTGTATCATAAAATCTGCAACGGCAATGGCTTCATACAAATGGTTTCTGCTGACTTATCAGCTAGCTTCCTTTGCATCTGACTTCGCATTTACAACTCTATTACTACCTGTCATCTTCTTTCCCATTATTATGGGCTACAGTGATTCCTACATCACGAGGTGGATATCGCTTTCCACGATAACCGCTATACGCATAATGGCATGCTGCCTCATACTTCTACTTGCCAACATTTTGAATCTATTCATATACCGATGCTACATGTTGATTCCTCAAAATCATGTTCTGAAAGTGTGTTTGCGAGGTGATTTGTTCATAAAGATATGTTTCATTCTAAGAAAAGGGTTGCTCCTCCTATTACTAGAAATGACTGTCCTTTTTTGTTAGTTGAGTTGGTTGTTATAGTGTGGACCCCGGCCAGCTTCCCATAGGTACCAACGCGACGCGCACGCAGCGCACGCCTCTGCTGTCCGGCGAGCTTTCTTGGGGTCTAAATGATTGTTTTTTGTTTCCTCTCTTGTTTATCGTTGTTTTCCATAAAACCTCTACTTCAGGTATTGCCGATCAAGACAATGGACCTTGACTTCAACGTTAGAAGAAAGCGTTGTTCGTTCTTACGTTTTTTCTTCGCTAAAAGTTGGTGTTTTCGATTAATCTCGAGAGGTTCTTTCGTTCAAATCTCTTCCACAAAAAAAACGAATATCTATGGTCGATTTTGATTTGTGCTTCTATCGTCTCTGCCTTAGAGAGATTCCCGCTGTCTTTCGATCTTCGTTTAATCAAATGCGCTTGTGTTTGAGTAAGAATGTATGGGTTTTTCTATGCTCATCATATTGATATGTTGCAAAGGTTACTTTCTTGTTCATAGTAAGCTAACTCCAATTGCTCCTGCATGTAGAAGTTCTAAACAGTCATCGAGGCTCGCACAAAGAAAACGTGAGAACGAACGACGCTATCTTCTAACTTTGAAGTTAGGGTCCATTGTCTCGATCGACCATACCTGGAATAGAGAAATTATGGAGAAACAACGATAAACAAGAGAGAAAACAAAAAACAATCATTGAGACCCCTAAAAGAAAGCTCGTCGAAGGCAGCAGAGGCGTGCGCTGCGCGCGCGTCGCGTTGGTACCTATGGGAAGCTGGCCGGGGTCCACACTATAATTGAGTTGTTTCGAGGATGATTCCATGGATATATGCTGCTATGCTCTTTATTTGTTGCATTTCTATTTGTTTCATAGCATTGACAGACTTTGTACCCGATCAAGTGCAAGCAAGAAAGTGCATTTTGGAGGTGGTTCTTGCAAACTTCAAAAGAACTTGCAATGGATGTGTCAACCAATTCGCTTGACTTGTTGTAGGAGTATTCTTGTGCGAAAACAGTGATATATGAGCCTCGGATCACGATTCGCACTTGGAAACATGCTCGGCATCTCCTTCTAGTCGCACTTTTTTTGAACACATTTGGGGTGTTTGTTATTATCTGCACATTATTGTTATCATTTCACTTCCTCAGTAAGACAGGCCATCTTTCTCACAAAAACACGTTCCATGCAAAGACGATATCTGATTTCACTTTGCATACAGGCAAATTTCGAAACTTGGGTTGGGACTACAAATGTTTTTGCGCACAGATTTCAATTCCAATGGCCACAATGGTTACCCCGAACTGTGGATTTGTGACGATATGGTTGGCGATGTCATATCCGATTAACCAAGGTGTGAAAGTTATGCAGTGATTTCGTGATTCCATCGTACGAAAACATAGAAAGTTTATTGGAGAAGGATTCGCATATGTGCTACATGTGAATGATTGAATTTGGAAACAATGAATTTAAGCTGATTTCTTTTTAGGTACTGGAAATCTGTGTCTCGGTTTCGCAACACTTTCTCAGACATTCGCGGTTGACAACCGCCGGTGAAAGGGAGTTCGACTCATTGAAAACATGCGGTACACATCCGTTTGTTTCGGGACAATCCGGCTATTGGTTCGGGACAAGACTGCCGGAGAAACGCCGGTCGAACAGGTTTCACCTGCGTTTCGTTCGGGATTTGCCTGCAGCACATGTTCGGGTCGAATGCAGGTGAAACGCCGGTGAAATGCAGGAGTCCCGAACCGACCATGGGGCATGGAATTAGCCGTAGAGCGCACTTGATATTGTTCAAATTTCCGGTATACACTGTATACTATGTAAATAACAAAGACTGAATCGACAGAGATTTATTCATCAACACAACGACAAAACCATAACAAATGATAAGAAAACTCGTAACAACAAAATCGCAGCAGCAAAATTATATATTCCTGAGCAAAAAGAGAAAAATCTAGTGTCAAGAACAGAATCGCAACAAGAAAATCATACATAACATATGTGAGCAAAAACACAAAAAAGGAACCAATCTTCCTCAGGCGACTCCCGGACTTCCGTTTTCTCGATCGTTGTCCCTTCTTGCGTCGTTATTACTCTTTTTTTCTGAAATTGAAAAAGAACGAATGACATTACAGCTGTGAATAGAGAAACTTACCTTGGGCGACATGAGCGTCAGGCGTGCTGTATCGAATTCATATTGACGAATGTCGGCTCTGAAAACAAACGCGGACGTTAGCACCCTCCACAGGAATTTTTTACACCCACCCGGGCGAGACCAGAGTAAGATAAAGCATGAAATACTTACAATGCTCTGCAGAGGGCTTCGCGTGCATGCTCCAGTCTGTTCGCGCTTCGGATAGCGCATCGAACCTTTTTCTTCTTTGAGACTCCGTCTCGCCCAAATCAGCCCAGTACCTGAAACGGCAATAGATATCTTCTGTCATTTACGTTGTGAAAACTATCTTCCGTGAATTCTTGCGCAATCTGCAAATCTGATGAGGAAGACCGACTCTAATATAATTTAGAATGCAGCATTAGGCTAACCAAAAAGAAAAACAACCAGCAAAACCTAGTAAGTCCAAGAACAGGAGGAAATTTGTAAGCCTACAAAAATCTAGCAAAACTAAAAATCAAAAAAATGTACCACTATGACCCATACAAACTATTTACATGGTCGGCATTATGGTTGAACTTTATGTATCGTTCCATTCTAATAACCACTTTTTAAATACAAACCCGTAATCTACGCTGTGCTAAAACATCACTCATTTATGCATTGACTTGCGCAAACATGACAAGATTTGGTACAAAAACTCTGTTTACATTGAGCAAGTCCTTTACAATTGATGAACTGAGTCAAACTGACCAAACTTCATTCTCCTTTAGTTCGTGGATTATAGGAAGCTGAGCCTCGTCATCTTTCGGCTTGTTCTCTCCACCAACTATCTTCCGTCGCTGAAAATTGCATATAATCGCAGGCGCACGACTAAGGTAGGTGCCAGAGTAAGCGAATATTTTTTCAGCTTCGTTCAGCTGCAAAAGGCGCATAGAATTAACGTTGATTCTGCGCGGGACCTGCAGCTGAATCAGGCCTTGGCAGCAGTAGAGATTATGCAGCAGACATCGCGCCTTCTGCAGCTAAACGAAGCTCAACAAAATATTCGCTTACTCTGGCACCTACCTAATACGCATATACGCGTGGATGGGGGGGGGACTCTTATCGGCCATTCATAACACGCAAAGACTGGGCGCCGTTGCGTCCGACCAATATAGCACGTGCGAAGGAGAGGCAGAAGATTGTAAGAGAAGCGAAAGAGGCTCGATCATAGAGACGCCGATATGTCCGCAGTCTTTGCGCGCAATAAATCGCCTATACCTGCTAGTAAAGTTTATTAAATCGCTTTCAAATTCCTTTTGAAACTAATGAACATGTTCGTAGAACTTCGCTTCATCTTGAAATGAATTGAGAGAGCAGGCGTTTGGTTTTGCTTTTCGACTTACTTCAATGCCATCGAGCCGCACTTTTTCGAGAGCGCAAACGTGCTTTTCAACAGTAAGCGGAAAAGCTCCAATGTAATCTGGGACGCCCGAGTCTCCACCGTTCTTGAGAAGATCGGCAAGATTACGTTTATCGCCCTTCATTTTATTATCTGGACAATTGTGCAACTACCTTCAGCAAGCAGCAGAACGAGAGTGATGAAATGTGAATACATTCGGAGAAACGGACAATTTTACGGAAAATTGTCACAAAATGTACGGGCGGCAAAGCCATTGCGAAATAAAAGGTTATTCTAAAGGTTTATGATGGCTGTGCACTTCACATGAATGAGCTATGATAAATAATATGCGAGAAAAAGTATGCATATATGAACTATATAATAGTTACGGTGAGTGAACTGTGCTTTCAAATAAACGAACATCTCTCTTTTGAAAAGAAAAAGAGGATAATCAAACCAAATAGAGTGAAAAATGGTTCAAACTTTTAGTAACTCACTAAAAAGGAGAGCACCTACTCGAAGCAGCCCACCTCTGCAGATAGTATTTCATGCCCACACTTGAAGATGATGAGAGGTAGAACCGGAGAGAAACAGCAATAACAAGAACCAAAAAAGTAAGACCTGGATGATGATCTGCAATGCATGAGCCGGCTATCCTCACTGCATGCAGGAATGAAAATGAGTTTGATCGCGAATGATGGCGTCCCTCCGATACCTTTCGGCACTTGTCAAGCACGTCCGGTTCAACCCGAACGAGTCAAAAGGCCGATCGATTGTATTGATACGCGTCGGAACAATCCCGACGCAATTGCCGGTGAAGTCGGGACAACGGCAGGACACAACTTTGTCCCGAAACAAACCGAAAGTGGGCGGATCTCCGGCGGTCGTCAACCGCAAATGTCTGAGTTATTGTCTCATAGCTCCTCTTTCTCTTCTCAGACAATCACAGGCTCTCAGCCGGCAGCCACAAAGCCACCGCGAAAACCCACCAAAAGCGCTGTGGCTTTATCGCGGCCACTTTCGCTTCCCGCTGAAGCCCTCATAGCAGTCCGCCCGCTGCCAGTTTTAGCCTCCCGCTCAGTGCCATATTTGTAGCCCGCTCGCTTCTACAGTTCTCAGCGGGAAGCGGCAGCTCAGACAATTGCTGGGGGCAGGCGGGCACCGGAGAAATAGATTGCTGATTTCTCGCACGCCGCTCGCGGATTTTTCGGAAAGCAATTAGGACTTTTCGGAAGACCGCTTGCTGAGCCAGCGGATTTTTGAGAGACCGCTTGTTGAATTTTTTTTCGCTCTTATCTTTTGCAGATAAATTGCTGAATCTCTGAAGAATCGAGAACTCAGCAAGCGGTCTTCCGAAAAGTCCTGATTGCTTTCCAAAAAATCCGCGAGCGGGGTGCGAGAGATCAGCAATCTATTTTTCCGGTGCCCGCTTGCCCCCGGCCATTGTCTGAGAGTGAGGCGATAGCACGGAGCTTTTGGTGGGTTTTCGCGGTGGCTTTGTGGCTGCCGGCTGGAAATCTTGTCTGTGTAGCTTCTTGTTATGCTTGGACTACAACGCTGTAACTTCAATTAATTCATTATAACGATGACAAGTAACAATGAAGAACATAACCATCTGGAGATATGACCACATGGAGAAATAAATATGGAATGAATGAAAGAGATGCTATGGCATCATACGCACCGTTACAGTCCAGATCAAATTAAATCATCACCAGATTTTCATCTGATGATGATTTGACTTGATCTGAAGTGTATCGGTGCATATGATGCCATAGCATATTATATATCAGATCAATTCAATCAAACTTCAGATCACTTCAGATTGAGGCAGATTGAGCAGGCGGAAGGCAGATATTACGCGTAGAGAGCATCAGCTGTGTTAAAATTGTAAAGGCATATAATATGGAATGAGATAGAATGAGATGAGATAGACAATTACAAGTATTGTTATGCAATGAGATAGACGTGTACCGGCAAAGTTCAGATCAGTTATGAGAATATGAATCAGAGAGATATCGTAAGATTATAATCATCCATAGATTCTATTATCAAGCATGACTTGATTACAGTTTCCTTGGCTTCAAGCTGTGCACGTATTGTTGCGACATTGTCAGTCACATACTAATAATAAAGCGTTGACGAGAGTTTCAACCAAGAGTCAAATTTCTTTCTGGGAGGGGAAACCTAACCAAAAACTACCGAATTAGACTTATCAAAATGACTTAGAACGCGATTTTCTCCAATTGCCGTAATGTTTCTCATAATAAACATATGAATTCCTATTTTGGTCGTGATTGGTTCATTATGATTACTGAGCTTTAAGTTCGAGTACTTTTTGAAATCTCAGTCACAGCGTAAGCAATGCGAATCACTTGAATTCCCTGCTTGTCGAGATACAAACTCAGTAAGGCATCTTTTGCGATGTCTGTGCATCACAGCAGCTACGCATGTACGCTATGCAAGAGGGCTAGGATAAGAAGGGATATTCCACCTTCCTAGGAACGGCGTTTGAGCCAGTCAGAAAAGAATAAACATGCAGCTCAATGACGAAAGACTAAAATAAAACAAGCAAATATCATAAAAAATATGGTTTTTATATTGATTGGAGCCAATAAAAGTGATATTACATGAGCCTAAGAAGACAAGTAAAGAGAATACAGCGCGAGTAACATTGTAATTTATTGAAAACAAAGATTAGGCAACAGGGTATGAAAAAATGACGCAAGCCTAAACTGCCAATCTCGTTTGCCTGCACATCTAACTTTTCTGGTGCGATCAATAATGTCTCGAGAGGGCAACGATATGGCTTCCAGTTGGCAGCCACAATACAGCGTTATGAATTAAGGCTGCCTTCTCATAGCATTGATGCGGCCCGCTGACAGAAATCCTGTATTCGCATCCCCATCGTTTCACGGTCGCTGCCAGCTTAATGGAGTCGCTGCCTCATCGTCGACTTTTGACTGCTTTTGTAGGAATGAATGCGCTCTGCAGCTATTTTCTGACTCATGGAAGATTATAGCTGCCCGCTGGTAGCCCGTCGCTGCCCGCTCACCGTCATTCCTACAATGTTGTCGCCCGCTCACTGCCACTTTTGCAGTATCGCCGCCCGCTTAGTGAAACTGCTATTTATCGCCGTCTCACCATAGCCTTTGATTGTCTGAGTTATTCTTTGCAACGATCCATACCGCACTTATACAATTAATAAATTCAAATGTGGTTAGTTTCCGAACATACCTATGAATGATGAGTTTCCTTATTTGTTGAGACTACTTTTAGTGTTTGCAAGAATTAGGAAAACGCAGATTGTAGATGTCACTACACTCACGCACTCAAGCACACCTCTGTGATCTAGTAGTCACTATTCCATGCCTATTTTATGTATGTATGGTTCGTATGGTTTTTCTTTGCTAAATTGTAAAGCTCTCACTAGCGGACGACATTTTGTAGGTAGTACAGATTTTTGCTGTCACGTTTGTACTCTAATAAAACGAATGATTGGAGAATTTGTAAAATCAAAGAAGAAATACCCCACTACTCCAACATTTCTAAATTACATGTTAGCGCTAAATCTGAAGCAGAACAAACTTAGCAGGGGAGTATGAATCTATCTGCATGTCTTGCGCTCATACTTAATCAATTTCAGTGATTTAGGGAATCTCTTTGAAAGTGTGCCTCAAGCCAATTTTTTCGAACCATGCCCCCCACATCCAAGAAAAACCTTCACTATTGACAGCTATAGCTATTGACATTATTCTATATCATAACCGTATCAAATAAAACGTTCAATATTCAGCTGTTCGTTCCTAAAAGTTTTGAATTTTTAAATAGAAAAACTTAATTGTCGAAAAGCAATAAGGAACAATGATTAGTGCATGTAAAGGAGGGCGCCACGCCCTCTTTTTCTAGATTTTAGGGGTCATGGGCCCGCAAAAGTTTTGAGAAGCACATCAAAATTTTTTCGGAGTGCTTGGCTAACGCCAGGCACCTTTATTTGAAATTAAATTGCCTCCCTCTCCCCCCCCCCCCCCGGACAAAAATCCTGCGACCGCCATTGATTATACGGATGTCTATTGTAGGGAATGTATGCGTGGACAACGATTTCCATCAAGTTTGAAGCCAACACATAAGTTTTCCAGAAGCTCGTTCCGTTTTTCGATTTGTCATAAAAACACGTGTAAAAAGAAGAGCACATGTTTTGAGAACTATTGGATACAGCTTTTTTCCTCTCTTCAATAATTTTGTTTCTGAACCGTTTACTTCTGTGCTCACAAAATAATCAACAAATTTCCGAACTGGTTTTTGTTACACCCAAGTTTGGCAAACAAATTACTTAGCAAACGCCACTTTTACATTGCAAATGAGCATTCACCGCTTCGAGACATCGAATATTCTTACGGGTACAGCCATAAGTTCGAAAATTCACAGTTCAAATGATTTCATCTCTAAATCTTCATACATCGGGAAGAAAAATGCCTATTAAAAAAGGAGTAGAGGTTCGTCGAAGAGTGCCCGAGTTGCTTGTGGTTGATGCTCTGCAAGGTTTGGCTTAGAAAATTGAAATTTGTAAATATCAGAAAAATAATTTTAGTGATTTTGGGAAGCCATCTGGAGATGCCAAAAAATTCTAGCGTTGCACTTTGTTTCCTCTAGCCAGCTGTTGTCAAAACGCAATAGAAACTCTGACAAATTGCCAAACTTGGGCATGGTAAGAAAAATGGGGTAAAATTTCTTGGTATGAGAAAAGTTATCTTGGTATGAGAAGAGCAAATAACCTTTGTGCCCGTCAGCTTCGGACGCTTTGGAGTCTTTGATCCTCGG
The DNA here is from genome assembly GCA_958299035.1 of Cylicocyclus nassatus. Lineage (NCBI taxonomy): Eukaryota > Metazoa > Nematoda > Chromadorea > Rhabditida > Strongylidae > Cylicocyclus > Cylicocyclus nassatus. Next base: position 75,306,040 of record CATQJL010000305.1, on the reverse strand, counting down.
TAGAAGCACAGGAGACAGGATAAATAGAAAAAGAGGCAATGAGTGAACAATTGAACTGAGTGAGACGACTCAATTCCTGCGCACTCTGAGGTTGCGATCGACTACGCAACGCAGATCACTATGAGGAACCACTAATTGTTTACAATCACAGCAGTATCAAAACGCGACTGCTGGAAAGAAAACGAAAAACTGCGTCGAATAATTTTCAAAGTGTTCGCTTATCTTTGCCCTACGCGTTTTTATGATAGCTTCAAACGGAAGGAACTTACGGAACGACCTAATATGTGTATACACGCCTGAGCGAGCTAAAGTGGAAACGCGTAGTTTTTATGGCAGACCACTAGCCACTACTAAGCCCTTTAAATTTGGATGAGAGATTAAAGCGAAAAACTTAATTCATCCAAATATACGATTACGGTTGCCAAATGATTATCATTTACAGGAAGGTACAACAATTGAGACACATTAGATACTAAAACCTTGCTTCCTACTAATTCACAATGAACTCCAATGTTATCAGATGTCAAAAAGTTCTCAAGCGAAAGCTAGCTGACAAGAACCCGATAGATTTTCTTTAGGGGGAAGCAAGATCAAAAATTAATGTTAGTACAAAAACCTCGTAATTAGATTTTTTGGCAATATTCAGTAGCTTCTTTTAGCTTTGGATTTCACAAGAATCGGAATTTCGACGGATATTCACATGCCGTTCAAAGCTTACTTTATTCTTTAAATGGTACCGGCACTCGTTTGTGGCGCGCTCAACCTACTGTAGATTGCTGGTATCATTGAACGCGTCGGAGCAGTCGTCGTTATGCAAACAAATGGTGGCACAACATGTTGAAGATGTTTACGGAGCTAAGGAAAGAGTTTTTAGGCTAAGATTATGCTTGATTTTGAAAGGGCTTCTATCGGTGCGCCGCATAGATTTTACCGAATGCTCTTGTGGATAGTTGCGCGTTCACTCCGTAGTTCTGGAACAGAAAGAAAGCTCATTCGGTCTCCGGAGTGCTTGCTAACACAGCCAGGAAAGAACATGTGCATCGAACTAATATATTCATTTCTACAAACAGCCACGGAAAAACAATATAGTGGAATTATAGTGGTGAAGAACTGTGAATTATAGGGCGAAGGGATGCAGGAAAAACTTCTAGAACCTCATTAGAATGAAGTCTAGAATTATGCAGTGATGACTCAGTTTGTCATTAGCGGCACTTGACTTCTCAGCTTTACAAAATTTTGTGTTTGACATCCATAAGCAATTCTTCAGGTTTCGACTGCGTTTTTGTGGTTCGCAATTCGTTTGCAAATGCTGAACCAAATATTATTTTCAAATTTTGTTGGCTTGGCAAGTGTTGACTTGTGATAATCCAAGAAAACAGCGCCATCCAATACTAGAACCATGCCTAAAGAGCAGAAAGCTTGATGGGCCGGTACGACGATGGATTTTGAAATGTTGAAAAAAGCAGTTGAAGAGATTTGCAAGAGGAAGTAGCAAACATTACAGGGCTGCATCCGCAAATCAGTCAAAATACAAAAATTGAAATGTATCAATACCGATGTTCAGTCAAAATCAAACAAGAATTTCTCTTGGAGTTGGGATTCCTCTGATTTTCTGCAAAATGCCAATATTTCCGAATTGTAGAAGGCAAAATGTTGGGTAACTTGTGAGCTGTTCGACTGATGAGCGTAGGGTTCGCCAGCTCTTCAAACCTTTCTTGTGCAATCAGTCTACATTATTAATCTTAATCTATTAATCTTTACAGACTAAAAAGGTGTTAAGCGTATCCTGGAACTATGTAGCGGAAAATGAATAAAAACGACTCGTCTATCACTGCGGAAATCCTGCCGTTCGAAGCACTGTGTGAGCTATAGATGGCAGATAGACTGCCTTCGTCTATAAACTTCTCCCTTATGGCTGGATTCAACTCATCTGGAAGTTCGGGACAGTTCCAGCACAGTTCTCGCATTGTGCTGGAACTGTTCCGGAACTGTGCTGCATGCGCTGCAGCCGCCCGGATGCGGTTTGAGCTGGCGCGAAATAGCAGTTTTCAATTTTCTTAAAGGGGTTTGATTGTATATTTTACCCATTTTCGTCTCATTCTACCACCTTGCTTCTTCTTGTAATGAAGAGAATTCCGAATTCGGAGTACAGAATAATGCTTTCCCATGTTTTGTCGTGCGCAAAAGATGTATCTTCCTTCGCGCATCCCTTCTCCTTCGTGGATTCTATGTAGATCATTTTTTTGACTCCGGAATGTCGCTGCGTCCTCGATATCACGAGCTGCCTTCAGAGAAGACTGATATCATTACGATTGCGAAGATCGCGAACTTTTCTTTGTGTTTTGACGAAATTTGGTTTTTGGGCGTTTCAGCCCCACTTCTTCTCTCGACTCATACTGCTTGCACGTTCGTTCCCGATTACCTGGCGCTTTTGAAGAAAGAAACTCCGAAGCTGGAGAAATGTACGCGGATGGAAGCGGTATCAGTTTGTGACAGCTTTCAGCATGATGTACAGGCAAAGTAGCGCTCATTTTTGTACACTCTCTAAGTTTGGAGCTCCATTCACGAGAGCATGCGGTACAGAGGGCGAAATGAGCAAAATATAGCATGAAAACCTTATGTGTCTTCGACTTTTCAGACTCTGAAGAAGGCGAGTTCGCCGAAACGTTAATCTGTATTTTATTCTGTGCGATAAATCTGTACCAATCTTGGACTACGCTCAAGCAACCAATGAGAAGCATGAAAACCGTTGACGAAAATCGAAAATTGCTATTTCGCGCTGCTCAAAAGCGCATGCGAGCGGCTGCAGCACATGCAGCACAGTTCTGGATCAGTTCCAGCACAGTGCGAGAACGGTGCTGGAACTGTCCCGAACTTCCAGATAAGAATCCGGCCATAAGGGAGAAGTTTATAGACGAAGGCAACTGTTATATAGCTTTCAGATCAGTATGAACCCAGCCTATAAAGTATAGCTCACTTGTCCACCTCTGACACATGCAATCGTACTGTCACATTCCTTCGGCGCTACACTTCATAAGGCGGTGGTGTAAGCAATGCCTCCACCTCTGTTTTTGAAATTTTGCTCATTGAATTAGGAAAAAGGTGGAATCTCAGGGAGAAGAGACATTTGATAGCTTGGCGTCGCGGGTGAGCTTTGCCGTTTTCAGCTCCCCCGAGGATGACAAACGTGCCGAAACTTACTAATTCGAATAGATCCCACCGTAACAAACCCGTTCGGCAGGAGTAGCAGATATTTACAATGCGCAGGTTTGAAGAAACTGATTGGAGACAGAAAAATAATAAAAGTTTTTCGATAAAGGTTCCTACCAATTCAATATTTTGCTATCACCCTCCAATATTCGCCTGACAGTGTGCTCCCTGTGCCAAGCGCTGCAGCTGGGTGAAGGACCCATATGTCGCCGAATGTGGGAGGGACCCGCGCGGAATTCGTGGCCGCACGGCTTAAAGGCAATGGCTCGGCAAATCTTAACCTAGAGAAATTCTTGCTTACCTGGGGTTTTCCAATGCGCTGATCCCGAAAATCCACTTGGGAGAGCTCAAAAATGGCAAAAACGAACGTTTTCCAATGCGCTTTGCTTTGAAATTGGACGAGTGCGGCACGGCTAAAGACGCCGAATCGTTACGGGACCCTGACTATAGCATTGCGGCGGACAGCCTCCAACGGTGAGAAAAGCGTTGTCAACTCGTCCGAGTGCGTGTACGCGTGTAAGTTTAAGAGCAGTTTTCTCGGCGGTGAAAGCATGTTATGCGACCGCCGAATTGTACTGTTTTCGTATTTGGGTGATAAGCAACCTAGCGCGTCAAAATCTTATGTTGCTGAATTTTGCCGATCCACTGCCTTTAAACAAAAGAAGTCTCCTTCGTTTACCGTAATGTTGCCAAACTGTCTTTATGATTATAATTATTTTATGTTTTGCTAATAATCGGCGCTCCCTGTTTTCTTATAGAAATGTAGGTAAAGAATACTACTTTGAACTTGAAAGTGGTAAAATAGACTAAATTGCTTGACTATATTTTTAGCGCCCCTAACATCCATACCTCTGATGCCCACCATTTTAAATGAAAGGGAAAGTATAAAGTATAAAAGTATAAAAAATATTTTGGTGCGGGTAATGGTCTGCATTCTTTTTAACCTTTCGGACCTCGTGTTCAGAGGCCTGCTGTACTGGCGCAAGAGTATATTTTTAGTGCTCATTGCTACAGATCTGTTCACATAACCTTTGCCTTCCACGTGTATAAAACCGCATTTTTGTTTTTCTGTTGGTAAAACAAGCATTTTTGTAAACGAGTACTTGAAACTAATCAGGTTGCTCCGAAGTCAGCACCGTGTTAGTAATCTTATATATAAAGCTGAATGTCTGTTTGTCTGTCTGTATGTCTATATGTCTGTCTGTCTGTACGTATGTTCCGAATAGAAAATTCCATTTCTGAACCGATCCAGACCGAACTTGGCACACATACACTACGGGCCCCGGCGGGTGTCATAGGCTACTTTTCGTCATCGATCGATATCGATTTTATCGATTTTTATCGATTTCTTTGCTGAGTTCACCTACGGGGCTGGGAGTTGGCACAGGGGAGGTAATCGAGCATGGGGATTCCGAATACAGTATTGGTTTTTGGGATTATCGATTACTTTTATCGATTTTATCGATTTTTTTTGCAAAGTTTGAGCTAGGGGGCTGGGAGTTGGCACAGGGGGGTAATCGAGCATGCTGATCATTCCCAAGGGGGGTGATCAGCATGCTCGATTACACCCCTGTGCCAAATTCCAGCCCCCTAGCTCAAATTTTCAAAAATCGATAAAATCGATAAAGTAATGGACGATCTTGAAAAATATTGTATTAGTAATCTGCATGCTCGATCACCCCCCCCCCCCTCTGCAAACTCCCAGCCCCGCAGGTCAAACTTTACAAAAAAATCGATAAAATCGATAAAAGTAATGGAAGATCCTGAAAACTAATATTGTGTTCGTAATCAGCACGCTCGATTACCCCCTGTGCAAAATCCCAGCCCCGTAGCTCAAACTTTGCAAAAATCGATAAAATCGATAAAAGTAATCGATAATCCTGAAAACCAATATTGTATTCGGAATCCCCATGCTCGATTACCCCCCTGTGCCAACTCCCAGCCCCGTAGGTGAACTCAGCAAAAAAATCGATAAAAATCGATAAAATCGACATCGATCGATAACGAAAAGTGGACTGTGACACCCGCCGGGGCCCGAAGTGTATGTGTGCCAAGTTTGGTCCGGATACGGCGGAGCCGGGTAAGCCAGCTAGTCTCGTATATTAGCCACAAAGTATCCTTATTATTATCGAAACGAGTACAATGTTGTGCAAGTGTAGCTGCTAACAGTTTGCTGGTTCACAGGTCACAGATCATTTTAAAAAATTTGAAAAATAAAAAAACGAAGAACCGGAAAACTAAAAAATCAAAAGGAAATAGAGTAGATGATCGAAAAGACTCCAAACTTCGTTATAATGTTATTCATATGGTTATAATTGGAAAGAATACGAATGGGGCTTCCGTTCTCACAGGAAAAAGTCCAGGTCCGAAAAGGTTAAACTCGTTGCTAGGGTAAAGAGTGTACTTTCCAATTCCTAACGCTGTGCGCTCGTTTCCTTTCTATACAAGCCAAGGTTTTCTCTTACTTAGAAGTTGTTGTTCGTGCTAGTTTTACGGAGATGTTTCTGATAAGGGGACTGTACGTAGTAGACAGCTTACTTTAAGCTGATTAAGAAAGGCTATCATCAATTTTTTCTGGCAGAATAACATCTTATCTCACTTTCAACGCGACTTTACATCTGAGCTCATTGTTACCGAAACTATCTCATCTTCACAAAACACATCTATTAAGAAGAAAGCTTCGCTCGTGCTACACTGCTTTGATTATCGCTCAGACCTTAAAAGGTCACTTCTTAATTTGATATTGACATTGTTTGGAAATCTTATAAGCACGTACTTGCAGCAAGTACTTCAAATCAGCAATCTGCGGAACATTCACAGCACTAAGTGGGAAAATGTTGGTATTGATACTAATGACTTTGCCTGGTGCCTCAGTTAATGTAGAAGGAATTCTGCAAGACGCCGATCTATTGCTTTATTATACCCTTCAGGAACATCAAAAAATACTGAAGATTTTCTTCTATTGCATAATCCACAAATTCTGATCTCTCCATAGAAAATAAACCTTTTCCTTTCCTTTCACATGGTCATCATGAAAGTATTTTTGAATCTTCAAATTTGAAAGTCTAGTCAAAGTGCTCAATCAAAATAAACGCCCATAGGGAGAAGAATACCGATAATAACTCTGTGTTCATAGTGAATACTTATCTACAAATCGCTTGCTCTTTCAGCTGCGATTAGTCCTCAAAGGCAGTGTCTCGACAAAATTTCGCTCTGCGGTTTTTCACGTTCGAGCCTTCTCGCTATGCCGAACCCATATCTGGTCTTTGTAGAGTTTAAAACTGGTAAAAATGGCTTTTTTTGAAGTTATCTCTTGCGCCTTTGCTGTTAAACACGCGTAAGTGGGAAGGGTCTGGAACGAATAGACGAAATCCGGAAGACTTTGGAACGGGTTTCAGGCTTCCCAGAAGCGCTTTTCGCTCCAAACTTCACTGACGGGGAGGGGGGATGGGAGGGGGGGGGGGGGGTCTGCCGTTGCACTGCTGTAAAATGCCACTACCCATCATTTTGCTGGAACGCTTTATCTTTATTTTAATTTTTACACTCAAGGTCTACCATTCTAACTACGACATACTGTTATTATGGAGCCAGTTGTTCTAAGCACTCAAAGAACAAGACTCTAAGGTACTACCGGTAAGTTCCATTTACCCCAAAGTTACTCATAACTTCTTGTAGGCACGTTTTCAGCTGATCTGAATAACAGATTTGATTTAGTGTTTTATACTGAACCTGCCCATAGGCTTTTTTCGATGAGTCGGATCAAATCCACCCTTGCTGGTAATTTGGGAGAAATGGGTAAAATTTGAAGAAATATTATAACTTCTTCGTATAACCACTCTCTCTGAGAAATGACTTCATAAAAAAGTCAAAAGTTTATGCAAAGAAACATCAAATCTTCGCTGACGCAAAGACCACATGGTTGGTTTATAAAAGTCTATCCTTACTGTCAACACGGATTAGTCATTCTTTCATGATCGCTGGTGCAGTGGTTTAGCGATTCTCATTGATCGCACGATCCACGATAATTGAAGGCTCAAAAAATGTTTCGTTCTTTCGCCTGACTAAGCCAAACTAAGCACTGTCATCAGCTTTATTCGCTAATGTTCCCCTCCTTTAGTTTCGCCAGAGCCTGAGATGGAGAACAAGTAAGATTGGTCTTTCCAAACGCTTTATATTTGCGAGTCAGTCGCCCTCCCCCCCCCACCCCGAAGAATGAGGCGCGAATTTTTAAAATGTACTTACGTAGGTTATAAAAATGTGTAAGTGACTTGCATATTCTTATAAATGATTAAAATAATTTTTCAAATTTTTTAAAATTTAAGTTAGCCTTGTAAAAAAATCTCTCGGGAACGTGGTTGTCGCCACGCCCCCTTTTTCTAGATTTTGAGGGTCATGGGCCCGCCAAACAGAAGCAGCTCAAAAAAAATTTTCAGAGTGCATGCATTTCTCCTTTCTGTTCATCTTGGGATTTTTAGTGGAATTCCAGCACGGTTTCAACAAGGGAAGGATCCTAAGATGTCGTGGAGATTTGGAAATGAAAAGAAATCATTAGAAACGTTTTCTTGAGTTATCCAAATCTAACTTCCATATCTGCCGCGCGGTTGTATAGAAGAAGTTATGAGCGTATGAATGTCCGAATTTAGCAAACATTCGATACCACAACTTTAGGAAGTAGGTTTCAAAAAACACTCTTTCATTGCCAGGCACGTGTCCAGTTTCTATCAACACACTCAAACCTTTGCTAATTGCACCCCAATGCTAGTGCACATTATGCATTAGTACCCTAGTAACTTCACACCTTCAATCGCTCATGTCTTCTTCTAAAGAATCGTGCAACAGATTTGGAAGGTGGGTCTGGGATCAGCTTAGCAAGACAAATCTAGTGACATGCACTTCGCTCCAGATCCCCGCAACGATTTGTGATCCTTCTCTTGTAAGGTTTTCTAGATGCCACTTCAGATTCTGGTGACAGAATTGACACACAGATATCAAATTCTGCATTTCACTGGCGCAACTCCCGATGCGTGCCTAGAGCAGTAGATAATTTGCCTTTGATCCATCCACTTGTTTCTTTATCCTTATGCATAGTGACCTGCCTACTTCGACAATGTACCTTTTGATTCAACGGGACTGGCGGCTGGAAAGCCTGTGCCCGCGCGCGCGGCGAAGTCTGCGTCTTTTTCGCAAACGTGCTCTCTGATCATTCTCTAGCCTTGATTAGACCACGAAGCCCCGCCTTCCAGCCCCCAATCCCGTTGAATCAAAGGTTACTCGTCCCACATACAGATTATAAGATAACCAACTCCAGAGCACATGCGGTCTTCTGGGCTGTTTGATGTGCAGGTTATACAGCTGGGTGATGTACGAGTTGGATCGTATAGTGTTGTATGACAAACACGCCTCTTTCAGTCTTTGCCTTCATACTTGACCACAAACAGATCCATAACCGTTCTTCAAAACTCATTTTCTCAAGCAATAACCAGTATTTTGTTGCTTCCGTCACTGTCCGTTTTGATTCTCGCACTTGCGTCAATTTCGGCGTTTTTCATGATGGCCATTAAGAAGATAATGGCCGCATTTCATGCACACACTGACGCTTTTTTCCCTTCAAAATTGCGCTCTTTGATTATGTGTCCACAGGGGATTAGATTTAATTCACTTCAGATAGTTCGTCTAGCATTTCCATACAATTAATAAATCACAGTTTTCGAAAGCTTACTTCAAAACTATGTGATAAAAAACCATTAGAAAATTTTTGAGATTTTCTCGAAAGCGACGAATCAATCATCCTCGATTATCCACTGCGAAACCCCTCTTCTCACCACAATCCCCCCCCCCCCTCCCTCTCTTTCCACAATTGCACAAGAAAATCAAATTTGTCTTGCTCGCTCTAAGTTGGTTGTTGCAAATCGACCATGATATGACTTGTCCTGCATTGCTGAGAATCAATATGTCCAGGAAATTTTCCATTTTCTCAAAGAATATCGTAGCAGTTCGGCAAAACTCAGTGGTCCCCATCTGGACTCGGCGCAGCTGCCACCGGGAAAAAAAGCACAGGGAATATCGTTTGTGTGGCCGAAAAGACACAAAAATTGCAACTTTTCTAGCCGACGTTTCCTTTTTTCAGGGTTTTTTACGTTTAGGGTCAAAGGGGACTTCGTACGAAATTTTCAAGATCCAAGAGAACTTCGTTTTGAAATTTCACTGGTGCCAGCTCGTACCGAGCTCTGGTTCCCATCGTTAATCAAAAAAATTTCGTTAGATATTACAGCTGCGATTGAGATCTCGTGGTGCACTTCCATTTCCCATGCCCTTCAACTTTTTTCATGGCAGGCGAAGTGGATAAAAAAGTGCATTACTAGTGTTCTTATCGAAGTGTCGCTTTTTTAGCCTCAATTCCGCCTTCTTTCTCCACTACGCCATCTTAATAATAACAGGGAATGTCTACTCCGCTTCTCCATTTTCTCTTTAAAAGTTTGGATTGTCTTCATTTTCCTACAAGCCATGCCCAATTTCTAATTGTTTGAATAAGAGAGAAGGAAAGTTTTGAACACCCCCTTTCGTTCCTTACCTTAAACGTAGTAAACTTACTTAGATACTTAGATGGCCCGGCTTCACGTGACGTGCGGGCCCCAGCTCAGAAGTTTCCATTTTTCCCTGTCCCTCGCTTCTGACATCCACGATCTTCTTGGCTGACGTCGGTGGCTGCGTCCACGAGTTCCAGGTGCAAAAATCGTATCCAGCTGATTTCTCAGCTGGTCCATCCGTTCCACGAACACGTCTGCCCATCTCGTTGGAGGTCTTTCTCGGGGACGTTTGGCTTCGCGAGGAATCCACTCCGATGTTCTTAGTGTCCATCTGTCGTCTGTTCTTCTCATTATGTGACCGGCCCATCGGTGTTTGGCTTTCGCGACGTATTCCGCTGGGTCACGAAGACGGGACATTCTTCTCATATCCGTGCTGCGAAGTCCGACTAGATGTTGCTTGCGTCGGGTCATCTTCAGAAGACTGCGCTCGAGCGCTCTGTGGGTGGTCCGTAGAGCTTTCGACGTGGCTACAGTGTCGGCCCAAGTCTCAGCTGCGTAACAGAGCGCCGGGAGAACGGTTGAGTCGAACAGGTGGGCACGAAGCTCCGGGTCCGTCAGTTGGTCGGTGGCTTCCTTCAGGGGCCCGAAGGCGGCCCAGGCTGCTCTTCTTCTCCTGTTGAGTTCTTCCCTCAAGTCGTTCTCCATGTTCATCGAACGTCCGAGATACACGTAGGAAGACGTCTCCATAATCGGGGTGCCTTCCAATTCCATTTCTGCATCTTCGCAAAGGGCGTTCTTCATAAACTGAGTCTTCTTCCGATTTATTCGCAGTCCGATCTTCTTCCCTACTTCGTTTAGTTCCTTCAGCATCGTCTCTGCTTCGGTGATACTGCTCGAGAAGAGAACGATGTTGTCCGCAAAACGAAGGTTGGACAGGAATCTCCCATCAACTCGTATGCCTCTCTCGTCCCAGTCCAGTGACTTCATCACCCACTGCAAGGCCGCGGTGAACAGCTTCGGCGAGATTGTGTCGCCTTGTCGGACCCCCTTCCCGATTGGTATGGTCAGGGGGCGATGGAATAGCTGCATCGTCGTTGTACAGTCCTTGTAGCAGTCGGCTAACGTCCTCACGTAAGCTGGGTCCACTCCTTGATCGACTAGCGCAGACAGGATGGCGTTGGTTTCAACGCTGTCGAAGGCTTTCTCGTAGTCGACAAAGGTTAGGACGAGAGGCAGTCGGTACTCCCGGCAGACTTCTATGACCCTCGAAACGGTCTGGATGTGGTCCATGCAGCTGAATCCTTTGCGAAATCCAGCTTGTTCTTGGGGTTGGGCTTCATCCAGTGTCCTTGATATGCGAGCGAGGATAATCTTTGTGAAAAGCTTGTACAGCACACTCAGCAAGCATATTGGACGATAGTTCCGAAGATCCTCCCGTTCACCCTTCTTGAAGAGAAGGACGGTTCTTGACGTTCTCCACTGGTCGGGAATCTTCTCCTTCTGAAGGTAAGATGTCAAATGCGACGCTAGAATCTCGTGTAGACGGTGTCCTCCGGCTCGCAGAAGTTCGACGGAAAGATGATCTGGTCCTGGAGCCGTGGACGTCTTCATGGTCTGTATCGCGATACGCACTTCAGCAGGTAGAATTCGTGGTGGTACTTCTCCAGTGGGAACAACGGGCATCTGCACGGGTGTTGATGAGCGGAAGAGGTTGGTGTAGAAGTTCTTCGCGATAGATTCCATCTTGTATCGGGAAGAAGTCGGAGTCCCGTCTTCGTTCAGTAGTGCAGCCAGCGGTACGTGATATTCGCAGAGGTCCCTTCGGCACTTCTTGAGACTTCGTCTTCTTTCTGCTGCTTCCAGTATCTTGGCTTGCCTGTACTTCCTGAGATCCTCTTGCAAAGCTGTTCTGCAACTGGTGTTGGCAATCAGTCGCTCGAGATGAGTTGCATTCGGATCCTGCCTCAATGATCTTCTTCTTTCGAGCAATTCCTTGGTGGTCTTCGAGATGCGGTCCAAGTTCTTCTCAGAAGTCACTGAGGCGCATTCTCCGCAGGCTCGCAATCCTTTCAGAAGCCGGTCGTAGTCGTACGTTGGGTCCTCCTCGATGGGCCAGTCACAACTTGATATGAGCTCTTCCAGCCTGTTACCGTCATAAACGACTTCCTTCCTTCTCGCGGCACTATGACAGACTTTCTTTTCCAGCCTTTGGCTGAGTCGTATCTTCGCTCGAAGGAGGCGGTGATCGGAGCCACTACAGAAGGATGGAACTACAGAGACATCGAGTAAGCTCCACCTTCGGTTGGTGAGAATGTGGTCGATCTCCGCGTGGGTCGTTCCGTTGGGCGATTCCCATGTCCACCGGCGATGTTCCTTCTTCATAAAGATGGAATTTCCATGGAAAAGTCGTGCGGCGGAGAGAAGCCCAACAAGACGGTTGCCGTTTTCGTTCCGGAGCCCATATCCAAACTTCCCGATCCTATATTCCCTTTCCAGTGGCATCCCGATTTTCGCGTTGAAGTCGCCCACAACAAACTTATAAAAGGACTTCTCGTTGCGGACGACCTCCTCCACATCTTCGTAGAAAGCATCTAGTTCTGATTCGTCAGCTGCTGATGTTGGAGAATAGCAGTTGATGATGCTGATGGTCTTCTGATGTGGAGGTCGTAGTCGTAGGATGCCTAGTCGAGGTGATAGGATCTCGTGCGAATCGACAAGATGGACGATAGATGGGTGGACGACAAAGCCGACGCCTCCCACGTTTCGTGATGGAACCTTTTCACCACGAATGATGAGGGTCCCATCACTCATCTGTCGCACGTCCTTCTTCCTGGACTTCGTTTCCTGCAGAGCAATGATGTGGTAGTTGATGTGCTCTGCAGCGTCGAGAAGAGCGTGGAGGTCGGCGTTTGTGGAGACTGTCCTGGCGTTGTAAGTGCAGAGCATGAGGCAGTCTCCATGGCGTGTCGTCCGGGCAGACGTGTCGTTTTTGTCCAATCCGAAAGGCGCCCTGAGTACCCTGACATCGTTCTTGCTACCACCCGGCGCCGTAGGCGGGATCCGATGTACAGGGTTTTTTCTAAATCTTCTTGCTGTCTGAGTAATAAAATTTGTTCCCCTACAAGAGGTGGCTTACTAGGCCTACTCTTGATTTCCACGGGGTGATCGCTGACCCCGGGCTTGGAGCGGGGAGGGACCGCCTAGCGACCAGAAGAAGCCAGACGGCGGAGAATCTGGCGCGGCCAGTTCTTAGCTAGGCATCCGGCCGAAACCGGAAACGTCGAACTCCTTCACAGCTTGGGAGGCCCTACCAGAGTATACACTCGGCTGTGCATCGCAGTTCGACACCCAGTGTCACCCCCACGCCACGATGAGGCGACCGACCATTGTGGGGGAAACGTAGTAAAAGATCTCAGAACTCTTCCCAGGACTCCTCAGTAAGGAAGAAAACTCCATGAGTCCTGTATAAATATTAAAATAGTTTTAAGATAAAATTTTTGAATATTGTTAAAATAATTGAAGTCTAACAACTTACTTTTGTACACTTCGTCATTTATTACATGTATATATAGTACATTTATAATATAAGAGTTAACAAGTTAAAAGTTTAAGTTAGAAAGGCCACCTGGAATAGTTGAGCAAGTGATTGAATAAAAATTGTTGAAATCTTGGTTTGCGTGAAAGATCTGTAGGAATACCACCAATTCATTTTCTCACTTTTAAAGCACTATGTACAAATTTTTATTTAAATCATGTTACATAAAATTATCATACTAATGTTGTCTTTCTCTGTAAAACCCTAGAAGCAAAGTAACACAATTTTTATTCATGGGGGAGAGGATATAAGGCTGTCAGCCAGTGGCGTACCGAGGGGGGGGCGGGGGGGGGGGGGGCGCGCGCCCCCCCCCCCCCGAGAATGGGTCGCGAAATTTTTGAAGTTACCTATGTGGGTTATAAAAATGTGCAAGTGACTTGTTTATTTTTGTAAATAATTAAAATAATTTTTAAAAATTTTTAAAAATTCAAATTAGCTTTGTAAAAAAATTTTTTTCGGGGGCGTGGCTGTCGCCACGCCCCCTTTTTCTAGATTTTAGGGGTCGGGGACCCGCAAAAGTTTTGAGAAGCACCCCAAAAAAATTTTCGGAGTGCGTGGCTAACGCCACGCACCTTCTTTAGAAAAAATTTTTTGTCGCGCCCCCCCCCCCCGAGCCGAAATCCTGGGTACGCCACTGCTGTCAGCATAATTTTACCTTTACGAACATGCGATACAATAACTACAGAACTTTTGTCTCTAATTTTACCCGTTATTTTTTTCAAATTTCTCTTACCTCTCAATTTTATCTTTGGATTTTTTCCAAGCGCCGAGAACAGCAGTAGTAAAACAAAAGCTTTTAAAACGATTGCAAGTTGGAAATCTGCCAAAAGAATTCTAAAATCTTCCGAAGTTGGATTCTTTATGTGTGACATGGACATATCGGAAGTTTACAATCCTCCATATTTCGGAATTAAGCAAAATATTTTTGAAGTAGTCAACTTCGACTGTGACAGAACTAACGACCTAATATCTCATTTAAGAGTGAACTAAATCAAAAGTATTAGGTTGTAACATAAGTCTTGTTACACTTTAACTTCTAATGGCGATAGGTCATGCACTTCATATTCCTAATAGGGCTTGAGGTACCATTCGATAAAGCAAAGCAAGCTCTAAAAAAGGTACGCAAAAGTTCGCACCAGCTTCGACCCACCGTAAGTTTGCATCAAATCTGCATCCAAGATCTGAGTCGTACTAAAGGCTCAAAAAGTAGCGAAAAATTCATATCTTCGTCCAGAAAAATCATACGGATCCTCAACTTGCTCAAACAAAGTGCACACCATATCAGACGCTCATATGTACCATTCCTTTATATTTTCCTCATCTAGAAATCGAGAAAACGAAAATTTTCATCTTGCAAAAACGAAGCTATGCTGTTTCCGCTTATAAAATTGTACACTACAAGCTCTAAGAAGTATAACCGTAAATTTTCGGCTCTCTAAAGGCCCCAGTTTTCGAAAATTACCGAATTTAGCTCTGCTTTGTCGGGTGTTCCATGCTAATCAAATTTTTCGAAAACTAGGGCTTGTGGAAAGCTAAAAATTTACGGGTACAATTACATGGGTGAAAACAGCACAGTCTTGTTTTTGTTTAAGCGCGAGAATTTTCGTTTGCTCGATTTCTAGATTAGGAGAAAATACAGCAACGGTAGGTTTGAATGTCGATGCCGTGTGCAATTTTTGTGTGCAAGTTGAAGATTCGTAATATTTTTTTAAACAAAGATGTGAATTCTTCCCAATTTTCGAGCCTTCAGTACTACTCAGATTCTGTATGCAAACTTATGGTAGGTCGAAACTGGCGCAAACTTTTGCATACCTTCCTGTACAGCTTGCTTTGCTCCTTCGATTGGTTACCTGGAGTCGTATTCAAAGTACGACGTATGCGACTTATCGCCGTAAAAAGTTAAAGTGTAACAAGACCTATGTTACAACCTAATACAAAACTAAACATCCATTCTGACATTTTACAACTAAATGTTGCCTTGTGACCAATTATTTATAGCGCACTGTCATGATCAGACAAGATAAAAAAATTACAATATGTTTCGCGACTGAATTTATCTGCGCGTTCTTTGTTTACGAGCTACATATGCTGAAATTCTTCATTACATATGCTCAAAAAATG
Organism: Cylicocyclus nassatus; assembly: GCA_958299035.1. Classification (NCBI taxonomy): domain Eukaryota; kingdom Metazoa; phylum Nematoda; class Chromadorea; order Rhabditida; family Strongylidae; genus Cylicocyclus; species Cylicocyclus nassatus. The sequence goes on along the minus strand of CATQJL010000305.1, from coordinate 75,290,587 downwards.
ATTGATCTCTCGAAGGTTATGTAGTGCTTGGCTTTTTTCTATAAATCTTGATGTATCCTCAATAGACTTTCACAGGACTCTTGCAAAAGAAATTTGAACTTTTATTTCTTTCATGAATCTTTATGGACAACACAATAAATATGAACAAAAAATGAAGATTTCTCTAGTACAGCATAGGTCTGGTTTATTTCTAAATTTTATAGCTCGACAATAGTCCATAGCATCCGACATAACTTATTGATCAGGAGTTCCTCTTTAGCCTCTTAAGATCAAATGGACTTTTGTAATTTTCTCGATACCTACGATTCTGAAAATAAAGATGGGGGTAGGCATCACAAGTGCCATAAATCGTAAATTGACGTATGAAAAATGTGATTACATGTAAAATATAAACCTTAGTCATTTTGAAGTGGGGTTTTAGTTTTATTCCAGCTCAAATAGCACTTGATATAATTGTCTGAGTCAAGAGAATGAGCTAAAAGCAAAAACAGACAGAACTTGCGTCAGTACATTCAGTGTAGTCCAATTTGTCCGTGCGTTATTGAAGCTGACTGCTCTTAACGAGGAGTTCGGAAAGAATAGCGAAACGCTTTGAACATTTACGTCATGCTCATTGTTAGAACAGCGGGGCAACGCTATGCATGAATAACTTAGTCGAAGTAGGCTAGTTGCAGCTGGTTGGCTCTCCAACTACATTTTGGAGCTTCTTTTACCATAGTCAGCATTAATTTCAAAATCTTGTGGTTTCGGAAGTAGCAAAAAAATGATTTTGTGAAAAAATTGCTTTTCTAACGATTAAATCTATAATGATATAAGTTGTGCCTAAAAGTTTCCGAAAATTCTCAACTTCTTCCATATTCTAAATTATTTTTAATATTAATATGAATTAGAGAAAGGAAAATGTGCTTTCTATTAATTTTCAAAGCAAAAAAATTGTGAGAATATTGCGGCAATTAAACCTGGTCAAACAAATTATCACAGTGCACTTTTTTTTGTATTCGGCCGTTATAAATCGAATTGTGGTTCCTTTTTCGATTCTGCTTGCAAGGAAGCTTGAAGTTCTAACATATTCTGAATTTATTTTGTTTTATGTAATTTTTTCACTAAGATGAATAGGAAATTATTAATTGTTTCTATAAAAACTTTGATTTTCAGGTTTAATTTTTTTAAATGATGATTTTGCTGGGAATATATTTAGTTTCTATCATTTACGATAAAATACTCCTCATATAATCGGCGAAGAAAGAATGCACACAATGAAAAGTTAAGTTTTTATCATTTATTTTAGCACGAGAGCTAGAATGAAAAAAATTAGCTCGAAATTAGCTCAATTTAGCTCAAATGAATACAACTACAAGATATTACAAAGAATTGCACGACTAAAATTTTTTCTGGATGTTTTTTTTTGAAATTTTCAAGGCAAGATTTATGCTCCCAAACTAGAATTTCTGGCTAACATCGACTCTCAAGAAAACCCGAACTCCTTCTCCCTAATCGATGTCTGCCACAACATGCTCTTTCGCGCCTCATTCGTAAATTATGGATTCCAGCCAAGTTGAGTCGTGAGGGTCGGGCTGTCACAATCTTGTCGCGACGTCCGTGTCACATCCATCTCCATTTTCACTTCTCAAAATCGTGTTACATACGCGTGCTTGCACATTCGAAATGTTGCGCCGCGACCTTGACGCGCGGCAAAGGGCGAAGGGGGGGGGGGGGGGGGAATGATATCGCGGCGCGATCAGGTTCTGGCGATTTTGCGCTTGAGCGAGCTTCATTTTCGTCGATTTTGCTTCTTTTGCGTCTTTTGCGTCTCGAATTTCGCAAATTTCGCGACTCACTTGGAGACTTCCTTTTCGGGGGCCCTCGGGGCGCTTTTCGTTCGCTGATTTGGTGCGCTTCATGGAATTGATCGACATTCCAACAAACTTTCGCCAAAACACGCATGGCTCCATCTCGTCGTTGCCAATTCTTTTTGCATCTAAAGGGGGGGGGCAAAACTACGTAAGCCTCATGTAATGGCTTTCTCGCATTTCCATTTACGTCGGCTACTTCCATTTATTCTGTTGCCCCGGGATATAGCCATTTTCGGCCCCGGTTATGGGTCCAATAACATTTCGGGGACTTTGAAAAAACAGGGTTCACCCTTTCCGACTCATTCTTGTCTTCCTAGTAGTCCACACATTATCGAAAAATGCCATTCTACCGGTTCCGTTGTCCTATTCATGTCTAAATAACCTTGAAATACGCGCGCATCTATCATTCTTGCAGGATCTATTTCTATTTTAGGAGCCTAATTTTGTCTTGATTAAGACCTCTAACGTCATCTAAGACATATTTCTTGCCATTTTAGTAATCACTCTTTCTTGTTCCGTCGGCCTTGAATTTAATCCTTACGCAATGAAGGAAATGTTGAAATTGATGAAAATGCAGCGTGACGTGAGCTATTTGGCGCTTTATTTGGGGTAACAAGAAATTGATGAGAAATGTCTAAAGGGAAGGTCTATCAATTCTGCTGCACCTTAGTTTTGTGTGAAAAGATTATTTTTCTAGAATTTTGCTGGATTGGTGGCTAATGAATCCATATCAATTTTCCCCCAGTTTCTCACAAAATAATGGGGAACTAAAGAAATCATAGTGGGAAAGATCTTTAAAAAAAGGTTAGGTACCCTTTGATTCAACAGGAGAGGCGGCTGGAAGGTAATCGCTCACCTAGCGGCGAAGTCTGCGTCTCTCTCACGAACGTGCTCTTTGATCATTCTCTGGCCTTGATTAGGCCTCGAAACCCGCCTTCCAGCCGCCAGCCCCGTTGAATCAATGGGTATTTCAGTTGTCGTATTTGATGTACCTAGAAACACCTCAATGTCGAATTTTAACCAGAAAAAAACTATAGACATCACATATCTTGCTGTTCAGAATATTATTATATATAGATGTTTTGCAATGAAGTATTTCTACTGATATTCATGTAATCGCAAAATTTCTTTTCTTTTTCTTAAAAATCCAGCTAGACCGAAACTAAACCTGATAAAAATTCATTGCTTTTTGATTTCGTTTCCTGTAATTCTACATTCTTTCTCTGATTTATATCCTTGCTTTTGTGGCATGCCTTAGAGCTTGTTGAATAAATAAATATAAATAAATAACCTTGCGAAGCAAATAAGGACCTTAAAATTGGAATAGGGTTCACAGTTTTGCTTGGCATCTAATCTGAAAGACTTCGAAATGCTATTTAGCCTTATGAGAGAAAAGTTAATTAAGTTTGGCAATAAATCCCCGTCTAAGCAGCTTTCAATCAACTTCATTAGAGTCTGTTGGTGAGTAGAAAAGCTAAAAGTTCCTTCTGATCCGTGCTTCTCTAGTAAGAATGCTGCACTTATTTTTCTCTGCACTTATTTTTGAGATCGTTCCTATAACCTCAAATTTTGAACGTAACAGCAATTTTCCCCCTTGTTGCAACCCTTTTTTCGCAAGAAATGGCCCCCTACAACTTGCATTTCAGTTTACTTGCTTCGTTCCCATGGTAACAAGGTCTCACGAGTTCCATACATTAGTGAGCGTTATTTTAAGGTACTCTTACTAACAGATCATCCCGTAAGAAAATTAATTCAATTTTACCTTCGTGTCTATTTTTATGCGTTTGAAAGTATAATGATTTACCAATGTGAAATTCAAATTTTGATCCGTAAAGTTTTTTGCTAACAGGTTCTATTTTTTTTTGCTAGATTTTTACACTTACTACGCTATAAATTGCTGTTTTTATTGCATGCATATGCTATGAAACTACATATCTTTTGGAAGTAAATATTTAGAACTAATCGAAATAGAAGTGCTTTGTACATATGCTAAGAGCAGTTCTTACAACTAGTTAAATAGATGGGCCACTCGAAATGCATGATGGCATTCTTCGCATTACAAGCTATTTGCAAACCTTCTCGAGCAATAAACTTGTATATATCATGATTTTACAAAGTTCTACGACAATATTTTTGCATTGATAATGGTTCTTGAGTTTTTCTTAAGTTAAAAGCTTATCTCGGAACTTCGAACATCAATTCAATATTGTAGTGCTTTCACTTCATTTCCTACTCCAAAAATTTCAAATTTTGATTTCGTAATTCTCTTTATCACCTCAAATTCTATATATTCATGTCTATTAAAGTTTGTTAGCTCGTTTACACTCATTTGAATTTTATAGCTTGAGAAAATATGCTTTTTGTATCAAGGCTTGCAAGTATTTGCCAATCATATGACTATGTCAGTTTACATTACGTTAGCGAAACATTATGTCAAACAACAATTTTCTATCGATTTCGCCAAAGTAATTACTTTACTTTACAATTACTAAAGTTTCCTATTTCTAACCTATTCCTCTTTGATCGAACTAGCAGCTACTGTTGAAGCATTCCAAATCCATCTTTGATCCAAGTCACTACAGTTTTGACTTGCACTGCATGTCACTAAATCTTCGGCATGTCGTGCGCTGGCACTATTAAGTGGGCAATTTGCCAAGAAATTATTTCAGCTCAATCACACAAGTCAAAATAATGCAAAATTCGTTGTCTCTTCAACTCGCAGCAGAATGCTTGATGCTTCGGGCGTTTATCACGATTGAGCTGATAAAATTTTCTTTTAAAATTTGTCAACACCAATTTTCTCGAAAACAATTTTGTAACACATTGTGTCATGCAAAAGTGCAATGTAAAAATTATCAGATCCCCGAAAAAGCAGCTGTATACATCGTATACCTGTGGGAAATAATGTTCGCCCTTACACTCCATCCTAGCAGTTTGTAGATATAATTTTTCCGGAAGCCGTTCATTTGCTGAAGTTACAATTTTATTTTTATAGATAAACAAGATTGAAACCTATTACATGTTTCCATTTCCTTTTGCGTAGAAAAAATATCAGGAATTCTGAGAATTCTGCACTCCATGAAGTGTTCGCACTCTAATTTGAATTTTATAATTACCGCTATGAACGAGTCAGTGGTGACTTACCAAAACCCCTTTATATAAGAAAATGAAAATTAACTTTCTCTCTTTTTGAAAAGTAAATTGAACTAGAATTGTGTTACCCACATCTGTAAGATCGCATTTGAGAAGGTGATAAATGGATTTCTGTGGTACACATATTAAGTCCGAAGAAAGTTCTTAAGCACTTACTTATGCAAAGTTCTATGGTGATTTATGTCCAATTTAATTATTGAACGTGGGTTGAACTTCAGAAATGTTCAAGTCGATTGACAAGGCCCACACGAGTTTTATTTCCAAAAGGTAGCAATTATTTCTTCTTTCGCTTCGTTTTCAGCAGCGAATACAATCGTATACTTTGTTGTCTTAATTACCGTTGTTTTTCGATATTTGAAAGCACAGCTGCCGTGATTTGATGTTAGTGATATGCACAAGGTTATCGAAAATTTCATATTATTTGAAAAATTTAACTCAATCTATACAAGAAGAAATTTGCTGAGGAAAAAATATTGTAGATGCCAAGTAGAATCAGCCGTAAAATTGTAATAAATCTCAAGATATCCACAATAACGCTAATAGTTTCCATTCAACATCCTCTTTCGACCTAAAACGTTGTCCATTGTGCAACGAAATCTTTGTTCATTAATTCGAAACATTTCAATTTTCTCAGTTATGGAAAACTTTCAACAGAATCTGTTATGATTGTCTTAAGTTGGCGAATTTTTCTGCTGAAAACTGAACTGTGAAAACGGATAATATGAGTGACAATAATAAAGAATCGAAAGATGTTTATTTATTGAAGATGGCGATGTACAACCTTTACAACACTGAATTCTGACTATTTGCCAATCTATGGAACAATTTTTTCAGTTAACAAAGGCGCTTACGTGTAGGTAAAAGACTACAGTAATGCTTGTAATAAAAAATGCATCAAGTAAAAGGTCTTAAGAAAAGCAAGAAATGTGGAAAATTATCAAAAAAATGCAGCGCCTCATGACTGCATTGTCGTCAATGAATTAGAGTAGTAGTTTGCATCAGCATACTAAATCATACCAAAAGAACAATGATGCTGATTTCCACTGGGATTTTCCACTAATGCAATTTTTGGTAATAAAATTCTATAGCTATGTCACAGTGTGTAAGCACCATGTGTTTCATAACATCACAGTGCCAATCATATGTTTTGAATCCGACTTGAAGAAACAGAAATCCTCAGAGCGCTTAGCAAATTTGCCTAATAATTTCTTAAGAGCACATGTGATGGCTTGGTCAGCAATGCGAATAATTCGGCGGTTGTGTTTGTGTCTAAAGTGCTGATGTTTGCCCAGAGCGGCAGGTATCATAACCGACACCGTCGCCAGCTCTGCTATGCGTGTTTTCTCGGCTCTCGGCGCTGTTTCCGACGCAAAATTTCACAGCAAAACATCAAAACAGAAGTTTTCAATGCACAACGTCTGTGTGAAACGACGCACAAATTCTCGAAGGGCAATTGATTTTGAAAGCAGCACACGAAGCTCGCTCAAAAACAAGCAGAGCAGCACTCATGCGCTTCGTCGGGGCGAGGTGGGGGGGGGGGGCACAGTTGAACTTTTCGATTCTCAGCTGTTATTACATAGTTCGGCTGTTAGTGCAGTCATAAGCCCTAGTAGCGCTGCCATTTCCGACCGATTTACCCCTCCCCTCCCCCCTCGCTCCCACTTTGATTGCAGGCTGGGGCTAATAAGGAAATGCGCATGTCGTTTCCCCCCAAGGCGTTAAGCCCTCCCCCCCCCCCCCAACCCGTAAGCTCTAGCTGCTATAAAGTAATGACTTCGTGACTCCCCCGTCAATAGTGAGGGTCGTTCGATTGACTCTGTGTCATTAAACCAATGTTCCTGACATAAATCATTTGTTTGCTTGTTTTTTATGTCGACGGAATCGCTTGTCAGATCACCCATCTCTCTTTACATTTGATGATTCTTGCAAGATGTGCACATGTTCTCGTTTTTTACTCTTTGATCTCGTTCTTGCAGATTATTTCTCAGAGTACTGCAGGAACGAGATGGCGGAGTAAAAGTATACGCAGTAATTTTATTGCGTTATGTTTTTTTATTTTATATTTTTCTATTCGGGTTAATACTCGAAAATTCCCCTTCTTCTTCATTGTTGCTATTGCTTACGTTATTCGTTTCTTACTTCTAAGATTATTGATACACTATTAACCTAGTTTATTGTCATTGTTATTACTATAAATTATCACTATTATCAGCATTATTAGTATTATCGTTCTTATTATTATCGTTATTACCATTAGTTTGGAAAGCATCGCTTTTTTGGGATTTTCCAGCTAAATTTAATATTTCTCAGGAACTAAAGCTTCTACAAGGCAATTTTACGATCAGAGCTCTGAAGGTTTGTAGTATACAACTGCATATATGAGAGGAGCCCAGGAATACGGGGGGCGGAGTTTGCCATTCTGTTTTTGAATTTTTCTTGATGTCGAAACACGAAAAAAATATGGGACATACCTGTTTCGTTTTGCAAATGAATTGCAGTATTTTGCATGGATTAACGGTCATAGCTTGCTTCATTTTCCTATACTTCTACCATGACGTCTTCTAAGTTTCAGAACTCATGAAGTAACTGATTTTACATATCAAACATTTCTGCTTGTTCATCACATTCTATTTCAAGCAGTTTTCAGCGGGAAAAGCAAAAAAATGGGTATCAGTTTTTTTTTGTGGGAGCCAAGAATATCCTGCGTTTTGAGAACCTACTATTAGATCGTCCCGAAAGTTCTTTCGCACCAAAGTCAAAAATTCATAACTTCTGTTTTTTCCAACCAATTTGATTGCTTTCATTTTTTATGAAAGAGTAATTCATGCTCTTTATAATATCGTCTTAGAGGCCTACAGGAATCATGTTTTGCATAGATAGGAGCGACAGACGAAAATTAGTGAAAATTCGAATTCTGTGTAGAGTCATAAAAAATCTGGAACTTGCGATAAAAATTTGAGATGTTGGTTTTATAGGTTCTATCGCCTGCTGTTTCGTGCAAAGATTATACTGATTGAACTTTTTTTTTTTGAAAAATTATGATTTACGTGAGGAATGCCAAAATGAATCAAAATTGCCCTTTCTTGCTTGCTCGAAGATCATAACTTTTCATAGAAATGTTCAACCAGCACAATCTTTGCACAATTAGAAAAAACTGGCGAAAGAACCTACAATATTCCTCCGATTTCTATTGCAAGTTTCCGATTTTTTATGATCCTACAGAAAATTCAAATTTTTACCAATTTTTTCCCTATCAATGCGAGAGATGACCTTTAGTAAGCAGCTAAGATGTCATTATAAAGAGTATGACTTACTCTTTCATAATAAAAGCAGTCAAATCGGTTGGAAAAATCAGAAGTTATGAATTTTTGAATTTGGTGCGAAAGAACTTTCGGGCCAACCTAATACTTTGAATCTCCTTTTTTTCGAATGTTTCTGAGTGAAATCATTCATAAATGTCAAATCGATGCATTGCTATTTCACTGTTTGTATTGTTGCCACTGTGTTTGCATGTACTCTATAAAATTACGCACTGCTTCTGATATGAATAACAAATTTTGCAATCATCAAGGAAGCCTTTTGTCGATTACTGAGACCGAAGTAGCGTAATAATTTTGAAGCTGCTCTTGTCTGCTTTCTTCATTCACTGTTTTCATTAGTGTCCACCATTGAATGGGGGTGGAAGAGGGAGGGAGGGGGGAGAGGTTGAGGGGAGTGGAGGCTAGGAGGTTTGCAGTTTGAAATTCGTTTATCTAAAGGGACTGTTTGTTTGCTTTTCTTTTGTAATTCCAAATAGTCTTCTTTCCGTTTGAAAAGTCTTATGTTTCTCATTCTCTAAACCGCTTGTTCTCCCAATGTCACTCTCAAATTAAAGACGAGGGCCTCCTCCCATATCCTTTGAATTTTTTCCCAAATTGCGGCTCTCACTTTCATGTCAACAAACGATGCGAGCTGTAGTCTCCTATCAGATGTCCTCTCACCCTTGCTAAATTGACTTTTGACATTTTCTCTGAAAAACAGCAGAATGTCCTCAGTAACTCACAGATGCATTGCTATGCAAATTTATCTTTGAAATTGCTGCACTCATTTATCACTGAACGCTCTTTCTAGATAATGTATAGAATACAATTAGCATGGAAATTCGCCTTTCAATAAAATTTATCTAGTGAATGATAAAATCAAAAAGAAGAAGTCTAAAACATAGGAAGTTAATGAGTTGCTAGCTGTCGATTTAAGTTTGCATGGCTTTAGATGTTTTCTATAGCAGAATAGTCGAGTTCCTGGGTAAGCAAGTAAATAAACAACTGAACAAAGGTTGTTTCCTTCTGTTCAAACAATTCATGGAACTTCCGCAGGACAGATCAACGCAGCGGTTCCGCAGGATTTTGTTGACTATCAAAAAAGTGGAAACGTATTTTTACGTCGGATTTTTTTTTGCGGAACTTTCCCAACGTTCTGCGGAAGTTCCGGTCAGTTGTCTGGGTGGGTAAAAACGAAAACGTTGATGCATGTTTTTCTATTACAACTTTTCTTGCTCTAAAGCCTATCGTGTTCCGAGTAGTCAATTCAAATATCTCAGACCTTTATCGCTGAGCACACTATGTCTATTCGATTACTTTTTAGTGTTCTTTCCCACCTTTTATACCACCGTATGCAGATATTTGGCGTAATATTTCCATAGTATGCAATGATTCCCCACCCATTTATGGCAGGTGTCCAAATGCGTTGGATAAAATGAGTGTCATATAATTTCATTTTTTTATATAATGGTTATTTTGGCAACTGATTTGGGCAACATTGACGTATTAAGACAATATTTATAAATTGACATCAAGCAATATTTTTTTCTGCTAAAATAATGAATTTTTTGCATCGAAACCCGCAGAAAAGACTCCAATGTTCTCTCCCCCAAAAACTTTCACTTCCAGAATGCTTCTGCGTAAATGTAGTGATCACATTACTCTTTGTCTCACGTAAGTGCCTGTGCGAAAATTCGTCATCAGACGAAGAAACAGCTCTTTTTCTCAGCGCCAACTGTTCCACCTCATCTATAAAACTTCCCTCTAACAATTTTCTCGTTGTGGCTTTGGTTTCGGAGAAGGAGTCATCTTACTTACATTTTTCTTAACCCTTATAAATTTCGGTTCAGAGTGCATTTTAACGTTCATTTGTTCATTGCTATTCACAAGCAAATTATCTCTATTCATGTGGTTTTTTTCTTGGAGGCGAGGGACGATATTTTTAGGGCAAAATGTTTTTTCTTTGAAAAATGCTTAGCGATCAAAGATTTTAATAACGTTTTGCACACTCCCTAAAAAGTATGAAATTCTGCCTTGTATTATTTTTCATATAATCAAAGGATTTTGATTCTATAAATTCTCTCATTTATTACACTTCTATTTTTCCAAAGTGATTACTTGGTATGCGTTTAACTGGTGTGTATTAGGCTAACAATTTTTCCTTTTTTGCTGCCTTTTGAGTGCAAGGTATATATGAATAAATATAAACTGAATGTTGCTCATTTTCCTCGCTTTCAATATGTAATTATATGAGAATTTTTCACTGATTCACTGATTTTTTTTCTATTTCCAATTCTCTGCTTGCTGTTAAGTTGTTGCCTCATCATCTATCGATCCAAGTGAACTTTCTCGTTTTCCTTTTCTTCTTCCCTCTTTTTCTCACCCATAACGTCATAACATCTCGTCCCATTATCCATGGCGTCATGACAAAGCTTTTTTCCATTTCTCACGTCATGTTTTGATTCGAAGCTGCAGCAAATCAGGGACACGCAAGCACTAGAAATCCCCCCGGGCCTTGTGAGACCCGCACACCTCGTGCTCATAGCTAGTGCGTCATATTTGAAATGAGCCGTTGCTGTGTTCTGTTTGAATCACAAGTTTCACGAAATTTTAAATTCACATGTAAAAACGATAATCAATAAAATCAATAATCCCAATAAACTTTTGTTAATCTTGCTTTTACTCTTTACTGTATGACTCTCTACGATTTACTGTATGACTCTCTACGATTTGTTAATATTTGCTATGTACTAACGATTTTTATGTAGAAGTACATCAAAAAATCACAAGAAAAAGAAGCCGTTATAGTTTTATGGTCTACCCTTTGAAAGCAAAACAAATGTGCTAAACGAATACCAAAATTTAAAGACTGAAAAAACTAATACTAAAATTTTTTTTGGTTTTTTTGTTCTATCTTATATATAAAGCTGAATGTCTGTTTGTCTGTCTGTCTGTCTGTCTGTATGTATGTATGTACGTATGTTCCGAATAGAAAATTCCATTTCTGAACCGATAACCGATCCGGACCAAACTTGGCACACATACACTTCGGGCCCCGGCGGGTGTCATAGGCTACTTTTCGTCATCGATCGATATCGATTTTATCGATTTTTATCGATTTTTTTGCTGAGTTCACCTACGGGGCTGGGAGTTGGCACAGGGGGGTAATCGAGCATGGGGATTCCGCGCACACATACACTTCGGGCCCCGGCGGGTGTCATAGGCTACTTTTCGTCATCGATCGATATCGATTTTATCGATTTTTATCGATTTTTTTGCTGAGTTCACCTACGGGGCTGGGAGTTGGCACAGGGGGGTAATCGAGCATGGGGATTCCGAATACAATATTGGTTTTCAGGATTATCGATTACTTTTATCGATTTTATCGATTTTTTGCAAAGTTTGAGCTAGGGGGCTGGGAGTTGGCACAGGGGGGTAATCGAGCATGCTGATCATCCCCAAGGGGGGTGATCAGCATGCTCGATTACACCCCTGTGCCAACTCCCAGCCCCCTAGCTCAAATTCTCAAAAAATCGATAAAATCGATAAAAGTAATGGACGATCTTGAAGACTAATATTGTATTCGTAATCTGCATGCTCGATTACCCCCTGTGCAGACTCCCAGCCCCGCAGGTCAAACTTTACAAAAAAATCGATAAAATCGATAAAAGTAATGGACGATCCTGAAAACTAATATTGTGTTCGTTATCAGCATGCTCGATTACCCCCCTGTGCAAAATCCCAGCCTCGCATGTCAAAATTTACAAAAAATCGATAAAACCAATAAAAGTAATCGATAATTCTGAAAACTAATATTGTATTCGGAATCCCCATGCTCACTTCCCCCCTGTGCCAACTCCTAGCCCTGTAGGTGAACTCTGCAAAAAAATCGATAAAAATCGGTAAAATCGACATCGATCGATAACGAAAAGTGGACTGTGACACCCGCCGGGGCCCGAAGTGTATGTGTGCCAAGTTTGGTCCGGATACGGCGGAGCCGGGTAAGCCAGCTAGTTTTCCAATAAAAGCCAATGCTTATTGGTAGAATAATTTGTTACAAAAAATCTGTATCAAACATTGAAATATTTTCCAAGCAAATTTTCTTATCGATTTTCCAGAATTTTGTTAGAACCTGTTGACAACCTAATTTGCGGACTGATTTCTACCTGTTTTTAATTTCAGTATTGTGTACAACAAAGCCTCCTCCTTTCGTGTGAAAACATATTTCCTCCCCAACTTTTTATTGCTGAAAATACGAGCGCAAGTAACAAGTACATATGACCTACAACGGAAACAAAACAATATTTTCGCCTTTCAACTCCACTTTCCATCTTGTCTCAGTGATTGACTACGCTTTGTTGTGGGTTGCTTAATAATGTTCCTCGAAAAAAAAGTTTAGGACCATTTTTTTCTCTAGAACGCATTTTACTAGCTAAGGTAGCATCAGCCGTCATTTAATTTCCATTGCGCTGCAAAAAAGACTATTTTTTCATGGATGTGAAATTGCTTTCCTGGGAATCTAGAAGGTACAATTCTTTGTTCGACAAAGAGACATTATCAAAGAATTTTTCATGCCATAATTCGAGACTTTTATTGACACTTGCTCATGTCTTTTTCTTCTTGGAATAACATACTCTCTTATGCATGTTTCGCAACAGATGCTGACGTTAATGCATTCGGGGTTATCGAAGAATATCGATGGAGTCAGAAATGAAGCTATCGCGATAGTTTCGCCAGATTCTTTTGTTTCTTCATGTTTATTTTTCCATTTGAAATCCAAAAATGTTGAGTTGAATGCGGTCTCAAATCAAAATATGTTTAGTGCTAAAAAAATAACTTATCAAATTATGCTTTGCAAATATTTTCACCATCTCAACTCAAATCAATTTCAAACAGCATCTCCCTTGTATATATTAGGTTGGTGCATAATTCTTGCATCAAAATTTTTGAAATTCTATTACTTCATCCAGGATAGTAAGAAAAAATCCTGCGCATTGTAAAGGTGCTTGAGTCAAAATTCACCGAGGGCATACGGCAACCATACAAAGTAATTTAGAGAACCCATAAAGTGATTTTTGGATTTTTGGTCACTAAAGCTAAAAACGTCCTAAATTTATCATTGTTTTTGATTTTATTTATATGACATACTCTTTTCAACAAAGAGAAGTTGGTAGTGATTGGATGTTTCTGCGGGTAGTTATCTACGAATTTCGTTTTTTTCAAGTGACTTATTGATTTTGTTCCATATTGATTTTCTATAATGTACTATTATAAATGCTACCTTTGATATACATAACAATAAGCATATTTTGTATATTGATTATGCTGTTTAAGAATTTTCAAAACAGTTTTTTCTATTTTTGGTGCAAGAATTGGGCATCATCCTAATAGTTCCACTCACTTTCTCCAAGTTCATCAACTATCTGCGTAATAATGGATGCTATCGCTTTCTGTTTTTTTGTAATGCTAACACCAATAAGCAATATCAACTTGTTATTGCTTTCTAAACGAGCACTCATATCATTTTAATAGTTGCAAGTGATATTATCTCCTATGTAATTGCTGCTATTCAGTGAAATGTAAAAACGAAAAGAAACGGTGCCGGGAGAACGTCAAATTTCGATTTTTGCGTATTCTTATTATAACCTCTTTTCGTCATTATAGTCATTTGTTGTTACAAAGAGTTTTGCGTCATTCTGTAATGTGAGCCATTCCAGATTCTTGCAATAACTGTGCTGTTGAAATGGACAGTTTTTATTTACTGAAAACATCACGCTTCACTCATCTTAACAGATCAGCGTCAAGAAGCATTTACTGTAAAAAGTTTTCTCCTCTAGTTCATTGATTCAGAGTCAGGAATTAATGTCTACTCTTTTTTCTAGAATTCAGTGCTATGCCACATACTTGCAACTTTCTGGAAAACATACCCTATTTTGTACTTGGTGAAGCAACGCTTCTTGACTGTGTTTCTCCAAACGAATTGTTCTTTTGATTTAACTTCATCACTATGATATTTTGGACGGAACACACAAGCTATCCTGCAAAAGTGTTTTTCTCAAATTTCAAGCTCTTTACGTCAAAGTGTCTTTACTCTGGGCTTGTTGGCAAATCAAGCTCTTGAAAGTTTGTTAATGAACAACTAAAAAACAATCATTGTGGCTGTACCTTGCAAACATAAGCAAATATTTGTTCAAAAAAAAAACAATGATCACCTTGAGGAATCTTGGGAGAGACTTGCTAATGCCACGCAGATGTGAAAATTTTGGAGAAGAATTGATGCAAACTAATTTTATGAACTTATAGGAGAATCTAATAAAATGCTATCAAAATGGTAATCGCTCTTATACTGCGGGAATTTGTGGATTGCGCTCCATTTTCTAAGTGCGTCCATGTTTGTACGAACACCCCGTACTCTGGGAGTTTCTCCAAAGAAAATTCAAAAAATGGCTGGGACTAATTGAAAGAGCATAGCTGAGAACGGTATGTAAGGCGAAAGAGTAAAAATCGATTTCTGTCTTAGGCCCCGGTCAGACTTCACACGACTTAATCGTCGCGATCTAATCGCCAAGATTTCCATTCATTTTCATTTCACATTCAAAAATGTCGGGCTGGAAAAGTATCACAACCGAATGCAAGTTGATCGGCATGGAATGATGTTGTAACAGTTGTCTCGTCGCGACTCAGTCGCGACGATCAAATCGCGTGAAGTCTGCCCGGGGCCTTAGGAATATTTTGATCAATTTTCAGCGGCTCAAAACTTTACGAACACCTTAAAAGAAGCGTTTCTTTTTCATTAGAATCTGCAATCTTTTGGGTCAATATTTTTTTTGCAAAGCCACAGTAAACAAAGTCTGAGGATATCTATGGATATATTACTCTTCACAGATGACTTGAAATGTTTTTAAAGTGGATGTTTCAAAGACATCTGTTTTTTTCTATAGTTCGAGCATTCTAATTAGCTCCCACCAATGCTATGAGATGAATTGAGCTTTGATAGATATGCTTGAGGCTTAGGAAATCGTTGCATACTAATCCCGTTCTTCGCATTGGTAGAAACTAATCAGAGTACTTGAACCACAGGAAAACAGACGATTTTGGGTTACTTATTTTTTCAAAAATTCAACTCGAGAGATCGCGCTCTCGAATGAAAAAGAGGAGCTTTGTTTGAGATGTTCGTGCAAATTCGAAAAGCTCAAAATTCGTATTCGGCTCAAAACATCCCCAGGGTAGACGCCGATTTTTTCCTGTGCCGCACTTACGTTTTTCGGTTATGCTTCTTCACAGGTAGTACAAATAGTTGAGTTTGAGTTTTTTTAAGTCCCAAAACTGCCAAATCATGGGATGTTCGTATATGTAGTCATGAACTGCAACTCATATTTAGAAATCTGTCGTCTGTTTTCGTACTTCATAGCAGTAACAGTAGGCACATAAAACTTCGAACCTTGTGTGCCAAACAAGTACTTTTTTCGAGCTTCGCTTTTGTTTTGCCTGTACTTTCTCATCTGTCATATACTCGTACACTTACAGATGAACTTATTAGTATCCTTATGTTTGCTGCTTGCCTGCGTTGTTGGTGTCTATGGAATACAATGCTATGTTTGTAATTCTATTACACATCCAGACTGTGAAAACGACTATGAGAAGTATCTCAGGGTAGTTGCTGACAATGCAATACTTTAGCATTTGTTATCGCACATTGTATTATTCAGAATTGTCCGGTGAAGTCATTTGGTGGACGAAAAGCAGTACCAGCTATTGGATGTCGAAAATACAGGCAAACAGCAAGTGGTAAGCCTTTCCTCTTCTATCCAACATATTATTAGGTTGTTGCAAAAATAATGTCCGTTTCTCTAGGCCTATATTCCAAATAACTTTTTTCCATTAAACTTTCTTTTACGATATAAAATCAGCATATCGTTAGAAAGCTCTCATCATATACTTTCTAGCGGTGGTGGAATTAACTTGCTGTCCTCATCCGTGAGAATTTCTCCAGCATTTTGACATCCGCACGCAAAATCGAAATCTCATAGCTTTCAGTTTCCTGACCACAATTCAGGAGCAAATAAATGAGTTCTTCCGAAAACATAGTAATTGTATTGGATGAAGATTGTTTACCTACCGCGTGCTTACGTAGATTTTTGGAGATATCTGGACTGAGAAACTGACTCCTCGAAATTGATACTCGCTGCTGACATTCTGTTGGTCAGAAATTTCTCATTATTAGGTTTCGCTTTCGCTTTCGCCAAAGTTTCGCCCATTTCTGTAAGCTTGAGAAAAGCACACCTTAACTACAATATCTGAAGAAAAACTTAGCTATTCAATGCGCGAAGAATTCCAAATTTTCATAATCTGGCACTCAGAAGCCTACGACAAATAGGCTCAAATAGTGAATATTTTTGAATTTTATCTTTTCATTTTCGCAAAACTCCTTCTTTGGAGTCTTTTCAATACACACGTAAACTCTTGGCCTGCGGCTACAAAATAAGCTGATTGCGAGCCATAGAACAAAACTTGAAGGGAGTTGTAAGCTCTTAAAGGCAGCGTCCAGGCAGATCTGGACCTATGGGGCTTTTACATAGAAAGTACTTTTGGGGCCCTAACTAAGGCACTGCCCAAGCGGCAGCTCAGGTAGTGCTCTAATGGCTGAGATATTCCCCTCGAAACTGGCCCCCGCGAACGTATTCGCATGGATTAATGGCAGTTTCGCGTCAGGATCCACGCTTTGCGCCATGAATCCATGCGAAACACGGTCGCGGGGTCCAGTTTTGAGGGGAATATCTCTTAGCGCACTACCTGAGTTGCCGCTTGGGCAGTGCCTTAGTTAAAGCCCCAAAAGTACTTTCCACGTAAAATCCCCACAGGTCCAGACTTGCGTGGACGCTGCCTTTAAAGGCAGTGTCTCACCAAAGTTGAGGTCGCGCGGATCTTTACATATTCTATTATAGGGACCTCTAGATAGGTCATTGCAACAAGTCCCACTCAATTTGATCCCCTCCACGCTGAGGAAAATTCGCTCAAAGTGGTACGCGGAGAGCCAGTTGGTACGCGCGGACGACTCCTTCGGTCTCCCCCCTTACGCGTTTGAACATGTCCCTCCACTTGCCATCCACCACCCCTCTGTTGCTGCCACTGTGGCTGAGGCTGGAGTTGGAAGGTACAACTCGTCCACGTTGATTCCGCGGGGCCTCCAGAAAACGGGGTTTTTGGGAACTTCGTGCGATTTTAAGTCCATACAATGCTAGACAGGGTCCGACAGGCTTGCAAAATGCAAAAATCTCGGCAACTAAATTTTGGTGAGACACTGCCTTTAAAGACGAGGTTTTCAAAAGAAAAAGTTTTAGTTTTTTGGCGCGTGGTTTTCTTCTCATTTGCGATATCAGTACGGACGGGTGCGCCCTAAATTAGGAAAGGTTTGCTGTTTCTGATGGTCTTGACCGCACCCAAAAATATGAAGACTGAACGAAGTTATATCGTGTAAATCTGCAAAACGGCATTATTTTTGCAACAACCTAATATTTATTTTTTATCTGAAGTCTTCAAATTTTCGTTCTGCATTAATTCAACTCCCATCATTCCTTACTTCTTTGATGAGGAACAATTGTTCCTTCTGGACTTTGCAATCTTCAGTGTCTTTTCAACTAATCAAAATCTCTAGGAAGCTCAAATTCCAGTTCGAGTTGAAGTCCTCAAAGAAGAGTTCCTCAGTTAGGTAAAAGACCTGATTCTATCGCAATTATAATAGACGTCTGGTTCTATTGTTGTTTCCCAATAATTTTCTTTGTAACCTAGTCATCTCTTGCGATTGATTTTTTCTGTTATATGCAGTGTCATACCAAGCCAGGTTGTTGGTGGATCTTAATTAGACCTGACAGTTGGCTGTCTCGTCTTCTTCAAAGGTCTGAACGAAGATCTAGGCACCGTAAATGCATTGTCTGTCCCTATGAAAGCATAAAAGATTGTGCAAAGGCAGTTGCAACTAAGATGGAAGGTTCGAGCTGTCAAGATTGCTACATAAAAGAGATTGAATGCTAGGTATAAGGCTAAAGGAACATCTACCGTGAGAAAAACCAGGAATACTAAGCACCGTTGGGGCTCACAAATCCACAGTGCCCAGAGCCACACTGTGGGACTACTATTAAGTGAATGCTGTACTCATAGTATGTGAGTGAGGTATGCGCAAGTTTCGAAGAGCGTTGATATCCAAGATCAGAATGTATATCTGTGAATCAAGTGACTTTGTTCCGTATAATCGTTACGCAATCTTGCAGTCACACACAAAAGCCTTGACTGATGACACTTAGTGGCGTTTTTCAATAAATAATTGTGCGGACCTCACGCAAATGCGGCCAAGGAAAAAATGTCGGCTCGCTTGATAACCTGCATGGTCTTGCGCTGCTAATCTGTGATTAGCCCTAGAATGGCAGAGTAAGAGGAGGCTCATGATGGGTATTGCTCATATTTAAATAAACCTATAATCTTTATTTGGTGCTTCAAGGCCTAAGGCATGCCTCATGCGTTCCAGTCGCTGCGCGATCTGGCACTGCACAACTCTTCATCATTAATTCACATTTTGCTTGATCCAGATTGGTTACTTTTGCGAGCACTTACAAAAGCTACGCGCCTATGCATTTGACACTTGCACACGATTAATCCGTAGACATTTGGCAAAACGCCAAATCGTGTGGATATAGCAATTTGGCGGAATCGCCGGGAATATGCTTCAAGCTTAAAGAAGACGAGGCAGTCGAAACGGTCATGTTTAATAAAAAATCATTCACCAACAGCCTGGTTTGGGACAACGCAGCATATCAAAGGCAGTGTCCAGGCTAAACCTAACCCCCTCCGATTAGTGTCGATCTTGAATGTAGGCCCCAGAAATGGGGCATCTGCGTTGGTCCGGTCTTCTAACGTTGTCTCTTAATGGAGATAAGGGGTCTGGAAGTCCCTGGCTGGGCGGAGTCTGATATCAGACTCCGCCCACCAGGGACTGCCTCCCGACGCGTATTGACATGGTAGTGAGCAGAAGCTGTACACTGCTGCAACTGCACCCATGGAGTTGCAGCTCCTTTCCGCTGGCATGCCGATGGGGACGAGCGATTGAAACTCGTCCGCGCCCTAAAGACAGGGTCTCCAGGAATCGGGTTTTTTGTGAATTTTGGAGAATTTGAAGTTCGGAACTGTAATCATGGCCACGGAAAGGCCCCAGAATGACGAAAACATGGGGGGCCAAATTCTGGGTGGACGCTGCCTTTGAAGCGCACAATATGCTCAAGTTTGTATCAAATTGTCTCATAAGTTCCGTCCGTTTCGAATTTCAATCGCAGTAAATCATGAACTTCTTGTTTTTAGAAGGCTTCGAGGTACCATTCGATAGAGCAAAGCAAGCTCTACAAGATGACGTTTTTGCTCTTACATTATTTCAAATCCGTCTCGAGTTTCGAGCCGAAAATTAAAAAGATTCGACTGCCCGAAAAAGCGAGAAGCATAACTTCGTTCGAAAAAGTCTCACAAAAATTCTAACTTGCTCGCGTAGATCTAAGACATTTATAAACGCCGTTGCCGTTTTTTTCATGGATTAGATAACAAGAAAACGAAGATTTTTATTTCTTTCCCAAAATGATGTGTGCTGTCCCTACATAGATAGTTGCATACTACTAGTCTGTTGAAGTATAAATATAAATTTACAGCTTCCTACAAGCTCTGGTTCTCGAGAAAATCCAATATAGCTTGCCTTAGTTGGGTGCCTTACGCTAAAATCCATATTTCGCAAAAACAGTGCTTGTAGAGAGCTGAAAATTTACAGTTGTACCTATACAGGCTAGTAGTATGCAACCATCTATGACGGCAACGGCGTATATAAATGTCTCAAATGGATTTTGTCTACGCGAGCAAGTTAGAATCTTTGTAGGACCTTTTTGAACGGAGTTATGATTTTTTTTCGCTTTTTGGGCAGTTGAATTGTTTTAGTTTTCGGCATGAAACTCAAGAATGACCAGAGCTGGTGCAAAATCAAAAAACCCTCTTGTAGAACTTGCTTTGCTCTATCGAACGGTATCTTAAAGTCTATCTAGAAACAAGAAGTTCATGATTTATTGGGACTGAAAATCCATACGGACGGAACTTATGGGACAACCTGGTAAATAACAAAAGCACTTGATCTACTGAGTTTTTCTCTAGTCTTCATCCTATCGTGACTTACATCTGTAATGACAAGAACGTTGTCAGAGCGGCTCCTTACCTTGCAAATACTTGTAAGAAAACAAGGAATGTGTTTTTTTATCATATTAAATTTTCTGATATCGTTGCTTCTCGAAACTAGCGTTTATTCACCCGCGTTTGATGATCTTTTGTGTTCATTCGCGAGCTAAAAGGCGATAGGTAGTTGCTTGATAACCTGCATTTTTGCAAATGTATGCATTTTTGTCATTCATCGATTTTCCTATTACTACTAACAAAAACTATTTTAGAAGAGACGTCATTGGTTCGAGAATGCGCTTACTTGGGTGAAAATGTCGAGGGAAAGAGCAGCAAGGTGGGTGATTCAATTGGTGTTCTATAATAAGAGATTTCATTGAAAATTTCTGCGCTTTTAATTTTGTCGTGTTGTCATTAATAGTGTTATGGCTTTTTGTGTAACAGTATTGTAACAGTAGTTGATATATAAGGTACATATATCTGATATATATGTACCTTAGTATCAAAGTAAGGTACAAATTATGGTTTTATTCTAAAGTACACTGAGTAAGAGTAGTGCTGTCACTATATTTTCGCCTAATCCATAATCCTTACCTCCCGCATCAGAACCAGAAACTAGTGACTTGTTATCCATCTTCAGAGCTAGCATTTACAGACTACAAATGCATATATGCACACTATAGTGTGTAGAATCGTGCAAGATGAATATCGTTTTGGGGGTTAAAAGTAAAGGAGATATCGTTTTTTGGGGGGTCCTTGTGCACTCAAAGGAATGTTTCAGAATAGTGAACCGAATTGCTAGAGAATTACTCTTATACCTGAACTCACATAATTTGAATGCCGCATAGAACATAATCTTCTAGGAGGGCTGGCGAATTTCACGGCCATCAAGCAAGCTAATGTTTTAGGGTTCTAAAGAAACCCCCACCCTCCCGAACGAACGGAACTTCTCTTGCTGTCATTTTTTTGAGACGAAGCGAAACAGTAAACACTGCTGCGTGACGAAGGCGCAGAAGCAGTATTAGATGAGCTTGCGCGAACGCTGCGTGCGTATCTTCACCATTGTAAATTCTGCGCCTCATGCGCTTTGCGGCTTATGAAATCGCGTTCACGCCCAATATTGCGCCTTTGTCATGCAGCACCCTGTATTTTGCGATGAGCATACTTTCGCTCTGCGCAGTTTGTCCTGGCCATGACTACTCCGACTAATAAAGGACGCAACATCCTCTTTTTCTTTCTTTGCCCACCGTTCACTAAAATTTGAAACCGAACTGCGAGAATTAAAGCTGAGGATCTTTCAAGTTCAATGATTTGAGGCTTCTATAGATTTCCTAATCAGCATATAACAGACGACAAGTATTACTAGTGGAATGTGAAAAGTGATCAAGGCATCTTGTATCACGTAATGTATTAATATATATCATCAACGACGTGGCAAACCTTTTTAGGTGGTACTGTGCTGCCTGGCAAGCCATGGGCCACAGAAAACACTTATTTCTCGCTTTCCCACTTACTTTCTCAATCTTTCTTATATCACTTTTATCTATTATATATCTCCAATCTTATTTACATTCTCAATCCGCTTTAGGCCTCTTTCTCCCTTCTCGGCTTAGTTACACCATCAAAAATTTTTTAGTGAGTCTTACGTTAGTGTACAATGTTTTATTTTGTTTTTTGGTGCTATTTTTTGGGTCGCAGATTGTTCAAAACGAAATCATGCTCTAAAAATACACACCTAAAATTATCGAGACAAAACCTAATAGTTGACAGACAATTAAAGCATACTATCAGCGAACTAAGCTCCAATTACGACGCCAACGATCAAATGTCATTTTCTAAACAACATTTCTACTTCAGCATCTTGAGTACACTTTCGGATACATGTGCCATGTCCCTACTCGACCCGGTCACATTAATTGGTGATATTCATAGACAACCTTTCCAACATCGATAAAATACAAACAACAACAACAAATAAGTTATATATTCAATCCACTCACTTTCCTGCAGGGATCCACTGGAGTTTCTCGGGTGATGACCCAGTGTTCCGACAAGCCAGGCTGCAACACGGCGGCGACATCTGGTCTAATTACTTTGCTGATGATGCCTCTTCTTCTCTTGCGAATCTGAGCGTTGTGTTGAATTGTAGATAGAAACTATGTTTTTTTCAAACAGAGATTATCGTTTTCCTTGTGTAGGGCTACCGACGCAAATAAGGAAATTGCTTTGCTTTCGCCTATCACGCGACGCCAATCTGAACCATTTGGGAAGTTGGCGAACTGCACAGTTGCTGTTATAAGCTCAAGGTGCACATCGTTTGCGACGGTAGCCCATCTATGCTCTCTTGTCGGTTTTTAGTATGCACGAAGCCAACCTTGGTAGCTTCAATGCATGTCTAAGTAATACCGAGTTCTCATGTTAGAATTGGGCGTTTCACATTATAAAAGAAAAGCGGACGACTCTACTTCACTGCATAGCTGAAAGCCGACATTATTGATATACTCACAACATTGATGTCATGTCATTTTTTCTCAGAACAATTTCTGCATCACTTCGTTGCTTATTCATTTACAGAAAGTGTAAAGCATGCTCATAGGTTCTTTGAACTCGTCTTCTTTTATCGCATGTATCATTTATTCCCATTAAAAGAAATTTCTTGTTTCAGCTTGGGAAGTCATGAACCTCTCGAAATACGTTGACTCTAAATTGTATGTTTTTTTCCGCTTTGATCCCGTTGTTCACTCATTTCGAGTCATAGGCCAGAGAACGTCATAACTCTCCGAAAACGTTTGCTTCTGAGTACGAGCAGGAGTAGAGGAACGAACGCCTCAATGGGTAATGCCTCCGCGGGCTGCTGGTCCTTTCGTCCTACTGTTGTGCATCGTGTTAGGACCAGTAGTCCGCGGAGGCGGTACCTAATTGAAATGTTCGTTCCTCTACCCTACGAGCAGGAAAGAAGAAAATTTTCGGGTCATACCATACCCCACTACAATAATTTTGACTACCTAGTCGATTTCTTTTGGAAAACTTTTTCCTTTTTTACAAATAATGTTTTGTATAGAAGAACGCGGGATCAGAGCCACGCATGAGATTTAGTTGATAGCTCGATTAGGATGTTGGTCTTTTCCATCTGTTTTTCATTTAGCACAGTTACAGCAAATAGGATGTGCCTGCTACACATAGAATGTTAAAATAGAGAAGTTGAAGCATTTATGGCAACCAAGTCGTCTTGAACTGCCAGAGATTTGTATCATTGTATTTTTCATAAATATGTAATTTGCTAGTAAAGAATTAAAGATTGTGACGTTGAAATTAGGCACAAATGAATACTAGAAACGAAGTAGTAGATTCGTTTTCTATGATATAGGAGGTACATGCACTCTGTTGCATCTAAGAAAGTAAAAAATTATTTAGGTTATGTGAGCAACGAGCTCAAGCATCATGTTTATCAATGCAACTGTTCATAACAATTTCTATCATAGATGTCTTATTCGTCCCCATTACTAAAGTAAAAACTGAATTTGCCTACGGCGATGCGGCAAAATCTGTTTGATCGCACCAACAAAACGACTGAAGAGGGTGAAGGTTCATTCAATGTCACACCAACAGCGGTCTAGGCCCCAAATTTACATAATTAGTTACACGAGGATGGCAACAACATAGGCAATGTCGATGACTACAGAACACCTCTGAAATAGCTTGGAACTGAAAATGAAGATATTGCGAGATATAAAAAACAGAACAACTTCCCAGATTGAGCGTTCCAAGGGCTAAAGAAAGAGAAGTGAGGCTCACGGATTTGGCGGGATTGCAAAACGTATGGAACAGCACTGCGGCAAAAAGGATCTCGCCCGCTGGTGAACAAAACACAACATCGCATTACGTTATCGCCACACATGGAAATGTAAAACGGTGGCCGACTCTTGTCGGAGGATCAATAATAGGCTATGACATCTATTCTATGAGGTCAAAACATGTCGCGATATGCACATAATTCGTGTAAAAGCGAGAAAGAAAAACCTATGAGATAACTCTGTGCGGACTTCACATCCACTCTGGACAAAAAGTGGAAATAACAAAAAAACATCGAAACTGCTTTGGAGGGAAATGAAGGGAAAAATACTAAAATGAAGGGCTGACTTAAGAGTAACCGAATGTTAAGATGAGCATATAACACTCGGTAACTGCGACGGATGCGGTATCAAATATAAGATTACGAAATGGAAAGGCTCAGCTCGGCAGCGAGTTATCCTTATGAACATGTTACAGAGGCGTCAATCGATGTAACACTGGATTATATCCTTTTTCCATCTGTCTGATAGCATAATGTTTGCTGTTGTCATAAGGGTTTTGCGCAAATTGCGATGAGACCGGATTGCGATTGTTCCTAATAATGCCCAGTGCGGGCTGTAGAAACTAGGAGGATGATCCCGCAAAGTACCGTTCTATTAGGTTGTCCGGAAATCAATGCAGGTTTTGAATTTCAACCAAATAAGTCATACACTTCTCATTTCTAAATAGGTTGCAAGGTACCATTCGATAGGGCAAAGCAAGCTCTACAAGGTGGCGGTCTTGCTTCAGCAAAAGTTCTGATCCACCACGAGTTTCGAGCCAGAAACTGAAAAGATTCAACTGCCTGAAAAATTTAGAAAAATCGTAACTCATTTCATAATAATCCTGCAAAAATTCTAACTTGCTCACGCAAACCCAACCCACATAAGACATCCATATACGCCGTTGTCGTATTTTTTTCTCTGTCAGAAATCAAAAAAACGGATATTTTCATGCATTTGCCAAGTGGTGCTGTGCCGCCCCCACATAAGTAATTGTATACTACAAACCTGTAGAAGTAAAAACGTAACTTTTCAGCTCTTTACAAGCCTTAGTTCTCGAGAAATCTGAATTTTAGCTTGGACCACCTAAACCACCTAACTAATGAAGGCTATATTCGATATTTCTCGAGAACTAAAGCTTGTAGAGAGCTGAGAATTTACGTTTGTACTTCTACAGGTTTGTAGTATGCAACTACTTATGTGGGGGCGGCACAGCACCACTTTGGCAAATGCGTGAAAATTTCCGTTTTTTTAATTTCTGACAGAGAAAAAAATACGGCAGCGGCGTATATGGATGTCTTATGTGGATTGTGTTTACGTGAGCAAGTTAGAATTTTTGCAGGATTGTTATGAACTGAGTTACAATTTTTCTCAATTTTTCGGGCAGTTGAATCTTTTCAGTTTCTGGCTGGAAATTCGTGGTGGATCAGAGCTTTTGCTAAAGCAAGAACGCCACCTTGTAGAGCTTGCTTTGCTCTATCGAATGGTACCTTGCAACCTATTTAGAAATGAGAAGTGTATGACTTATTGCGGTTGAAATTCAAAACCTGCATTAATTTCCGGACAACCTAATAACAAACGGCGAGGGTTGAGAGTCATCCAAAATTGCCAATCACAGCAAGCACCCGGGTTAAACTCGATAATGAAATTTGTTGTCCTTCCTGCACTTCCTCAAGAAGTGGCCATAGCAACCTCATTTTGTAGCACATGTCGCACGGACGACCTTTTGTTACGGATGCGGCACGCATGGAGGGAGAGTATGACTTTGCGGCGTAAAAAGAGAGTCTGTACGTCAGGTAACGAAATCCTGAACAGACGAGGTACAACTATCAGAAAAACGTGAAATATTCGAAGTAGTGGAAAAGGTTACATATTAATTCACTCGGTTATGGAGCGGGTTGAGGCCGGCTACTTCCCCTTCTTTTTTTGCTTATGGAGGCTGTCAAGATAGGATTGCTCACCTGCATTGCTTTGGCCTTCAATACATACAGATATGTTTGATATAAAAATGAAAGTTCGGGTTCGTATCGGCTACTACCAGTAGTTCGTTTCTCTGCGTTAGAAACGTTAAATCTTTCAGCAGATAGATAAGCTCTAATTTTTCGCGGAGAGTAGGCAACTATCGGCGTTAAAGCTTCTAAAATTTTCGTGTTAAATTCGAAATATTTTGCCAAACCGGGTTTGGTAAATGATCGCTTCAAAAAGGAGCTGGATGAGATCTTGCTGCTTCGGGTCCCGAGAGGGAAGGCCAGTGCTGCAAACTAGGTGATTAAAAGCTTGTACTGATATCATAACTTTTGAACGACGTCGATGATCGCCGGGTATTGCTGCATTGCTCCACCATGATGAACAGATTAAAATAATAGCTGGCAGAATAGTTGGATCGACCGCTTCCTAGGTTGGCGTATCATTTGAGTGGCTAGAAAATCGGCAAGCACGCCATGTGAGCAAACTCCCGCCCCTGACCCTGGCGTGCTTGGCTCCGCGCCCAAAGCCTTCCGCGAAATCCAAAACACACTTCAGCCAAACGTGGCTTGCCCGCCGTTGAGGCACAGTCCGGCACATGTTGGCTCCGACCATTTTTGAATGCAAAGTCCCGCAACATCGCACAATTATTTCGAAGTCATGAGATGGGATGAAAACTGCAATGAGAAGAGAAACCAGCTCCAAACCGTTCAATGGAAAAAGACTAATTTGTACAAAGTGTCGGCAAATTTTCCAAAAAGTATATGCTAGTAGTAAATCCATCGTTAGTTTAGATCTGAAATGAGGACTTCAGATGAGACTCGTAAAATGAACTTACGAGCGGCCAACCTTCTATGCTAAAGTACTGCGCCGGGACCTGGCAGTGAGCGTCAGTGCACGTGTCGCGATGATCTCCCCTGAATTCTGTACGAGCACCCGTTTTGAGATGATCCTACGGAAATAGTGTGCAAACTATGAAACCCGAAGAAAAAACACGTTTATTTAACAAGTTTTCTCTCTTTTTTTGCAAAATTTGCTTCAATTTCTTCAAGAACTGTATGAAAGGAGTTTATCTATCCTCATTTTATTTCGTTCTAAATAATTAGGTTGGCGCAAAACGGTTTTGCCAGTCCCGATTTTATCGATTTTTGTAAAGTTTGACCCTGCGGGGTTTGGAGTTGGCAGAGGGGGGTAATCGGGCATGCTGAAATGCAGAAAGAAAGCTTGTAACTTGCTAAAAATCCACATTTTTCAAGGCGATAAGGACCATGAGAGGCAGCAGCAAACCTTTCGCAATACACCGCACATAAAACTGTAGTCTAATCACAAACGTACAGAAAAATACGGAGTGATAAGCAAGAAAGTTTTTTCCAAAACCTCGTTTTTAACTGAACATAATTTCCTTCAAAATTTGTTATCATGAATGATAACAAATTTTGAAGGAAATCTGTTATCATTCAGGAAAGTTGCCTATCTTGTAGCAGCAAGTCAATAGTACAAAAAAATGGAGAAGGGTCAGACAAAGCAGATTTGCGAGAGAAAATTGTAATTCAAAATTGTCACCTTCTTTAGCATTTTTTCGTATCTTCAAAGTCACAAAATATTTTTTTCTAATCTCCGCATACTGAACGGCTGAATTTTTTGCAAAAACCGTCAGTGGGAAGCCCACCCTTACATCTGCTGCGATGAGCAAAGCTTTGGCGATTGCCTTCTTCAAAAGAACTTTATTGGTCATAGAGTGATCGCAACAGCTACCCATGTGGAGGAAAGCACATCTCAATCCAGGTACCTTCTAAGAATATAGTAAAGCGTGCGCAATGTAGATGAACTCTTTTACATGCAGTGGCTGAATTTCCAAAAGAATGCTTTCAAATGCGCTTGAATCCTGGTTAGAAAAGTAGATACAACGAGAATGATCGCAGCAGCTGCCCATGCGGAGGCGAGAATATCTCAGTCCAGGTACCGGAGACTGGTTTCAAGTGCTGTTGTGTGAAGCTCTATAAATTTTAAACGAATGATGCTAGAAGGCACTTTAACCACCATTGGATAGCGCATGAAAAGTCTTCTGGATGGTATGCTAAGTTTTTCTAGAGGAGAAATTTTGATGGAAAAGGTGGTCCTGAGAAGGCTAGGAAAACAAGGAAACAAGGCTAGGAACATTGTTTTTCACCACCTAATATTTCGTGAAAATCCATGCTGAAATATCATTTGTTTTGTTTCGGTTTTTTTGCGCGAAATGTTTGGTAGTGGCCGCTATCAAAATTGCGTGGCGATGCAGCAAGATGGTTCCGCTGAACGATCTCGAACCTCACCCCTGGGTGCATAGCATCATGTATCCATTTCATCATGACCGCACAAGCCTTGTTGTTGTTCTCTCCCTAAGAACGCGCACCCTTTTACGTCTCCAACACCATCAGCATTCAAATTGATAGCTGGCTGGATACTGTACGAAGAAGCTATAAGATCGACTTGGTCCACCTCAGGAGATGCACTAACGAGAATATCACTACGGGCCATGTTTATAGGTTGCCGGCAACTGTTGCTGGGTTGCCGAGGTTGCCGGGGTTGCCGAGACTGAGATTGCTGGGATTGCCCTTGCGGATCGGCTATAGGTTGCCGGCGTTTCCTGTTATCGAGACGGAGTTGTTGACTTGCGGCTCATGGCACGGAGACCCTACCGTGAGGTTCTACAAAGACCGGCGATGCTGACACTATCAGCATCCTCGGCAACCTTCACAGTCACGGCAACCTTAGCACCACTTGCCGCAACCATGGCCGATCCCTACAATCGCTCAGTCGTAAAATAAAGCGAATACCTATCAGAGCTTGTTGTTATAGATCTATTCGAAGCTCAAATGAGAAGAGGCAGTAAACTGATCCGTCTCACTGAATAATAGATTCTTTGCATGTGGTAGAACCTAAGAAAACCAAAGTTTATGATTCCAATATTTACGCTCGGAACGATCCAGTTGGTTTGCTGATAGTCTGGAAAACATCAAATCCGACAATAGATACAAGGTGCAATTTTCCAAAATTTTTCGTATAACGTTGGAACTAGTGTTGTATACATATGATTAAAATTCGGTGTCATATTATTAGCTATACGCTATAAACAATCCATCTACTTTTTTGAGCGATATTCTAAGTTTGGCGGGTTGTGAATAGGGATACGTTGGAGCATGTCGCGCCTGTAACAATACTAAAAAACAAATAAATTTCTAATTCCCGCTTCTTTCCTACCACTAGACGGAAACTCATCAGTAATGAGGGAAGATCGTTAAATACAAACAAAAAAGTTGAAAACCTAACTAACTTCAACCATATCGTTCTTCCTATCTGCATGACATAATCTGAAATACCAAATTTCATAAACAGTTCTATAAAGGAAAGAAATGTGAACGTATGAGTCCTAAAAATCTGTACGTGAAAGAAAAATATCTTTTTTGAGGCAAAAAACTATTTATAAATAAAAATTATTTGAAGGAAAATAAAGAATGACTAATGGCGTGGAGAGAATTTTTTGAATGATTTGAATATATAGATTTCTTAAAGCTGAGAGTTAAGTCCCGTTGCAACACGTTTAATTATGACTTCTGGATGTGTGTGTATGTGCGTGTATGTGAGTATGTATGCGTGTAGGTATGGGCGTATATGTGCGTATGTGTGTATATGTGTGTAAAGGCTGCTGCATGACGAAGGCGCAATACCTTTGGGCGCAACGCGGCTTTATTAGCTGAGCGCATAAGGCGCAGGATTTACAACGGTAAAAATACGCGCGCCGAGGTCGCGGTCACTCAACTAATACTGCTATTGCGCCTTCGTCATGCAGTAGCCTGTGTGTGTGTGTGTGTGTGTGTGTGTGTGTGTGTGTGTGTGTGTGTGTGTGTGTGTGTGTGTGTGTGTGTGTGTGTGTGTGTGTGTGTGTGTGTGTCCTTTTTATGTAAAAATGTTTTCTACAAACTGTTTCAGTTTTTTACCTTGTAAGTCATGACAGTATTTAAGGAATTATGAATTTATCACGATGTATGCATCTGAATAAACAATTGGTAATAATTTCCTGTTCTACCATTTTTTTCTCTTATGTAATTACCTAGCAACTTTGCGCGGGTGATGAAGTCTCTTACAAATGTACATGTTCTAGCTATTCTTAATATATCTGTGTATATAACTGACTTCTTGATCTGCAAAGCAATATTGGATTCCATATGAGGAAACAACCCGATTATGCTGTAATTGCTGAGAATTCTTCCGTTTTATTATATAACTTAGTGACTATTCTATTATTTTTTATGCTAATGTTCAAGTCCAAATAGTTACAATTGTGTTGATCGTAGTTTGTCGTTTCTATATCTAGTGTATTTTGATAGACCTCTATTAACATATGGTATATTTGTGTATTCGTTATATCATGTTAATCAATATATATCCATGTATCTAAATGGTATAAAATTATAAGATCTGTACGTTGTTTCGCATAGATGTACTCAAAATATGAAGCGTTAAATCTGCTGTTAATGGACTGCAATTGCTTCCTTGTAGGGCACCTATATTTTGTATAAATATCAATCCTGCGAATCTACAGAAGCGTGTCAGGTATAGTATATCATGTATATCATGAAATCTATACTTATTATTTTCTGTTGTGTTAGTGTAGGATATTATGTAACCATTACTTGCTATATACTTTTTGTTGGCATTTTTAAAAGAAATTTCCAAATTCTCTTTTAAATCAGTTAGGATGCAGTCATGTCTTAGATTGTTGAACATGTCTGTAAAATCTGCTGAGAATAGTTTAAAGTGACCAGTAATCTATAAAATTTTCATTCCGCATTTTTATGGAATTTGCATAGTTATTGAAATGAGTTTTTATAAACTTCCATATTCTGCTCAGTTCTAAAGAAATGGGTTTGGTGCTACTTCTGCATGCTCCAATAATATACCTGATTTTACCGGTATTTGATGAAGTTTGGGAATATTGTTGATATTCTGAGTTCTATATTAAGTAGGTTAAAAGTTTTGCATATATTTCTATGATTTTGTATAATCTGTGTGTCATACATATCCTGCATTGGAGTGTATGTGCTAGCTAAAATAGCTTCTCTATCAATATCTATATTCTGTTTGATTATGAGTCCCATATGTTTGCATACTGTTTCCAAATAATATTTTTTTACATAAAATACTATAATTATTGCTAGCTTAATCTACTGGGCAAACAACAAAATTTGTGTGTAGATAAGTTAAATAAACCTTACTAATTTGTGGGTTGTTATCATTATTGAAATTCCGTAAATACATGAGAGGTTTAAGTTTCTGAACCAATTTTTGAGATGACTTTTCATAACCATTAGTGTGTTAGCTCGAAGTTTATATTTACATTTGATTTTATCACTAAAAAGCTTTATTATTTCTGTAATCCACTTTTTATTTTGATTTTGTTTTACTTTTTGTCTCAGTCTAAGTTTTGTTCCTTTATACATAACTAGCTGGCTTACCCGGCTCCGCCGTATCCGGACCAAACTTGGCACACATACACTTCGGGCCCGGCGGGTGTCACAGTCCACCTTTCGTTATCGATCGATGTCGATTTTACCGATTTTTATCGATTTTTTTGCAGAGTTCACCTACAGGGCTAGGAATTGGCACAGGGGGGAAGTGAGCATGGGGATTCCGAAT
This sequence comes from Cylicocyclus nassatus, assembly GCA_958299035.1. Classification (NCBI taxonomy): domain Eukaryota; kingdom Metazoa; phylum Nematoda; class Chromadorea; order Rhabditida; family Strongylidae; genus Cylicocyclus; species Cylicocyclus nassatus. The sequence continues at coordinate 75,258,613 of CATQJL010000305.1, read as the reverse complement.
ACAATATTAGTTTTCAGAATTATCGATTACTTTTATTGTTTTTATCGATTTTTTGTAAATTTTGACATGCGAGGCTGGGATTTTGCACAGGGGGGTAATCGAGCATGCTGATTACGAACACAATATTAGTTTTCAGGATCGTCCATTACTTTTATTCGATTTTATCGATTTTTTTTTGTAAAGTTTGACCTGCGGGGCTGGGAGTTTGCACAGGGGGTAATCGAGCATGCAGATTACGAATACAATATTAGTTTTCAAGATCGTCCATTACTTTTATCGATTCTATCGATTTTTTGAAAATTTGAGCTAGGGGGCTGGAATTTGGCACAGGGGTGTAATCGAGCATGCTGATCACCCCCTTGGGGATGATCAGCATGCTCGATTACCCCCCTGTGCCAACTCCCAGCCCCCTAGCTCAAACTTTGCAAAAAATCGATAAAATCGATAAAGGTAATCGATAATCCTGAAAACCAATATTGTATTCGGAATCCCCATGCTCGATTACCCCCCTGTGCGAACTCCCAGCCCCGTAGCTCAAACTTTGCAAAAAAATCGATAAAATCGATAAAAGTAATCGATAATCCTGAAAACCAATATTGTATTCGGAATCCCCATGCTCGATTACCCCCCTGTGCCAACTCCCAGCCCCGTAGGTGAACTCAGCAAAAAAATCGATAAAAATCGATAAAATCGATATCGATCGATGACGAAAAGTAGCCTATGACACCCGCCGGGGCCCGAAGTGTATGTGTGCCAAGTTTGGTCCGGATCGGTTCAGAAATGGAATTTTCTATTCGGAACATACGTACACACACACAGACAGACAGACAGACAGACAAACAGACATTCAGCTTTATATATAAGATGTTACGTAAGCCATAGTCTTCTATTATTATTAGATCTGTTATCACATGTTTATGATGAGGATTGATATATTTTAAATACTTCAATTCTTCACATTCGCAATCACTATTTATCAATTCAGTCAAGTTTTCATTGCTGAGCATTTTCAACGTTTTGATATAATCAAAAAACATGGAAGAGATTGGTCGTTCATACTAATATACAACTGTGGAAGGTACATACATTGGAATTGTTCATTATTGTTTGTGTTATAAATTTATCATTGAATAGTCTATTTGGATTGATGCTGTCCACAAGTTTATGTAGGAATAAAATATTCAACGTTGTGCATCTTTTTTCTTTTTATTTTCATGTTCCTTGGAGTGAAATTTACAAAGAATACATACTAGAATAATACTATTATTTTTAAGTAGATCAAAAGCTCTCTTATCTTTGATCCTGGGCATTTTGATATGTGTCAGTAATTGATTGCTGTGCCGAAACCAGGTTTTTTGGTGGATGTTTATTCGACCGGCGTTTCGACGTGCTCGTCTTTTTCAGGAGGTCTGAACGTAGATTATAGATTTTTGGATCTGGTTTACCCGCCATGAGCCTCCTCCACAAGTGCTAGTGACCTCATCGGAGGATAACAGAAAGCGGGAAACCATCAAAGTTGTGAAACGAGCTAACCTTAACTCCACCGCATACCAGTAACTCCGCACAAGGGGACAATAGCGGACGTCACTGAGTGTCACCCAGTGAGTCAAGGGTGTTTATGTGCGGCTGTTCAGATTGCATAGCGGTATGAACGGCAAGAGATTACTGTTGATTGACACGCATTCATTCTTAGCATTGATGCACATCTGAACAGCCGCACATAAATACCCTTGACTCACTGGGTGACACTCAGTGACGTCCGCTACTGTCCCCTTGTGCGGAGTTACTGGTATGCGGTGGAGTTAAGGTTAGCTATTTCACAACTTTGATGGTTTCCCGCTTTCTGCTATCCTCCGATGAGATCTAGACTAGCACTTGTGGAAGAGGCTCTTGGCGGCGTACTGGCAGATCCAATAACCTATAATCTACGTTCAGACCTCTTGAAAAAGACGAGCACGTCGAAACGTCGGTCGCATAAACATCCGCCAAGAAACCTGTGGCCGTATTCATCAACGAACCCTTGAGGTTAAAAGTTACCTCAGCTAGCATTTTAGTTTATAACCCGTATTCACAACATGATCGCAATGAAATTTTCTCGTGGGTTAAGTCTACCTTGAGGTAGAAATGAACCTTCAAACGCATAAACCCGTATTCATCATTCTACCTTGAGGTTAAAATCTACCTCAATCATCATTCCTCCATCAACTTTCTATTATGCTTCCGAGGTAAAATTTAACCCTAGGATAGCTAGGGTTAAATTCTACCTTGACTCTGCACATAACAGAGGAACTCTCTCAAAGGACCTCTTGAATTCTATTGAAGCCGTTAAAGACAAGTATGTTGATATCCACTAATGGCGCAAACCTTGCTTGTTTACTTACAAGGCAAGCATTTTTTTTTATAGTGACCTTCCTGGATGGGATGTATGCGTTGTTGGATAGCAGAAAACGTTCCAAATTCGTATATTTATTTGCAGAGCATCCCTTGACGAGGAACTATGAACGTATGCAGCAAAAGATCACATGTGCATATGCGATAAAACGAGTCGCTAAAACATTACTAGTTCTCAAATAAAGCACCATCAAGTGTGAAAATTATTTTAATCTTAGGATATTTACTGAATAAAATACTCTGATAATTATCATTGCTCCATTGAAGCACTAAAAACACATTACGGCTATTTTTGTTTGGCGTGAAAAACGCTCATGCTTTCTCGTTCATAAACGTGTCGCAGGTAACGAAGGCAGTAAAATCAGTGTTTTATGCCCTCCAATATGGTATCAGGGCCCAGCATGAGGGTGACAAATGGACATCCGTGAAACGACTTCGTTTTTGCCACTGTCGATTTTTTACATTTCCCACTTGATCTCCCCAGCTCCGTAGGTTGTTCGTTGGAGCGCGCTTTCCTTTTCAAAAGGAGCGGCGTCTTCCTTTTCATCCTAATAGGCAACAGAGAAGGAGTTTTGGGACGAAATATTACTATAGGTAGGTCTGTAAGTTCGTGCCGTATTTAGGTCTATTCTCAAACCGTTCAAAAAAACAACAGACATACATTCTATGCACTGTTCCGTGGAGAATTTCTTTCTCTTTTCAGCAGTGATATCCTTGTTTGGATTCCTTTATTGTTCCTCCAAGTAACCGCCACAATCTCCAACTGCATATAACGTACCCTAAGCTTAGCTATTTGTTTTTGTTTTGGGCTTCTGAAACAGCTTTGGTAATAGTTAAATAGAGCGAACAAGCTGCAAAATCCAGTGTTTTGGTACCTTCAGCTGGTTTTCAATATTTTAGAAACAAGCTTTCCATAAGTCTTCACATTTGCGAAGTCGTAAAATGTACAAACGCTTCAAACATAAGGAATCTTCGCGATTTTGGACTTCCAAAAATTATGATTGAACACTAATTTCAACAAACAAACGTGTTTTTAAGGTCTCGAAATTTGGCTTCTGAATTTTTCGTATGCATCCTGGGAAGTAAAAAATAGAACTGGCAATTGTTTCTTCGAAACCTTTAATTAGAAAGAAAAGACATCTGACCAAAAGAGGAGAGGAAGCTGCATCGAGCAACACCCTAGCTGTTTGCCGTCTGATGCTCTACGAGGTCTAGGATAAACAGAAATCAAATATGGTAGCATCAAGATAATTTTAGAAAACTTGAAAAGCCAGCTATTGTGCCAAAAAATTGCACCGCATTGTATCTTGTTTACTTTATCTAACTGTTGTTAAAGCTTCTCCAAAATTCTAGAACGAAAATTACAAAAAAAGCAAATTTAGGGCGATTAGGAATTATAGGCGAAAGAATCTGACGATTTTTCAAGCGAACATCAAAGGATTTCTAACCGGGTGTTTGTCTGTCTTTGTTCGATTTGAGGATGAGTCTAAAAACGGCACGAACTTTTAGACCCACCTAGTATATACTACACTTCAAGTGTAAAACGAATTATGTGAAACTTTGAGAAAACTTATGTAACTTCACGGTGTACTTGCGGTAAGTGCGGTTCTTATGGTAGAGCTCTATCTCAACGCTGCTTACACTCTAATGACCATGAAGCGTAGCCTTCTTCCTAATCTACAGGGTGTCCCAGGAGTAAGTACACACTCTTTGATCGTTAATAACACTCTTTTTAGAAAGCATTTTGCTTAGCTGCAAGTACCGTTCAATAAAGCAGGCCGCATCTTAGACTTGTATTGTGGTATGAATCACCCATCGCTCTTGATTGCTGTGAAATCGGTAAGAACATCCAGCCACAGCGCCACTTTGATTCTATGATTTTGATATAGGCCATCCAAAAGGGCTCCAAAAGCGGAAAGTTGTGTAGCAGTGTTTTCGAAAATTCCAATTCTATTAGACAGCCTTGCTGAGCGTTTTTACCGTTCGAAACAAATTTGATCAGATTTTCGGCACTGTAGAAAGGTCATTGCGGTTAACATGGCATAAATTTAGAAGAAAAGCCTTTCGGTAAATTCTGAACTTCACATCTGATTAGCGACTCTGTTTGTTGGTGATAAAGATTTCAGCTTGATAAGTATCCATTTTGGGCCAAAATGTAGCCGTTAACTGTCAAAACCCTCCCCAAAATTCTATAATTCTACAATAACGAAGAGCTACAGGTGTTTATCTCCATACTACGAATCTGAGTCAAAGCCCGCGCTACTGAATGGCGCCTAGCTAACCAAAAAAAAAACAAGTGAAAGGAGAGATATTAACGATTAAAAAGTGGGTTACTTTTGAAAAGCCCTGTATATTAATTGCCACTTCCAACCATGTTGAAACATGTTTGCTTGGTTCCTAGAATGTTTTCCTGCCAAAACATTGTAACGTGAACCTACAAGACATACGGCAATATCAACTTGGCAGTGGAAAATCAGTAGGATTTCATACACCGCTAATACGTCATGGCATGTTCCGAATAAACGTCAGTGAGTACTCTGCTGACTACCAGGTAGATTTTAACCTCAAGGTAGTTTTGTGAATAGCAAAGTTACCTTAAGGTTAAATTTTACCTTGAGGCATGTTCTCAAGGTAGAATTTAACCTCAAGGTTCGTTGATGAATACGGCCACTGGTTTCGGCACAATAATCAATTACTGATACTATTATTTTTATTAATTGAAGAAAGGCTATGGGTGTTGTAACAGAGCTGTATCAATTTTCAAATTTTAGAATATGTTAATGAGTTATATACGTATAAAGGTCAGTACCGGTAAGGTTAGTATTTGATATATCTTTGATCCCATTTATATTTTCGTTAATCGTATTTAAATAACTTGTTCTAAGGTTCGGTTCCTTTTTGACTTTATGTCCATTTGTTTTGCTTGTAGTTCTTTTCCTTTCCTTAACAATTTTGAAACTATAGTAAGGGCGATTTGGATTTTGATTCAATAGATTTATAACGTTTGAGATATTCCCGTAACCTTTGATATTATCATTGAAACCGAATGGGTATGCTGTCATAATCAACCTAGTCCAAAACAGCTCTGTTTCCAAAAGAACGTTTTTGTCCTTACTCTTTGTCAAGTTATCTAGTATAGTGAAACTTATGCTTTGTCTACAAGTTGTACTAAAATGTTTATTCGAATAGTTGTTATTGTCTTTTTTGTTTATGTGATAAAAATGTTCTTGAATTCTTTGTTTAAATTTTCTTGTAGGTTGATGCATAATTCCTGCACCAAAATAGGTACCGACCGCAATAATCCGGAATAATCCTACATCTCAAATAGAATTCGATATATAATTAGATAGCGCAAACCTAGCTCTACAAGATAGTGCCCAAATATCTACATTAGCTTTAAACCACGTGAAGTTTTGAGCCGAAAACTGAAAAAAACCATGCGTCCGAATCTTAAAGCCAATCAAAACAAAGTTGTAACTTCGTTCAAAAAGCGCCTACAAAATTTCTTTACTCACGCGTAGGCATTCCACGTAAGACATTTATCTATGCGGTTGCTGTATTTTTTCTCAGCTAGACGATGAGAAAACGAAGTTTTTTATGTTTTGCCATATTAGTGCTGAGATATCCTAGCACTAACATTCGGACTTCGTACTGTCGCGCTGAGCGGTCGCCCCAACGTACTCTCCCATGCCCGCTACCAGAGCTAAGTCTTCGAAAAACCCTAAATCTACTACTCAATCGCATCCTGTATGTACTACGTCTGCCTCTCCTACCGCTGCTTATTCTCTGGAAGACAACGCCACAACGAATGTGGGAAACTATGAGGTAATCGCTCGACTTCATTCTACTTCTGACAAGGCACCCGAGGCCCTGCCGTTGCTCAATCAATTGATTAATCTTTTGACTGTCGAACCACGCACTGTCGTGGAAACCGGGAAACGGGCACGGTCTCTTGTCATCTACGGAATAGAGGAAGCCGAGCCCAGTCTGCACCATCTGAGAAAGCACAGCATACCGAGTGTGCTATCTCAAGGGTCTTGGACTCCGTACAGGTGGAGGCTCGTCCGGTAGAAGTCTACCGAATGGGGCTTACACGGAGGGCGTCCAAGACTGATCAAGTGCGTACTACCTTCGGAGCGCTTCCTTTTCCAAGCTTTGCGCCAAGCGCCAAGGCTACGCGCTCTTGAGGGATTTGATCACGTCTTTGTGAGAAAATCCATGACAAGAGAGGAGCGATTAGAGATCAAGAGCTCCGGAGGCAGGCGCGCGAGATCAACTTGAGACAGCAAACGGAGAAAAAGTCTATGTTGTTTATAGGAACGAACTGGTGAAAGCCAGTGACATTCCTAAAATCAAATCCTCTTTGACAAAAAACACGTAAATCCGTTAGGTCCTTCGCAAATATCCCTACTTTTCAACAGCAGGAGTCTTTCGAACAAACTAATTGAATTTCATCATCTACTTTCCGTCAAAAAACCTCTCTTAGCCTTCAATACTGAAACGTGGTTGACACCACGGATTTCCGATAATGAGATTGTTTCCGATTTACCGTATGTTTTGGTTCGAAAAGATCGTCTGAGGAAAAAAGGTGGAGGAGTTTGTGCATTGTTATATGATGATCTTTTATGTGAAAACATCTCAATTGATCCCTTACTGTCCGCCGATGTTTTAGCATTCGATATATTTCTTGATCACACTTATCGTCATCGATTTATCTTGACATACCGACCCCCCAGTATATCTAGTGAAGAAGACAATGAGCTATATAGTTATTAGCACGTTTGGCAACAGAGACGATTCAGACTACAATTTTGGGAGATTTCAACTTATCTGATGTTAACTGGAACAAAAATGAGAGTAGGTCAAGATCCTCCAAGAGTTATATCGATCTTTCTGACTCTCTTGAGATGGTCCAATTGGTGAGTAGTCCCACGCGAGGGGGAACAATTCTCGATGTTATTTTGACCTCATCACCAATTGTTACCTTTAAAGGTATATCTTCGCCATTAGGATCTTCTGACCATGCGATAGTTGAATTTGCAATCGATAGATCATGTACCTCACCGAGTGTTCATGATATCTATGACTTCAAGGAATCAACTTTGACGCTATAAATGCGCATCTTCTCAGTTTCGATTGGTTCACATTGTTTGGCCAATATATTGATATTGAAGATCTTTATACAAGATTTGTCTCGGTTTTGCATGATCTCATCGAGACTTACGTTCCTTGTAAGAAAACTGGAGATGTTAGGCTTAGATATCCTCAGCAAATTCAGAATCTTTTGCAGCAAAAGGAACGTCTTTTTTGTGAGATCGATAATCCGCTCCAATCTGATCGATATAAAGTCGTAAGTCAAAATCTAAATCGTCATTTACGCTGTTTTTGGAATTACGAACAACTCAAAATGGCAAAAAGCAATAACATGCGAAAATTTTTCAGCTTTCTCAAAATCGTATTGGAAAAACGAGAATGGGATCATCATTGATTGATGAAAGTGAACATATTCTTTTTCCGCTGATGATAAAGCCAATGCCTTATCCCAGTATTTTGCAAAATCTTTTGCGCATGCTGAATTGGAATGCCCTCCTCTAAGTGAAATTTCTTCTGATAATCTTTATACACCGGTGATCACGAGCAGCGAAGTGCATAAGCTTTTGAGATCGACCAAAGCTTCTACATCCGTTACATCCGAAAAAATTTCTGCCTTTTTTTATAAGAGGTCTGCCAAATCTTTGAGCGCCCCTTTGTCCCATATTTTTGATATGTCAGTGGGACAGTCCCAAAGCTCTGGAAACAAGCCATGGTTGTTCCAATTCCCAAGCGCACAGGAGCAAACAAAGTTACTGAATACAGACCCATTAGCATTTTGCCGACCTCTTGTAAAATAATGGAAAAAATTATTGCCAAATTTCTCTTGAATTGGTGCCTCAAAGGCAAATGCCTTCCCGAGGAGCAGCATTGCTTCATCTCTGGCTCTTCTACAACAACGCAGTTAATAAAATGCTGTCAAGAATGGGTCGACGCCCTGAGTAATGGCAAGTCAGTTGAAGTAATTTACTTTGACCTCTCTAAAGCATTCGATTCTGTGAATCACCGGATGCTTCTTGCCAAACTTGAGAATATTGGAATTAGAAATAATCTTTTGGCTTGGTTTGAGTCAAACCCCACTGACCGGAGTTTGACCGTCCTCTTCCAAGGACAAAGCTCACTTGAAAGATTCTCCCCTTCGGGTGTGCCCCACGGAAGCGCCCTCTCTCCACTGTTGTTTAACATCTACATAAGGGAGCTCAGTTTGCTGAAAACTGATATTCGGATTAGTAGTAGCAGCTTACGCGGACGATTTGAAAATTTATGCTGTTTTTGACAAAAACGATGAAGTAGTATTAGCTGATAAATTAAAATCATCTATTCATCAAATGCTAAAATGGTGTGAGGAGTGGGGATTGAAAGTCAACCTAAATAAGAGTCAAACTACAAGATTCGGAGAAACTTCTAACTCTTTTAAATTTGACTATGGAGTGTACTTGAAGTAGCAGAGTGTTGTTCGTGACTTGGGTGTTATCTTTGAATCCCCTTTCAAATTTTCTTCCCAAATTGATAGCGTGGTTATAAAGGCTTCACGAGTTATGTACTCCTTTCTTAGGAATATACATACGTCAGATAAAACTATCTGGGTGAGGTTATACAAGGTCTATGTCCTTACCAATCTAGAGTATTGCAGTCCGGTGTGGAACCCCACCTTGGAAAAGCATATTGTCAAACTAGAAAAAGTCCAGCGAACATTCACCAGAACTCTGTATTATCGACTATTCCCAAGCAAGAAGTACCCAGAAGAACTTCCTGACTACAAGACTAGATTACTATTTTCGGTTTAAAGAGTTTGTACTACAGACGAATTTTAGCTGTTACTCTGTTGGCTCATAAAATTTTCCGACAAGAAGTGCGTTCAAATTTCTCTAATTTTTGGTCTTTCCGTCCCTCTCAAACCCGAAGAGCTATGTCGAACGTCGGTATTCTTAGGACCAAAGGATGGCGTAAACAACTGCTACGGTATTCCTTTGCTGGTCGTGCCTCTCGTCTGCTGAATTGCCTGTCCGCCAAGATGTTATGCCAGAACGACTCAACTAGACTGAAAAATCTTTTGCTCAAAAATGACTTTCTGCGAATGTTGAATTTAGAGGATATTTCATGATTGGGTACGAGATAGTTCGAGACACAGTGTCTGCCTACTTACGATGATGTTATGTTTTCTTTAGATTCTTCTCTGTCTTCGTTTCTAGAAAAACCATATTTTGAGTTCTAGACCCAGTGTCTCAATTTCGATGATGTTACTAACCCTCATCATTGAGTTCGTTGAATTAGACGCTCTAACCTTCATTCGTTGGTTGTAGCGCACTTCATGTGCACAAAATAAAATAAAATAAAATAACAGTTGTATAGTACATGACGTTAGCAGTGAAACTTTACATTTTCAGCCTTCTAGAACAGCTAGTTCACGAGAAATGACGAATCTAGCTCTCCTTATACGAATTCGTCTTGTTTAGTTGCTGGAAAATCGATATTTCTCGTAAACCAGCTGCTGTAAAGAGCTGGAAATATACATTCATGCTTCTAAAGTCTTGTAGTATACAACTGTTACTGTTAGAACATCTCAGCATTGTTTTGAAAAAAACATGAAAAACTTCGTTTTCTCAATTTCTAGCTGAGAGAAAAATACAGCAACTGCATAGAGAATGTCTTACACGAAATGACAATGCCTGAGCATGTTAGGAATTTTGAAGCACTTTTCAGAACGGACTTCCAATTTTTTCTTGGTTTTTTGCGACGCTTGGATCTTTTTTGTTTTTGGCTTCAATCTTCGCTTGGATCAAAGCTGCTGCGAATCTTTAAGCACTATCCTGTAGAGCTAGGTTTGCGCTATCTAATGATTTATCGAATCCTATTTGGAATAAAGGATTCTTCCGGATTTTTGCGGTCCGTACCTATTTTGGTGCAGGAATCAAGCTAGTAGTTATCCCACATATTGTTTAGTGCATTCCAAACATATGAGGCAGTGTATGACATGTGTGTTGCTGCAGCTGGTGTTGCTATCCAGGTAAGTGTTTATCCTCAGTTTTGTATTGCTGGATATTATATACTTTTCTTTGTTTATAATTTTACAATATTCACACTTATCGAAACAAACATTGAATGTTAGTTCGTTGCCGAAATTTTTAACACAGAAGTCTTTTAATGTTGTATTCCTGCATTTTTCAAAGTTTGTATTTAATGATTACTTTTACTAAAATTACTTATGTGAACTTGTGAAGTTTTTGCTGACCTGAGATTTAAGCCCATGGAGGGTCCAATCCATACGCAGAGGAATGGCGTATTCGGTAGGGCTGCTACCTGGGTTCTGGCTAAATCTTTGATTCTATAAGTGTATGGAAAGCATAGAATTGACACTTTTGAAGGCGTGGAAGCTACCATTTTCCGCCGGCTCACCACTGGTTTACCCCATCAAAAGAGTCCCTGTTGTTTTTTTTTTTGAAAGAGGGCAGGCCTTCTTCTAAGGAGTATGTAAATGCGTGAGTAAAGGTTAAAAGGAAGAATAAGGGTGTGGAAAAAAGAAAAGGTTTGAGTTGGGAAGTGGGGGTAGAGGTAAAGTGATGCTACATTTTGTAGCTAATCGCGAGGAAGGGATAAATGAAATATGTGCTTCAATCATGTGCATAGTTTTTCTACATTTCCTCCTTTCTCCTTTTCTTTTTCTTATCCTCATCAAATTGATCTTAAATACTATATGTATGTATGCATGTGGCTTCGTGCATTTATGCATGATGTGGACTTATGTGTGTATATGCGTTCGTGTATATGGATCATACATAAGGATGTATATTTGTATTAAACGTATATTTTAAATATGTGTGAGTATGTGTATGATGTATAGATTAGTGTTTGTAAAGATGTATGAGTAAGTGTAGGCGACTAATGTTGTGTGTGAAATTTATGTATTGAAAATCCTTGTAGTTCCAGATTTGAAATTTATTACTTTAGTTTAACTTACTCAATATAAATCATGATTTGTAAAATAGGTCCTAAAGCGGAAATAACCCTGTGTATCATATCTGCTACAGTATGATAAACAGTGAAATTTTTATTTTTTAGGTATTAGAAACTTCAAATGTCATTTTGTCTAAACAATGAATAACAATGGCTGTAACATTTATTTTAATATAAAAATTTTACCTTTTTCTTCGCGAATATCTAGGATATGGTGTACATTCAGTTAATTTGTTTTATTTGCGTATATTATCAGGAAGCATTCCAGGATTCGATAAATAAAGAGGTCTTACCCGTATGGGTAAGAATAACTCTTGAAAACCCGCATAAACGTTCTTTTGATAGAGTACTACTTGACTTTTCCCAAAATATTCTGAAGTAAGTTCTGTTTAACATGAATATATTTATATATATATTTTTATTGTGGATTTATTTCAGATATCCCAAGGAGAAACCTCTTGCATTTAGCTGGCCCACTGCAGCATAAACAAGGGCATCACCGCTATACGTGTAAGTAATTGTTAATCAACATTGTTTCACTGGACAGTATTTAGTATGATATTTTGGGCGAAAATAAGTTACGATTTTTGGTGGTTCTTCCTAACGGAAGGCCGTCAACACCTAGCAGAATACAACTCCGAAAATCATAAGGTTCTACGCATATCAAAAGAGGGAACAAACAATAAAAGTATCCGATACCGAAAAACTTGGGTAGGTTTTTTTATATAAATATCAAATTGGGATTTTATAATCTGTACTTGCGCTAATTCATCCGTGAAACGCACACTATGAGCCGAAGGAAATGCCCCGAAATATTATTTAAGAGGGAAATGCTACACATAGGCAAAGAGCACGTAAGTTTTTTGAATTTTGTATACTTTAAAGTGCCGATCATCCTGCTTCAGCCGTCCAAACTGTCGTGTCCAAACACCAGCGTTGAATAACTGGTTCATCGGGGCGAAGTCACAATAAGAATGATCACTACCCAAAAAGGGCAATGAGTAAAGCATACATAAACAAACATTGAAACTACACAAACACATTTCTACACTACAGCAATGTCTGCTGGTTTCTCTGATCGCGATCCGCGACATACCTAAACTTATCAAAATTTAGGTGCTTACTCCGGCAATGGCAGCATTTCAGTTCGCCATAAATATTAACATTGAAAGAGGGGCTACGGCTCAGTCACGCAGCAACGGCGACCGCTTTGCCGCTTATGCCGCGCTTAAACTTGTCTGACCCTCGATGCCACAAGTAATTTTGTGACAGGAGTATCCGTAGGTGGCTTTTGAACTGCCCAACTTCACGCAGCGTCGCATCGCGGAAAGTCCGCGCAAATCGGATTGGACTGCTGACACGTACCCTGAAGAGCTGAGCATATCTGGAGCTCAGGTGCAGTACGTTTAGCACGTTTCAGGTATCCTTTCTGCTGTTTGCCCCAAAAACGAAATTGATTTTGATATCAGTATGTTTGTGCCTGGGCTCTTTGTTGAGGTGTTGCTGGTATTAACAGTGCTTTCGGCGTTGCCGATGACAATGTTGATGATGTTGTCATTTGCGAGTGCCTCTCGCTTGACGCCTTGCTAACATATTCACATTTTGGAAGGATTTTGCAATGCGTCATTGCCATTTGCAATGACGACTGTGCAGGACTCCAAATCACTTGAGGGCAGTGAATATGTAACACAACTTAGACACCCGCCATTGACTCCAGCAGAAGATCCGATTACATGGTTGCTCGCAACAATCGGTGCCAGGTGGAGTCATCATTTTAATATCATGCCGATTTTGGTGCGATTCTGTCTCGTAGTGCGTTACGCTCGCCTATCGCAGTGGAAATTGAACTGGTTGATTTCTGCTAATTAGTGATTTTCGTCAACGTTCGCTCCTTCTCTTATATTTAAGTCGCTTATTGACATCATTCAGGGTTTTTATAGCGTAGGTGGTATTATTTACAAACGACCGTCATGGATGATGTTCTTTAACTCATGTCTATTCTTTCACTTCTACATTATCATCAATATATAGCGCAACTGTCAACTGTAATTCACTTTCTCATACAATATTGATTTACATGTATCATTTCAGATCAGGCCGCGTGTCCAAGGTAGCAACTCTAGTGATGATCTCTGCGTCTTTGTTGGAGATCAAACGCAAGCGCTCTTTTCTTGATTTTTATTAGAATGTCTCAGGACTTTCTGCCTCGGCAGACCTGTGGAATGGAAATTTTAAGACTTGAGAGTTACTATTTATAGCAGGCTCTACGATATAAATAATACCAGATGTATGCAAAAGTTTTTACCCCAATTAATTTTTAAGACGAGGTTTGGTATTCTTCAAAACCTTTGAAGTCAGATCTCCACAAAAATATGCTGCGGAGCTCTTATTTGCTCAGCATTTGCTTTCCAGGTCAGACAGTCAATTGATATTAGATTGACGCAAGAGTTCTTGTGTAGTTCGAAAATTCTAATAAATTCTCTAATTCTCTAAAGTTAATTTATGGCTTTGTACCAAGTAAGAGCTATTGAGTTGGTACATCAGTCTTGCTATACCGAAAAAGTAGAAGCTATTAGGTTGCTATATCAGTGTTGCTACACTTTGACGTTTTACCGCGATAAGTATTTTTTTGAATAGGGCTCAGGCAGTGGCATAATCAGGATTTCCGTTCGGGGGAAAGAGGGGCGAAATTTTCAAATGTGTGCGTGGCGTTAACCACGCACTTCGATTTTTTTAAGATACTTCCCAAAATTGCTGGCCTATAACCCCTAATTTTGAAAAAAAAGATGTGGCTATTACCACGCCTGAAAAAAAATTTTCACATAAGACTATCTTGGAGTTTAAGAAAATTTTAAAAATCTTTATTATTCACGTGTGAACTAATCATTTGCACATATTTTGCAATTCATGTAAGTAGCTTTACTTTACGAGGAGTTGCAGTATCCTGAAGCTTTTACACACCTTTTGGTCGTAGAATAGACCTGACCAAAACTTCATACTACTTTCAATCTTTTCGTGTGATTAATCAATCGTCAATTTTTTTATTTTTTGAAGGAAGCACCACAAGAGAACATTTCGAAATAAGGCACAAATCAAGGAGAGAAAATGCATTGTACATGACGGATTCGTAACATACCTAATCCATATGGGAGCGAGAGATTAATTTTCTAAAGACTAGACGAAAGCGAACTTCATAATTATGAGAAACACATGATCTTTTTGATAATTATGAACATAGCTGCAGCAAATTACAAGGATGATGGGAAATAGTTTGATTTTAGTTGAAAATAAGCATTAGAATGAGAATGCTGAACCTAGGTTCGCACTTTCTGATACGGCGATAATCAAGAAATTTGGCAGAGTAACTTGAGGTTGGACCAAACAAAGTCAATCGTAGGTTACTGTTGGCTCCAAAGTTGTAAAAAACGAAAGAAGAGAAGATCGAAGCATACAAATTTGCTGGAATATAGGTGTCACCCTAGCGCACATTCTCTTTTACTCTGGCATAAACGCTCAAATGAGAAGGATGCACCGAAAGAATGTACCAACTCATTAACGCAGCAGCAGAGGCGACTACGACGGCAACACAGCCTGCACTGTAGGAATGCGAAAACGAGTAAACTAATGAACTCCAGGAGTTACCTTTTTTCAAATCTTGTCTTCCTTTTTTGTTCCAGCAGTTTTGATCATTGATCATGTTTGGTATGGAATAGCAAAAGAACAAGATGCTATGCACAGGACATAAAAATCCTTACGCAGTTGAAAGCCGAGACTGTGAACTCGAATAAACATATACAGAAAGCTTGAACACGTAAGACAACCAAATAGAGTTCGAAAGGGAAGCACAAACTCAGTACTAGAGCTATTGTTGTGAGCTTCATTTTCATAGGGATGAAAGAAAGCAAGAAGAAAAATCTCTCGAAAAAGAGGTTTTTAGCAACAAATCAATACGAGTACCATGACACCTTCAAATCTAGTAGTCATTGAGACTGTACATTTTGTGTGAGAAGAGAAACATCACTTGCTTGCCCTTTTACCTCTCATACAAATAATGGTTGGGGCTTGAGCAAACAAACACTGCTTTCCCATAATGCTCCCTCATAATCACAGAGCAGTGGCATTCATTATGTGACTTTCTTTGTCGCAAATACAGCAGTAATGGTAGATGGAGTAGAATAACGCGAGAATGCACGATGCCGAGACACAAACAATGGCGATCCTGCAAAGCTCTTAATTAATGACTGAGCTTCTTGAAGTCGTAAACGTTTTGCTTCACGCAAGCCTGATAAATGCAAGCTTAAGGTGTTTTTATTGTCCTATTCAACCACTTAAATCATAAAATGGTAGGCTGATGATAAAATATTTGCTGTACTACACTTAATTATCATTAATCAGATATCTTTCTGAACAATATGTGGCAATGTGCTCCTCTAGTTTATTTAACTCCCAAAAAATGATACTACTGCCTATAGTAACGCCGTGCTATCCCTGCCGAGTTCAGCTGAAGAAAACCCTTAGTCAAACTTACGGCGAGCCAGCTTGACCTCAACAACACTCACTCAACAAAATTGGCCATTTACTGGTTGTCGTGTTGAGCTCGCATCACATTTTCGGCACCATCGGCTCATAAACTCAGTACCAGCTAGCATAGTGCCCGAGGTTGCTTGTAGAGAAGCCGGTCGATGGATCACCGCATCAAAAAATGACGCCAACACTCAAGTCTCCTCCATTTATCTACCGCGAAAAGTCTACAGCTCACATGCGGATAGAGACAACCGATCAATATCTTACAAGAGGTCAGCGGGATCGAACCCCGCAGCACCATGCCTATAGCCTGCTCACATCGGGATCAGGCAAACCGTCTGCTTAAATTTGCGCGCACGCAGGGCCAGCGTTTGCGCTGCATATGCACTACGTATGCGCCGTGTCGGAGAGAGCGAAGACTGCAGGGAGGGCAGGCAAGCAGACCGCAGGCGTGAAGCAAAACTCTTGCGAAGAGGACTCCCGTCACCAATTTTGGCCTGATTGGGATTGGGGCAGACTGTATCTGAGTCAAGCACATGCGCACTTCATATCAACTCGTGTGCTGGAGGCAAACCGCCTCTTTAGCGTTGATGTTGAGCTTCGTTTGAATTGAGGCTGCGCTATTCTATCGACTGTCTTGACGACGGAAGTTGAAAACGACCTCTCACAAGATAGCACATGCAATAAAACGTGTTTTGTGCGAAAGTACTTATAGCAGGTGGACAGAGTTCAGCGCGTAGACTGCCGATTTGACACCCTCTAAGAAGCGGTGGCGAATTCCGTTGAGGAAGTCGTGCAGTCGTACGATTCAATCTGACAAAGCGACAAAGTGTCTCATCTGTTGTACTAGTATTTAGCTCTACGACAGACTTCTCTTAGGGCCGCATGCACTAACATCCCTGCGGCGAGGGGAGCGGCGTCCCCAATGATGAAAAAGCCGCAGCGGCGTCCGCACGCGGTCCCTTCATAACGGGGGACGCCGCTCCCCTCGCCGCAGAAACGTTAGTGCATACGGGCCTTAGAAGCCCGATTCATTCTTAGATTCAGCGCGTTAAAAGCTTCGGGGTGATTTTGTTCCATGAGTACATAGTTACCAATTTTAATGATGTTTGAGTCCTGTCCCATTATGTGGTCACGTGCGGTAGTTAGGAAAAATTAGTGTGCTATGGTTTACATCAACACCAATGTGATTTAAAGCTTCGCTGAGACAAGTCATCGCTCATGATTTTCCATTTTCCTCTTTAGGCCACGACATTAGCAAAAAATACGAAACCAAAGGAAATCGTTTGTGCTTGGTATGGTAATGATTTGACTGGAGCACTCTCGACTCAAACATAGAGACCGCATGCAAGATGAAATGATGCTTTATAGAGAAAAATCCAGGAGTGGGAAATCTCAGTTTTTATGACATATGCTGCAGAATCCTAATCAAAACCAACACCAGAAAGTGAAGCTACGATAAGAACCAGAAAACGAGGAATTGCTCTAAAGATTTTTGCCTTCCGAACCTCCACCTGCCCACAAGAAGCATTGCGTCTTGTTACTAGAAAGAGGCGCTTACAAATCTGCCTTGGCTTTTTGAAGTCTCGTTGTTAAAGGCAGTGGCTCGGCAAAACTCAACAACTCAAAACTTTAACGCGGTAAACTCCTTATTGCCCAAGTATGAAAACAGTGCAATCCCGGTTGCACAGCATGCCTTCCTTGCTGAGAAAATTGCTCTCAAGCTTATACGCGCAGGCCATTCTTACACGCATCTGGACGAGTTGGCAATTTCCTTCTCACCACTGGAGGCTGCCCGCCGCCGGGGTGTAGGGCGTTAGGCGACAAACCCAATTTTTTGGACCCCAAAGAACTCCCCGTGCAAAACGTCTCTTCCGCCAAAAACAGGGGGGTGGGGGTTGGGGCCGATACATTACCCGACGCCAATGAAAAAATGGTGCATAGTTTTGAGTTACTGGATTTACGTTGCTTGCGTTTTGCACGTTTTGTCGCCTAACGCTTGCCCTCCCCGCCGCAGTGCTATTACCATTGGGTCCTGCAACGATTCGGCGTCATCAGCCTGGCAGCACTCGTCCAATTCCAAAGGGAACGGCATTGAAAAACGCTCGTTTTCGGCATTTTCAAGCTCTCAAAAGTGGATTTTCGGAATCAGCGTATTGAATAACTCAGGTGAGCGAAAATTTGACTATGTTGAGATTTGCCGAGCCACTGCCTTCGACTTGAAAGCTGCAAATTCGGGTTTTGAGTCACAAGACCGAAAGACAGAAACGATCGCCGATTTGCCCTGAAACCGCCTCGGAAGGACTTTTCAACAATCAAAAGCAATATCCATAACATTTTCAGAAACCCTCTTTTTTCTGCTGCAGCTGTCACAACTGATCAATCGCTTCTCCAGACCTAGTGGCGTGGGGTCATGGGGTCATGAGGACCGCCTCTAAGTTCGCTGTTATTGTGAAGGCAATTTTCAATGCTTTATAAGTCATTCTTCGATATGATTGCGCTCTCTTCGCCATGAAATCAAAATTGTAAGACTGAAGCCACTATTAAGCTTGTTGAGGAAGCACATGATGTGCCAGTGTATGAAAATAAAGAGATGAAGAGATCTACGCGAGCACATTGAACGAGTTGTTCCCGCGGCTAGCAATACACGAGCTCCAAAATGCATAGATCGCGAGCATAGTTGCTGCAATAATTGGCGACGATTAGGTAGCCAAGGCGCGTGTTGCCGCGATCGTCAGCCAACACAACGGCTGTGTTGGCTTGTATATATATAGCTGTATATAGCTGCTTGTATATATATAGCTGTGCGTCTTACTCGGCAATCTGTCTGCTTTCGTTTTCATTCATTATTTTCTGCATTTAGTTGTACCTCGCGTTTTCCGCATTGGATGTACTTCCATCAAGGGATCGAGAAGGCTGTATAATGAATTTGGATGTGAAGAGAGTCGTTCACTGATGGAGGGGCTGACCTCTTAGTTATGTCAGTACATAGAGTTCATAAGAGCAGAGAATCGGACTTTGGGCTCAGGGTCTGCGGATGGTGGCGTATTTGGCAAACTTACGAGAAATGAAATTTGGATGAGTTAGGCCATTGACAGCATGGGGCAATGCGGCCGCCTGTTTTGTATTTTGTACGGTAGAGTTCAGTATATCGCTTACAGTAGTGTAAAGGGGATAACTGTATACAATATAACTTCTAGTTCTATTCGTAGTTCAGTCTGCCAGTATTCTGTAGAAAGGACAAGTGTATCGGCTGCAGCGGCTAAGGCGATACTAATCTTGAAGGTTGCGCAAGACCTACGTGTTCAGGAATCTGAGGTAAACCTGCAGCGAACATTAGCGGAAAAGTGCTGAACGCACCGAACCTCCACAATGTTAGTCGAGCGCAAAACATAAATAAGCAAATAAGAAGACAGAAAAATCAAGTAAGAAGTCTCTGTTCCATCTGCTACACGGAATTTAGCTAAGATATTTCAGCTGATTTATGAATATGAATATAACAAAAAGAAAGAAGGTGAGACAATTAAAAAGTTCTTTGCGAGACATAAGAAAATTCCAAAGACGTTCGTGTCGTCATATAGAGTAAACTTACAGTAACCAAATGCGAATCTGATCGCAGCACACCACTTTGCCAGCATCTGTCCGTGATGCACAGCAGGTATAGTAGAAGAACATCGATTCTTGAGGGCATCTGGAACAGGCAGTCTCAACAAAATGTTATATATCCTGTGCGAGCAACTTCTTATGAAAACGAACTTACAAAACTTCTGGCCTGAATGGTTCTTCTGGTCGCTTGCAGTAACTGGCTGATCCTTGTGCGTTTCCATGAAGACTGTTAAATACAGCCGCAGATAAGGAGCAGATGAGCAAAGCGCAGAGGACTGCGCAAAGAACTCGCATCGATGACGGCAACAAACAAAGCGTGTCCGCTTCTCCAGACAAATACTAAATGGATGGGATTAGAAACAGTGGTGAAGAACATTCCAGTCGAAGGACCACCACAGAATTCGTTGGCAATACATAGGTTTTCAACCATATTCACTCGATGGGAAGGCATTGAAGGTTATGACAGCCGAATCTTATGTTTTTCAAGAACAAATACATGTTTAATGTGCTCTGATCGAAGTTGTACAGTCATGAAAAAGAGGGGATTACGAGTCGTATGTGGGGCATCCCGTCATGGCTGCCTTCTTTTTGCGAAGATTTGATTTACTCCTTGCAAATCCCAGGAAGAGTAAGGGATCATTATCGAAACCCGTCGCAATACTGGCTTTGTAATACGCTTTTGAAATTGAAAATTCATGGTTCACATTTCCACAGTTACTTTATGCTGATATATTTGCAATTTCATAGCACTGCAATGTCTGTAAGGCAGATTCCTACCTTTCTAATTTGCTAGTCTGTTTGAGACTGGACTCTAAATGACGGTTTGAATGATTTTGTTCGTGTTTAAGACTAGCACAATGTTGTAACTTTTTCGGAACATGAGCATATTCAAGGAATTGGAATAAAAACCTTCTTTATGAGCAGTTTTGTAAATTTTTTCAAACAAGACCTTAAGAATAGATCAGTGTGACTATGTTTCAGATAATCAGAGCCCAAAAAATCTAATCAAATCCTCAAACCTACCAATCCCATTCAGACGATTTTTGTGTCAGTAGATGCTCAAAATCATTTTGATATAGGAGGAAGAAAACGTTACAAGTTGGCTTTCGCGATGATTCTTCCAGAGGCCTCTAGGGTAAAGGCTGGTAAGATGATGTGATGCTTTCTACGGAGTCACTAAAAAAGCTGCTGACGCAACACATTTGTTGCATTGTTAATTGATGCATTTAAGAACTGATGTTAAATCAGTGTGCCAAGAAATATGGAAACGGTAGCAATTATTAACGAATTTGAAGTTTTCTGAGTATCAGGTTTCAGAGGTTTTATCGTCTTATTTAATCTTCTATATTTACTTCCGTTTGTTTTTTATTGCATCGACTGAATAATCGTGGGAAAAATGGCGAAATTTTTATAAGAGGAGCGGATGGGAAATCTATGAAAAGCTGAAGAGCGGAAGTCATAGCCAACACAAGACTGAATTGCCTATAATTGAGCCATAAATGTGAATGAAGATTTCTTTTTGCGATCGCATGCAGAATTGGGAAAACTGATATGTTTCGACAAAAATACTTTGCATTTGCGTAGTTAAAAACTTTATAAGGAAAATTACCTCATAAGGCCTCAAATTTCTATATGATGGACGGTGTGCCCATATATATCCTTGGTGTTCGTGTTCAACGGCTGACATCTGAGAATACACATTTATAAGCAGGAAAAAATTTCGGAAATACAAAATGACGTGACATGACATCAAATATCGCAAGACCATAATGATGCTGAGAAGAATTATATGCGCTTAGACCTTCTTTTGACAGGTAAGGTGGTAATGAGTTTTTGCGCTTATGACGAGTTTTCCCGGAATATAGCGGTTTTTCTTTCTCGAAGGATTCTGCTCAAATTGAATATGTTGGTTTCACCACCTTTGATAACGCGATATAATCGTCAGAAAGCTTATTTTAACGTTATTTTACTTCCTCTGTCACAGCGATCAAAATGTTACGAAAACCTCTTGCAGTATCTTTGAAAATGATCGGTGTGTATGTCAAGAGGCGCGATTTCTACTGCCGGAAGGACACCAATTAGCGCATTTTTGGCGTTTAATGACTTTCTAAAAAAATTTTGAATTTTTGAGGGGTTATGCAAGATCGTTGCCAAAATTGTCTAACCTTACATCCTGAAATAGATTCGAAAATGAATATTTGAGTCAAAAACGCGAAAATGCAACTAATCGCCTTTTCGTGAATTCGATCGATTTTTCACCAAAAGCCGTCAAACTTAACAAATGGTAACTTCAGATAGTTAGTAATCTTAGCACTTTGTCTGATATTTTCGAACATTAGTACAGCTTCAAACTGAAGTGTTGTATTGGTGACTTCTGGAGAAATCGCAACCCTTGAACGTCTCCCGGAAATATTAGGTTGTCCGGAAATTGATGCAGGTTTTGAATTCCAACAGCAATAAGTCATACACTTCTCATTTTTAAGTAGGTTGCAAAACACCATTCAATATCACAAAGCAACCTCTACAAGATGACAATTGCTTTAGCAACAGCTGATCCAAAAACTCTGATCCACCACGAGTTTCGAGCCAAAAATCAAAAAGATTCATCTACCCGACAGGTTAAGAAAAATCGTAACTTAGTTCATAAAAATCCTACAAAACTTCTAACTTGCTCACGTAAACACAATCCACATAGGGCATCTATATACGCCGTTGGCGTATTTTTTTTCTCGTTGGAGATCAAAAAAACGGAAATTTTCGTGCATTTGCCAGAGTGGTGCTGTGCCGTTCCCACATAAGTAGTTGTATACTACAAACCTGTAGTAGTACGAACGTAAATTTTCAGCTCCCTATAAGCTTTAGTTCTCGAGAAATTTGATTTTTAGCTTGGACCACATGACTAAGGAAAACTGTATTCGGTATTTCTCGAGAACTGAAGCTTGTAGAGAGCTGGAAATTCACGTTTGTACTACTGCAGGTTTGTAGTATACAACTACTTGTGTGGGAACGGCATAGCACCACTTTGGCAAAATTTGGCAAATTGCACGAAAATTTCCGTTTTCTTGATTTCTAACGGAGAAAAAAATGCGGCAACAGCGTATATAGATGCTCTATGTGGATTGTGTTTACGTGAGCAAGTTAGGACTTTTGTAGGATTTTTATGAACTAAAGGATAATTGGTCGAAGTGAGTTTCCCATATGAAATGTATACTGTCTTATAGAGCATGGAACGCTGATTCCAAATCTGCTTTCCTTATCTGCAAAGCACTTCCAGGAGGGGAGTTCTGGGAATTTTTATTGGTAAAAATTTAGTGGTTTGGCTGAGGAAAAACAAATGCTGAGATCTTTCCGGTGCTTAAAAGGAGTAATGACTGACAAGAGTTTATCGGATTGAAGGTAGTATCGCATAAAATGCCCCGGTAATGATCATAGCCCCATTCGAGCTCACAAACTGCTCTTTGAATGATTTTATGGTAGCCGCGCGTTCGAATTTTTGCTCCAAGAAATTCCCATAAGTTCTCTCCAAGAAGCGCTTTGCAGATATGGAAAGCAGATTCGGAATCAGCGTCCTAAGCTCTATAAGACAGCATACATTTCATAATGAAACGCCACTTCGACCAAGTATCCTCTCCTTGTAAGTTACGATTTTTCTTAATTTTTCGAGCAGTTGAATCTTTCTAGTTTTTGGATCGAAACTCGTGGTGGATCAGAGCTGTTGCTAAAGCATTTGTCATCTTGTAGAGGTTGCTTTGTGCTATCGATTGGTGTTTTGCAATCTACTTAGAAATGAGAAGTGTATGACTTATTGCTGTTGGAATTCAAAACCTGCATTAATTTCCGGACAACCTAATCTTATATATAAAGCTGAATGTCTGTTTGTCTGTCTGTATGTCTGTCTGTCTGTCTGTCTGTATGTCTATGTGTACGTATGTTCCGAATAGAAAATTCCATTTCTGAACCGATCCGGACCAAACTTGGCACACATACACTTCGGGCCCCGGCGCGTGTCATAGGCTACTTTTCGTCATCGATCGATATCGATTTTATCGATTTTTATCGATTTTTTTGCTGAGTTCACCTACGGGGCTGGGAGTTGGCAAAGGGGGGTAATCGAGCATGGGGATTCCGAATACAATATTGGTTTTCAGGATTATCGATTACTTTTATCGATTTTATCGATTTTTTTTTGCAAAGTTTGAGCTACGGGGCTGGGAGTTGGCACAGGGGGGTAATCGAGCATGGGTATTCCGAATACAATATTGGTTTTCAGGATTATCGATTACTTTTATCGATTTTATCGATTTTTTTGCAAAGTTTGAGCTACGGGGCTGGGAGTTGGCACAGGGGGGTAATCGAGCATGCTGATCATCCCCAAGGGGGGTGATCAGCATGCTCGATTACACCCCTGTGCCAAATTCCAGCCCCCTAGCTCAAATTTTCAAAAAATCGATAAAATCGATAAAAGTAATGGACGATCTTGAAAACTAATATTGTATTCGTAATCTGCATGCTCGATTACCCCCTGTGCAAACTCCCAGCCCCGCAGGTCAAACTTTACAAAAAAATCGATAAAATCGATAAAAGTAATGGACGATCCTGAAAACTAATATTGTGTTCGTAATCAGCATGCTCGATTACCCCCCTGTGCAAAATCCCAGCCTCGCATGTCAAAATTTACAAAAAATCGATAAAATCAATAAAAGTAATCGATAATTCTGAAAACTAATATTGTATTCGGAATCCCCATGCTCACTTCCCCCCCTGTGCCAACTCCTAGCCCTGTAGGTGAACTCTGCAAAAAAAATCGATAAAAATTCGGTAAAATCGACATCGATCGATAACGAAAAGTGGACTGTGACACCCGCCGGGGCCCGGAGTGTATGTGCGCCAAGTTTGGTCCGGATACGGCGGAGCCGGGTAAGCCAGCTAGTACTTGCATAAAATAAGGAATTTCGGAATTTCGTTTTGGAAAATTAAAGTCACGTCTCGCATTTTACGCCCGCTCGGCTAATCGGTTACCATCATTACACTTGTATAAGGAATCCACAAACAATCGGAGTTACTGGAAATGTTGAATCAAACATCAAAGAGCTTAGATTTACAGATTTGGATAGGAGGGAGGCTCGCTCAACGCACTATATGAGTGAGTTAGACGAGCGAAGTCGACGTAAAAAGCTGTGCTTAAAATTTTTGAAGAATGGCTTTGAACAGTTGTTCAAAGGAAGGAAGAGCAGGTCGTAAATAATGGTAATTACTACATATGTGTAGGCTGTTTTTGTGTTTTGGTCATGTTTTTTAGATAAAAATTACTAAATAAAAGCGCAGAAATGCAGTTAAGAAACTGTCGAAAATGTTCATTTTCTTGTCCATGATTACTACAAAATTGTTTGACACAGCAGGATAAAGTAGATATTGATGGAGCAGGTCAAGATCTTTCAGTAAAAAGCCGTATTTACTTCCCTCAGCAGGCTGCCGCAGATTATAACGAAATCGAAAAAAAAGAAAACGGACTTATTACTTTTTTATATGTGAAGAGTGAAAATTTACAAAATACTGTGCTTTGGAACTATTTCCGCCGAAGAGTTTGCAGTACAACTATTTGTATCGAATGAGAAGCCTGATCATATGTTTTATTGAGGTTCCAAAGCATTTTTTTGCACAAAAACTCTATCTGCTAGAAAACCACATTTTATCAGGTTTCTGAAAACGCGTGCGAAATTTATCTCACTTTCGCAATTTGCAGAGAGATTATCAACGTTTTTATAGATCCCATGACTCTATTGTTTCATAGTGGGGTATTTGTGAAAAATAAAGTGTGGCAGGTGCGGGAAGACTGTCGTGGAAAAGATTTAAATTCTAAATTCCAGCTCGAATGCTGACTGATTCAAGATGTTCAAGATAAACAACTTGAGACAAAGGTAAGGGCTCCTTGACTTTCTCAGTCCAGACTTCTTCCATCAATTATTTCTTATCTTTTGCACGCAATCTGAAGCGAGAAAATTTAATGAACTTGAAGTTAGAAGAAGTCTCGCGTGAAGAATAAAAACTTTCTAGAAGAAGACATAGAGCTCTGCTAAGGACATTCTTCAAGATGTTTCATGCGGTTCCTATTGGAAGTGTAAAGAAGAATATTCTCTCAAGAGACACATGGGGAAGTGATAGAAAGAGCGAGCATGTATCATATGTGAGATGCTGACAAGTGCAAAATGCTTTTGAAAGTTGCAGCGAAGGGCTATATTTGAGAACAAAGTTAGGACGAAAAATCTCCATTTCAAGCGTAACGAAGTTCTCAGAGTCGAGAATGGAATGAGGTGGAAGCGGGGGAGGGGAGAGATAGGAAAGGATAAATTGGTGTGGTTTTGATTAGCATAAACCTAGTTAGTTCGACGGCTAATATAGTGTTATTACATTGTCGACATTATTTGCGCGATAAAAATAGCAAAGTGCATCTGTGGCCATTTTTGCAAACAGATCACAAGCGAATCGTAGGCACTCAACAAGTTCGACGTTTGTTTTCGCGCAAATGCCGTTGTCACCGCAAAGGCACCACTATACCGACAATAAGATCCACTGAACTCTACGTGGAATATGTAAACTGCCACTGCAGGCATGTAAACGCGATTTTGAGTTCAAAAAGAATTACAGTGCTGTGGCCTTTTCCACATTTTTTTCAGCTTTTATTAGGTTGATCCGAAAGTTTTGTCCCACCATTTTCACAAAATCATAACTTCTTTCTAATAGAATATTTCTGCATGAATAAAACCATGTTGAAAAGAGCAATTTATGCGCTTTTAATGTTACCTTGGATGCTATCTACTATGCTTTGAGTGCAGAGATAAAATTAGGAAAAGGAAATCACTTCAAGTTCGGAATTTTTAAGCAAGCCCGTTGAAAAATCCAAAACTGTGCCTAAAAATCCAAAATTGCCAGTATCCTAGACATTTTGGTCTCCTCTTTCCAGATGAGCAAGATTTGCGTTGATCGAGCTGTCGCTTCAAAAGTTATGATTTTTTGAAGAAAATGTCAAAAAATCAATTTTCTTAACAAACTGATTTTTTGGCATTTTATCTTGAAAATCATAACTTTTCTAGGAAGGGCTCCATCAGCTCGAATTTTGATCATATGGGAAGAGGGGATCAGAAAACTTAGGTTACTGGCTGTTTTGGTTTTTATGGCATAGTTTTGGTTTTTTTAACAGGCTTGCTTAAAAAATCTGGACTTGAAGTGATTTCCTTTTTCCAATTTTATCTCTGTACGCAGAGCTTAGTAGATAGCATCCAAGATTTTTCTAAAACGCGCATGAATTGCTCTTTTCAGGTTTTAGCCATGCGAAAACATCGTGTTAGGAAGAAGTTATGATTCTTTGAAAATGGTGGGACAGAACTTTCGGACCAACCTAATATTTAGATCATTTTGCATTTTTGTTTACCATACGCTGTTTCACTCTATGTTTAATGGACTGTTTTATGGAACCAATGAGACTACACAGATTTACCGTATCCTGCAACGGAAATATTATTATGTAAATAATTTGCAACTGTATTATACCGCAAAGCGACTAAAATGAATATGTGAATACGTTTTGCCTCTAGCTGTTAAGGCAGGGTCACTAGCAAAGATTCCGCAGATCAAAGAGGCTATTCGTAGTAGTCCTCCACAGCATTGAAGTTGTAGGATAAATTCCAAAAAAAATCTATAGCCACTAATAGCCACTTGTAAGAAGAAGCTCTAGAATGACGGACGCCGCTCGAACATTCTCTTTCATGGATCCCTAGAGAGACCATATGATCGTAGATGTTTACTTACATGAACGATGAGTGACAACGTCCACAAAAAAAAAGCCGCCCCCGTCAATAGAAGAAGTTATTAAACTTCTTTGAGAAAATGCATCAAGCAAAGTTTTCAATGATAGGCAGATGTTGGCTCCTACTGGAGTGGGATACAGATGTTGTTTTGTTTCACCGCAAACATTCAAATGACGCCTCCGCAGTCAAACATCTGGAGGCAAACCATAAAGTGGATTTTATCGCTGTTTGTCCTCCGTGGGTCAGCATTTCAGCAGCTACAAAACAAACACAGCAAATCCCCTAAAATTTTGTTTCCCAGTAGAATCAACATTTTTGGAGTTTCTTTTTCATTGATTACGCAAGGGTACAAACCTCCTCGTTCCCATTTTGCACTGTCTTAACAGCGTTTCTCCACAAAACAAACGCTTTTTCTAAGCTTTGGTAGCTCCTATATTGAGTTCCAGCTACAAATCCGCTGAAGTCAACAAAAGTAAAGTGAGAAGTTCACAACGTAACTGTAACAAATTTATCAACAAAACAACGATAATATTTACGCACGGATACCAAGATCCTTAGCTCGGGCCTTCTCAATCTTGAGCTTCTTAGCCTCTGACCTTGCTGACATAACACCGCCACCCCAGTGCTTCCTAATCTCATCAGCTCTCTCGTTGAAGTTGGTGTGCACCGTCTCAACAAGCTTTGAAAGGGCAGATCGATCCTCACTAGAATTTTCAGACTGAGATATCATATATAACGGATCGTTGAGCCCGAAACATTCACGAAAAAAAAACTCACGGGTTCACATCAACGATGGCAATGGCTGAAGTGGTCTTGCGTCGCACAACTGTTCCCAACGAAGCTTTTCCTCGCACGATGGCATATGGGACATCAAACTTGCGACAAAGGGCAGGGAGGAAGATGACGATCTCAATAGGATCGACATCGTGTGCAATAACAACGAGCTGTGCCTGAAATGGGAAATTTGAGTAGGTATCAAGCTAAAATGAGATCATAATTAAACCTTGCGAGTTTCGATGAGGCGAGTGACAGCGTTGATACCATAACGAACAGTAGGAGGGCGCTTGGTGATCTCTTCAGTTTTGCCAGCGGCGCGAGCTTCCGCACGAGCGCGAAGACGCTCTTTCTTCTGTTCTTTTGACTCTGGGCGGTACTTGTTCAGAAGGTTGAAAAGCTGGGATGCTGCAGAAAGAAAATTCGTCAAATCTGCTTATAAAATTATGACAAACACTTACAAGTCTGCTTGTCAAGAGCGCTTCTGAACTGGTTGATTGGTGGTGGGATCTTTAGACGCCTCTGGAGCACAGCCTTCTGGCGCTGCAGGCGGATGTATTTCGGCCATCTAACAAAACGAGTCACATCCCTCTTAGGCTGAATATCGCAGCCTGGAAAACAAGTACTAATATTACAAAAATCAGGAACCGATGTAGTCTAAGTAGGATGATGTATCAACGTATCGACATTATCAGTATTGAACTTTTGAAGTCTCTTATGTGCACATTTTGCCAGCAACTACAGAATGAGTTCGCGAAACGAGTGACTCAGTAATACTATCAGAAGCCGAGCAATTAGAGAATAACGTCCAAAACCTGATGTTGGCATGCAGATTCTCGTAACGCTTGTTATTCACGGTCTACGTTTTCAATGTACAAGAGGCAAGTACGCCAGAGGAGATACAAACTCAACTTCACTTCGACACTAGCAAGCCTGAGTCAAACCGCGAACTACACACAACTTTTCAACTATTTGAAAACATCAAACAAAATTTGTGAGCTTCATTGGCGAGTGATATGGGCGTATTCAATCAGTCCTTCTTTGGGGGCAGGTAAAACGTGTTTAGAAACAATAAAAACTGTGGGAACTACCAACAAATCCGAACAAATAAGTGGCAGGTCATTTTCCTAAAATATGGCAGGCGCCACTGAAGCTACGACCATTAGCGCTAACAACTTCCTAAAGGCAGTGGGTGGGCAAATCTCAACCTAGTCAAATTTTCGCTTACCTGGGGTTATTCAGTACTCTTATCACGAAAATCCACTTTAGAAAGCTCGAAAACGGCGAAAACGAGCGTTTTTCAACCCCCTTTCCTTCAAAACTGGACGAGTGGAGGAAGGCTGATGACGCTGAATCGTTGGACCCAATGATTACAGCATTGCGGAGGGCAGCCTCTAATAATGAGAAGGAAATTGCCAACTCGTCTGGGTTCGTGTAAGAGGGCTTGCGCGTGTAAACTTGAGAGCGATTTTCTCAACAGGGAAGGCATGCTGTGCAAGCGGGATTGCACCGTTTTCATACTTGGACGATAAGGAACCTAGTGCGTTAAGATCTTGGGTTATCAAGTTTTGCTGATCCACTGCCTTTAAAGGCAGCGTCCAGGCAGATTTGGACATATGGGGCTCTAACGTGGAAACATTTTCGGGGGTCTAACTAAGATACTGCCGAAGCGGCAGCGCAAACGGTGCAGTCGCGGCTGAGAAATTCGTCCGCAAACCAGCCCCCGTGACCGTATTCGCATGGACTCGTGGCGCTTTCGCGCTCGGATCCACGCGAAACGATGGTGCCGAGCCATGAATCCATGCGAATACGGTCACGGGGGCTGGTTTGCGGACGAATTTCTCAGCCGCGACTGCACCGTTTGCGCTGCCGCTTGGGCAGTATCTTAGTTAGACCCCCGAAAATTGTTTCCACGTTAGAACCCCATACGTCCAAATCTGCCTGGACGCTGCCTTTAAGAAAAAATCACGATTCCGAGAACTAGCAATGCAAACAGATTGAAAGATCCTGACGGTTGCTATGTTCTCATACTTTGTAAAAATCAACTTAAAACTCGATGCTGAAAGACCTCATCACCAAAAGTCGTCCTAAATTAAACAGTTTGCTGTCCCAGAGACACGATCTGGTCAATTCAAGACAAAACCGTTGACAGCAGATATTGTTGAGATGAAAGTTCTTACTTTTGATTCTTGTGCTATTCGTTTCAATAACGGCATCAAAACACGATTCGCGCGAATTGCATCTGGTGCTACAGCTGTCAGGAACGAATTCATCGTTAGTCACATGAAAGTTGCAGCATAAAATAGTTCTACAAAGTGTTAGGCAACTCTACAGGACATAAAATTGGCTGTCTTCGAAACAAGGAAATGAGGGAAAGAGTCACGCTGCATAATTTTGGTCAGCAAAGAAAGACTAAGGTGACAATAAGACCTACACAAAAAGATTGAGGTTTGAGTTGTGATCAGGAAGTGGTGACAGTTTGAGTGGTTTCCTTGTGTGAGAATAACGTTTTCATGTGCAGTCATGCAACATGATTCGAATAAATTCACAAGACAATACGCATTACCAGAGGTACGCTGAAGTTCCACCTTATCAGCAAGCTTACGTTAATAACGATAGTAAGAATCGATACGATTGCAGCATGAATGGAACACGATAGTCGAAGAATCGAAATTTTCGATTGTCGAATATTCGATAGTCAATTTTCGAATCGTGATTTTCCAATCTTATTCACTCAAATACCCGAAAATCAAATTTTCTTAGGTATAGGGGACACCCAGAAAAAGCTTTACTCATGGTTGAAAATATGTTGACTAACGGACCATACGCACCGGTAGATCGCATTTGATATCGAGAATTGAAAAACTCGGTAATGAAAAGTTGAGGCGAGCAGATTCGAAAGTGATTTCAGAAATTTAGCTAGCTACTAATTGATACGCAAGCATCAGGAACTTCTAATCTTAACCGAAAAGTTAGTATGAAGTTCTTCTTTGAAATTAGACAACTGGTTCAAATTGTACAATATTTACGCGCATAATCTGATGATAAGCTATAAAGTCAGCATGCTGAGCGATTTTGGGGGTTCAATAAATTTCATGTTAAATACCCAAATAGAATGAAAACAAAAAGCTTGAATAAGAAAGAAGGAAAAATAAGTGTAAACAAAAAGAGAGGCAGCTCACCGATGTTAAAGTTCCTGGGTCTCTTCTCGAAAAGAGGATTTTTCACCTCTTTTGGCTGAGCAGCTGCACGAAGCTGAGCAGGTGGAGCCGCAACCTTCTTTTTGATGACTTTTTTCGAAGGCTAAAATGAAGGTCTATTAATAAAAAACTAACCCTAGCATGTCGCTCAAGCTGAAAGATAGTGGTCCGCTGTCAAGATATGTAGCTGCCTATTTTCTCCAAGCAAAAACAAAAATAAAACAAAGCCAACAGCAACTTACGCACCATGGTTGAGCGAATTTAGGCCCAAAAGTGAAAGGCTGCAGAGCGCGGACAGCGACAAAATCTCTCGTCGTCTGCACACTCATCGACGTAGACGCAGATGCGGGAATTTCGAAACCCATTTTGTTCAGATTTTTCTTTCTTGAAGTCGCTCGTTCCGTTTTCCTTGCTTCATGTTCTTGGAGATGAGATTGTCTGAACCTCATCTTCATTGAATTCAAGATGCTTTCTAGGAGCATATCAGGCCTTTGCTCTCAGCTTTCTTGCTAATTTCAGTGAAAAAGGTCTTGTTAGGGATAATAGCGAAAGATTCTGCACAAGTTGTCTATATTCATGCTCTCTCAAATCATGCCGCATCGTACAGTGAAAGTCTACTTTCAATCCATCTTCTTCCTCTTTATCACAATGTTCGTTTCTCCCAATGTTAACTCTCGAATAGCTGGCGATAACCAAATCAAGAAAAACATTCTTGAGTTGCTTTTTTGTCGTTGTTTACCCTACACTACGATGCATTCATCACCTTCAGGATTATAAACGAAAAGACAGACATGTGAAAAGGGGCGATTTTTCCGGCTGTCACCAACTTGAGTCCACTTCTGTGCTAGGCAAATCCTGAAGGAACCGAACGAGAAGCTTTAGCTTATTAGTTGCCTGATGTTACCATGCTTTATGTTAGCTGAATTATATAACTTTTGCTGAAGAATTGACGGAAATATATAGGAATTCCTGGTAAATGCATTTCATTTTCAAGCGTTTTCATTCTCCAACATTTGTTTCTGAATCTTGTTCAAGACATTCGATACTGGGAAACCCGTGCAACTATTTGTCAGATTCAGTTGGTGATTTGAAACGCTTTTAGAAAGTTATGAAACACTAAATAAGTGCAATTCGATGGCCAGCTGCCAACAAAAATTGTCTCTCTGGGCATACACCTGCAGGAAGGTACCGTGCATAGAACTGTAAACTCTTTTCACTTTGAGTTGAGGGGGGGAGAGTATTAGCGTTTTTATCATTCTAAGGGAGCCAGTGGCTGGCTTCGATTTGCTCGGAAAGGTCACGGTCTGGGCAAGATTTTGGAGTTTTGCAGTTGAGTTTCTCGGCCACGAATGTATCATGTGAACAGCCGCTTGGGCGATGGCTTGATCAAAATTCTAGGTACTAGTTCTACCTGGACTCGCCCGCGATTTTCTGTCTTTTCTCTGTATTCGGGATTGTTTTATCAGCAATTTAACAGGCAAATGCACTACGAATCTCTGCACGATAAAGGCCTGAATATCAGATTACGCTCCAATCTTTTCCAGGGTAATCTTGTGAGGTGAGCACTAGAGCGATTGTAATGAGAGATGTGTTCAACCGAAGCATCTTCCATAACCTGTAAGGTTTTGGAAAAACTCATAGAAGATGAAGACGCTCTAGGTATGTCACACATGATCATGGTTTCTTTTGGACAAGAATGTTTCGAATCTAGGCTTGAAAAAGAACAGTTCACCTGCGGTTTGATTACTTCTTTATTTATCACTCAATTAGTAAACTGTTGTTGTTAGAACAATAATGCCTTGTTCTCCACTTCCTTTTCTTCAGGTGTAGCTACGCACTCTCCAAATGTATGTGTTACCTGCATGAGAAAGCTCTTACTAGAGCAGTTTGGTGGTAAAGAACTTCTCTTTCCTAATGAGCCTCCTCCATGGTACAGTGAGTTTTCCGCATTATATCTAAAATATCATTATTGTATTGACTTGCTTTCTAGAGCCTCCAGAGGCATCTGTTCAAGAAAGTCCGACTTCTACTAAAGATCAGGAAAAAGAATCGAGCCGAAAGTTGAAGAAGAGAGGTAAACAGGTAAGTGCCAATTTCTTTTCTTTTCCGTAACTTAATTTCTATTTAAGGACACCAAAATGGTTATTCCAAAGGAGGAGATAGATGATTACCTATTGAAACTCTCAATCGGAATATCAGATGGAAAACTGAGATATGAAATAATGAAGCATAAAAAAGTGTCAAAGTAAGTCATTGCTGCTGCTATCAACTCATGATTTTGACTGTCTAATTTTATTCTAGGGACGCTGCACAAAAGCTGATGATCGAGATACGTCGACGTGCGAAAAAAGAACGATTGGAAATGCCAGATGAGGACCACAAAGGAAAAAGCGAAGTTGTCAATGTAATTTTTTTGGATAAATCAAATTGAATTTATCTGTACTTCCCTCACATTTCAGCCTCGTGAAAATTTACCATGGTGTCCGAGTACGAAGGACCTCTTTCCCCGTGGTCTCTTGTCGGTAAGCTTCCAACTTCTTTGGATAAACTGGACCGTCAACGATTTCATTTCAGAAGCTCAGTCAGGAAGAACAGCAAAGATTTCTGGCAATTTGTCAGAGCATCATGAATACTGGCGAAATCAGGTTTGTAAACAATCTGAAGGAGTTAACGGTATGTTAAGTTCTGAATCTGTTTGCTAAGTTATGCCGCGAATCTTTTTCAGCACTTCCAAAAAGAAGCACAGGAGGAGCGAGATAATATCGAGAATCTCGTAATTGAAACCATTGAAAACAGTCTAGAAGGGGATGCTGCGTCTGCGCATTCGCATCCGTTACAATACAATCATCAAATGGCTTCTGAATTCATCTTGGTAAGTTCAGAGTAGGATATTGACGAAACTGCTATGCTCTTTATTTTTCAGAAACGCTGGGAAAAGAGATGGCATAATGACAAATTCAAAACCCAGTTTGCATCATCAACTCCACAGTGTTCGATTGATTGGAATATTCGTGATATTCGAGCTGATCCAGAGATCCGACCAATTCTTACTGCAACTCTGCTGAAAGGACGAATCGATAGAATTCAGGTAATAATGATGGTAATAATATTCTCTGTAAAAAAATTGAAAAAAGTATACAAAAACTGCTGCTATGGCTTTCTTTGTGCTGGGTAAAGTGTTATCATGTGTGTTAGCGATCTGCAAAAGACGTTAGCAGCGAGTGGTTTCGATCCACCGACCTCTGGGTTATGGGCCCAGCACGCTTCCACTGCGCCACGCTGCTGCGATGGTCGAGACGGGATTGCATGCTCTTGATTGCATCACGTCTTGCCGCTGCTATATATGCTGGTGTCTTCAGGAATGTTATGAAAACTTTAGGATTTTTTGCATTTTATGAGCTCTAATGTTTTTTGTATACTTGGGATTACACCACCGGCGAAAGTTGGTATAGGTTGAAGATTTTCTCGCAAGTTTTTCAGAGAATGATTAAACACAACCAAATTTTTGTTTCAGCTTCCAAGCTTACGTAATCGATGCTCACTGGATACTTCCAAACTTTACACGCTCTATCCACCAGAAGAATGCGACGCGAATCAAATTTTTGACGATCTCGAGGTACCACTTTTCGTTACATAAATGATGTCTAGCAAGAAAATACCGATGAATGAAATAGATTCTAAGGATTGGTACTTCAGCTTCTTGGCATCACAGCTTGAATTGTTTTAGACTGTTACGTCACTCTGTTTGGAAAATGATGTTCGAATTGCTATGGATGCCACGACTGCATGCCATTTGATGAGCGATCCTTTTGCTGGACATGATTACACTTATGTCGTTCCCATTCGCGTCGTTGAGAAAATGGTTCAGGGTAAATTTTGCGAACATATGCCTAAAAGTTGAGAATCCAAATAAAAATGTTGTAGGCACGATGACCAATATTGCCGTTATGGGTAAGCCTCGCATCTTGGAGACGGTCGATCGTACAACAGTACAGAGACAGTTTGCCAAGTACTTACTCAAAAGCAACTATATTCAAAAGAAAGGTAAATTGGTTAGCAAGATATAGCAAAATTTTGCGTTGTTGCTGCGATACAAACCCCATATCCAGCTGAAGTACCCCCCGTGCCAGCCACAAATGAGCCTGTTGCAAAGGATAGCACTCCTCTCGAGAACAAGAAGAGGTAATACACTCAGCCAGGATTTTTGGAATAATTATGTTTTTAGCGATTTTTGTGATCCTCTTGATTCCATACTTCCATCGCTAGATGCTCCATTGAACCATCTGGAGCCAGTAGTGGCTAATCATTCTGAAAACGGTAGGGACTATAGCAGCTTGCATGTGCATCACTGAGCTTATCTGTGCTTATTTTGCAGGCAAATCCTATGCTATATTCTCCATCACTGGAACAAATATTTTGGTACGATCTCGTCCCGCTCCACTATGCTCAGAGGGACATCAGAGCATGAAAGGGGCGACCTTGTCTCTCCAGCCTAGAATGGAGTACGTTCCCAATGCGGGAGCAATGGTAATCTCTATTACCACTTCTATTACCACTAGGAAAACGCACTTAATACGTTGGCTGACATTATTTTAGAGACTTTCTGAAGCAGAAGCCGTATGGAACTACTCCAAGGGAATTTTCAAGCAGTCGGCTAACCACGGCCTCTTTCGTACACATTTTATGTGGGTTTTTTCTTTTGTCAAATTTGAGCTGTGTCTATCTATTTTTATGTAAAATGTTTTAACAGCCTTACATAGCTTTCAAGACACTAGTGACTATTCTGTCACCATGAAATGCAATTATTCCACACAGTGCTACTTTAGTTATCTTTGTGATTTAGTTGGTGAGGCTCAAAATGGGAACCATCGCTTAGATTCAATAAAAATTGATGTATATTTTTCGGAAATAAAATGAAATGTATTTCAGGGGCAAGTATCTGCTTCAGCTGCAGCATTGGAATGCTCAAAAGTATGTAAAAATCTCTCTTACTGTTTTTTTTTCTTGATAGACTTTCGTTTAGTGTAACAGTAGCCACAGGAAGTGAGCAGTTATGGACTGGGCCGACCACTAGACTTGAAGCAAAGCGAATGTGAGTTTGGCCAATGCTTCATTCGTGCCTACGATATATGAAGTAGATGTTTCAGGATCGCGGCC
This sequence comes from Cylicocyclus nassatus, assembly GCA_958299035.1. NCBI lineage: Eukaryota > Metazoa > Nematoda > Chromadorea > Rhabditida > Strongylidae > Cylicocyclus > Cylicocyclus nassatus. Next base: position 75,222,111 of record CATQJL010000305.1, on the reverse strand, counting down.
TATACACTTCGTTTTGCCAAAGTGCTACAGGAAATCGGGCATCTCCCCCATGGCGATTTTATGCTACTGAACAGAAATGACGGCTTCATCAAAATTGTGCCCGAGGCAACTGCAGAAACGTAATAAATTTTCGATCAAGTCTTTACAGCAATTTCTTTGCCTTGTCTGCTAATCTTACAATATCTGTTCTAGGGCAGACATCAACTATGACGATGTTACTTTGTCGGTCAACGACGTTATTCTTCACATTCGCAATGCTTTTGCAGGACTAGAATCAATGATCCCCTTACAGTGGCAGGTCGGCAGTTTTCTTTCAATTTTGAATTGCTATTCATACATAATGGACACAATATCAACTTACTCGCGGATAGAAGGTGCGTAAGAACATAATTTTTCACGAAGGGGTTTACTGTAAGCGCAAAAATTTCAAGTTCAAGCTTGAGCGCAAAAGTTTTGCTTGCAGTTTCTCAAGTTCATACAACATCACCTTGGGATTTTCGCACATTGAATGAGCTGATGTTATTGATCTTGTGCTCATCTTATTATTTGAAAGAAATCGTTACAGATCATGCAGAAAAGAGCTCCAGGATGTTACGTAGCAAAGGACAGTAATTTGAAGAAACGAGCAATGATGGAGGAACATACACCATCGCGAAAGCCTGTGAGTATCTCTATTTTCTTGTCTACTATGTCTCAGGTTTTTTGCTTAGATGTTATGAATAGTCTTCTTGGTTCAATTCCATATCATAGTCGGATACTAGTGCTTCAGACGCCAAGTCATATGCAACTATATTTTATTTTACAAAAGTTTGATAGGTATTTATCGTAAACAGTAGTTATAATCCATTTGGAAGAGTTTTAAGAGAAGTTTTGTTAGACTTAGGGGGAAATTTTGAGAGATTATTTCCTTAGTTATGAATTACCGAAGTTTTGAATTTTCCGAATATTTTCGGCACATTTCCATCTTGCTTTTGAAGAGCATAAACTTTCGGGTTGTCTTCGAATTGACAAATATCCCACGATCCACAAATTTGGGAAAATGAAGAAAGAGGAATGAGAGATTTTTGAGAGCTGAAGAAAGAGCGGGGAGGGGGAGGGGTATGTGCCTTTACAGATCCTTACATTAGCTGTCCGTGAAGGTGAAAATGATGCCTTCGGATAACATTTTGTCACTTTTCCTTATGTGCCAAAGAAATTTGCCGATGTTTCCAAATTTTTCAAAAAAAAATTCAAGAATAGCACGACTTATATTACAATCAATTATAGTACATTTCTATGTAATAATTGAATAATATGTAGGTTAACATGAAATTGACGCACAATCAAAGGCGGAATAGAAAACGCAAGAAGATGAAATGGCAAAATGGTGGGTTTTGTCTGTATTGTGATGGAATGAATGACCACTCAACCGTGTTATGGTACTTTTCTAGCTCGTGGTAGAAGTGTGCAAGAACCTACAGTGGAGATGGACAGCGAACCAGTCTACTGTCCATTCGGAAGCCCTACGAATGCAAGCTCACCTGCTTGTAGTGAGCCCTCCCTATCGTCGTGCCCTTCACCCGAGTTGGTCATCGATGTTCCGGAGGAACATGAAGAGTGAGACAGATCTCAAGCTTCTCGCGGGGAATACCACAATCTATTGTTATTTTGTGAAACAATTATGGATGTTTATTTTTTCCGTTGCTTAGATATATTTTTTTGCAGACATATCATATGGGTTACCGTTCCGGTTAATTTTTGAAATTATGCCTAGTTATTTCTCAATAAAGATCTCTCATCTACGGAATAGAAAAAAACATTATACATATGCTAATTTGGTGGTTTTTTGCACTGCATACATCTTTCGTCACATTACCTATTACAGGCGCGCAGGATTACTGTAGCATACTGTAGTGCTGCAAAAGCTGTCTTTCCTTAGATTCGAGAAAGCGTGAGTGGGGATTATTCAATGTAATCCTTTTGATTCAATATTGCTTCACCAAGAAATCCCTTATCATTCTAAGTTTTTTTGAATTATACTTTATCAAATCCAACTTCCTGCTTTGCGAAAATTAGTAGGCTTTGTACCCACTGCGCTTCCCGCTTTTACACCTACATGTAGAGTTATTTGTAGATATGCGTATTGCACATCACGCGTGCTATTTCACGATTTTCAAAATAGAACTTGTTAATTTTCGCGTTTTTTTCTTGCTTTCTTTACTTTTTTTTAGTATGATTGGATCAAGCATATCAAATATCCTACACAATTCCACAACCTGTTCCTCTAGACGAATTCTTACTATGGATTACTGTCAATGTCGTCGGCTGCCGCGCGCAGTGTGTAGGCTCACATATAAAGTTATATTCGCGTGTATCTTTGAATTTTCCAAAAATTATCCTTCGAAAGAAGAATCTCGAAGAATTTTCCGCTTACACAGTACAGTACCTGTTGAGATTAGTCCAGATAATTTATTTCCAAAATAAGCTAATGACATCTGGCTGCAATTGATCTCAGTATTGGGAAAGCTCCTGATCCGCATTTACCCAAAAAGTCATCCTCGTTCAATGTCATTAGTCCAACACCTGCCAGTCCTTCGCCCAGCGCAAAACGCATCTATTTCAGAAATTGTTAGGAAGAATTAGTCATTTGATAGTGTGTACCTTGTAACGGACAGTCTGCTGATCCTCTATGCTAATCCATTTTCTTCCAGAATACGCATCCACAGTCATCGAATCCCAGTGAATTTCTCGTGTTGTACCGGATAATTTCAGTTGTTGACAGATCTAAACACTCAAGTTTTGGATAACAAAGATTTTTTGAATTGTTTCAAATGGAGCGCCAGGAATTTAGAAAATGCTTTTCGGAAGAAAATTCTAAACTTGACTATCATCGATTGGGCCATTATCAGCAAATCACCTCTGACTGTGCGATTATCCCGTATTCTTTTTCCGTTGGCTTTCCAATACCGTGTTCTGTTTTGTTCAATAGGTATTGTAAACTTCCGTATGATGGCACTTGCAAAATGATCTTCGAACGCATCAGACCAGCTTTTTCCCAATCGCGTATGGTGGCGTACTGCAATGAATTTGAGACTGTGAATGTAGATACAGTGCAAGCGCACTATATTGAAAAATTTACTCGACTGTAGAACACTCTCCTAGCTTTACTGCCTCAATGTCCGTTTTTCTGAAATTCCCAGCATGGGAGACTGTTTTTTACATAGAAATAAGTGTATTCATATCATTACCTACAAAAATCTTCGCTGTGGTCACTTTTTTAACCAAACTTACCACTTGCCACTAAATTCTTAACTGTGACCGTAACGAGCAAAGGGATGTGTAAATTGGAAATTATGTAGGTGACTGAATGTTTATTTTTTTCGACATATGAAAATTTGTAAAAACATTTTTCGGGCTTGCAACATCAAAAACATTAGGTTGGTGCAAAGTTCTTTTCCACTAAATTCAAAAATTCATAACTTGTTGAATTCTCAACGAATTTGCAACATCAAATTTTGGTAAGAGAGGAACTCATGCTTTTTCAAACTCTACTTGAACTGTTCGTTAATGTGTACAAATGAAGGAGATAGATGTTCAAAACCGAAATCACTCAAATTGAATTTTTCGTGTAGGGTCATAAAAAATCGGAAACTTGCGATAAAAATCGGAGCAGTCGGTATTGTAGGTTCTCTCACCAACTCTTTCTAACAGTGCAAACTTTGCGCGGATTGAGCGTTTCTGTGAAAAGTTATGAATTCCCTGAAAAATGCTAAAATAAATCAAATTCGCCCTTTTGTATTGCTTGCTCGAAAATCATAACTTTTCATAGAGACGCTCTGGCGCAAACTATGCACTGTTGGAAAGAGCTTGTGAAAGAGCCTACAATACTGACTGCTCCGATTTTTATCGCAAGTTTCCGATTTTTTATGACCCTACACGAAAAATTCAAATTTTGAGTGGTTTTGGTTTTGAGCTTCTATCTCCTTCATTTGTACACATTAACGAACACTTCAAGTAAAGTTACAAAGAGCATGAGTTCCTCTCTTATATAAAATTTAGATCTTGCAGATTCGTTGAGAATTCAACAAGTTATGAATTTTTAAATTTGGTGGGAAAGAACTTTTGCACCAACCTAGTATTAGATTGGTCCGAAAGTTCTGTCCCACCATTTTCAAAAAATCGTAACTTCTTCCTAACACCATATTTTTGCAAGATTAAAACCTGGTTGAAAAGAACAATTCATGCTCTTTCCAATGCTATCTTGGATGCTATCCAACAAGCTTTAAAAGAAGAAATAAAATTGGGAAACGAAATCACTTTAATTTCGGAATTTTGAGGCAAGCCCGTTAAAAATTCCAAAACTGTGTCAGAATATCCGAAGCATCCAGTATCCTAGACTATTTCAACCTTCCTTTCTGGCTGAGCAAAGTCCGCGTTGATCGAGCTGTTTTTTGGAAAGTTATGATTTTTTGAGAAAAAATATCAAAAAATCAATTTTCTTAAGAAACTAATTTTTTGGCATTTTTTCTTGAAAATCATAACTTCTTTCAAAAGAGCTCGATCAGCGCGAATCTTGCTCAGCTGGAAAGAGGGGATCAAAAAGCTTAGGATACTGCCTGCCTTGGATTTTATGGCACACTTCTGGATTTTTTAACGGGCTTGCTTAAAAATCCCGAAATTGAAGTGATTTCCTTTTCCCAATTTTATCTCTGCATTCAAAGCTTACTGAATAGCAATCAACAAAGTTTTAGAAGTACATGAATTGTTCTTTTTGATATAGTTTTATCCATGCAAAAACATCGTGTTAGGAAGAAGTTACGATTTTTTGAAAATGGTGGGACAGAACTTTCGGACTAACCTAATATATTCCTGAGAATATAAAATAAACTTTAAGAACGGCAAATATTTGATTTTGAAGTTTTGAGACACAATCGCGTTAAAAAAGGTATTTCGGAAAATGTTTCCACCTCTGCTCTTGCATGTAAAATTTGAAATCTCTGGTCAGTCAAAGTCTTATTACCAAAACAGGTACTTGCTTTTCTGCTTGCAAGCGCCATTAATTGACTATTTATTCTAGATGTCAAATCTATATGTGCATGAAGATTAACTCTGAGGGATGAGTAAGAGTTTCTATAACTGATGTATAGGGCATTCGAGAAATTGTGACGATGGCGCGACCGCGCGCGACACGCACGCACTTCCGGCAATCGCATTTTCTTGGTTTTCATCTCTGATCGGATGGTTTTGCTTACATGGGATAGTATTTAGATACCGGAAGTGATTGAGCTGAGCATTGAGGTGATGCTTTTTTTCTGTGAGGTTTTATGGTTCTGTGGGTGCAAAGACCGCAATCAAATCTGTTGTCACGATTTCATAAATGAGCTTACTTCTGCGTACTTTGATTCAAGTTCCCCTCCCTAAGTTTTCTATCCGACTTTTGCTATCAAAACTAAGCCAACTTCACTCAAAAAATTTGGTTAAAGTAAAAAAACATACAATCGAAGTGATAGACATGTTCTTGTCATCGAGATCCACTTTGAACAGCGGTGAATGCGCATAGGCTTTACCAGCAAGATAAGGCACGGTAAACGGTTCGATCACAATGTGATGTAAAGAGTTCAAAATTGTGACGTCATAGAATTCTCGAAGGTTCCAATCCCATGCAGAGGTTCTGTATTAAATACTTTCAAAGCTGGGTGTACAGGATTCTCGGATAAATGTTTAGCTTGCCTGAAGCTCACGGTGTTTCCACACTCTGCTTTAGCGCTTCTTTTCATTTCATTGTTCAGAAGCCGCAGGAAGTATGAAAATTGTAATTTTGTTGTTTTGTGGGCAAGATGTCCACATCGAATCTCGACGCCGTTGAAAGAGAGACGGTCAATGAACGTTCGTATGGAACTGGCCAGCTTTCGACGCTTTGCTGAAATAATTTTGAGCGTTTTGGAATTGTCGTGGATGAGAGCAAGCTATAGCCTATTAGATCCCCGAATATAGTGTGCTTTCAGTACCAAAATTCTGGGGTAAAAAATGCGCGTGAACAATTAGCCATGCCTGCATTGCTGGCCATTTGCGCGCGCAGATGCCAGCGTTACGCTGGCGTGGGTATTTGTTCACGTGCATATCATGCCGCGCAATGTCGGCACCGCAAGCACACTATATTGAGCAGAAAAGCACTAGACTATTTATTTTCTCTGAAAAAAATCTAGAAGTGAGGATGTTCGACTAAAAATATTTTTTACCTGCACTACGCATCAACTGTTTAAAATCTTCCTGTTTCATATCACAAAACATCGATATTGTCATACGAGGAACTCGCGATCGATAAGATTTCTGAGACAACACACTTTGATTATTTCTTCAATTTTTTCATTATTGGTTATGTTTTCAAATCCAACCAATTTATTTGTCGTCTCCTCCTTTTCTTCCGTTGGGAAGCGAATGGTGCCATTGGCGTCAATAAGAGCTTGCTCGATAATGAGTTCTGTGCAAAGTTCGAAAGGAATTTGTGCTGGGTCGAGTATTCGCGCTGCAACGAGAATTGCAATGAAAGAAGGAAAAAACAAAAAAAATTCTTACACGACTTCCAAAAATCGTATCAAAAACACCCTTGTCTTCCGCATTTCAGAGTGCTTCTCACGTATGGCACGCGCCATACTTGATTTTCTCGATCCGCTTGATCCGCTCAATTGCTTCGTGAAAAACCCGCGCTCTCTATTTTGTCGTTTGGCGTCGCGTACAGAGAATTTGCGCAGCCGTACAAAATAATTAATACTACGCCGCGCCAAATGACAAATTAGTGAGCGCGTTTTTCACGACGGATCAAGAGGATCAAGTATGGCGCGTGCCTATGGTAGATGCCAGAGTAAGCGAATATTTTGTTCAGCTTCGTTCAGCTGCAAAAGGCGCGCAGAATTACTGTCTGCTGCTTAATGTCTAGGCCTGTCCAGCTGCAGGTCGCAGAATTAGCGTTAATTCTGCGCGCCTTTTGCAGCTGAACGGAGCTGGACAAAATATTCGCTTACTCTGGCACATACCTATGCGCGAATCAATCGTACCTTGATATGTGAGCTTGCACACAATGTGCAGTCGCTGACGACCTTCGTCAGTAATTTGTCACCAAAATCTTTTCTAGCAAAACAAACTGTAGAAATATGTGTGACTACCTACTGCTTATCAAATCAAAACATACGAGAGAAGAAAACGAACATTCCTATAAGTCAAGCGTTCTTCCCTTACAAGTCGTAAGGTAGCGTGCGTGGTGTGTAATGCGCATATTAAGGCTACAAATGACTCGATGAGTTGTTCTAAAGCTCTGCAGTCTTCAAATGTCATTCCAAAACGTTCTTGGACCCACTAAGTTTCTTTTGTGTCGCAATCTTTAGGGTGGCAAATTTATAGAGAAGCTGAATATGAAAAGCTTACACACAATTATTCACTGGAATATTTCAGATGTTGTACCCTTTTTATTCCTGTAGCGAGTTGTTCAGACAAAAAATCTTGAATTTTACTACGCAGACAGTATCGCCTAATATCAGCGGATATCTATATCAACTTTCATTGCATAAAGAGCCAATCCTGTGCTACAGACTCAAAGTCTACCACATACTAAAGGTTCCTCCCCCTCCCCTCTCCCCTGAATTTTCATCGCAATGATTTTTCTTACTTCGCAGTTATTAAAAAATTTCGATGTAGTGCTGTTTATCTGATTCAAAATTGCTGACTTCTAATAAGAACAAATGATATATCGAATTTATGAAAATTGCGATGAACCACTGTGATGTGCGAATACTCGGATAGACTGCGTGGAATCCAGATATCCATAGTAAAACCTGTTTAACAATTTTGATATCTGATATTTTGGTTGGACATTTGAGTAGGATATTACTGTGCTTCAGGATATGAAGTTTTTTTAAGCTGCGATCTCCCTTTCCTGGCGGGGATGCATGTGCATGAGGCCCGTAGCAAACTGTACGATCTGATTGGAAATTTTAATTTCAAATGTTAGAGCTACCTTCATTATGCTCTTGCAATCGGTAATCGCAGGTTGTGTGAAATGAGGGAGAGCACCTGGATTCGGATTTGCTTTCCGGAGCGCATAGAGAACAAACCTGAAAGATTTCTATATAACAAGCTCAGTAGCACAGGTAGCGGTGTTCATGAAACTTTTGATGGTATTGTTATACCTAAGGAACACCCGATCGGGCGATGACGTTCCTGATCAGGTTCGGGAAGTTGATCAATGTCATCTCAGTGTAACTCCAATCGATCTAACCTGCGTATCGACGATGGCTTGTAGTATGCGGAATGGTCGATCAGAAGGGCACTCTGCCTCGGGATTATCATACGGTAAGCCATGAATAGCCATACCAGCTAGATTATTGCTCGAACTCCATGTTGTCTAAAATAATGCTATTTTGATAGAACTCAATTCAGTTAGCATTGCGGGGTTTGCCTTGATTTTTGCGCTTCTGTCGTTGTCATATGCTACAAAATCTGTGCCACGAATTAGCACTGGAGCAGAGATTCCGTCAAGCCAATGCGACTGCCATTCGGTAGCGTTGTCAATCTCAAGGATATTGCAAATCTAAAAAATCTCAAAATAAGTTCTTGCAAATGCATCGTGACACACTCTCAATTCTTTCAGAGGCGGTTCATCGCACGCAGAAACAGGGCAGCGGACGTGTCGGCGTCTCTCATTTAAACGCACTTTCATTTCTACAGCTGTCTGCTGCCTCGCCCCCAATACGCACTATCTCAATCGAACATAATAATGTCCAGTACCTGATGCGACGAAACGGGTGTATCTATAGCAAGTAGCTAAGTAATGGTATCAATCGAAATCCCAAAAAAGCAACCACAGTTTCAGATCGTTTAGAAGCATCTTTGTCGAATCTCAGTTAAAAATTTCTCTAACGGGGCGCTTTCTCATAGTTGAGAAATGTAAAAAAATTGAGTTTTTTCTAGTTTTTTCATTGTTGCAAACAGAATGATATGTGATCAACTCAGTGTACGCAGGGACTGTTATCGTCATTGCGTCCGATTAAGATAGTTCTGGTCTGGGAGAGACAACAGACGGTAAGAGTAATGATAGCGCATTTAATCTGAGAGACGCAGGCAGTGTCTGCAATGTCCGCAATGGAGTCCTTTCTCTGCATGCCATGAAACGCCTATAGCACTGGTTTGAGTTTGAAACATCAGGTCTTAGACTAACCTCAGACTGAGACATAGGTTCACTTGATGTTGACCCTTTCACAGTTGATAATCCAAGAAATTGCCCGGCAGGACCTTCTTGCACGAGTTTCATTGTTATTGGGGTTGCTGTGACGGAAACTATCAGTCTCTCCCTAAAATAAATTCATAAGCGGATTCCTCAGACATTTGCTCCTATAGTACAGATAATAGTGTCCTTCCTCTGTAACTTTTTTTTCGAAAAAGTACTTCGACGACCCCTCTTTTTCAATCAAAATTTGAGCTTATAACCTGACTACTTGATTATCTCAGAAAGGTCCCATTGTGATTTTTGAAGGGAGTGGCTAATCTGATGCTACTCTTGTTATTAGGGAACGCTTGCTCTCTCCTGAAAATTTTTTTGGAAAGTTCATTGCTAAAAACATGCCTCGCTATACCCCTGGAAATCCAGTCTCGCACAAATGACTCGACTGTCATTCGATTATCCTTGAGACCAGGTGCTGGAAACATTGCTGAGTGATGGCCAGTGGTTGGGAGATTAGGAGAATGGAGCCGATGAGTTTGGAGTATGACGAATTCAGCGGTTCTGAGAGAGAATTTTTTAGAAGGCATTTTTTTGCACTCTTACGGTAAACCTCCGCGATCCTACAGTACTCCTACAGTATGCTACCGTAATCCTACAGTACTCTTAGAGTACGCGACCGTAATCAAGCATGTTTAAAAATGTGACGACGTTGCATGGAAGAGCTACCATTGTAAACTTGTTTGTGAAAGTGCACAAAATTGGCCTCCGACGTCATCTATCTTTTATTTGCTGAACTGGATTACGGTAGCTTACTGTAATAAAGGGGCGTTCACGCTGAAGCTAAGCCAGAGAATCAGTAGCTCACTTATTTAAGACATTGACGTCATAGCGACCATCAAAACTGCTTGTGGGATTCACTGACACATATATGGCAATGCTCTGCAATTTTGGGGAAAATTTTTTGAGAAGAAATGGTCCGTGCGTTTTGCTTACCCGGGGTAGCACAGTTCTCAAATCCGTAAGAAACTGTGACAAATACGTTGTGTCCAGCAAGCCATCCAGAGGCTCACGGGTCCAGGAAATATCAATTCCAGAGACGTTCATAGCGCGCACAGTCTGAGAGAGATTTTTGTGCGCTGACGCAGGCTATGCATTAGTTGCGACAATCGCTGCGGCGCGGTTTCGACGCCTTTGAGTCGCAGAAAGCCAATATGCACATTTAAGGCTAATTTTGTTGAAAGTGAATATAAATTATTGATTAGTCCCTTCCCCCCTTCTAGGCAATATTTAAACCTACGGCCTTGATACTGTTGATAAGATTTTTCCTTTTCAACGCATTTCCCACTTCCATTCGCCATACTTCATTACCCTGCCGTGCTCCAATGGAAAGTAAAGTCTAAAGGTGAATAATTAATTTTTTTCAAGATTTTTCTCTTCTCTGTCCGAACCATCGGCCGTTTTCCATCAATCTCGTTTGCCCAGTTGTTCACACGAGAAATAAGATTGCGAACATCTGGATTTACTTCCACAGCGTCGGAGTACTAAAAATGTCAAAAAACTTATATTTAAAAATCTAACAAAATATTACGTGAATGTCAGCTGGTCCCAGCACGATATGGCTGCACCAATGCGGTTCTAATAACTTTGGATCGAAATCTTCTGCATGTTCGTCAAGGTAACAAAGGCGAGTGCACTGGGCTGGAGGTAAGCGACGATGGTCCCTGTTTCTGCATTTTAGTAGCTGAATTCTCCCGAATAAGATTTTGATTCGAGTTAAAAATTTCCTACACAGAAGGATACCTTTGCTACTAGAGAATGGGAAGGATATGGTCCCGCCCCACATTTTCCCTTTGGATCATCCATATGTAGCGAAGATAGCCCTATTCCTCCCAAACCTTCCTGAGTTACCCATAGGATCTGAAACTCATTTTAAGGGCTATCAATTACACATTCAGACATTTCAACGTAAGCAGAGAATGGACGCCATTACGTCCAATTGAGATGTTCATGTTTGGAAGAGAGAGCAGACGGTTAGAGGAAAAGCGTGTTTGATCTTAGAGACGCCGACAGTGTCCGTAGTGGCGGCCTGACTCTGCGTGCGATGATCGCTTTGGCTACAAACTTTTCTCCCCAGTGATTGCTCCTTTGGGATGTTTACCGTTGTCCAACTACTTCTTGACTCGGTCACAGCACTGGCTGTCCGGGGATGGAGTGTGAAAACTCGAAAATGTTTGATAGCATGGACAAGAACTACGATATATATGTTTATTTGCACAAACTTACATGGCGATTGGCAAACGTCCTGAAGCGAACGGCGAATACCAGTCTGGACAGCAACATCTCCATGAACTGTGGTTTTTGGGTCACGGACCTGACTTTGAAAAGAAATTTAGTGGACAACATCATGAGACACAGGATTTTCGTAATAAACTATTAATCGTATGAAGTGTGAGTTATATATCTGGCGGAATACAAGTCTTTTACCTTCAACTACAGTATGCTACCGTAATCTTGCTCGCCCATCAATTTGTGCTTCTGTAAAACGTCCACCACTGTTCAAACTGCTAAAGAGTGTCACACCATACGATACGGTAGCATGCAATAGCGGTGCAAAATGGACGCTACTTAAATTCACTTTAAAAGTGCTTCCATCACTGTTTAGACTGCTTTGAGGGTCTCACAACGATATCGATAGCATTCATAGCAGTGCAAAAGACCCACTTAACTGCTGGGAATGTCCCGCACAAGAATACGGTAGCATATATTGACACAAACTCATTGTAAAATGTCCCTCCCCTTCACATTTAAAGAGGGAGTCCCACACCATATGAGGTTACGGTAGCATTGGTTAGTGGTGCAAAAGAGACGCTATTAAAACTCACTTTGAAAGTGCGACCACCACTGTTCAGACCCATGACGATTTTCTCCGCCGGAACGCCACTTTTGAGCAATCTGAAATATTTCTCTCAAGCTTCCACTGTTCTCCAGGTATAGCCACACCTATCTGAACAACCACTGATAGTATCCTCTAATGGTACGGTATCGAAAGGAAATAGTGGATCAATGTGCGTAACAGCGTATAAGTCTTCCGAAGTCTGGACAGGTAAATTTTTCACAAACTTTAAGGGTGTAACGGGTTGTAGGACAAGTGTAAATATACCGGCAGCTCTTCCATGTCTAGATAGAGGTGATCTACTTGGTCCGCTAGTTCATTAAGTCTGTTAGCAACCCGCCACATCCATCTTGGAGTGATGGCAAGCGTGGTAGCCGAGGACGAAGGTGACAAAGATATGGCCTAAAAAATAAATTTGAGATAATGACTTCCTCTAAGTGACTTATACCGATAAGAAATGTTGGGATACGGTAGACTCAAGTGTAGGTCCTTCCATGCGTACGAAAACCCCATCGAAATGTCTGCATTAAAAAAAATATTCCTATTAGAATAAGTAGCCTTCCATTTCATTCAACAAAAAAAAAACGGTCTAAGTCAATCCTGTGCTCCCGTAAGCACCTCTGAGCCTCGCATCACGTCGCGTGCGTATGCCTTATCGATCCGATTTCGCTGCGCGTTGCGCCTGCATCATCATTACGAAAATGGAGCTTTGAATTGACACAGATCATAAGACAAAAACATCGTGACAGTGGACTGCACACCGTAGAAAAAGCAAAAACATCTCTGGCGTTCAGAGATATTTACACAACCCTATATCTCATTTTTTCGACCCCCTAAAAATCTCTCTAGCCACCCACTTTTCCTTCGCAGCAGTCGCAATGATTCCAGCGATTCGGCGCGCGTGACGGAAATCTTCGAAAACGTCATTAGCAGTCAAATGAACTCCGAGAAGTAGAATTGCGTCCGGATGTGTCTCCCTCAATCTAAATTTCAAAGTTTTATGGGAAATGGAGATTTGCATTATCTATGAGGAAATTTGGATCGATTAATTGGACTGGAAAAATTTACAAATCTGAGTAATGACCCGTAAATCGATCGTAAAATCTTTCTTAGAACAATGACATTTTTATACCTCAGATTTCTCCAACCAGAAAAAGTTTACGTAATAGAAAAAAAAGGAAAGTGGTTTTCTGCATACCCTAGAAATTTCCTCATATTTCCTGGACTCATTAGCTCGAGGCTGTCACGAGATGTGACGGAATGTAGTGACATATCCGGTCGTATACGAGCGAAGCCATAGACAAAATGTGTACAGGATAGATTTTTGTAAACAGCCACATCAACAGTTTCTTTCTGAAAAGAATACAATTAGTTAAAATAGAATTGACTTTATCATGTTTATTTTTGTTCTGAAGAATGTTGACAGCTATTGAACTTTTTTCGCGTATGCGAAGTGTTTTTAGAAAATTCTATAGCACAGGATTTGAAAAAAAAATCAAATTACTTACCCTAGATGGAGCAACAAAACAATAGAATGCACATGATTTTGGCTTTGCTTCCGCTTCCAAATAAAGGAGCAGCGAAACGAGGACGAGCGTTAGCCGCCCCAAAGGCAACATCCTAAACTTGAAGAAAAGGTTGAATAGAGGTGGAATAGCTTCAAAGCAAAGCATAGCAGATGCACAGCTGTGAAAAATCGCTTTTATATCCGCTGGACATTCGGTGACGTCAAAGAATGAAAATATTACTACGTTATGTCGGCATAATCATGGGAAAATCATACTAGAATTCACAAGAAAAAGGAAAATTATTTTTCGCTCAGAGGCAATAGCTCGGGAGAATTGCATTTGCGAGCTTTCCGCCTCTCCTTCGCCTTCTGGTTGCGCTGAGTCCAGGGTCGTGCTTGAAAAGTCAAAAAAATGCTTCCCATGACGTTTTCCTGCCCTAGAGGTTGCCGGAGGGGAGGGGTGAGCGATCGCCAACTTGGTCGCTATTGGCTGTCTGAGATCAGCCAGTTGCCGCCGAAATGGTGGAGTTACAATTACTTGCAGCCAATCGCTGTTTTTGGCGGAAATTGCTCGCTCAGCCCCCTCAGCGAGTTCCAAGGCCGAAAAACGCCAAAAAAATCACTTTTTTGACTTTTCAAGCACATTATCAGACTCAGCGGATCCAGAAAGCCGAAGGCTGTGAGTGCAAAAAGCCCGCAGTTGCAATTTTCCTGAGCCACTGCTTATAATGAACGATTTTCCAGTTATTTTCATCGCTTTCATTTTGAAAATGATCACATAGATTTTTATGCTAAAAACTACATTGCCCATAAATTTATTGTAATTATTTTTTCATTCCATTAAATCCAGTTGAGTTTATGGGAAAAAAATTGTTATAAACGTCGATCAAGATAATTAATTTGTGTTGGTGTCAACATATAATGAATCAATTCTTCTTTGTATTTTTTTTTACAAAAATTGTCTGAACATCATAAAATGGAAACAAATTTTTTTGTAAACTTTTCCACCTTGTGAAAACTTTTTGTAGGTCTCCAATATACTTGTCTTCTTAAAACTTCCCTTGAGTGTCGGTTATTTATGATTTTCAAAATTCTATTTTCAAAGTAACACTCAATAGAACCATTTTATGCTGAATAAACACGGCAGCAAATCAAGTTTAAAGAAATTTTGAAAACAAATTGCAAGCACACAAATATCGAGTGCACACGAATAAAATGTCTTCACACAAAAATAAAGTCCTTTGCTTGTCTTTTGCTAGTGAAGGGGGAAAATTACTCCATGAATTAGTTCTTCCATTAATTTTTTTTTACTTGCACTCCCTGCCTCATAAACAAGACTCTGAGAGCTTGAACAACAGTTGTGCGATAATCACTTCAAGGTTTTCTCGTGAGCAAATGTTGAATCTACTTCTGCAGGAAATTTTTGGGTGTGCTTTTTCTCGAAAAAAAAAACCGATCGATTTTTAGTGTCGATAGCTGGAAAACTTTTTTCTCTACAAAAAGTGTTCAGAGATTCTAAACCGTACGATTATTTAGAAGTTATGCTAATCTTTCTGATCCTGATGCCTGCATTTTTTTTTCTCTGAATACGAATTATGGTTGGCCCGAATCGTTTACGCCATTTCTCAAAAATTCATATCTTCTTATTGTCTCAAAAAATCTGCGTTTAGGCTTTATCTCAAAGAGGAATGCGCTTACAATACCTTCTGAAAGAAACGACTTTTACCAAACGTTGCAGAGATAGAAGCTCAGAATGAAATTACTCAAATTTTGACTTTACTGTACATATTGTTGCCAAGAATTTGAAACTTGCACTAAATACTAGAACATGTGGTTTTAAAGATTTTATGGGCTGCTCTTCCCATCTGTGAGTAAAGATTGTGTTGACTAAATTTTTATGAAAAGTCATGATCTTTGAGCAAGCACTTAAAAAATGAATTTTTAACATTTTTCTCAAAATTCTTGCTTATAGAAACGCCCAATTAGCACAGAGTATTTTACGGAGGGAAAGAGCAAGTAGTAAAACCCATAACTGCACAAAATTCTCGTGCAAGTTTCAAGTTTTTGGCAATTCTGCACAAAAAATGAATAATTTCCTTCCACAACTTTTGTCTCTGCGGTATTTGGGTTTGGAAATTCTTTTGATTGCCATTGTAAAGCAAATGATTTTTTTTCACTCAAAGCCAAAAGTATGCAAATTCTTCGATGAATTAGGAGATTATGAATTTCTGAAAATGGTGGTAACGAAGTTTTGAGCCATCCTGATATTACAATTTACAATTGATTACAGTTTCCCAAAGGTTAAGGTTTTTCCTGGACTTGATGCCCGTATTTTTTCTCTGCTCTTTGCTAAATTATTGAATTATCAAATTTCAGACCAAATTTCATGGTGCAGAACATTGTGCACTCTTTTCCATTTGATAAATGGAAAACAATAAACAATCACTCGCCGACGACTGCTCACTGAATTTGCTCCGAGCAAATTCGCTCACTAACGATTTTCCCCATTTTCTTGTAATTTCCCAAAATTCACCGCAAAAACGTATCGTTCATTCATCCATTTTCATTTCTTAACCAAACAGTAAATTCCTGTGGAAAAAAGAAAAGTTCAAATTCTTTCCCGTTGCACGTTCTCATCAAGTGTTCCCCCTCGACTGACTGTAACAAAACGCTCATCGTTGTCACATGTGTGCCGAATGATGATAGATGTCTGAAGCGAGTACAGACATTGATAGTTCCAGTTCATCGAACATATTTGCTGTGGATCTAAATTGGCTGAATCAGATTGATCTGGAATTATTTGGAAAATTTCCTGATGTTGTGTTCGTCATCTGTTATGAGCAATTCGTTGTAACATTTTTTATGGTAAACATTCGCCAATGATTCTTGGCCAAACCCTTGGGAAAACCGTCACGTAGGATAATGGAGCTTTGAGCAAACAGTAAATAGTTTTCTTTTTTCAGTACATTCGTCAACGTATGAGGCAATAACTTCGCCATGATTCTTGCCGTTTTCATTCTTAGGCACTGATTACTCATCAACACAAACAGTAAGTAAACTGATCTTTACGGAAGATCAAACTCTCTGTTGTATTACAAGAAAAAATCTGTGACCGTGTCCGTCGGAGATGAGAGCACACCTTAAGAAGCACATTAGCAATGATTACAGACCATTTTATCAGGTTGTGCCATAAGTTTCGTCCGTTTTAATTTTCAGTCGCAATAAATCATCAACTTCTTTTCCTAGGTATGTTTCAAGGTACCATTCGATAGAGCAAAACAAGCTCTACAAGATGGCTATCTTGCTGTTGCACTAGCTGCAATACATCTCGAGTCTTAAACCGAAAACTAAAAGGATTCAACTGCCCGAAAAATCGAGAAAAAATCGTAACTCCATTTGAAAACATCCTACAAAAATTCCAACTTGCTCATGTAAACACTAACCATCTAAGATATTTATATACGCCGTTGCCGTTTTTGTTCCTTGGCTAGAAATCGAGAAGACTAAAATTTTCATGTTTTTGCCAAAGTGATGTTGTGCTGTCCCTACATAGATAGTTGTATACTACTAGCCTGTAGAAGTACAAACATAAATTTTCAGCTTTCTACAAGCAGTAGTTTACGAGAAATATCGAATATAGCTTGCTTTGCTTGGGTGTCTTACGCTAAAATCCATATTTCTCGGAGACCACTGCTTATAGAGAGCTGAAAATTTACATTTGTACTTCTACAGGCTAGTAGTTTACAACTATCTATGTAGGGACAGCACAACATCACTTTGGCAAAAACATGAAAATTTTCGTCTTCTTGATTTCTAGCCAAGGAACAAAAACGGCAACGGCGTATATAAATATCTAAGATGGTTAGTGTTTACATGAGCAAGTTGGAATTTTTGTAGGATGTTTTTGAACGGAGTTACGATTTTTTCTCGATTTTTCGGGCAGTTGAATCTTTTTAGTTTTCGGTTTAAGACTCGAGATGTATTGCAGCTAGTGCAACAGCAAGATAGCCATCTTGTAGAGCTTGTTTTGCTCTATCGAATGGTACCTTGAAACATACCTAGGAACAAGAAGTTGATGATTTATTGCGACTGAAAATCAAAATGGACGGAACTTATGGGACAACCTGATATTATATGCCAAGCTATTTCCACGGAAAAGTAGCAAGTTCTTCTTGCTTTATTACAATAGTGCTCCATAGCTGCCTTTTAGTTAAAATTACTCAAAATATTTTATCGGAGCTTTTTAAGTTAATCTTCATTGAATATCGTACTTTTGAAGGGAGTTCGACCGACAGACGAGACTAGCTTAAAGGCAGTGTCCCGGCAGATTTTGCGTTTCCACCTTTCTGCAAGTCTTAGGCCTTTCCGACTCGTAGAACCCGAATCTGAGCTTAGAATCGGGTGAAAAGACCGTTTTGGGGAAATTTCCCTAGTTTGCAAAAAGCGGCTCGGACGAGAGTTTCAACGGAAATTGGGGAGGCCCCGGCACGAAACACCCTGCCGCCTGTAATTTTTATTTTGGAATAGTATGCACAATGCGGAGAGCGGTAATGTGGTCCCGCACCGAGCTGGTAAGCGAAGTCGTTCGAGCGCGCGCCGGTTCTGAGGCTATTTTCTCGGCGCAGGGGGGACATCAACAAGCCAGACTAGGCCTAGAGGTTAGTGGGGTGGCCAGGAACCCCACCGCAGCGATATCACCCAAGGCGCGAATCTGCCGGGACACTGCCTTTAATGTAACGCAAATTTTGATGGCAACAGGATTTGCAAACCGGGTAGTAAACTTAGCCGGAAATGGTCAGAACTTAATCCAACCATACAAACAAGCTATATATCATCGGCTCGCCCTGAAATGCTGATCTCAAATATATGTTTAGTACCTGCCGAGCGACTATCTGGAAGAAAATATGAGCGTGTAAATGTGCGGTTTGCCCGGCGCATGTTCCATGAAATACGTTTCAAAAACACTATCTAGGTTTTTGGTGAATATGCTTCTTCTTTGCAATCGGAGTATCCATAGCTGCCGTGAATCCGTGCCATCAGGCTCCTTTTCAGCGAAGTACATCGTTGGAACTCGAAAAATTTCTCACATTTTGACGCTCATAATTCCTTCTTACATAGTTTGGCAGATAATGAACATTGGTAGCAGGGTTTCAGGACGCCATAATATACAGCTTGTTTGAAATGAATCTGGGTTAAGTTCGTTCTGACCATTTAGTCGATAGGATATTCCGAAGCCATTTTAAGCGACTCAAAACATAAATGTTTGAAAAAGCCCTTTTTTTCGAATTGCAAAGTAAATTTTCTTTGTTAGAGCATTGAATGGAAACAATGACTATCCTCAAGCTCACTACATATGTATACGACGCTCAATACTACTATATTTTTCTTAAAGACAGTGTCTCGGCAAAATTTCGTTTTCCAGTATTTCATCTTTTCGGAGCCTTCTCGCCGTGAAAAATCCTATCTGGGCCTTCCAGCGCGTGAAAATGGCGAAAGCGAGCTTTTTCCGAAGCTTGGCCGCATTCAGTGAAGATACGCCGAAAATTTTTCCGCGCCCCACCTTCCTCCCCGGGTCCCGCCCACTTGCACGTATTCTCCACTTATTGTGGACCTGGAAAGCCTCGAAAAAGCTCATTTTCGCCATTTTTATGGAATGAAAAGCTTAGATGTGGATTCCTCGTGGTGAGAAGGCTCCGAAGAGGTGAAGAACTGGCAGACGAAACTGTACCAAGACATTGCCTTCAAGTACTTTACATGATGAGAGTCAACGCACATAATATTTAACATAGCCTCAGATTGGCAAGACAGATTCATGAAGATACCTAAAGAAAAGTATGTATAGGCTGCTGCATGACGAAGGCGCAATATCTTCGGGCGCGAACGCGGTCTTATTAGCTGCGGAGCGCATAAGGTGCAGAATCTGCAATGGTGAAGATAGGCGCGCGTCGCCTTTGCGCCCGCTCAACCAGTGCTGCTTCTGCGCCTTCGTCCTGCACCAGCCTTTGAAATTATTATAGATTACTCGCGCAAACACAACAATTATTTTTGTAAGATTGTGAGTTTTTGAAAAAAACTATGGTTAGTTCACTAATTGCAGATAAAATTTATGTCAACCGGCATTTGTAACTCACGTTGACAGTTTGTTTGGTTCATTCATGGAAAGAAGGCCTGGAAACCTCCATTTTATTTCACGCGAAGTCCACCAGCACATTTCTGTGGTTTAAACTCCAAAGAATAAAATTTACAGGTGTTCACCTTATTTCCCGTTGACGGTATGTGGCCAAAGTACATCCAAAAACACAAGTCCAAAGGTTTTGTGCACAAAAAAATGTCAAAAGCTCACATTGAAACCTGTGTCAACTTGGCTTTCAAAATTTTACTTCATCCTGCAACAATCACATTCTGGGTGAGTTTAACAATTAGGAAACGTCAGAAAAATGTTCCAGGATGTTCTCTTCTGTCAAAGTTATCAAATGATCAATATTATTTTCATCGTATGAGAAAATCTGCCGTTAAAAAATCTGCATTCTAATTCACTGCAATCTCTACATATTCCAACGCCCTTAATCAAAACAACTTTCAATCAAATTCTTTCATTGCAATCTCTCACTTCAAAGTATTACTACACGTGAAACACATGAATGTTTTAACGACGGACAGATAGAGCAAATTCCTCTTCAGAAAAAAGAAATGACCTTTTTTGCAAGAAATGTTACACAGCTGAGGCGTTGCCCAGGTGGAGCAGTCACGGAATTGAGTCTTTTCATTTCTATTTTTCTTTTCTTAATCGAATCATAGGAAGGAATAAAAATGTTGACCTTGTGATCGAAGTCCATAGCACCTTCTCGATTATTTTCATGTAAAATTTATTAGATGGGGTGTTAGAATTGCGGAATTAATAGTTATATATGGTATTAAAATATGAGAGTGAAAATACGCTTCCGCACAAATAAACGATGATACTTCTTGCGAAAAAAAAATAAACGGCCAAACTACAGAAGAAGAAATCGCTGGATGGACCAAAAAAATTATTCGAAGAAGACAAAACCGACGATTTGCTGGAGCTCTCAGCTTGTGAATGACTGTTCAGGAACAGCTGTAAGACCATGCTCGATTCTCAAAAGTCGTCAATTCATTGGAAAACATAAATCAAGAAAGCTCTAGAATCGCCCTATTTATCACCTCCTGACTATGGATGTAAATTAGTGCGGTCGTGAAGCTTCATTCCCTTTATTTCATAGACCTTGAGAATATTCGAGACAGTCAGCGATTCTTACAGCAATTTTATAGCCCCTACCATTTGCTATAACACATCATTTTGAGATCTGAATATGCTGTGACATAAACTGCATTATTTATTCCTTTTTTATTTTCTGTAGCTTCTCGATCTTCTCTGTGCCTTTCCTATACTTTATTTTTACGATTATAGGAAGAATCGCTTCTCATAGAGTGCGACGTTGATAACAAATCGTTCTCTGCACTTTGATGTTCATTCAAAAATGCTATTAATCTTCAATTTTGCATGTAGCAAAATTTCTACTTGAAGAATAAATTTTCTTGGAAATTAAGTTTTCGGTCACAGGCAACAATCTTCATTGTATAATTCGTAGAATTGCAAATTCGTGATTTTCAGAATTTATGACAGCAAGGAAAATCTACCTGGCGCCACATGAAATACTTCAAGTTGGAAAATTTGAACATACAGACATTATATCAATGGGATTATTGAACACACTTGTAACCAACGTCGATCATCACCAAAAAAATGCCAACGAGTCTGTTTATCCGTCTGCTATTATTCCACATATGTAGACAATCCGTGTTCAGTTTTTCAGCATTGAAAATCTAACGTCATAAAAGCTGACGTCACATGATGCAAGTGAGAGAAATCTCAGCTATCGATATCTCTGACATTCAAAATTTGTCTCTGAAATGGATTTTTCAAGGCAAATGTACATGAAGTGGTCTTAAGCAGATTCAAGTTTTCAAAGAGCACTTCTGGCATAAGTATTTACATAAGAATATGGTTCAACATATGCACTTTACGTAGAATTCTACGCCATTAATATGAAGAGATGACTTTGACGGAATTTTGTGCTTTGTCTGTCTGGAATTCATTTTATGTCATAGCAATAACATCACACATTTTCGCAGACCATTACGATTCTTCCACATTTTTCCCCAGCATTCAATTTTGACCACATCTTCATATTTACATTTGTATCTTCACCCTTATAGTCCACCTACTCTTCAAATTTCCTTCCTACCAGTAATGTACCTTTTATCACTCCTCTACCATTCAACCCATCTCTTCTGCAGTCTTTATTCCTGCTTAATTCCTTCCACTATATCATGACCTATCCTTTCTGTCCCTTCTTTTCCCATCCAACTCTTTTTCTCAACCCCTACCATGTTCATTTACCTTCCCTCTTTTTTTACCACATCATTTCATTTTCAAATAAATCACACAACGAGCACCAATAATGTATCATTGCCCTTCTTTTGTTCTATTCATACATTCAACCCCTTATACATATATATTTATCAGCACTTCTTTCATCTTCAAAATTCCTTATCTTAGGGTAACGTGAATTGTAAACAATAAGAGCTGCGTACACTAATAAGGAGCAGGTAAACTGAAAAACTGTAAAAGAGTGCGAGAGAGTCACACCATTTTGAGACCCATATTCCGCATGAGACACCAGGGGAAGAGAATAAACGAAGAAGACGTATGCGAAAAACGAAAATTAAAGAAAGAACATAACTCGCATTTACAAAATGAGCGCAGATATGAGCAGCAAGACTGTGGAAATGATTCAGATAAATGCAAAATTTAAGCCATTTGTGGCATCCACGACGAGGCGCGCGGTCTGTCATCACTGGGCCTCCTTTCTTCAGGTCTAAATAAATCTGTCCTACTCACTGATGAATCAGCTGAGGGGGTGCCGGCGATCAAGGAAGAGACTGCATCGAATTGTGACTGCATTACACGGTTCATTCTAGGATCTTGGCTCGTCAAATTAAGGTCTGGAGTGACTCCAGAGTATGTCGGAGGCGCATCAACAGCGATCAGCCTCCAAGCTACTACATTTCCTTCCGGAATTTGTCGCACAACAGCACTATCGGTGGATCCATTTCCCATGGGCGGACTTGCGGGACTTTCATCATCAGCGATTGAGTCACCAGCAATTTGAGCAAGCATCTGGCTAATGTTGAACTGCGTAGGTGGAGCAGTGGTCGTAGGCTGAGACGTCGGAATGACGCCCGGAACTGCAGCAGCTTCTTCGAATCTGGGTGAAGCAGCATGTGTAGGAGCAGCATAGTAAGGTAACCTAGGAGGCATAGCCGGGAATGGAGGTGGTGTAGGCGTCAAGGAGGGTACGACCACAGAAGGCGGTGCAAGAGGACCACCGTTGGATGGCTGCTGTGGAACAGCAGCATGAATCACCGGAGCAGCAGTAGTGGGTGGGAGTGGCGGTTGTGCCCCACTTGGTCCTTGTGGCAGTAAGACACGCCTCTTCATTGGGACCGGTCCGCCCATGCTTCGATTAGCATACATTTCGTCTTCCTGACACATACGCTCGAAAAGTGGCCTAGTGTAGTCGGTAAGAGGAACGTGACTGAAGTGACATGGGTCACGACTACATTCTCCTTTGTGAAATGCTTTGCATGGGAATTCGCCATGCAGCAAAAGGCAAGTGAGCCCTTTTTTGCAGAAACCTTGCTGGTAGAATTTGCAGAGTTCGGGACGGCGTAGAGAGTCTTCAGCTTGGTGGGAATAGGCACAGTTGTCGCCGTCTCTGCAATAGCCTTCGCGGAAAAACTTGCAAATCTGATGTTCGGTTGCCCAACGCGGTTTTGGTCGGAAGCCACGGAATCCGCGACCGCCATAAGGACGTTTTGGACCACGCATATCCCAGTCTTCATCATGTTGAGGAGAATGGCGACGCCTAGAATAACTATAAAAGTAGTATTTACAGCAGTTCCCACAGAAAAAGACAGTTTGGTCCTAAGTGGAAGCAAAAAACTGCATACCTTCTACCAACATGACTTCCTTGTCGGTAATCAAAATCTCCACTGCCTTCCTCTTCAAATCGATAGTCCTTGTCCTCAGCACCGTATCCAAAAACGTCGCCAACTTTTTCTTCGGCGGCCGCAACCTTGCTCGCCCACATGCTTTGCGAGGGCTTCGCATTCTCCTCCTTCAAATAAAAAAACGACGCATTCGATGGAACCGGTCGCGCAGGGAAAGCACAACTTATAGCAAAAAAAAACTAGCCATTATCTATTACATCAATCAAAGTTTGTAAAGAAAGTGTCTATCATTAATGTAACTTGTATTCTTTCTAATTTAGAATCTAATTAAGATTATCAATAAGTAGTCCCTCGGTGAGATTTTCACAGAATAGTCCGCCATGAGAGAAGAGATAAGGATATGAAATAACGAACCGAAGCCCCTATCATCTCTTTTGCTGTTCGAATCTTGGACTGATTTGGCGATGCACCGGCTGAGGGTTGATTGACAACGTTAGCACTCGGACTAGGGCTAGGATTATTCACAGCAGCAGCAGCTGAAAACATTATTGAGTGGGCAAAACAAGAAGTTTGAGGAGTAACGATTTTGCACATTCTTCATCCTGGATTCTGATATCAAGTTCGAACTCTTACGATAAGCATTTCAGGGAGATGCAATATTACGCAATTAAATGTTGTTTACTTAGCAAAGTGTATATCTATATGCTTTTGCAGCCCATAGTGTGAACAAAACCGAATAAGGAATGACGCCGCGAAAAAATTAGGTTAGTTAGCCAACCATCAGATGTCTGCAGAAAAGTGACGCTCATCGAATGTCATTAGAGCACATTAACATCCTTATCTATCATCGCAGAGGATGCACACGAAATCTTCCGCCTTATTATCTCTTAAAGTTTGGAAGACAAGGCTCATACACCAGTAAACCTGTTTGTTGATGTCCAATTTAGGAACTGTTTCTTTTACCTTTTGGCTCTTCATCATCATCACAGATTTCACCATCTTCTGGTAGTTCACCGTCTTCAAAATCTCGGGGTTCTTGATAATCACTTGGACTGGCCATTAGATCTACCATAACCTGAAAATCGTCTGGGGTACTTAGGGTTTCCCTCTTTCATATGGCTAGACATTGAGACGATAGTGGTAAAAATCTTCGATGGTATGAAACAGGTAAAGATTTTCGAAAATGTGATATCAAGCTCTTAGGATTTGAAGGCCTACAGGACCTTATGCCGATTCATCGTGGTCTCACTGTACTTCAAGTGTAGCATTCTTGGAACATTTTGCCAAGGGTCATTTACAGTACATTCAACACAGACAAAGTCCCAGTCCATCAAATTAACCTTCACAATGATTCAACACCAACCGCGATTCCAGTACACACTACAATGAAAAGAAGCACAGAATCTAATCAGGAGAAAAAGGCTATCAGAACCGTAGACAAGTTTCAACCCTGTGTGTAAGCAAATGAAGCAAGCGAACTATTAAGTGGGAGAAGAGGTTTTCAACTTGTTCTCGAACGAGTCTCAAGCATCTCTCACAAGAATGTTTCACTCAAATAAATCAGTATACAACCCACCCCGGTCTGTCTCTGATGAGTCACGTGAGACTGATGTTATGAAAGTTGCACTTGAACAATAAGGGAAGCCTACGTCAGGCACACTAGGATGAGAATGTCCAACTTTTCACTAATAACCATTTCCTGCTTACTTATTCTCACTCTGTCAAGTTTGGATCTTCGCTAAGAACTACCGTAATCGCAGTGGGCGGGGAAAGATGAGAGGGGAGAGGGCAGACAGACAGAGAAAACAGCTTTTCGGGACCCGCCCATTATCGATCGCACGGGACGAAATTGCGCCGCCGCGGTGGGAAAATCGTAAAATAGCAAAACAATCCCCTTCAAGCTTTGCTTATAGCAGAAATAGAAGATTGCAACGCTATTAGAGACGGGTTTATGTCTTAAATAGTTAGTAAGAATTCATCCCATTTTCTGGTTTAGCTGAAGTTACTGGGAAGAAATTAGCCTGTCAGACCCCACCAAACCATTCAGATCTGTTCAAGCTCTCAACTATGACTTCTGCTCATGAATGATTGCAATTAGGAGAAGAGAAAGAAGGTTAATACCAATGACAATGAAACTCGTCATCACCGAGTTCCCAGCAACTCATACCGTTCCAGGCGGTATTTTGTAGAAAAGTCATTTTCTGGACAGTGGATGTGACCAACCACACCACTCATATTCGGTAGTATCCAGTGTGTTTCGGTACAACAGGGCTAAGAGGAATGTTCGAGAACTCGTAGGGCGCGCTCCCCTCGACTGACGTGCGACTGTCTATCGCGCCCGACGCGCTCGCTGCCGGCTGCCTACGCGCGTCGCACACTCTCTCGCTATCGATCGTTTCGGGGACGCCGACCCGGTGCGCCATGCAGCCCACCCGGCTTTCGATCCTCGAAATGAAGCTTTGCGAAAGTTCTAAAGTACTGAACGAACAGTACAACCCTGCCTAGGAAACTTAATTAAAGTTGAATTTGATAGTAGCTAGTTATATTTTAGGCGATTGTTAATAGGAGAAGAAGCAAATTCAGATGTGATAAGAAGGTATTCAAGAAGTTACACATGAAGTTGCAGCCATTCTCCTCAAGCTCTCACCTGTGTGTGCTCGCACAAGCCCTGGTCTAGCAAGAGTCAGCCGAGAGCTGCCCGTGGGCAGTTCTGCTGCGCAGACCCCCCAAAAAGGGTGTCCACCGCTTCACCTGACCATTTCACTTGTTCGGAGGCTATGCACATATGTGATATGAAGTCTTGAAGTCTTCTTGGTGAATGTCAAATGACTGTGATCCAATCAAAACAACAAGGAAAACGCTTCCACTCCGCACCGCAGTGCTCAATGCAATGGCCACCGCTGTCGCGGCGTCGGTGCGCGTGCGCGCGGACTCGTCAGACACGCAGAGGACACGCCGCGCCCTCCTCCGATCGCGCGCGCGGCGCCCGTTCCACCGTGGCCGCAGAGAAAACTAGTGCTCGGTTGGACTGCAATAGAAGACGCAGCGAGTGACGTTGACCTCAGAAAATACGGAATTCGATTGGACGACTGGATGTTCTTGAGTTGTTGTCAGAGAGGGCGCGAATGGCGCTTATCAAAGAACACGAAACGTTAGCAAACACACTTGCCAGTGTGGTGCCGTTCGATTTAGGACTGCGTGGAGTCGTACTGTTTATATCAGCACTGACAACATCGAAGATTCGACCAAGTGACGCCCTTGGATTGGTTCTGTGTTGCATTTGCGACGTCAGCGCCCTGCTACGCCCGTTTTTCTCCAACGGCAACGCGCTATTCCGAAAATGCATCAATTTGTACTTTTATTACGATATATGCTCTATTTTTTTCCTCGAATGCTTTAGTATTGCTCAAAGATTTGCATCCGTATACGGATGTTACTGGAGCTTTTTTGTTTTGCATTCTTTGCTCGGAAGTAGTGGTAATTTTGGGCTGAAGGGTCCCTCAACTCACAAAACGGAAATAATTAGCTAAGGGCAATCAAATGTTCGTGGAGTACACCATGTCTAGAACAATCTCTAGCTAGCAAAAGGGCTATAATTTGAGTAAACCTAATTCTCACAGGGCTAGAAATTCTTGCTCGACTGCACTATATATTTACGCTAGCTTTCTCTTTCTAATTAGTTTAATATGAAAAATTTGTTCCTAACATCACATCTCTGAGTTTCCATGAAGTCATTCTACACGAATTCACATTTGACCTCAAATTTTCCTATTATCGATTTGTAGCTCTTGCGGAAAAGGCAAAGCACTTCTATGTTGGGGAATGTTATGCCCTTAACAATGTTTATTGTCGTCAAATCAGAGCGTATTTCGTTTATTTTGAGTCTCTGTTCGCCATTAGTGCATTTATTTCCAGGTTTCCGCACGTTTCATAGGCAAAATTTCGTGAAAGGCACCCATGCTGATATGATATGGATTTTCAAGATGACGCAGACATTCTGTCACGTCTTGGAAGTAAGTTTTTCTGGAACTGATACGAGTTGTTTTTTTTCCATTTTTATGTAACCTATTTCAGTACTAGATTCAAAAGAAGAAAGTCCTCGTAAGCATCTCTATTCGCCTAAAAAAGCAGATGTATCATCAGAAAGAGATCGATTTGTTGAAGTCAATATTGATGGCGAAGTCGACACGAGGACCGATTCTGACGAGGAGCCAGTTTTTGATAGAGTGCGTTTTTTAGTCAATACATCAGCATCGTTTACATTTCATTTCATTTCCAGAATTCTTTATTGTCCCCGAATAAAGGTGTGAAAGTGTATAGAAGGAGGAATGAATCGTATACCTGTGTCTACTTAGTCCTTCTGCTAATCTATGCTGCCGTGGTAGGTATTCAATAACTGACTACTGTTTGTACAACAGTCACGAAGTGTGTTTAGGGAGCTAGCTATCCTTTAGCATGGGCCGGATTCCAGTTCGACAAGAAAATACCCTTCTCATTTCTACTTGAAAACAATGTCGGCTTACTGATCGGCTGTTTGACTGGTGAGTTTGCGATCGTGACTTTCACCAATCGGAAAAAGTTAATGGTTAGGAATTACATGAGGTCATCATGGGGTTAAATGGCAGCGTATAGAATGACGACGAGTTCAAATCTTCTCATCTCTTTTTGGAAAATGAACAAAGCTAAAGCAGTCACGTAGAAATCGATTAATAATAATTTACAAAAAAGAATAGAGTGAAATTCAGACATGACGAAGTTAAACCGTGTCCATTCTTTTGTCAAAATGTATAGAACAAGGAAGCAAAGTTCTAGTAATTTCAAAGGATGTGGCACGAGTCCACTGGACTGCCTCGACTGCTTTTAAAAACTATATTCTAGGTTGAAGCAGCAGTAATTCTCTCCTGTATTTGGTCGAACAATTTGAATAATTGATCTACACTTATTGAACTGCTGCTTCAGCAAACTTCTAGCCAAATTGTCGCTTTGAAATGGGTTGAGAAAAATTTGTTACTTTGGGAGACGATTTTCGCAGCAAGGCTTTAGACGGTCATGGTGCTGTTTTTGTCACGTCCTAACTTTTCATCTACTAAGGTTGCTTATCCTGAAAATGTGTAATTTTTTATGTTTGTTCACTTTTGTGAAGCACTCTCAACGTGGGTACCCATGGCTTATTACGTAGATGAATGGTTTCGCGCTCTTCCGGAAACTAACGTAAACCATGGTCTTTGTTTTTAGTCTCACTGATCTCTCTAATTTCAGGCAAGCTTTTATGTCGACGTTTGAGCCTCGTTTTCCTCTCGTTTTTGGCCTCGGTATCCTTATGCGGTGTCTCTTGGATTATTTCTGTGCTTCCGGGATTGATTGATGCAAAAATTATCTGCATACTGCTTGGCTTTGTCTCAGGGAATATCTTATACGGTTAGTCTGTCGCGTCGTTGCTAAATGCAGATCTGTTACGCAAGTTCATGCGAGTCTTTCACATTTTTTTTATGTTTGGGTCAAAGGAATGTCCCACCAATGAGTACGTTTGCACCATAGCATTTGAAAGCAGTGTCAGAGTTTGAATCATATAAGTTAATATGCGGCAACTCGAGCCATAGTTCTAATTGCATTCTTATGGTAAAGTAAATGTTAGATACTGATCGTCCCCAACCTGAAACCTAATGTCCTCATGCATTAGCAAAACCGGATGGTTATTACTTGAAGGAAGTAATCATTTTGTCAAAGAGTGTAAGAGCAATGGATGGTCACAGTTAGTAGCATACTGACTGGCAAAATAACCATTACCCTTTAGTTGGACTCGCCGTTTTCTTGATATATTGGCGTGGTTTTAACAGGAAGGCACTTTTCCTTTATGTACTCATCACAGTTGGATCTTCCATTATTCTTGTCACACATAATCAGCCCGGTCTCACTCCAGGTTTGTGCACTGAGGTTCGTTAGTTCATTTTTGATGCAACATACTTCAGAAACATCTGCTTCGCTTTCACCCATTCTTATTCGTCATAAGCGGCAGACGGACTTGTCTACGGCATCTCCGGATGTTGTGATCAACAAGGTCAACAATATAATAGACCAACCGCCTTCGAACGGCACGATGGTAACGAGACCAAAAAAGTAAGTAAAAGCACACTGAGTCTATCGTCTGTGACTTTGTAGCCTTGATTTTCAGACCTCAGGTTGCCGAAGGAATTAAAGCAGTAGAGACGAAATCAGACCAAAATAAGCAGATGCGGAAAGCGATCGCTTTGAACAAAACGACTAGGCCTCCCAATGTCACGTCCTCCTATAATTTGAGTAAGCTGTTCATTACATGCTTCTTTGCTGTTTGGAGAACTAATAATATCACTTTTTGACTGATGCGTGTGCACTCTTTGCTACAATACACTTGAAAAATGTGTTTATCTTTGTTGTCTCAATTGATTACTTGTATCTCTGCTCAGTTTTGAAAATCATTCTTAAACTTTGGCTTATGGCTTAAATACCTGCCAGGTTCTAAGCAAAACATGCGCTCATCAAATGTGGTATTCTAGCAACTACGTCGCCCTCGAATAACGCATCTCGGGCTGTCACCACCGCTTTACCAAGTACGACGACGTCAGCTACTACAACGAAAAGAGCTACGCAGACTTCCCTCCAACTCGCACGTTTACAAAGCAGGTGTGGTGACATGAACTTGTATAATATTCGTCAATTTTTTGATGTCACTTTCTATGCATTTTCATGCAAAATGTTATATTTCAGTTTTTCTACTTCTGCCATCCCCACACCTAGTCCTGTCGCAGCCGTGCCTCTTTCTCAATCAAATGTCTGGGCCACAACCGTTCTCACTACTATTGCTGTCGTCTTTTATGTCTTGACGACAGTTTTTTGCTGCATACCGTGCAGCTTGAGTAGCGATCTCAAGTTTACTAGGGTGCGTAGCTGTAACATTTCGTCTTTACAAGCAATTTCATTTTCGTTACAGTTATTCGATCCGTCTATTGCTGGGCTTACCGCTGGATGCAGAATTCGCCTTGCATCTTTACAAGCAATTGCCTCGTTCCTGGAAGGTGATTTGAACCATTCATCAAGTAAAGCATACTTCGGTTCATGCATTTTTTTCGCAGGCCTCGTAGAATTGATTGCTGTGATGTTTACTGCGCAGCGGAGCGGTAATCTTCTTCTCATACACTATGTCGTGGTTACTCTGACAAGGATTACTGTAATGATACTGTGAGTCATTATTTTTGTTCATATTGCTAGAAATCGTGAGGTTTCATCTGTCAAAAGTTACAGTGGGCCTATCGCATACTCTCTCAATGGATGTTGCGTAGTTCTGTTTTTTTCTGTGCTAGGAAGTGTGCTACTTATGATGAAGTTGGCGAGTTTATATGTTGGACTCGTTTTCCTATCAGGAAGCATGGGAACATTCGCTTTGATGGTGTTTCTCTATATTGAGGTGAGTGAACGTCGGAAACCAAAAGTACTTCTTCAGCTGCTACCCATCCACAAAACATGCATGAAATTAGGGAAGAATTCACATCTTTGCATTCTATTATTACTGAGATGCACATGTGCTTTGTTCATTAGGAAGAGATTGGCACTGAAGAAGTGCTTCAGTTGTTTATGATGTTGTTTTTAGACTCTCTTTTGCTCTTATGCATTTTGTGACCAATAGAACCTAAATGCTACTAAAGTTATACTTTTACAGATGTGCGTTAGCCCACGTGCTGGTACTCAATTAGATTACTTCATGTTTCCAATGATGGTTGGACGTCTCTTGAGTTCTGCTCTAGCCACGTTGATGCCATCCATAGGCGCAGATCAAATTATCATTGTCATTCTACTTGTCAACGCACCTCTTATTGTGTTATTTACGCTTCTCGTGAAATCGCTTCGGAAGGCGGCCAGGTACAGTCTTTTTATTAGTTTTTTGACGGCTGGTATAGTGCGTTTGCCGATATGACAACATTTCCTGGGGAAACAAATGCTTCAGTAGAATGCAGACAACTTGCTTGCCACTTGCGCTTGAAAGAATGTTTGTACGCGCAAATGCTGTCCGCAACGCAAGAACATCAAATTGAAGGCTTCTATCAAACGAAGGCGCAAAAGTAAAATCAGTTGAGCCACGAGCGCAGCGCGCATGCATGGAGGTCTGATGTTTTTAATACTTTTGTACGTTTTGTCTGTTCAGGCTCAAAGAGATCATGGAGTACTCAAGCTCTCCGGTATTAGAAGCTATTGGAGAGTATGTATCTCTGGTGGAGAGGGACGCGGATACTGATTCTGCTGAAGAAGACGACAGCCATGACATTGCGGGTCAGAAAATCTAAGGATCTATAGTCGCCCTTGTGCGATTGATTTTCGCTCATTCGCTTGATAATGCTATATCACTATAGTAGCTACGATCACTTCAGCTATACATCGTCAATTCGGGTCATACCGGTGATCACAACTGTTTTTCATTGTCTGTATTACTGTCTGTTCTATCGAGTTAGTGCCTTCCAAATTTCCTTGCCTATAGATTCTTATAATATTGTTGATCTCAGAATGTTGCTATCATTCCATGTGATAGGTGTGAATGCTACATATTGTAGTACTTTCTG
Source organism: Cylicocyclus nassatus (assembly GCA_958299035.1). NCBI lineage: Eukaryota > Metazoa > Nematoda > Chromadorea > Rhabditida > Strongylidae > Cylicocyclus > Cylicocyclus nassatus. The sequence goes on along the minus strand of CATQJL010000305.1, from coordinate 75,189,895 downwards.
GTCGATACAATTTGTGATTCTTTTGCTAGTGCCTATCATATCAGATTTTTATCGATCATTTACAACAAGGAATAGCTTCGATCAAACCACTTTCGAATAAACTCGTGAGAAATCTATTGATAAAATAATTCAGAATAGCATATGCAATGTAGTATTGGACTATTGCCCATTTGAGCAGTTCCCATGTGTCTGTTCTATAGGTGAACTCATCTTCCGAAATAACTATCGAGAGAGTGAGGTGAAACCGTCCGTCTTCCGCTGTATTAGTATTGGTGAGTTGAATTCTTCTAAAATGACAGTTTTGCTGAATAGGCAAATAGTGTTTGAACTATTTTCCATAAACAATGTTCTTTTTAACGATTATTTGTGGTTCCTCTAGACGCCTATTGTTTGTTTTTCATGTCATAGGCATAGGAACTTTTATGGCCCGGGCCGTGCCTTTATGGAGTTGTTTTCGCAAAAACTTTATTGGAGACGACGGAAGGGAGGATATGTGATCTTGTTTCTGTGTATGTTTTGGGCTGGTCTAATCATATGAATGACAAGCTTTGATTGCGCAGACATCTCCATGATCATTATAATTTTTTGGAGCATAGCAAATCAATAGAGCAGCCGAAGAGACTTTTTAACGATTGAAGACCGTAGCAAAACTACCAAGGCATCTCAACGTGATGAAATGCGAATGAGGAAAAAATCTAACTTAGTGGTTTGAATGTGGATCGCCGATGACCTTGCAGTCATACCACATGTACGGAAAGTGCGTTTAGTGATTGCTTGCTAGCTGCAATCATATTAAATAGGAAGTTCGGGCATGTGAAATCGTATACTTTGACTGTTGTCCATGATTTGGTGTTTTTTGCCAAATGTTGTATATTAAAAAGCGGATCTAGGAAAATTCGTGACCGATATGGAATTTTCTTGCACAGAAAAGCTTGGCAAGCGAGGGTCATAATGCGGCTGACTGTCACCAGCAATTGTGTTCTTTTTCGAGATATTTCTAAGCCTGGCGCAAGTAGTTTCGAGAATTCGTCTTTCGGGCGAAGGGCAACCGTGCGTGCGAGGGCAAAATTCCAGAAACGACAAAATGAGAGCAATGTCTGCTTATCAACGATAGAGGAAATGAGACGTAATGTAGCCAAAACATCGATATATTGATCGCAAGCTGTTGAAGGCAGCGGCTCGGCAGAATGACAAATTTGAAATGTTTATCGTTCTCGGTTAGCCTGGATGAGCTAAATCCAAGACTGTGCTTTGCAGCTATAAAAGATATCAGTAACACCTTTTTCCAGAAGTGATATGTGCTACTTGGGCGGATGGCGTATGCCTGCCTTCGAGCGCGACTGGCTCGTGGGTACGGTAGTTACAGTGTCTCCACTCACAAGCCAATCGCGCTTTAGAGAGCAGGATACGCGGTCCGCCCAAATAGCGCTTTTCACGTCTGGGAAAGCGGGTTTTTGATATCTTTTGAAGCTGCAAAGCACAGTATTGGACTTAGCTCGTCCAGGGGAATCCAGAACGATGAATATCCCAAAGTTGTCATTCTGCCGAGCCGCTGCCTTTCACTTGGGTCACTACAGTGCAATGTAGATTTGTGGCAGTCAGATCAGATTCGCCATTAGAATAAGAAGTGAACAGCTAGTCAGGAAACGTATATAATGTTAGATGAGGGAGGGAGATGAACGGGAGATAATAGTTACCAAATTCCGTTTGATTGGGAAAATTTTTGAAAGGCCTTAAAGGCACCGTCCACGCAAAATTTCGAGCTCCATGTTTTTGCCGTTCCAAGGCCTTCTCATACCCCTGATTCCGAATATCAAGTCGAAAATCCGCGAGAACCACGAAAACCTGTTTTCAGAATCCGCGGAGCGATTTTCTCGATGCGGTGATTGGTTGGGCCACGCCCATTCAAAGGGGAGGAGCACTTGGCGAATCTGTCATCCGAGCGATTTTCGAAGCAATTTTCTCGCTTCGGAAGCAACTTTTGCCAGCGCGAGTTTGATAAGTATACAGATGGGGGCCCCACTACTGTTAGGCATCAAAATCCATCGACCCCAGTTTGGGTGGACAGTGCCTTTAACGAGAGCGGACCCTTTTTTCAAATTTGTAGTACTTCGAAGTTGTATAGTGCAGAAAAAAATGCCAGAGATTATTTGAGGGCTTATAAAATCTTGCTTAAGATAGTTGATGTACTGTTATACACGCACGAATTTTAAAAAATTCATCATCGCAAGGTTCTCTTCGGAGTTCAGAAGCTCATCAATATGTATATTGCAAATTACCCATACTTCCGTATGGACTTGATTGGAAGAAATACTCTGAAGGTCATTTAGCAATTCCAAAAGACTCACCTATCTAAACGAACATTAAACGGCTGTTTTATTGCTCTCGTAGCTATTTCGATAGGTTTATAATGTTCAGCATCTCGTCTGTCGGGATCGAACAGTAAGTAGCGTTCTCTCCACCTGAAATGCGAAACGAAAAATGATTTTACAATACATTTTTTGTTGAATTAAATATCGTGTTTTTACCTGAACGGCTCTTTCTGATCTGCTGTCATTCTTCCTAATATTGTCGCTGCCGAAGTATTTCCAGCTACTTGTAAAGAATCGTGCAATACCACTTCGGCCTGGAAAATGTGGGAAATTAGCCGGCTATCCCTTTATCCAAATTATTTGCGTATACCTCAACATCACTATGGTAATCCAACCTATATTTGAAAAAGACGAAGAATACAAGATTTTTGGGGAAATTTCCCATGCTTGGAAGCCAAATGTTCATGATAAACTGAAAAAAAAGCAGTTTTCAAAAGTTTTCATCTCCACTTCGGCGGACTCACTTCACTGTCCTGGTTTTCCTCACGAATCCATTGTTGCTGAACTTCAGACATAGTAAAATGCGACGGATCTGCAGTATTTAGCACAGGCAGCGTACTGGTATAAATTAATCCATCGTTAGTCTCCAACAAAATCAAATATTTTCCTTCGAACGTCACATGTGGTCGTTCCCTATACGTACCCGTTTTCTTCCAAAGACCCTGCAACAGTATATGTAATCATCCAGCTTTGAAGGACTTTGAACTTTTTTCTTGATTTTATTTTTACACGTGTAATACTAGTATTTTAGTTCTAAATTTGCCTAGAAATTCGGGTTCAGGGTGATTCGCTGAAAAAAGACCGTGATTCTCAGAACTATCTCTTAGAAATATTAGGACCTATAGATGTAACCGGCTGAACGATCATCTGTGGGTAAACATTAGGTCGTCTCGAAAGTTCTGGCGTAATTCAAACAAAATTCAATAACTTTTCAGCACCTAAACCTAAATTTACAATCTTGCTATCTAAAAATATTAGAAGGCCTGCGCTCCACGATGGAAGTTTAAGCGCAAGATCCCATGGGCTAGTCTCCGAGAACGAAGCTCTCAAATATGGGGCTTCAAATTTTGCGATTTTGAGTTTGGTGCCAGAAAATCGCAGAGTGCCGCTAGCTAGCCGAAAAAAAATCTGTAAAAATTACTTACACAGCAGAAGTCCATATGTTACTTTGGAAGGCTTTGGTTTTGTACGGTGAAGCGCACAGTTTGCAACAAGAAATATGACGTAGTGCCTATTTAGAGCCTTGCTACGTTTCTTGGAGTGTAAAAATGTGTTTTCGCCGAAAAACTGCGGTAGTGAGGGGATTTTTTCCGCAAAATGACATATTTGACGAATTTTTTGTTTCCGCTTCACCGTACAAGATCAAAGCCTTCCAAAGTAACATATGGAGTTCTGCTGTGTAAGTAATTTTTACAGATTTTTTTTCGGCTAGCTAGCGGCACTCTGCGATTTTCTGGCACCAAACTCAAAATCGCAAATTTTAAAGCCCCATATTTGAAAGCTTCCTTCTCGATGTCTAGCTTATAAAATCTTACGCTTAACCGTTCGTCATGGAGCGCAAGCCTTCTAATATTTTTAGAAAGTAAGAATGTGAATTAAGGCTTAGGCGTTGAAAAGTTATTGTTTTTTGTTTGTATTACGCAAGGACTTTCGAGCCCACCTAATATAAGCATACAGGAAGAAAATGCTTTCTGACAGCTCAAAAATCCGTGGCACATTGTGGTTATGAAAAGGAAAGAAGTGTTACGGCTTTATAGTCATGGTTTTCCTTATATGGATTAGACCTAAACTTTTGCATTCAGTTGTCGGAAGCTGTGTCAATAAAAAAGGATTTACACAATATTTTTGGTAGTAATTTTGCACATTATTACACCATATTGAAAGCATCAGCATAGCTATGCAGTATTTCGTGATTTCGCTCGGTTGTAAGGGGTATGGGTGTCATCTTATATATAAAGCTGAATGTCTGTCTGTATGTATGTCTGTATGTCTGTCTGTACGTATGTGCGGAATAGAAATTTTTATATCTGAACCGATCGGGACCAAACTTGGCACACATATACTTCGGGGCAGGGAGCGTGTCATAGGCTACTTTTCGTTATCGATCGATATCGATTTTATCGATTTTTTGCAAAATTTGAGCTACAGGGCTGGGAGTTGGCACAGGGGGGTAATCGAGCATGCTGATCACCCCCGTGGGGGTGATCAGCATGCTCGATTACACCCCCTGCCAAATTCCAGCCCTGTAGCTCAAATTTTGCAAAAAATCGATAAAATCGATATCGATCGATAACGAAAAGTAGCCTATGACACGCTCCCTGCCCCGAAGTGTATGTGTGCCAAGTTTGGTCCGGATCGATTAAGAAATGGAATTTTCTATTCGGAACATACGGCGGAGCCGGGTAAGCCAGTAGCTAGTATCAATATTGTTCACCCTAAATCCAATGCTCCTTAAGCTACATCAAAGCTTTGATAACTGTCCTGGTTTCTGGTCTATAGGAAAAAATTTTTTACGTCTGAAAGAGTACGCTAAATGCCGGAAAACGAAGTAGTAAAAATATCTGCGTGGATATGCTACAGCGAGAAAAATATTTTCAAAAAAAATAGACTGAACCTTACATCAAAAGCAGAAGATGCTTACATGTGTGGAAAAGATAATAACAAGCGGAAGAAGTACGCGAATCGCGTCGAAAATCGTCTTTATCACATTGGCAAAGCTGACTTTTGAGGCACTGTAGACACGATAAAGGGGCTGGAATAAGATGGAAATGCACAAATCCAAGAAAAATCCATGCCGCTTACCTCCTTATGAACAACTTCATAAACCATTATAGAAGTGAGGATACCGAACACGGAGGTACTGCTGTGACAAATGCAGTCCTCCTACAAAACAACAAATCCAGCAAATAGCCGCCAGTACACCGTTCATCCACCGAACCAGCTTGTCGGACCGCTTCATCTGTTTCAGTCAGCACCTGAGCATTCGTTGCTATGGCCACCTTCGCGCGCAGAACCGATAGCTCGCCTCGTTACCTTCGCTTAGGCTTCGCTTTTACTAAAGCTGTAGAGTTAAATATAGCTTGATGTGCTAAAAATAAACTGATTGTGCGGGAGCTTAAACTTCTTTTGATAAGCTAAACATTGCAGATATTACAGAAATTAATTTCAAATTCGTTGTTAGCAGCAGTAGAGGTGACAAAAATTTCTGCGAGGGATAAAGTCTAACTCTTTATGTTTCAAAATCAAGCCTGGGATTCTGAAAAAAATCCGGGCATAGCTAATTTGTTATTTCGAACAATATTGTAGCTATGCTCTTATCTGGATCACTTCCGGGAAAAAAATCTAAAATAATGAGGAAGCATACCGGCATATGTATTTGAGCTCATCCGTGCTCCACGTTATTGCAAATATTCGAAGTGACATTTCTGTTAACCAGTAAATCTTAGGAACCCAAAGAGTCGAAATGTCCTTCTGAGATCTCTTCGTCTCATAATCTTTACCCCAAGTTGCACTAGTTCGGTTGCAATCGCCATGGCAGTAGAAGAAAGTTTTGAGATTACAAAAGAATAAAGGAACTTGTTCATCCTATTCTCTTCGAACGGCTTTCTCGACATTACAAACCTAGTATCGCAGATTGCGATGACCGATACATATTTGCTGTATATAGAAATGTATTTATGTTGAATTGGTTGTTTACTTGAGATTGTATATAAGCATACCATTTTTGGGAGATAGTTCATTCGTGTCTCATTCTCGCTCTGGTTCGTCGCCAAGCTCTCCACCCTACTTGGCTCTTATATATCTACCGGTATCGGATAAACGACTATAGCCACTATCGTGTTGGTCGTATAGCAACATAGAAGCAAGGCTACCGCTATCTAGCAAGGCTACACTCTATACTATTGGATCCACCATAGGTTTAGGTGGAATTCCTCTATACCTAGCATGATCGTGGCCCTACCATTCATTGCTTTAAATAGATGTGTCTTATTAAGATTGCAGCCCATGGAGATTCTCTCAATGTTAAGATAAATTTAAGAAGTCGACAAGCAATTGTTTTTTTTTTTTGAATGTGACGTTGAGCATTTTTCTGGTTTATCTCGTGGCTAAGAATATGATCTGTATCATTCAAGAATTCAAAATCAGATTTGCTACATGGTATGCTCATCTTACTGATAAAATCATCAATCTGACAAAAACGTAAACCTGCACTACTGGTAGCGGTAAGCGCACTGCCGTGCTGTACTTACAAAGTTAAACTATCTTCTCATCTACAAATCGGTCTCATACTGATAATGTCGTAGTTTAGTGGAATTCTTTTGTTACGAAGTTACATATAAGTTATATAATCATGATTACGTTGATATATGTACGTCGTGCAGCTAAATCAATAAGCTCTTTGTCAATACTAATCTCCTTATTCGAGAGTGCTTCAGTTTCGAAATCGGTCAGACGTTGATATATTGAATGCGGGGAAGTTCCAATTCAAAGTTGGGTTGAGAGATTATTCTGCACTCTAAGAGAAAAAAAATAATGATGGAGCTGTGCTTGTATATTTTTTCATATGAATGTGAACAGGTACTCAGATAGTGCTTATTTGTGTTTTTTCGTGGCCTTTATTGTTGTTTGAGAACGAATGTGACTAAAGGAACGTGATACAATGAGATGGATATTGCCCCATCCATGTTGGGAATTGTGCAGTTGCTCATATTCAGAAAAAAACTACTCGAGTGTATATCGCTTGTCTATCATCCCGCAGAGATAACATCTCCGAATTTCTTGATAAATGATGCGTACTGGAGTCATGCATGTTGAGATGCATTTTTTAAGCGGCAATCATCTATAGTACAACACATATTCTTATTTTAGTTTTTATAGTAAGCTTTGATCAGGCGCCCGTTTTCTCTCCACCACAGCCCTTTACACAATAAAGGATTGGGGGAAAGTCTTTGAACAATTTTTGATGTCCTTGTTTGTTCGGATTTTCCACATACTCTTGTATGCTGATTATACGTACTTGCTTCTTATCTTATAAACAAGCACCTTAGAAACTGGACTATTAGTCTTTTTCCTATTGGAGGTATGCCTTCTGGAACGATGGAATGTTGGTGGCGAGGATGCACGAGGAGAGGATGGCTGATCAGCAAATTGCGCGGGTTCCCCAGATTTCAAAAAAAAGCGCCTGTTCACCTTGCATAATTTCAAGGACATGAACGGCACCCAGGACTGTCGGAGGAGTGGTAAATTGGTTAATGCAAACACTTACAAAGATCCGGAGGTTGTTCGCAAACGTCCTCGTCGCAATCCTCGGAGAAGCTTGATTGGGCTGGCCTTTGAGCTGTCCATCTCTGGCAGGATAATCTCCGGCATCGTTGAACAGGACCTTGGGACGAAACTTTTCAGGATGCTAGAATTTCATGGTTTTTCAGAAGGTACGAAGCTGAAATGACTGCGCAGATGCCATCAACTGCTTGAACGTCTCTCCAAGGCACGCTACCACACGGTATTTCTGACGTCAAAATGTTCCCCGCGAAGGAGGTTTTTGATCGCCAAAACAACAGAATCATTATCTACTAATCGCTCCCAGAATTCAATAGCAAGGGTTAACTCGCAGAAGGAAAGCTTCATCTAGCTTCTTTGATTATTTGCGCGGCGATCGCTTTCGACAGCAAGATGCTGCTGTTTTTTGTGTCTCAAGGCATCAAGATGGACATTGCTACGCATGCGGACAGCATTCTGAAGAAGGAATTGTTGGCCTGTGAACCAATACTCATTTTGCCGGGAGCGACTGGTGTCCCAACAGAATAGCGCACTTGCGCACAAAGCGAAGGCTGTTCAAGCATGGTTCCCAACTTTAAGGACTTTATCACTCCTATGGAATGGCCTCCGTGTTGGCCGGATCTAAATACCCTCAACAACAGCGGGTCAGTTCTTTAGGCTCAAGCCTGCGCTCACCCACGCAAGAAGTCTCTGCGACGCTATTCAGAATGCGTGATAGTCAATGTGGAGCTTGGTATGTGACCTCCGTGTCATTACGGTCAGCGTTTTCAAGTTCCGAGCTTGTGTTCGCGTCAAAGGAGGAATCTTCGAACTGTAAAGTCAATTTTATGTATCATTCATTCTCTGACTAAGAGACGCGAGCACGCTTTGCGTACGTTTGATCAACAAGTTCATAAATGAGTTCTAACGCGTTCTGGCTTACTGTTAAAAATTCCTGAAAGAACGTGTTCAAGCCAGCGTGGTTTAACCAGCTCAAACATGTTCTTCCACGAATTCTAATAATAAACTAACCAAAACGCGTTAAAACACATCCATGAACTATTTAATGAAATGTACGCAAAGCGTGCTCGCATCTCCTAGTCAGAGAATGAATGATAGCAGACGGTTGAATAAACATCAATATCTATTTGATTCATGCAATCACTTTGCCTAGCTTCCATCATTACGATAGAACACCGTGTGAACTTTCTCCAACCCTGTAATTTACGATGAGAGAAGCTTCATACTGAAGCTTGTAATTTAGCTGCGATATACGAACTCATCCATCACAAACCATCTGTGTGCGGCGTCGATCGCAGCCATTATGAAGTAATTTGCAGCACATGTGGTGCTTCGCGATCGAAGCCACAAAAATGTTCGAAATTAGCTTTTTTTTATCCCTTATACATTACTGGTTTGTCTCTACCATATCAAAAGTTTCTTTGATATTTAGTCAAAACTGAGCCCTTTTGGACCAACTAGCACTCTTTCCTTTGCCTACAAGGCGATGTAATCTTCGCATTTGAAATCTTGTCGACACTGAGAATTTGTTTGCATAGCCCTTGCACGGTGGGAACACGTCTTTTATGTAAGCACTGTTGTACTTTTCATTTTGACACGAAGCTTTGCAGAAAATTTAACTTATTGTAAGTTGAGCCTGATCGTGATGATGCCTTGAAAAAAAAGCAACTTGATTCACAAAATTAATACGAATCAAAAGTAAAATAAATGGCGCTTCAAAACTTTCGTAAAATACTTTGATCTATAAATTTCTATCGAGTCTGATTATTATAGAAGCTGTAGCATTTTAGATCAGTACCTATGATTTGAGATCATTTGTAAGCTTTTTAGAGGTTAAAATCCAGAGCAAAAAAACAAATACAAAATATTTATGTGTGAAAATTAAATGAAACAATTTGTTTAGTAAAGTTCATTTTGGTTAAATATTAGTGATAAAACTTCAGTTTTATTAGACTCTGATTTTTTGAAATTGATCGAAGGTTTATAATTCGAATTCAAGTTTTGATAATATAGTAACTTCAATCTATTTGATTTTGAAAAATGTGCTGGAAAAAAATGAAAACTCATCTGTAAAAACTAAGTGGTATAGAACTCGTTCGGAAACAGTTCGATCATCTGGTTTTAGCAAAAAAAAATTGCGAGACGATCTGACAAGAGTTAAAGTTATGCGAAAATCTGCTCGAAAACTTTGATTGATTGCAGTTCTTTTGAAGCCCTTGTAGAATATTATTATAACAAATTCGGATCGATTTGATTTGATTTTTATGGATAGAATTTCTGAGCTTACATATTCAGACTTTTGCAATCACTCTTGCATTTGGTTCCATGACTCATTCGTCCATCAGTACTAGATAAGTGCCCTTGTGGTTCTCAGTGCAACCCTATCCCCCACCAGCTCAATCCGGTTTTTTGTACTGGCTAAAATTTCAGTAGTAATCTGACACACTCTCTGGACCCCATAATAGACGGGGCGATTGTTTTGTCTCAGCGCTTAGTCGGCGATGACTCATCGGACATTTTGATGACTCGCCCGTAGAATCCCATTTAGGCCCCGTAATTTCCCGTCGTTTGCCCTGTTGGAGGCTGCTTTTTCGATGATTTGTCTGCTTCTGAATCGCTTTTCATTAACGCTATGTCTGACTTGCATTTGTAATTCCTAAAGGTCATAAACTCATCGTGAAATGAGTCATCCCCGCCTCCAGCACTGACAACAATCGTCATCTTCGCAATCATATGGCCCTACCATTACAACAATTTATAGATTTGTTTTCCGATTCGTCACCATTCTTCTTCGTTTTGAAAAACAAACGCAAGCACTTCTACTACCCTTGTGCTTGCCGCTGAATTGTATATTTTCTGCAAAATATTTTGGATGACAAACACATCTACTAGAAATGATTCATTACCTTATCTACTTCCTGCTCGTTAGTCATAATTACGATTTTAGCTGCACGCCGGAACACGATAGATAATATTTTTGTAGATAACCACTATTTTCATTCACAGAGCTGACAATGAGACCCTCTATGCACCAACTAATTCTTCAGTCTATCTCTGTTACGCTCTGTATGCTCAACTCTATCTTCATTTGTTGTAAATTATAATACAAATTTAAGAATACATATTTAGCTCTAGCTTTTCGGGGTAAACAGTACTCTCCATCAAAAAAGGAAAAACTGCAAATTTTTAGGCTTTTGCTGCATCTACCCTTGGATTCAATGGGATTGGCGGCTGGAAGGTGACCGCTCGCGCCCGCAACGCAATCTGCGTCTCTCTCACGAGCGTACTCTTTGATCATTCTCTAGCTTTGCTTACGTCTCGAACGCCGCCTTCCAGCCGCCAATCCCATTGAATTGGTATCTCGAAAGTTTGATTGACACTATTTTTTTTCACTTGAGAACACCGTGGCTAAGGGAACGTTATGTTTCCTTAGCCACGGTGTTCTTTGCATTTTAGCGGCTGAAAGTAATTTTTAGCTTGTTTTAGTTAATTTTATATTTTAGGAATGTAATAAGTGAGATATATGCATTTACCTTAAAATACGATCTAACATACTTTTATAGCTTCTGTATCTTGCCTATTAACCTCGTTAAACACAAAAAATCTTATCCTGAGAACTCATTTGCGTTCCAACGCAAAGAGCTTCTGGTTCTATTGATGTGAAAAAGACCCATAGGGACTGGTCAATTCTTGTAGTCAACTTTTTCTTTTGAAATGGACAAGCACGTTCTCGTGATTTGGATCTGTCCTTATTATAAATAGAACCGGTTCTCTCCATGAAAATTCATTTGTTTTGTGTTAGAATTTTTTTCTCGGCCATGCGGTTTCAATTTCTTAGTATTTGCTGTGATGGGTAACAAAACTGTCCAAAGTAAATAAAAACAGAAATGAAGGCAGAATTTTTTAAAATTGGTCAATTCTTGTAGTCAACTTTTTCTTTTAAAATGGACAAGCATGTTCTCGTGATTTGGACCTGCCCGTGTTTCAAATAGAACTGGTTTCCATTATGCAAAATTTATTTGTTTTGTGTTAGAATTTTTTCTCGGCCACGCGGTTTCAATTTTTTGGTATTTGCTGTGATCATGGGCAACAAAACTGTCCAAAATAAATAAAAATAGAAGTGAAAGGGGCAGAATTTTTTGAAGTTGTTCATTCTAGTGGTTCAGGATCACACTTTATTTGTCACAAACATTTGTTATTTTTCACCTTATTTCTTCAAGCTTTCTTTTGTCGGGACGCAGCTCAGCTCAGCCCAAACAGCTGCTCTCCCGGGGGCTGGCCACGGAAGCCAGTCAGGATTAGTGACCCCCTACGACCGTGCACCGTAAGGCTGCTTCTGCAGTCTCTCCCCCTCGTCCGCTTATTGTAATATAATATGTAAATAATAAATATATATATATATACCTACCTGTACCGCTACACATCAGGAAAGGGAATCGCGACCCTTTAACCTGACATGGAGGTCCCAGGGAAGATTTTTTTTTTTAGAATTTTACAATAATTTTTTTTTTCTCTCCTCAACTTTTGATATGGAAAAAAAAATTCTTACCCCCCCCCCCCTCTACAATTCGATCGATCGCTATGGACGTCACCAACGAACAATTGTGTGTGAGTGTTTTTTTTTATGTTGCACAAATATAATTGCTGTGTGAGTGAAATATCTAATCTCTGTGTGTGTCAAATATTTAACCTTTTCAGAAAGAAAAAAAAAATCATTAAATAAAATAAAATAAAAATTATTTATACAGTCCTGCGAACAGTCCCATTTTGTCAATCTCTTTCTTTCGTAAGCGCTCGCATTTTCCGTGATTCCGTGAATCCGTGAATTTAAAAAAAGCGCATTTAGCAGCCGTGATCCGTGATCCGTGATCCGTGAATCCGTGATCCGTGATCCGTGAATCCGTGAACTTTTGTTAACTTTCTTACTTTTCTTTTTTTTTCTATAATTAGACAATGGACTTGTTCGCAATCGCTAGCTAAAAATTCAAAACTGCAGTATTAGACCCAGAAAGATAAATCTGCTGGCCCACTGCAGATAACTTCTGCTGGGAAGTGTCGACCAATCGTAATGCTTCGACCTCTCAGGAAATGTAGCGAAACCCAGTGCTTCTGTCCGCGCGCGGTGACCTCCTTTTTGGCGATAAAGCAACGCAGCAGCCCTCGTATGTTGTAAGCATGTGACCTCGCGACAGATTATTGATATCTGCGCGCTATGACCTTACAGCCGCGATTAGCGCAATGCTCGCGTCTGCTCTGTGTCGCGATAAACCTTAGAACAGGATTATTAATTGCGTAACCTAATCCTTTACGATCGAGACGCGCGACTAACAACAACAGTTGTGCATAATCTGACCCGATAGAGTTTATCTTACGCAACTTATTTTATCGTAATTTTACCTTCTGCTGTCGACATAACAAAACATATTAAGTTCAAAAACTTTATGAACAAATAGAAAACATCAATAACATCATTAGGGCAAGGCAATTAAGTTCGCATAAATATTCTTCGACTTTCTTGCATTATCGTTGCTATTCTTTCCGTGTCATCGAAGTTGATGAAGCGGATACTTCGAGTCCTATCCAAACTTCTTTCCAGCATAGCCGAGAACCGAGGCAATAGTGGAATTCTTCCACAAGTGTTGGTCATCGTGAGATGACCAAATCCGATGGAAAGGCCCTCATGGTCGCCCTTCCACACATTATCCTCGCAGTCTCGGATGAAACTGAAGGGTCGACCATCCGATGTCCTCATGACACCTGAAAGAATCGTAATTACCTTGCACAATCTAATGATTATTAGACCAAACTAACCGCTAATATGCGTGTCATCGGACATCAATAAAGTGAGCGTAGCTCGTCCATCCCCTTGTACATCAATGTACGAGCTCGTCACACTTCTCCTAGAGAGGTTTGCCATCATAATCTCCTCTTCCATATCGTGAAGGACCACGTTATGTGACTGTTCATTGTAGCCTCTTTTGATCGGGAGATTGCGCCTGGCCTTATAAAGGTCCAGCACCAACCTTTCAACTTCCTAAAGATAAGTTTATACATTCATTTGAGGAATTTATTATAACATAAAATACGTAGTAAAAAAAAATGGTTATTCGATACTCTCTTCCATTCGTGTCGATAGTGGTCCTCATTTGTCACCCGACGAATTTGCGGTTGCCTTCACGTTTAGTCGATCGAGCTTCGAAAAAAAAATTTTTTTTTGTTGAAAAAAAAATAATTTTTTTTTGGAAAACATTATCATTGAAAGTGTTACTGTTACATGAACAGTTCTGATACTGAACTTAGTTCTTGTGCGTCTCCAAAACCTTGCAATACAACCGAGCGTGGGACTATTAAAAGAAGACCAAGATCTCATTCGCGTATATCGCATAAAGTTCATAGAGTAAGGTGTAGTGAATATAAATCAAGTAGTCCTGTCAAACGTCGCGTAGCTTCTCCACCTACTGAAGTTTCCTCAGTAGCTCCTACCGAAGCTTCTTCGATAGTTTCTCTAGATAATTCATCTCTTCGTTCATCACCAAGAGCAGGGAACTCTCGAGTCTCTACTCCTCCCATAGAACTTTCGCAAACTTTGGTAACTCAAGAGGAAACTCCAATTCTTGCAGCTCAAGAGCCCGCTCAACTTTTCATTCCCGTAACTCAAAATCAACCTCAGGTTTTTGTATCCCAAAAAGAGGAATTTTTCATTCCTATAACCCAAGAGCAAGCACAAGCACTAACCTCTCAACAACACTCCTCAAATTTCGTTCAACAACAAGTTCTTTCGCCGATAGTACCTCAACAAATTTTGCTACCACAGCAAATTGCTAACAATCTTTCACACGTTTCGCCATCTGTAAGTGTTTGCTCAAATCAAACCATAACGCAAATGGATCATACTCCAATGCCTCAAAATCAACATTCCGAAGCAGTAGCCTTCATAGATCGTTTAGATACATTTTTTTGATAAACTAACTCTCTCCTCATATGGTAGCAAATTACCAACATTTTCTGGAGATCAAGGACCTAAAGGTCTCATGCAATTTATCACGCAATTTGAAGAAATTTCTTCGATAATGGGTTTAACAAGCAATAAAATGGTTCACTTACTCCCAGCACATTTGAAAGGTGTAGCAAAAGCTGTTTATGACAACATGACGCCAGAAGACAAAAATAGCTGGGTAACAATCATCGCAAAACTCAAAAGCCATTTTTCAACAGACCATTTTTTGGATTCTGCTCGCGAAAAATTGATGGATATGCGAATGATTCCAGGAGAATCTCCCACACTTTTTTCCAATAGACTTAGACAACAAATTCTTGAAGCATATCCAAGCGATAGCGATGCCGCCAATCGCAAATTTTTACTAACGACACATTTCAAGAATGGTTTGCAAAACCAAATCAAACAAAAACTCAAATTACTTGGTCCACTTCCAACTGACCATGAAAAACTTATAGAAGAATCCGAACGTATTCACGGTCTCATTCAGTCGGATACTTCATCTTTTGCGAATGATACTATTCTAGCCAAAATGGATAGAATATTAGATAACATTGAAATGCCCAGAACATCTGTTAACATGGTTAATAGACCATACCGTGGAAAAAGATGGAACAACCATCCATACTCGCAAAATCCTTACACGTCAACATCTAGCAGTTATGAGCGCGCTCGTTCTCCAAATTCATTTTTTGGAAATTCTCCATATCCGCAAAGACGCAACGTTAGATTTGCGCCACTTCCATCAGATCGTTCTGATAGAGCTCGCAGTAGATCGCCATACCATCAGCGACAATCACCAAATCACCGCCAACAATCGCCGTATCGACGTCAACAGTCGAGATCTAGAACACCTCCAAATTTTTCCAATAACAGGCCAAGAGGACAATCACCTCATTTTTCGAATAATAGACAAAATCAAAATAATCGTAACCAAAATCGTAATCAACGCCAAAGGCCGGTAAATTCAGTCTCAGCAAACCTTTCCACTGGACTACTTAATAGTTCATACTCACTTTTTGTTGTAGCACTATTTTCATTGTTTTTACCTAATACTTCTGCACTTTCACTGCAAACTTATCAACTTTGCTCTGCGGGAAAATCTGGTTGGCCTGTCGCGTATCCAGAAACAACATCGTGTTCACACTCGCCAAATTCTACAAACATTTTGGTAACTACAGCGCAAATCTATGTAGAACGCACTGAACCTTATCTTCTACCTGCGTTCCATTGCTTTAATAAGACTAGGAAAATATGTGCGTCGTCTTATTTTCACATATCTTTTTCTGTAAACAGTGACGACGAGTACATGTCTCCTGTAGATTTTGCACTGTGTGAGTCGCTTAGCGAAACAAAGAAATTTTTGGGCATACCTATGCAAAAGCTATCAAATAATGTTTACGGCTCGGAAAACGCCATACATTACTCGTATCCTTGGTTTTTTGGTGAAAAATGCACGCTCACAACAAACGTGTACATAGAACAAGCTGATATTGCTACTTTTGACGGCAAAACAATCATCAGTCAATTTGGTGATATGGCTCAATGTCGCATTGAAGATAAACAATGTAAAATGTCGCATGGCACAGTAATCTGGGATTTCGGAGAAACAGATCCTTTTGCTTGTAAGTATGTAAAAGCGACGCAAGGAATTGCTTATGTTACTCCAACTCATATAGTTGTTGATAACATACAATCTGCTTTCACATACAGTAACATAACGTTAACCTCTAGTCAAATTTCAAGTTGGTGCTTGCCAAACAGTTCTGTACCAATGGATAATGGTGTTTTTATTGTACTTCCAGAAATTCCAAACCATAATCCACGTACTATGTTCACCGAATTCCCACAAATGATCAAAGATATCAACCAAAAACACATTGATGCATCAAAAATGCTTCATTTATTTAACGCCGTTTATCAAAGTAGGAATAATCTCATTACTTCCACACCATCCAGTGAAGATTCATCTGAAGATCAACGTATTAAAACACTTGAATCAGTGTACTCCATTTTTGACAAACTTGCTACAAGGAAACCGAATTTTCAAGACTCCCTAAGATCCAAAAGAAGTCTTTCAAACAAGTATAATCAAAAACAGCTAGCTCATATTTTATTTCGAGATGAACAACAAGTTTTGAGTAAATTTATGCGGAATGGCACATCTGCCATAGCCAAACACATAGCTATTAACACTGAGCCCGATTTCAGTACGCTCAATAATGATCTTTCCCTTTCTCACGAGCAACGACAAGACCAGCGCCATTACGAATTGAACACAAAAATGCAATTTCTCAAGATAAAATTGGAAGAAATTCTCAAACATGATTACAACACTCTTTTCGACCGCATTTGCACTCTATCAAATTTCAAAATTCAAGCGATACGAAGCATTGCTGAGATAAACCCCACCAGTGCTGCTCGCATTTTGCTAAACAGAAACGATATATATGCTATACCTGCTGGAGATGTCCTCATGATTTCGAAGTGTAAACCAGTCGTCGTTGACGAAGTCTATTTTAATCATAACGTTAATGGTATCTGTTACCTACATACCCCAGTTCGCATCGGAAAATCAATTTATTTCGCAAATCCTGGAACTAGAGACCTTACTACTTCCAGTCCCGAAGCGAATTGTGGACATCTTCCTTTCGGTATCTATAATGATGGAACAAACCACTATAAATCTCCAACAGGATATGCCCATGTATCTCAAATCCATGTAAATCTTCCACAAGATTTTGCAACGCAAAATTTCGTTTTCAAAGCGCCACCTATATTCCACTCAGATCTAGCACGAATTACTACCGATTTACGATTTTTGAAAAACAGACTTGCTAACGCTGATGCTTCTTCTATGAGTAAAGAGCATCCTTCTGTTGAATCTAGTGATTTCGTGAATTTCGAGCAAGATACCGTAAAAACTATCTCGTACATAGAGTCACAAGCGTCTGATATTCTCCAAATGGAGAAAGGCAAAATCATACGTTCTTTAGGCTTACACACTCTCGTAAGAACTATAGTCATTGCAACCATTATTTTGGTTATACTAGTTACCCTAATTATTTTGTATTGCCATTTTAATATCGCTCGTGCAACTGTCAAAGCAACGTTTACAATCGTAACAATACCCTTCTCTTTTCTCTCAAGTTGTTGTCAGAAGAAACCAAAACCTTCAGCACCCGAATCTTCAACTCCACGAATTATACTTCGTGCATTTCGACGTAACCCACTTATCAAAGATACCGTTAGTACAGCAACAGTAGAAAGTGGAAATCTTTATCCGTCTTTAGAAGAAGTACGAGTGATAAGTCAAGCACCAAAAGTGCCTCCCAAAACAGTTGCCAAGCCATTGAATCTTGAAATACCTAAATTCAAACCAAGAGTATCATCCGTTCAACTCGACTCAATGTCTACTATCTTTATTCCAGTTACGCTAAATCACTTATCCACTGTAGCACTTTTTGACACAGGATCAGCCATCACACTTTTATCTGAACGAATGGCTACACTTTCGAATTTAATTATTACTGAAACTACTCTACCAGAAGGCATAACTGCCAATGGATCTCCAATTCACTTCATTGGACAAGTTTCAACTAAACTTACCGTAGCCGATAAAGTAGTAAGCATCATTAGTTTTGTTGTTTCGGACGAAAACTGTTCCACAGACTTTTTGTTAGGTAATGATTCTATCAACAAACTAGGTAACAAAGTATCTATAGACTATTCTGAGAAGACAGTCTCTTTTGACAATACTACGGTACAAATCATTATTCCAGACAAACCCGATTTAACCAGTTATAAGACACCGGTATTCCTCGCCGAAAATGTTACTCTACCGCCAATGTCCGATAATGTCGTTATAGGAACCTTGCATAGAACTTTTCCAAGCAAATGGGAATTTCTCGTTTGTGATGATTTATCCCTAACGTTACCGTTTGGAATTGCAATAGGTAAAACATTATCGTGCACCGACAACAATAGTCAAGTTTTATTGCGAATTTTCAATACCAACCCGTCCTTTATATCACTTCATAATAACAAAACAATCGCAAAAGCTAACTATGTCGGCAAAGACATGACTTGGCCGCCTATTTTTTCGGTGGATTCAATCCAGCAATCAGAAAACACATTAACACCGCTTCAACTCGAAGAATATGTACCACCAGAAGTAGATATCAGTCAAACAATGCCGTCCTTTCCATCTGAAAAAGAACGTAAGATTGAAGAACTAGTTCATTTTGACAAATCTATACTTGCTGAACAAGAACAATTACAGTTTTTCCAACTTTTGAAAAACTTTCGCTCTTGCTTTGTCACTCAAGATGGCGATTTAGGATTATATAGAGGTCCTATAACACATCGCATAAATTTCGTTCCTCATGCTAAAACTCCAAAACAGAGACCCTATCGTGTCCCACTGGAAAAGCGTAACGAAATAAAACGTCAGATTGAAGAAATGTTGCGTACTCGCATTATCGAACCAAGCACCAGCAAGTTCGCTTCCCCAATAGTTCTTGTAAAGAAAGGATCTAATAAAGATCAGTGGCGATTTACCGTTGACTACCGCCAAATCAATGCCATTACTGAAACAGAGACCTATTGCATACCACATATGCAAGATATTTTGGATCTAGCTAGCGGAAAAGAAATTTACAGTGTTCTTGATTTTAAAAGTGGTTTTTTCCAAATACCACTAGAAAAGAAACACAAGGAACGTACTGCATTTTCTTCATTCATAGGTCTCTACCAATTTACTGTTATGGCTCAAGGATTAAAAGGTGCTCCAGGAACCTTCCAGCGAGTAGCAAATTCTCTGATTAGAGAATTGCGTGCTTGCTGTTTTGCATACATTGACGATATAATCATCGCCAGTTCCGATGTACCTGAACATTTTCGTGATTTGGAGGAAGTCTTTACTCGCATACAAAATTTTGGCATGAAGTTAACCCCCGAAAAATGCTCATTTTTCCAATCTGAAGTTCAGTACTTGGGTTTACTCATCAGCAAAAATGGTACACGTCTAAACCCCAAAAAAGTCGACAGTATAAGTAAAATTCCGCGCCCTACAGATACCAAAGCACTCAAATCTTTCTTAGGTGCAGCATCGTACTTTAGAAGATTTATTCCGCGTTTCGCTATAATTTCCCATCCATTGAACAAACTTCTTATAAAAGATGCTGCGTTTATTTGGAATAAGGAGCAAGAAACAGCATTCCAAGCATTAAAGCACGCCCTAGTGGATGCGCCTGTTTTAGTGCCTCCTATTCTAGGAAAACCTTATATCATCCACACCGATGCATCAACCATCGGTCTCGGCGCATGCCTCTTACAAGTCAATCCGGAGACTAGTAATGAGCACCCCATCGCATATTGCAGCCGTCCACTAACAAAGCACGAGAAGAACTACGCAATCATTGAGTTAGAAGCTTTAGCAATAGTTTTTGCTCTAAAACACTTCTATCCTTACGTTGCCAATAGTTCTATAACGTTGATAACCGATCATGCACCGCTAAAATCGCTAATGCATAGATCAGATCTCGTGGGTCGTCTTGCTAAATATCAAATAACTTTGCAAGCATACGACATAAAAATTGAGTACCGTGCTGGAAAGCACAACACTCTATGCGACTTTCTCAGTCGCTACCCAGTTCCAAGTGCAAATTCCATTCAACTCCAAGCACTTCCATCTTTGAGCGAAATCCAGCAGTCTCAGATCAATTCCGAATACGGAGAATTGATCAAGTTTTACAAAAACAAACTCCCTTGTCCGCCAGACAACTTTTCTGACAACATAGAAAATTATTCTTTCTTCAACAACTCACTCTATTTTAAACACAATAACAGACCTCAACTCATCGTTCCTAGCCCAATTTTGCAGTATAAAATTATCGAAATTTTGCATAGCAATCCTTTGCTAGGATCTCACTTAGGAGTGAGAAAAACGATCAATACCATTTCTAATAAATATTACTGGAAAAATATGCATGCCGAAATAGCTCAATTTGTAAGAAATTGTTCTGTTTGTCAGAAAATCAAAACCCCGTCTGGTAACATAATTCGCGAAGAATTGGGCTCTTTCCCAATCCCTCTGAGACCTTTCGAACGCCTTCACACTGACATAGTTGGTCCTTTACCCCAGTGTATGAATGGAAACAGATTCATTTCCATTACCGTTTGCGCGTTCAGCAAGCTGATCACTTGTACTGCAATCGCTGATCAAACCACAGATACTGTAGTAAAAGCGCTGATTAATGATGTCATTGCAAAACATGGCATTCCGAATGAATTAGTCTCAGATCGTGGCTCTAACTATACGAGTGAAATGTTCTCAAAAATCAATCAAATTTTGGGTATAGAGAACAAGTTCACCACTAGTTATAACCACAAAGCGAATGGACAAGCAGAGAGAATGGTTAAGGTAATCATAGACGGTCTAACTTCCTATTGCTCAAATGCAAAGGAATACTGGTCTGATTTCCTCCAACCAGTTGTTTTTGCCTACAACACTAGTATCAATGATACTACTGGATATAGCCCATATTTTGTTGCGTATGGTCGCCACCCAATCACTTGGTGCGACATAATCCATCAGCTTCCATCCAGGATTTCATACGCCACAGATAGTTTCGTCGACCAGATGACTACAGCTCTGCAAACAACAATCGTGAAAGTCGGAAACCAAATTGCGCGCAAAACCGCAATCTACAAGTCAGGTTACGATTTTCATAATAAAGTGTTTCCAAAGGTCATTTCCAAGGGTGATTTAGTACTTTTACGTGACGATACAATTCGTCCCAAATTTACACACCAATGGAAAGGTCCTTTTATAGTTGTATCTGTCTCTCGTCCAAATGTTACTATCACTTATCTTGATGGATCGGTCCAGCAAACCGTCCATATGAATAGACTAAAAATCTATTCTCACAGTTCGACATTGGCTAAAGTTTCTTCTCAAAAACTAAAACTAAAACACACACCATCAGAAAGTTCAGAAAATGTCGAACAATCTCAGTCTGTCGAACGAACATCGCGTTCACAGCTGAGGAATCAACCATTTAGAGTGGATCCAAATCTCGATCTTGAGGAAGAGGATGAATAACTATTTTTGAACCAACTTAAACCATTTTTGCAAACAAATAGTTATCCATTCTCTAAGGTTAGTTTGTTTCCCCTATTTTCGCCGCAACGTCGCGTATACACACACTAGCAATTCTTTGAAAAGGCAAATTCAAAGAAACCATTTGCACTAGGCAGCTTAAAACAAAAAAAAAATCCTTTTCGTAACTACCAAATTTTGCCCCTATGTTGGATGCACAATGTTGTGCAACACTCAATTCAACATTTGATGCCACTTTGATATGTATCAACAAATGCCTTATATGCTGTAGAATACGTCACTCACGTTACATTACCTTCTTAAGTATATTCCGAGTAATACCACAAATCAACGTCGCATAAACTTATTTGTATGACATAAACTCCAAAAATGACTATTGTATTTCAATACTGCCTAATATACTGTTAACTATTTTGTCTCATCAACATTGTTTTTTTATTAAAATGTTCTACAAAATGCCCTTCCAATTCATAACTTCATCGTCTGAACCTCCAAATACCGTCACTCCTATAAATCTCCAAAGCAACTATTCCCTTGTCAATTTTCGGGAATACGTTCCATCACCTTCTACGACTATAAGCCACTGCCTCTTCCAAGCAGTCCCCTACGTCATTTCTACAAGTATATGTCACTGCCTCTTCCAAGCAGTCCCCTACGTCACATCGCTCATTCCGTTATTTCTCAGCTTGAGGACAAGCTTACTCTATAATGAGGTGAAGGTCGTGTTTGGTTATCCACTCCGCCTAAACCAACTCCTCTACTCAATCAATCTGAAGATAATGGTACCGTAATCGAACTTCTCTATGGTCTCGCCGTAACACGTGTACTCTTTACACACGTAACTCGGAAGACATTCAACAACCATCAAACAAGCTCGAGGACGAGCTTTCTAAAGGAATGGAGATGTCGGGACGCAGCTCAGCTCAGCCCAAACAGCTGCTCTCCCGGGGGCTGGCCACGGAAGCCAGTCAGGATTAGTGACCCCCTACGACCGTGCACCGTAAGGCTGCTTCTGCAGTCTCTCCCCCTCGTCCCCTTATTGTAATATAATATGTAAATAATAAATATATATATATACCTACCTGTACCGTTACACATCAGGAAAGGGAATCGCGACCCTTTAACCTGACACTTTTTTTAGCTTTTTTCTGTTCTTTGTAGAAGTGTTTTTTGCGGAAGACGATTGGTGGTAACACTTTGGGTGATGTCTAATTAGCTGACTTAGTAAAAATCAAATGGATATCGGGAACTACAATTTTTTGCCAAATTTTTTCTCGCAAATTCCCCAGACGATCTTTAGGCGACATTTGGAACAAATTCCTCTGTGCAAAGCCCCGAAAATAAACATATCTGATTGCAGAAGAGCACCTCGCGCTCATATCTGACCTTCCTTTTGATATTGGATAAGTGCACTATGTGTTGGTGGCAAAAGGTTTCGTCGATGTATAAACACACAATGAAAAGGTCAACGCGGCAATCGTCCATCAGTCGCTCTGCACGTGAAATACATTTTTCGAAAGCGCAGAAATGGTTAGAAGTCAATGGTTGTGAAAAAAAGCCGTCGAGAGCACACAGCGCGTTCGAAAAGGCAAGGCGTTTTTTTCTTTTGTTGCCATAGCAAGGCGTCAGGCGGTGCGGCGCGGTCGCGTCGACTGTTCGTTCAATGTGGCGTTGAGAATTGCTTGACTTGCGCTGCTTGCTTTCTGAGCCATGCGAATTCTTCCAAATTCTTCTCGAAATCTTCCTCCCCCCCCCCCCCGTACAGGTTTCCGCTTATCCCCTACTTAGCCAGCAACTTGTCTTCTAGCCTTGGACGGCTCGATTGCTACCGTATAGATCGCCTTTGCGCCTTTTCGCCTTTCCTGTCCCCCGTCGAGCCCGCCGCCGTCGAAATGCCATAATTTTTCCGGCCGATCAACGACAATCGGCTGCCGTTCGTGTGCACGTTTGGCTTTGCACTAATTTTCTCTTCTCTCCCCTCCACCATTGCCCCCACCCGTATCGACAGGCCTTCTCTTCCGCTTCAGCCAACCCCCCCCCCCTTCTTCGTGCTCACTGGCACGTCGTGGTGTCACATTCCACTCTCATTTGTACTTTCCAAGCTACTTAAGGCTAACAATATCTGCAGCACAAAATTTCTATGATTATTTTTTCCCTTTTTCGCAGTCTATCTCGTCCTTGCACCCTTAAATTTTCCATTCAGTTAAAATTGCATATCTATCGAATTTTGCAGCAAAAATTTTCTTCTCTCAACTTCTTTTTACTACCCCTCCAACTTTTCGCGTTTTTGCTTGCTCAGCTATAGCTATTATCAGCAGGAAATGCTTGTTAGATAGCAGTTTTACTTCCAAAATCCTTCTATACGGCAAGGTGAGTGAACATCATGCCTTTTGTGCTGCTTTTCGGATTGTATTATAATTCTTTTGTATTATTTTTGGGCAGCCAGGTAGCCAATGCTCTTCCAATTCGACTCATTTGATGCACTAGATCTTAGAGACTTGACGTCAACCAGTCCTGTTCTAAACCTATAAGTACTACAATTCTGAAGAGAGGTGAAAAAAGAGAAGTTAGAATATGTAGTCCCAGCAGAAAAGTGGAACTTGGTAAAGAACAGCTTCTTTCTTCTCATGAGATTCTACTTCTGTAAAAGAAAAAAGAAAAATTAGCCTTTTTTGAACGGCTTTTTTGTGGCAACTTTATTTGCGATTAATTTCCGTTCTGAGCAATGACAGTTAGCATGTTGAAGAAAGGTCGTAAAAGCTCATTTAGCCTTCATAAATCAGATGAATTTTATTTTTCATGGTAAAGTTCGAAATCAATCTACGGTGAGTAAAAAAAATTCGTTTCTCACTCTTTCTCTCTAGTTTTTATCCCAATAGTGTCTGTTTTCTACTTTCGGTGCTTTTGATCGTTAAAATAATCTTACATTTCTATTTTCAATGTTTTTGTTTGTTTTAAAGAGGGAAACAGCTTTTGTTTCGCTGTGAAATTTATACAATACGTGAGCAAAGATAAGAACGGAATGTGAAGAACGAAATGTTGCATCCTCTAAAGACCTAAAACATTACGAAACATGTGCAGAAATCGCTCGCAATTTGCGCATGAATATCTGTTTGTTTTTTCACTTTTCGACAGTCTCAACAATCTTTTCTTTTCGACAATTTTTTCGTCTCAAAGAGTTACTGCAAATATTTGAGAGTAAAAGAAAGTTACTCGGATGAAATTGCTAGCTTTTTCCTGTTGATGATCGCATTAGCGTTTTCAAAAAGACACGATAAAGATTGCTGGGTTTTAAAAATCACATATTCCTGTATAGCTATTTGCCAACCGTGGAGGGAGGGGAGGGAGATGGAGGGAGGGAGCCCCTTCCCGAAAATGGGTCGCGATTTGGAAAGTTACTTATATGAGTGGTGCAAGTGACTTGTCTATACCTGTAAATAATTAAAATTATTTCTAAATTTTTGTAAAATTGATTCAGCCTTATAAAAAATTTTCCGGAACTGACACCACCGCACCCTTATCAGAGAAGAATTTTTGTCGCGCCGCTTTATTTGCATAACATAAAAGTTTTGTGCAAAAAATTACAAATTCTTCTTATATTCTCCGAGATTTTGTTGCGAAATATGTCAGGAACAATTTTACGTAAATCATTATTTTAGGTAAAATTATTGGACTCCATTCTTCCACATAATGCACATCAAATAGTATTTGATAACTTGATTATTATCCAATCTTGTGTCAAAAATCAATATAAGGTCCTTCTCGACTTTTCTAGAGCATATGAAAAAGAATTCAAGTGCATGTACCTCATAGAAATGGAGTGAAGGTAGACCTGGTCAGATCCCGGTCCTAACCAGGTCCTTTACTCAGTTGGGTACACAAAGGGGCTGAAGTGCTTTTGTATGCGTCTACTTAGACTCAGACACACGTCTGCCGGTTCTGTGCGTCCATTTGGGGGAGGTTTTAGACCCGGTATGATACATGGGGGTTTACTTGCTCTCGGGATATGTTTCTTAGTCAGTTCGCGGCTGTGCAAACAAGGTGTAGGTGGTGGTCGGGTGGCGGGTGGTTGGCGTCTCCTCTTAAGGAAAGACGGGTGGAGGGTGAGTAATCGGGCCCCCGTCCATTCAACCCGTTCTCCTCGCCCCATAGCCTCTCTCTCTCGATCCTCTTCGCACTATTCGCGCACTCGCGCACTACTCGAATGCATCTAATCTATCCAGTGTCCTCTTCTCTACCTTGGGAGATTTATTCTTGAACTTCTATCCCCAAAATTGATCCCACTTACCTCATTCCATAATCTCTACCGATCAGCTGTAGAATAGGAGCCGACTGTTGAATAAAAGATGAGGATTTACTGGTGAAAATTTACCGCGAATCGGTCGAGAGGTGCTGGCGCTCGCGGTCGTCGCAGCGCAATCCGCTTAGCACACCGACGACTCCCTCAACTGGCGCGCTTTGCGTCTTGCCAAACACCCAGCAACATTCACAGCTCCCATTTACCGCTGTATTTTCCTCCTCTTACCCTGTGCGAAAGAATGTACTCGAATTTTATCAAAGACTGATTCATATGCTTCTTCCCGCAATGTATTAGAGGCTTTTGTAAATTTCGTGCACTACACGCCGCGCGCGTCACTTCACGACACCTCCATCTAGAGAGGTTTCTTTTTGTTCGCTCTCTAAGGGTAGTCTGTTCTGAGACTAGGACGCTTAGGAAGCTTTCGCACTCATTTACCAAGTTCTAACATGTTTTCCCACAAATTCCTAACGGTAAATCATCGAAAGCGCGTAAAAGCTCAAGTTCAAACTTGTTAGTCAGTCGTACGCAAATCGAATATTCTGCTCCCAAAATGAATGTCAGGTGCTTTAACACGTATCGTCGAGTGGTTTACTATAACTCAATATGCGTACTGCACACCACACGCGATACTTCACGACTTGAAAGAGCAGAACCTGGCAATTTCCGGAATTTCAGTGGTTTTTCTTCCGCTTTTGTTTATGGCTGAATATGTATGAGGTAGTAGTACATACTTCAGCAGTTTGTTTCGCTAGAAAAGGTTTCATCGAAGAGTTACTCATAAGGTGTCGTCTTTTGCCGCGCGCTGTGTGCAGGTTCACATAGTACTTAAATGGCTCTCCATATATGTTGTAATGCATATCCATCACTAATCAATCTGTTTGTATCGAGTCAGTTTCACTAACTATTTGTAAATACGGAATCAGGGTCCCGTGCGAAATGTGCAAATTTCAGAACAAGTTGCAAATGAATCAATAGTAGAAGCTATATCCTCATTGATTATCATTTCTGATCATTTCATTTGCACTGCTGATTTGCATATGACTCATGAGGTTCCGCACAGAATGGGCAAACTTTATGTAGCGTTGCAGATGACTCGTCTCTAACTGAAACATGTTGTTTTTTTCCTCCTCTACGATCGCCTTGAACACGGCTCATGCAGATAGAGAGGCGATTATGAGAGCGTTAAGTGCAAATTCTAGTTCGTTTTTCGCCAACATCGTGACTGCTTGGCAGTAAAAAGGCGATCGCACGACGATAAACTCTACTGCGTTCTGCACAATGCAAGCCGTATAGAACATCTGGTTGTGTTCTTCTGCACACTTCTTTTGCTTATTCACAATGTAGAACTGCAGTCGTGCGGAGATTGAGTATTGTTTCGCATCTTCTCATTTATTTTCTGCATCATCTGCTGCATAGACCGCATTGTCTGATCGTTCGGTTGGACCAGCGGATATACTGTTCTTTGTCGCTGAATAGAGTTTGATAGTACACTCAATATGTACGATTGCACACGGCATGCACATTACGCGTCAAGTCCTAGGTCACACTAACATTTCATATAAGCTTTTGAAATATGATTAAACTCCTACTATTTCTTCAAAAAAAAAAAAAAGAAACCGAGAAATAGAAGAGTTCGCCCGAAAGCGGAGATCGAAATGTGCCGTGTGCATTTACACAATGCTAGGCTACGTAGTGACTCCACTCTAATCATTTTATCTTATGCAGGCCAAAGTTCGCCGAACACGCTTGTGCTGTTTGATGCACTATTTTTTGTTCCTTTACATTTGCTAGTTGATTACGCCTTAGTGATTTCAAACATTCTTTGCGCATTTTTATAAGCTAGTCAAATTTGACGCTTCATATAGCGTCACTGCGGTGCTAACAACATTTGCACGTGAATCGGTGGCCACAATTCGAGTACAAGCTTAGATTATTAACAACAGGAAAGACGATATGTTCACGCGCAAGTGTTGTGATTACTGCAGTGACACTATATGAAGTATTGAATTTGCTAGCCTGTACTCAAAATTTTCCGTAGTCTTAAGAATATTGTGGAATACCTCGATTGGCACAAAATTTGATTGTTCTATCAATAGTATTTTTTGCAGTCTTATCTCTTCTCACAGTTTCACTTTCGATAATCCATACAAAAAAAGCAAACGGAACTCACAATCGGCTTTAGCCCACCATTGATAAAATGAAGATGCTTTGAAATATTCTGAAACTAAAAATTCTTTGACACTAACATCTCTGATGTGCGAGTCTCCTAATCAATGGGAAACATCATGTCCACATTCGCTTTCAAAAATATTCTTATGTAAATTCATAGAATTTCATTGAGAAAACAAACAAATTCTGTGCAGTCTGTGCGAGCTGGTCGTGATCGATTCATTTTGTGTAATTTCACTCCCCTATTCATAAAGCTTTTCTGTAAACATTGTTTGTGCACTGCTATTCTGTCCGTTTCAAATACATATACTGCGTGCGCTTTCCACTGAATCACCAAAAGCTCGGAATTTCTCAATTCCTGGCTCAAATTGCTTCACTATGTGTATCCTCTGGTTTTCTAGATAATTTGTAAAATTTTAAAACAGTATGATAATAGCTGCATCAATATCTGTCTGAATTTTTATCCTCGAATCATTTATAATTTAGTATGTGAATTTGCACACTATACGCGGCAACCGACGACACCTTCTCTTGTAACTCCTAGATAAAGCCTTTTTTGCTTAACAAAGTGTAGAAATGTGTACTACAACCAATACATATCAAATCAAATTCAAGAGACAAGCAGACAAGGATAAATTACTGAAAATGAGCAGGTTTCATTCTTACATGTTGTTAAGTAGCGCGCATGATATGTGATAAGCATATTAAGCTACAAATGACCAAACTATGTAGACTGTCAGATGGCGCCATTTTCGTAGATAGTGCGTTTATGCGTTCTTTGATAACATCTAATGTTGCGTAACGGTCTTTTCTGACGCTAATGCGACTACTCCTGCTTCATCTAACATGTAGTTTGAACTTCGGTTTACAATCACTATGACTTTTAGTCCCAACATCTCATACAAAAAAACCCGAAGAATCCTCTAACTGATGCAGAGCCTGCTCTTCCATGCTTACGTGTTCCCTAATCGAAGCCCCGCCCTCCAGCCGCCAGCTCCAGTGAAACAGAGGGTATATCATTCATTGTTTGCCATTATTGTTTCCTCACCCGAAATATCATGTAGAATGAGTACAGCCCATTTCCTTCCTTACTTCCGTTTTTCAGTAAGAATTTCTCAACTAGCGACTTTTTGGGATGCTAGGTACTGATACCATGGCACTGTCACAAAATACGTCCTTATCAAAATTGTAAAAAAGGTGTTGCGGCCACACCCGTAGCACATACAAGACTTGCTTCTTTCTACTCCTAAGTAGAGATGTGTTCTTTCATATTCTTTTGAAATTTAGAGTTAAGGCAGATCGAAAAAATTCTAAGACGGAACTGCAGTCCTCCTTTTACAGAATTTAGAGCTGTAAGTTTGTAAGTTAAAGCAAAACTTCGCATTTTCACGGAGCTATGTCATGTCCCTCTATATACCAAAATTTCTGCCACACCCCCTCCCCTCCTCCAAAGAGAATTGGTAGTCATCAATCACTGGCCAACAGCTACTTTTGTATGCGGTTACATAGTTATACATATATCGCATATCGCAAAACTTTCAAAATTCACTTACAGGGGTTACAAAAATGTGCAAGTGACTTGTTTATTCTTGTAATTAAAATAATCTTTGAAGATTTTGAATATTTAAATTAGCCTTATGAAAATTTTTTTCGGGTATGGGTTATGGGTCCGCAAAAATTCTGAGAAGCACCCCGAAAATTCTTTTGGAGTGCGTGGCTAAGGCCATGCACCTTATTCGAAAAGATTTGCCGCCCTCTCCTCCCCCCTCCCCCCCCCCCCCGGACGGAAATCCTGGGACCGCCACTGTCACATATGTAACAGCTCGCAGGAGAAGGCGCTTTTTGTCAGTGCGCGACAGTATAAACGCGGTCTAAGCGATCATTCACAACAATTTTGCCGTTCCAGCGAAAATTAAGGATAATGTTTCACATCTCGTTTGGTTGAAGTTCAAACAGTGTGCATCAATTTCACCAACCGTTGCATCATTGCATTAGCTCATCACTAATGAATACATGCATGAAGCTTGAAAACTGGAAGTCATTCACAGTGACTCATACATACTTTTTATACGGCAAAAATATCCCACATGCATCTCATCCATTAGTCAAAGAATAGTTGATAGGAACTGGAACAGAATATGATGAGATCATCTAAAAAAAATGAGTCCTATAGTGAGCATTGAGAACGCCGTCAATTTCACCGATTTTCTGTACATAGTCCATTGTTTCTGAGTTGCTATGTGCGACTTCACACGGTACGCATTACCCACGTTTTGTGCTTTTCGTACAAGATCTGAAATTTACTTTTCTTTGTTCACACTGCATAGATGTAATAATCATTTTATTGATGTTACTTTATTACTAATGTTTGATCGTCAAAACGACATGGCCATCGCGGCAACAGCATTCAAAATATCTTAAAAACAAGGCAAAACTGGAAGAAACTAGAAATGATAATGAAAGCAAAAACAAGTTCTAGTTTATTGGAAAACTCGCTTACGGTCCTCTGAGTGTGGAGGTGGATGATATGC
The DNA here is from genome assembly GCA_958299035.1 of Cylicocyclus nassatus. NCBI lineage: Eukaryota > Metazoa > Nematoda > Chromadorea > Rhabditida > Strongylidae > Cylicocyclus > Cylicocyclus nassatus. The sequence goes on along the minus strand of CATQJL010000305.1, from coordinate 75,159,123 downwards.
TCCATTGCTAATGCGATCGGATTGAAAAAAGTTGTGCAACTGCACCGCACTCAGCTACGAACAATGTTGCATGAAGACAGCATGTTCAACGTTCTCTCTCCCGTTTATTAGGTCCTACACTTTTTGATGTGTTCAAGGAAGTTCCAGATCTAACGTGGTCTCTAGTGGTGTATTGTGGAAGATCAAGAATTCTTTCAAAATGTCATGAAATCTGAAGGCCCGAATACCGAATTAGCGCCATGAAGTCCATGCTAGTGCTTATCATATCATTTATCTACCTAAATGGTATGTACGCAACTGCAGAAGTATAGTCTGAGTCAATACGACTGACTTGCAATTGTTGGAACCAGACAGATTTGCGTCGATTCACTCGTACTTATCCCTCTATTCATTGACCCTCTTCGCTTGTTTTTCTACCACTCCACTTCTTAAGTTTCAGTGCACACTTTGAGTGCTCTCATTTTTTGTCAGCGAGGTTTATGGCCGTCCGTCGCTACACATTGCGTACGTATTCTAGTCTGTGCATTTTTACGAATCAGCGAAACACGAGATAAGGATAGTTCCTGTATTCATGTCGGAAACTGAGCAAATGTTGTAATCAGCGCCGACCTTTGGTGCGGGCTCCGCCACGTTTCTGTTGAATTTGACAGTTAATTCGCCTCCTTCAGCTGCTTATACAACAAAGCATGACAGCTCATGTTTGTAGGCAACAAAAGTGATAATTTGCGTTGTATTAGTCATGTTATTGTCGCGCTTTTGATTCAACGTTTTCTTTGCTTTTCGATGATTCATTCATTGCACTACCGCATCTCGCCTTCACATTTGCTCATCGCACAAACATCTTGCATTCTGGCAGCACTTCCACTTTACACTGTGTCTTAAAACGATCGTTTACCTTTTGCAGTTCTGCACTTTGCTGTATCTATTATAGCCTTGATATTTATCGACTGTTTCGTTTCTTTAAAGTTTTGAAAGGCTTAGTTGCAATTTTTCAAAAGGCTGTTTTGACTGTTTATTGAACAACAATTCATTTTTCACCAGGTTCTATGGATTTTCTTTTTCTAAAGACTTCTTCGCTGACGAAGAAGTGCAGCCAGTCGTGTCTGTCCGATCCGAAAATAAGTAATGGCTCAACTCCCGTTGCAAAAGGTGTACTCGAATACAGAAAAATCGTTTCTGAGGGTGTATGTCAGTGAGGTCGCCACGCCCACCGTCGTTATTGGTTCAAAGGTTACGAGTCCGAACTTAATAGTACCTAGAAATGTCGAGTATCCCCTTTCGGTGTGAAAACACATTTTCGACATTTGGGTATTCTAGAGCCGCTCACTGCGTTTACACCAACCATGTTGGTGGGCGTGGCGACCCCTGTAGCATCCACTTTCTTTGGCGGTTTTTTTTTTTGCTTTGAAATACATCTTTTGCTGCGGGACTTGTGCACCATCAAAGTCTCACCAGTTTCAGCTTGGAAGCTCACTTTTATTTGTGAAGTCTATCTTTGATTTCCCCGGTTCATCGAGTCAGAGCAGTCCCTTACCCTTTCTGGTCTTTTCCTTCCTCGTCACGTTAGTCTTTGGTATGGCACCCGCCATACTTGATCCGCTTGATCCGCTTAATCCACTTGATCCGCTTAATCCGCTTGATCCGCTTCGTGCAAAACGCGCGCATAAGCAGTTTGTAATTTGGCGTCGCGTAGGTAAAAAGGAATTTCGTATGGTTACGCAATTTCGGCGTACGCGGCGCCAAACGACGGACTGCTGTGTGCGCGCGTTTTGCACGCGTCCTGCAAGAAGCGGAGCAAGCGGATCAAGCGGATCAAGCGGATCAAGCGGATCAAGAGGGGTAAGTATGGCGGGTGCCTATCGCGTGGTTTCTATACGTTTATTTTTATCTATTAATTTGCACATTGTTGTAGGTTGAGAGATGCTCACAAGTGAGCAGCTCACAGATCTTTCGGAGAACTTTAAAACGGCAAGTTTTATCTTTCTTGAATGTTTGTTTGGTCGATTATGTCTTCTTTTGTAGGTACATCAGAATGGCTCGGGATTTTTACCGCATCATGAGCTGCAAGCTGCTCTGAAAGTTCTCGGTATTGATGTGCCTGGTTACAAAGTGAGTAGCTTGTCATTATTCATGTATTGGTCTTCTTTGGTTTCTCTTTTTAGTGCTACACCCTTAGTAACAAGCTTTTCTCTAATATCAGAATTTTTTTTATCATGTCCGATGTCATGTTTCACGATTATGTATGTTAGGTTTCTGGAAAGATTGTACGATTTCCTCTTTTACGTAAAGAATAGCTGTCTATTTTGTGCTGCTTTGACAGTAAACAAATCGTAAAGGCAGTTTTGATTTGCTCTAAGCATCTCTGCCTATATTACATTTTATGGGATCCAATGACAACAAACTTTTCCATCACCGCTCTTTTCTCTCCGTTGCTTACTCTCACTCAACGAAGTGAAATTTTGGCATGCATCAGTACGGGGCAATCATAACCCAAAGACAGAAGCCTGTGATCGATACATCGAATTTTGAGCTGGGGTTTTTGCGGAAAATATATTTTTCTGAAACTGACTTTAGCGTGATGAATCACAGCGCAAACTCAGATTTATGATTTGTTGTTCCATTTGAAAATCCCAGATTTATGATTTGTTTTGCCCTTTGGAAATAAGGTGTTTAGCGGCTCAAATAATCCTTGGAGATTTATAAGAAAGAGGAAGAAAAAACGATTTAGATGCGTGAGCTGTGCGAACGGCATGGCCTCAACAACTCGGATGTGCAGCTTTCTCAGTTTGCTCAACTCTTCGCAGAATTAGATAATGCAAAACACCAAGAGACTAATAGGTGGAAGGAACGAATAGGGTACGTTTCATGTTTTACATATTTTGTTACTCCCTTAGCAGATGTTTGTCATTTTAGATCTGTTAGCGGTGCATATCAGATACCAAGTGATAAACAAGAAAATACCGTTCATACTATCAGAACAGAGGTAGAACTCATCTTTTATTTGCTCGATTCCACAATTCTATTACACAGGCGGTTTTTAGGAAGAAGTTGCGTTCTCAAATTGGATCAACTCTAATTTATCACATGATCCCGACCTAAAGCGACTTCTACCAGTGATCCCGGAAGGAAATGATCTTTATACTAAAGTACAAGATGGACTCATAATCTGGTAACTTATCCATTTCCTGTATAGCATTTCTTTTTGATTCCACTCTACTTTTTTGATTTTTACTATGTAGAGATATCGGCATCACAGCACGTTTCTCTTGGCTTGTTTCCAGAAAGATAAGATGGTATCACAAAGATGACAAGTAGAAAAAGTTCTGATATAGTTGATAGAAGAGAATGAGGGAAGAGACTTTATGGTCAGATAGAACTGATGAGTCGACGCGCTCGAGATTCATCAAAAATTCTTTCACTGATTTCCTCGTTGCTTTGCTTATTTCTTCGATTTCATATTATAAATAAATGTGTAGAAGCGACAGCAATCTCACTAGGCATAAAGTTATTTTTGCTTTGAAGTTTGGAAGGCGAGTGATATGAAATTGAATCATATGAGACATGTCTTCTTTTTCCAATGATTCAACTTGATGCTCTTCACCTTTCCTGAGTAAGGGGTACCCACTCATCTTGATTTGATTCGCTTGTATAACAAGAAACCTGGACAGAAAATCCATTTCTTATGTAAAGAATCGTTACAGTAAACTGGTGAATTTGGCAGTATCCGGCACAATTGATGAAAGAGCTATCAACAAGAAGAACCTCAATACCTATACAAAGCTCGAAAATCTCACGCTGGGCCTGTTGTCAGCTCAGGTTTGCCTTTTCTTACTTCTACATTTCGCGTAAATCTATGCGATTTAGGCTATTGGATGTAACATAACCAACATCGGCAATGTAGATCTTAGCAAAGGAACACCCCATCTTGTTCTGGGCCTACTTTGGCAGATTATCAGAGTCAGTTGAAGTCGATTGGCTTCATTTTCTTTCTTTTTAGGCCACAGTATGTGGAATGATTGTCATTCTAGATAGGTCTATTCAACCAAATTGATCTTCAACATTGTCCTGGTCTGTTCCGATTGTTGCAAGAAGGTGAAACCCTAGAAGATTTGAGAAAGCTTTCACCAGAAGAAATTCTGATGAGATGGGTTAACTACCATCTGGAGAGAGTGAGCCCTTTTTGCCTTTATCCAGTTCCTCCATTTTGCGTCTGTTGATTTATTCTAGGCTGGCATTGGTCGACGATTGACCAATTTTACCACTGATATCTGCGACTCTGAAATTTATACGTATCTTCTGCATCAAATCGCACCTCCGCATTGTGGTGTCACTTTGTCACCCTTGAGCTTGAAGGTTAGATCTGGCAGGCAGTAATATTCCTACAATTTCGAACAAGAAATCGTTTAGGGTAATTTGGCACGAGCTGGCGCAATGCTGGATGAAGCAGAGAAGTTGGATTGCCGAGAATTCGTGACAGCCAATGATGTTGCTAGTGGCAATTATAAGCTGAACTTGGCGTTCGTAGCAAATTTGTTCAATAAACATCCTGGACTGCCAGACCCTGGTGCGGACGAGATAGGTATGCCTTGATTTGCTTTTTTGCAAAAGAGAACTTCAGTGCATTTGCGTTTGCTTTTTAGTTGAGGAAGTGATTGAGGAGACTCGAGAAGAGAAGACCTATCGAAATTGGATGAACTCTATGGGAGTGAATCCTTACGTTAATTGGCTCTACAGCGATCTGCAAAACGGTGTGGTCATCTTTCAGGTGATTTTATCATTTTGACATATGAATACTTATTGCTTCTCTCGCAATGCCCCCAGTTTTGATGGCTTGTCTTATATCATTTGAATTATCGCATTTTCTAGCTCTACGATATAATTCGACCGGGAGTTGTACAGTGGAAACGAGTAGTAAAAGTGTTCCACAAGTTGAGAGGAATGATGGACCAGATCCAGAATTGCAATTATGCTGTTGAACTCGGCAAACAACTACGATTTTCTCTTGTTGGTATCCAAGGAAAAGATATCTATGACGGCAATCCAACTCTAACTTTAGGTATGGCTTCTAATTTTTGTTATCTCATTATATCAGGTGTATTTTAGCACTTGTTTGGCAGTTGATGAGAGCTTACACGCTCACAGTACTTGCTCAGTGCACACAAAGTGGAGACTCTCTTCCTGCTGATAAAGATATTGTAGCATGGGTCAACGAGAAGGTCAGACTTCAATTCATTTGATATTTGAATCCTTCAGTTTTCTTGGTATTAACTACTTTTTAAACATCCGTTACAGTTTCCAGTAACGGGTTGTTCACTTATCGCATCGTTATTTTCAAGGATTTTGACGCCATTAAGGCAAACATCAAGCATTTAGTTTGCAGCATTAATGCATGGGATTCGGCACTCATATTATTTTGATTTATTTATTTATTTTTTATTTTGCTTAACGTTCTTGCACAGATCGATGTAAATATAGTTTTGATTTTAGCTGAGGTCTTCCGGCAAGTCTTCGTCAATACGATCGTTCCAAGATCCGTGCATCTCGGATGCTATTGTTGTTTTGGATCTGATCGATGCAATCAAACCCAACGTTATCAACCAAAACTTGGTTGGTCAAAACGAAATCCGTCCCTTTCATTCTGCTCAAAAGTAAGATCATTTTCAGATAAAAACTGACGGAAGCTTAGAGAGCAGAATGGAGAACGCCAAGTATGCCATCACATGTGGTCGAAAAATCGGTGCCAAGATTTATGCACTGCCTGAGGACATTGTCGAGGTAAGATAGGTCGAAAATGGAGAATTTCTCAAAAGACTTTTTTGATTCTTTTTTTCTTCTGTGTTATATCTGAAGCAAATCGTTCTAGGTGAAACCAAAAATGGTAATGACTGTGTTTGCCTGCCTCATGGCGCGCAGTTACATGCCGGACATGAGAGAATCGTCGGCACCAGTAACGCCAATGATGAGCTAGTTCTTTTGTAGAGAATTTTAACTGCTTGTGATTTTCTTCTTTTTCTTGTTTGTCAGTTTTACAGAGTGTTCAAAACAGATCTTCACTTCACTAGTTGTAGTTATTTCCAATGTGCAGTCGCGTCTCGCACTTTTCAGTGCTCCGGTTCGTTCCATTATCAGCATTGCCCATCCGGTTCGCCTCGTTTTATTTTATAAAATTCCAAACAGTTTTATTCGATCATTCTCGCCTTGATGATGCATGTTTATCATCTGTTTTGTCAGAACCGACCCACCAGTGATATGCTTCTTTTGTTGTGAAAATGTTCGCTTCACCACACACTCACTTTTTGACTTTCCATGGTAAACTATTCGTGATTTGATACACCTCTCTTCTCTAATGTCACTTGAGCATGTTGAACACTTGGGTGATTCGCGCGAGTACCACCCAAGTTGTAGAATTTTGCGGTTACCGATCTAATAATTAAATCTTTGTGCTTTATTCCTATAATTGTTCTTGCTGTAAAATGGTTCTTATCATGATACTATGCATCTGTTGCTCTTCTTCGTCTTCGCTATCTTCACTGTGGAAAGCGGTGGTAGGCCCTTTTGCGAGTTCTGAAATTAAGATTTTTTAAAGGTTATCTTCTTTCATCATACAAATGTTCCATATCCGATTTTCATTCCTTTTTTTCAAAGCTTAGACAGAGCAGTAATTATTCTAGTTTGCTTTGAAATTCAATTCATTTGCCCGTATCGGTCTGATGCCGTTTTCAGCCAAGGTCTTTTAGTGGTGTTTGTATAATGAATGCTACATTTCTTATATATATTTTGTAATCAGTGAGTAACAGTAGAAAGTTCACGAAAGAATTTTTTTAGTCATTTGTTTGCGAACTCCGGATAGTTTTTCATCATGTTTGAGAAAGAATGATAACAAACCCGGCTGAGAGAAGCAGCAGCGAGAAGTTTGTTGATATAGAATGATTCATCTTCTGAGTCAGATGACGATGTGCTGCAAATGTTTGATCAGTATGAAATTTGGGAACGAGTGATTAGAACAGCTGAGACATTAAATCTAGATTACTCTCTGTATGGTTATTGAGCAGTAAAAATTACCTGTATCCTAGCTCTTCCCGTCGTCGTGTTCTATCTGGAGTGCGACTGTAGTGGTTTCTGCCATTTCTTGACACTTCTTCCCGAAAAGCTTCTATCCTTTGTGCTGTTGAAGGTAGTACGGTTTCATATACATTTTCAGCTGGAGGAGGTGGAGGTGGGGCTCGCTGAGGAGGACGAGGTGCTGCTGGGAAAGTGGGTGGTCTAAAACATAACTGATAGTAATAATGATTGGTATACAGAGAACCAGAACTAATGAATGCTCTTTTTTTGAATTTTTTTTTTAATTACAAGCAAATTTTCAATTCTGCAATGCGCAACATAATTAACAATATAACATATAATTTGCTGCGTGGAAAGAGAAATTGAATTGGAGGGGGGGGGGAGGAGGAAGAGAATAGCACGCAAGCCGTTAGCAAGCCAAGTAAATTGAAAATACATTTCAAATGTCACAGTGTATTCTAACCAATATCCGTACAGTGCTGTAATGACTAGCATCTGCAAGCCATCCTACTCGGCTGTTCTGTGTAAGTACCGCATATCTATCGTAAACCACCATCAAATCACTGCCATCATAATCATTATGTTAGCATACCTAGTCAAAAACTTTCTAGGTTACTGCTTTTTGGCCTTTCACCATATACCCACCGTAGTCAATTTGTAAGTTACGATAGGTACACGGTCAAAGTTCTATAAACATCTATATGTTCATGTTTGGAAGTGAAAAGAATTTTTTATTTTTGCTAAACTTCAGAAAAACCTTGGAAACTTGTTTTTGCGTCTTTTGATGAGCTTGTAATGGTGTCCGGAATTAAATGTTCACATAATGCTTTTAGGAATAGTGACAAACTGTACTGCAATGTTTGTGGCCATTTAAAGCATGGAAAACGCTAACCTTCTGGCTGTAATCATTCTTTCTGTGCTTCGAAATCGTCTGTCTTGAACTGTGCCTCTCGTTGAAACAGATGTCGGTCTTCGTTGTGCAGGGGACGAGCATGGAATGGTACTGTCATCATCGTATAATTCTTCTAAAAATATCATCAATAAACTCGACCAAAATTTGCGATTTTATCTGCTTGAAGTGTCTGTCGAATTAAATTTTAGAGATTGTGATTAAAATTCTAGCTTACCCTCTCCACCACAAGTCTTATATCCACAATACAGACTCTTATCCACTAAGCTATACTTCTTTCCCAACAGGTTTTTCCCGCACACGGAACAACAAAAACAGCGTCGATCAGCGTGCCAGCTCTTATCACCCTGGAATTTGGTGCTTTGCAGGTTGTAAATGTTTCGTCAAAAAGAACTAACCTGGGAAATGTGGGGATTCTCAATAGGAATCGCTCCATTACATGTGGCACACGACAATGACGATGAGCCTTCGGAGTGGAAACATCCAAGGCATACTGGTTTGTTATTTCTAAATAGGAAAATAATTGGCTCGGGGGTGAGGTTAGAAAAGTTAGGATTACCTTTGCATATACTTTTGACCTCCTAGCTCTTTGGAACAGTCGGTACATTGAAAGTGATTTAGATGCCATGTTCTACCCTCTGCTTCTGTGCATTCCTCGCCAAATATCAGCTGAAATTATAGGTGAAAGGAAGTTTTGATTAGAAAGACTGGAATAGAGTAAAAGCGACCTCATGATTTTATTATTTTTTCTTCCTCGTACAGTTTGACAAATAAGAAAAACTGAATTAGGAAAACGAAAAGGAAAATTATTCGAAAAGCGCTCAAAATTTCTGCAAGGAAAAGAAGAGGGATTGTGTGATCAACTGGTTTAAAGAACTTTTTTTTACCATACTTCACATCATAAATCGCGATATGGTAGGTGTACCGTGCGTGATCATTCTGCTTTTGTGAATAATATGCGGCCATGGAAATTTGGCACCATAAAATCAAGCAAATTCTCTCCTACCGTATGCAAAGTATCTGTACAGATTACTGTACTGCACATATCGAACGCGTTCATACCTTCATACGGAAGATATTTATTTGGTAATCATTCAGGGCCTACCGTATATGTACCTCCTACTACCGTATGCATCCCTCCTATCGTATGCATACCGTATACTTACGGATTACTGTACTGCATATATCGAACGAGCTTGCCTCAACAGTTGAGGCATATTTTCCCTATATCTGTTGCTATTCACTTTGGAAAAAGCTAGAGTAGAAACAAAACAAAAAGACCATTTGTAGAAATTGTATCTCATGCCCTTCTCCCCCCCCCCCCCCCCGAAAAGGTTAGAAAAATGCTTGAAAAGTATTTGAATGAGCTATAGGTATACGCAGATAACTTTTATCCCTAAACAGCTGCAATTTTTGTAACTTCTGCGAAGATCAGTTTGGTCATATACTTCTGAAAAAGCTATAACAATGCGTAAGTATGTCTGCTCGTCCTTTCCCCTCTCCCCCCCCCTCCAAAAAAATAGAATGTTCTTGGATTATGTGAGTCATAAACCCGTGCATATAATTTTTGTTTACAGATTGCAGTATTTTTGCGACTGCTATCACCCCATCTGAGAATGCTCCCGACACTTTGAAAAAATTAGAGCGGTCACTGCTGTACACTGATAATGGACGGGCTTTTCGTGATTTTGCTCAGCCACAAAAAAGATGTCAGACTTTTTTACTGACAATGTTTGTTTCTACACAGTCTGCTTTTCCATCCATAGCTCAGCGCTTCCACCCGGATCTCGTCTGTTCGAGTGTCTGGTGTTACTTAACCATCTGGTAATCCGTGCAAACATTGCGAGAGCATAGTGAATAGCCCTCAAACACGTAACAGTTGAGCGCATCGTCCGATCCGTGATGGGTAGGGTATCCAATGCATACGTAAGCATGGGTAAATACGCGACGTTCGGTATACGTCGCCCATACGGTGCGCTGTCAGCAGAGCTCATTTGCATCTGCTGATGCCATGGAACAGCCTGAGATTGTCGACAGCATCCATTGCTTTCATCTTCGTTCGATGATTGACCCGGCGGCAATCTTAGATGCTTATCAGAGTTGGGGTGATGATGGCTTAAATTAACAAGCGTAAAGGGCTGTGGGATGGATGGGGTGGTGAAATATGCTAATGAGATGAGTTTGAGACATTTGAAGCTCAAAATGTGTGGTTGCACACCGCCCATGCTACTTCACGACTTGCAAGATCAGAAACTTGAGATTTCGCGAATTTCTCATTGTTTCCTCTCTTTTTGGTTGAATTGGTTATGTATTAGGCGTTGTACACCTTTCACAGCTAATTCCGCTAAAAATAACTATACCGACGAGTTATAGTAAGGTGTCGTTGGTTGCTGCGCGCAGTGTGCAAACTCACATCAAATTGCAAATGACCCAACGGTAAGCTTTCCTCCTCATCCACTGCTAAAATAACTCGCACAACTCTTACAAAAACATAGTGTACATTCTCGTTTTTTTTTTCCATTTTTCTTCCGACATTTCCCCAACTTCACAACGAGGCACCCTTCACTTGCAAGAAAAGTTCAAATGACGGATGAGGAAACATAAATTCTACGCAACATCTTGAACCAATTAGCGTAGAGTTCAACATCACTGACATAAAGAAGTGGATTGTATGGCAGGATTAATCGTGGATCGTGTAGCCTCAAGATATAAAAACTGAACAATGGTTTGGTTATCTGAAGTTGTTATAGATATGCAACCTAGCTTGGAAAAAGTCGTCTTATTTTTTTTAAAAATTGATTTTTAAAAAGTCCATTTAACGTCCCGAATTTATTTTCTAAAGTGGAGACAATGGATGTGGGAGAATTTTGCAAGTGACAGTTCAATATTCTGTCGAATCCCATCCTGAAAGGTAGTTCTGTAGCAATAAAATATGGCGACTTTGGAGTAAAAGAAATTTCGCTTTTTCGAAATTGATTTTCGACGCTAATTAGCGTTTTCTAATTCTTGTGAATATCTACAGGTTTGGAGATTGGAGAATTGGAAAAAAATTCAGTAAGTGAGTTCAAGCGAAACATTTGATCAATCAATTTCCAGTTCAAAAATCCAATGCTATGATTCAGACGTGCGAATAATTTTCTCAACTTTGCCTGTTCGGTGAAAACACAGAATGATTCACAATTTACAAAAATTCGTCCTTATGAAAATTAGTGCTATATAGTGCTGGCTTGCGAATGGCTACTGTTATGCAAAATTTTTTTTGACATATTTGCTATTCATTTTTCTGTGAAAAATTTTGTTATTATGGGGAACCTTGAGCTTTGGTTTAAAAAAATCTAAATTTTTGAAGAGCTTCGAAGTATTAAAATCCTGCTTATCGAGGTTGAGAATATACCTGTTATTATTTCGATCTATTTGGATCAATAATTTGTTGTTGTTGCAGGATCTCAGTTCTCAATTCTGTCCATGTTCAAGAGCCTCATGGAAAAATCTCTGCCCAAACGCAGGTGGTGAGTAACTGTATAATTCCGAGAGAAGTTGGCCAGGTGCCAAGACATCATAATTACTGCTCTTCAGAGTCTACTCGAGCCGTCAAGAGAGTTGAACGGAGGCCCGGTGGTCGCACCCTTCTAAGCGTTCTCGATTCGCGCCGCCACCGCGCGGCGGTCACATAAACTTCCGTCATTTCATCGCTATAAACAGTACGCACGTGTTGCGATACGCATTAATGCGGCAAAATAAGCCGCTGCCAGGCCAGATGTGTCGGGAAAAGAGCGAAACCCGCGAGATGAAAGCGCATTGGATACAAAGAGATCGACACACTTGCCATTGTTCCGAAAATAAACAGAAGTCAACATCGCTTACCTCATCGCATTTGGCGCATCGAGGCTTGAATTGTTCGGCATGATGGCGGCCACAGTACACCTACAGTAATGATTTTATTTAAGCATAAGAAACTCCTTGGGAGATTTACCTTGTTATTATGGGAGAAGTAGATCAAATCGACCAGAAGAGTGGAACATTCTGTACACTGGAAACAAGCTGGATGGAAGACGCTGTCGGCTCTACTGGCAATGACGCATAGCTCGCCTTCTTCGAGAATTCCGGAGCACTAAACCAATTATTTCTAGAGTTGATATACAGTTTTCCATTAGAGGTCATGACAGAAGTTTGTATATGCTTAATCCAGTAATGAACATGTGGAATCAATTAAAAAAATTTTTTTTCTTGCGCTATTTTTGCTCAACTCGTGACACACCAGCCAACTTGGAAATAATTATGATATTGACAGAAGTAATTGTAGGAGAATAATTTTTGGTCCCAGTTTATGCTAGCGCAAGCAATCATATCCTGAAAAGGATTTTTCTCAAAATCTCTGATGTTGGCAAGTTTTACCAAAATAAATCCCTCAAAATATTGCGGGAGATCTATAGATTGACTATTAGCTTGTAATAATCATTAGCAGAGGAAAATGCCAATTTCTGACTTCTCTTTTCTCACATTGGATTCTAATGACAATTTCTTCGATGTCCCTTTTTATCTCGCTCTCTATATATCCCTCTTTATTCTCTTTTATCTCTGAATGTCTCAGCCTGCCCAATCTACTCACCAGAAATGGAAATTTTTGGACAATGAAAATTTCGTAATTTTTTTTCCTGATACCGACTTTTCGCGCTGTGCTTTGGCGGACGTTTCTGCCAATCAAATCCAGAAATAAAGCTTCAAAGACTACTGCATTTTCTCGCACTCTCCTAAATAGAATCGCTAAATAGCGCACATTGTACTTTCCTTTTTTATGGAAGTGACAATGACAAGATTTGATGAATTTTGGATTTAGATATCTTTAATACACCTTTCTACCCCTTTCCTTCCTCACCAGATTTTTTGCGAAGTTTTTTGAAAGATAAATTATGTTCGAACGTATCAAAGCTGGATCCAATGTGCAACAGACAATACGAGCTCATATTTCACGATTTCACATTCAAGTGCGGATCTCTCACGCCAATCCTCCCCAAAGTAATGGACCCGGGTTCGCAAATATTCGGCTCATCGCTGGATAACATTCGGCTATCCACAGTGTGCAGTGCACACAATGTACGATGGGGCTGATTTGCATGCGCTATGGCATAGATCATTCGAGTCACGCTGAGAATGATTCATGGGGTATCTTGTGTTGGACATTGTTTCCATTATGGGGCACATCACGCCCTCCTCTCCTAGAAAAAAAATGAAAAAAAATAGGAGAAAGTGCGCGGTGGGGGTGAAAGTTGCAGCGACTCTCTCCAAAAAGTTGCAGCGACTCTCTCCAAAAAGTTGCAGCGACTATAAACTCCGCTGATTCCTGCGCAGACTAGGATCCTCTTCCCCACAATCCTTCCCAAACTCTCCCCCAACCTCCCAAACTCCCCCGATGACCTCAGTTCTGTTACCCTAACCAGTAATCCGACCGTAGCTCTCTATCTTACCGCCTCAGCACGTTTTATGGCGATTATCCCAAGCGTCAACGAGATTTGCCTTTTCGGTAGCGGCGGTGGCGCTAAGCACTACGTTGGGGCAGCTGCGCCCCGATGCGCGAGGGGGTCAAGCGCTAGGGGGAAAACGATACCCGGGTCCGAAGAACCCGTCGAGTGACAGATGCACTCTGACAGGCATCCATGCATTGGGTAAACATCAGCTTATGCTACAGTTTTGGCACAGTTTTGACCCCGAGAGTAGATCAAAAAAATTTGATGTAGATGCTGTAAATTTCCGCTCACAAAACGTGCAAATTTTCGTGGTTGTCGCGACCTTCCGCAGAAGTTCGTTGACTTCGCGAAAATCCGCGAAATCACGCGAATCACGCAAATTACGCAGCATATAGCGCTTTTCAGAATGATAGATCCTGGATCCGAATGAGACAATCTGTTCAGCTCATCAACGCGAATCGCTGTCCCTTTAGCTATTTTTCTAGAATAATCTCCCCTTCCTCCCTCCCCTATCGTGCCCTATTCTTCCTTCCCATCAAATCAATGACTTGTTTGGCTATCTACGGGAATTTTACGAGTTTTACGACCGACCTCCTGCAGGCTCTTTCGCGCTCAACTGTGCAAAAGCGCAATCGTGACCGTTAACGAGGCCGCTCTTCACTCGTAGCTCGAAATCGCCCCGATGCGCAAGAACGACCACTTTGGTACGTTTAATATCCGACCGTAATTGCGGACGCAGGACAAACTTTGCGATCGTATGACTGGCAGTGTTTAGCGCTTTTTTGACACTGGCGCCGAGATGAATGACAAATAGCGGATAGTCGCGACATGAATTGAAAAGTGCTTTGTTTGGAATATAGAATAAAAAAGCAAGTGGGTAATAGTCCGAAGAAAATGCTTATCAAAATTTTTCAAAAAGTCCCGATAATCAGAGTACAAGAATCAAATTATGCTCTGCAGTACCGCAAATTGACATAATGTCCTTTCGGTAGAAAAATCTTTGATCTAAAAACCAATGACTGATCCAAAAATATTGCATTCAAGAAGTCATGCGAAAATTTTTACACCAATATTTCCAATTTCTGTGACATTTTTTCGCGAATCTGCGATTTGACCTGTTACCGTATCTCTATCGTAATCCTACTGCAGTTGCTTTTCTACTAAAATACTTTTGTAGTGCCAGGAATGATTAAAGTGATGGAATTCAGGGTAGAAGGTAAAGACTATTCAAATTTATATTCTAGGTGTGATGCTTGCGAAATTTTCTCTTTTTTTTTCTTTCTCTTCAGATTTGCTAGCACAATTGGCGATTTTTGTTATTTTATGGAAATAATCCAAAAAAAACACGAGTAGATTGAGAGCAAAAACTACATTGAATCTATTCCGATCTGAATTGCAAGTTGTTTGCTTGAATATGCAAAATAGGATACCCAAAGTAGGCCGACTCGTCATCATTTCAAGTTTTTAAATCCCTTTGTCAGACTTCTCAATCAAGTCAAATTCTCCTCTTCTCTCGGATGCCCCTCTAAACTCTATGGCGCATGTCAACTGCGACCTATTTCCACTCCACTTCTACAGCTCGGGTAAAAGACGACCATCAAAAGTCGACAACAAAGCCGGCATGATGTTTGGGCCGGGGCATTGCGGGTTCTCAAGTGACCGGCAATTAGGCATATCCTGAATGGATGAGCTATGACAGTGGCACCGTCCATCTGTCAGATGAGAGGAGAGCTGGCTGGTGTTCAACTAAGGTCAAACAATCATTGAGACAAGATCTGGGAAGAAAATGGATTTTCTTGGGATTCTCAGATAGGAAAGGAAAGGTGATTCGGTAAAAAACGCGGGAAAAAAATTGAAAACGGGACTTTGGCGGCAAAAGATACCGTGGCACTACCGTAACGCTACCGTACTCCTGGCGGAAATCTCGCCGCAAAAGGATATCTGTTCAGTGCAAAATTCTAGAAATATTTGTCTTTATGTAAGACTTGGATTTACATAAATATCATAATAATAAAAATAAACACAAATTTAATCCCCCCCTCTCAAGTTCTTTTTTTTCAGTTTTCGCAATCTTGTGTTTATCATCGCATAGAATTCTCATCGATACCACGGCGCTGGAGTAAATAGCAGTGAAAAATTGAATAACATCACGCAATTCCAGTGCATCCCCCCTCCCCCCCCCCCGTCCCCCTCTTTTCCTCTCCCAGAACCCGCAAGCTCAACCACTGCTTCCACAGCCAAATCATCGCTCATACGATAAGATATACAACCAGCTACGCGGTATAAGAAACGGACCGCAATGTTTGCGGACCCCGTTTTTTACGATCGGGGCCACGATCCCCCGTCTGGTGCGAGGCGACCACAAATCCATCGCAAATGAATCATGCGGTAAAACGGAGCGAGACGGACGCGGACGGACCGATGCGTCATGCGCGAATGTCATCCAAATGCAATTTTTTTGGGGGTAGGGGGGGGGAAGAAGAGGGATACCTTTGCGTGAAGTAGAAAGTCAAGGAGACTTGGAGGACCTTGTTGGGATGGGTTTTGGGACAGGAAAAGGAATTGGTAGCTGGTGAAAATGGGTAGAAATAGCTTGCGCGTTGGTACTGTAGAGGGTTTCTCAAAAAATTTTCTACTGAAACTTTGCTTCTTCTTTCAGAGTTCCATATTTTCAGCTGCAAAAACGGCGGACTGGGATCTTGGCATATGCAGGTCCTGACAGGATAGAGTGGCGATTTACAGAAGTGAGTGGAGCTTTGAAGTTATTTTCGCGTTTTGCACGTATACCTTACGCGTGTCATTGATTCAAAAATCTATATACCGTAATCCTGAGCGTGTTAGAGATCCAAATCTCGCAAAAAAAGCTCAAAAAATTCCTCACAACATTTCCTAGCTACCGCCCCCCTCCCCCTTCTCTCCCGCGTTTTGCTTGAAGATTCCCGCAAATTTACGCTCTCTAGCCATAGCCAAAATAGAGCCGGTTCGTTTACGACTCGTTATAGTGCGCACTCATCGAAAACGGTATCGAGGAATCAAATGTGACATGGGAATAGCACAGCGGGTAACTTACGCTCCCACAATTCCTAACTCGACCATCGTAAGGCACTCGATCCACCGAACCTCGTCCGAGACATTCAGCTTTGCGACGACGCTCGAAGAGCCTGAGAGGATAGGGTTGATTGATCCTTGGGGTGGAAAGGGACCAATTTTCGCTACCTTAGTTCATCTTCTTCCTCTCGAGTTAGGCGAGAACAATAGCGAGGATCCGAGTCCTGTGGTGGAAGCTGATGTCGTAACTGTCGCAACCGCCATTTTTCGCCAACGCTGTTCACATAGGGGACTTTTTCCTCGGGTAACGAGGCAAAATACATGTGGACCTGAAAAACTCACAATTTTTAGGGCCAAATCTCTTTTCTGAACTAGAGTACCAACCACATTAGGCTTCAATCCACTCGGTATCCATGCGTATTCTTCAAGAACACAGCCAGAATCATCGTCACTGGTGGAATGGCGATGAACATCAGCAGCGATACGAAGTCGTGAAGCTGGTGAGAGACCACCGTCCTGACGAGGGACTCGTAGTTCTCGGCTACGGCGTCGTCGAACTCGGTCACTCATCTCTTTAGGAGAACAATTCATTTAGTATGAGATTTAACCAAAACAAATCAGCAAAAGGCGACGAGGAAAAAAGTGAAATATTGGGGTGTAGTTTCAGTTCTTCTTTTTGCAATAAAAAATATATAACAGAAAACAACAATGAAGTATCCCTTGAATGATGAAAATTTCATCAATAATGCCAAGGTTAAGGGTTGTACTCATCAAAAATGAAAATGTTTAAAAATTCAAGAACGCGCACCTATAAGCATGATATTTTTATAACACACTGGAAATTATGACTAATTCGTAGTGCATCCAAATATTAGTAAGATTTTTTACAAAAAAGCTACCTCAGAAATGAAAAAAACCTCAGAAAAACTCAGGATCATGCATTTGAAACCTCTTACAATAGACCGAAAATTATGGAACTGGTTTTTATTCAATAATTTAAATCAAAAACTTTGAAATTTTTAGTGCATCTAAATTTTGGAGAAAATCTAATAACAGCTAGTCTAACGCAACAATACTTTTTTTATCTCCGTCCAGTTTTTTTTGTTGAGAAAAATGTGAATCCCTTATATCTTCCTTTTCTGTTTTAATTTCATTTTACATAGTTGTTTGTATGCAGTTGGATGATTTCAGAGAGTTGACAACAAGTTGATAAATTTTTAGAGACTTTTATAAGAGTTCGTGGACCTTTGGGTAAGAAAAAACATCCAGTTGAAAGTCCTCAAGCCTATAAAATCTCCAAGTTGTTGTTCTACCCTCCTACGGCTCTCTTCTTGAGGAGTTGGGATTGAACCAATTTAGCAATTAGGCACTCCCTTGGGATTTTTAGAATAGAATGGTGCTGTCAGTATAGCAAACTCTAGCGGATAAGTTCAGAGCAATTAAAAGCTGCTGCATGCAGGACAAAAAATGTAGTAAACCCAAGACACATCGAAGACGAAGTGTAGTCATGCAAATGAGGAGAGAAAAATTGCCGCGTACGCTGCATAATTAGCGCTTCGCGCTACGCTAAAGCATATTTTTACACTTTTTTGTGGATGAGATTAGTAACAATAGTTTGCAATATTTTTGACAAAAGTGGGTTGCTATTGACTGATTAGATAATTGAGATTTTGAAATATATATAGTGGCGATAGACAACATGGCAGTATGTACAAATTTTGGATTTTCATGACTAAGGGTTTTGTCGAAATTCGGTCAATTTTAGAATTTAAGCTTTATAGACTTTTTGACAAGCATATACAGCATATACATCCTTGATTGGACCGTCCATCTACAGATCCTATTTAGGTTCATCGGAGTCGCTTTTAGGGGCCGCTGGGTAATAGTATATTGCAATTTTTCCACAGATAATTACTAGAAGGTAAGACTTTTGAAATAATCCAGTATCTTAACTAAAAGCCAAAATCGAATTTGCAGCTCGTAAAAAGCTCAGGAGGAAAGTTGATTTCATGCCTTATTTTGGAAAATATTCCAGCAACTGCTCTCCTCCCTTCTTGGATACTTTTAAGGGTAACGGTAATTTTTAAAAATATCT
Organism: Cylicocyclus nassatus; assembly: GCA_958299035.1. Taxonomy (NCBI): domain Eukaryota; kingdom Metazoa; phylum Nematoda; class Chromadorea; order Rhabditida; family Strongylidae; genus Cylicocyclus; species Cylicocyclus nassatus. The sequence goes on along the minus strand of CATQJL010000305.1, from coordinate 75,140,543 downwards.
CAATATCTTCGGGGCCGTAACTACGACCGAAGATGTTCAAATTTCATGAGTTAGGTCTAGCGGACTTTTTTAGAAAATGAGGAGTCTAAAGAGCCCTACGATCTTACACCCCTCCAAGTATCGAAATGGAATAAGGAAGGATAAGATGTGGTTTTTTAGTGAGTTAAACCCTTTACAACTACTCCTCTGTTAAATTTTAGGACAATATTTCTATCTTTGCTTCATTAAAACGCAAAAAAGTTCATAATTAAGTCAAGCTAGGATACTATAGTGTAATCCTCAGCTTTAGCTCTAACTGGGGTCGAAAGGGCGCAAAAATTTGACTTGGGTTCTTTTCTCCTCCCCCCAAAGTTCCTTATAAGGAAGCTAGTAGGGGAACAAAGTTGCTGGTTGAGCTTGCCCAAACAGACACAGCGATGAGTCGATTAGCGGTGTGGTGTCCACCTTAGTGATAGGAGGAAAAGTAAATATTGATGCAGGTCAGACGACGATCTTGCCCGATTGATCAGAGGCCAAAGGGTAATATAGTAATTAGAAAACTATAAAACCAGCTTTCATAAGCTTCTTCGCTTCGGGAGACGAAGTTGGAATGATGGAATAATGGCGCAAAGTATCTAAGATGGACGTGTGTCGCGTTGATTCTATTAAGACGTACGGAATATGCAGATCAGAAGGGGCGATAACGCTATGAAACTAGGGGGAAAAGGGCAAATCTCTAAGGACCTAATAGAAATGGGCCATCATAGTTGATTCATCTAAGCTTGAACAATGAGTATAAACGAGTTTGATGGACACGAATTGGGGAAATAAAATGTCAGTCAGATTGGATAGATATGGCTGAAGAAATCGTACGGTTTCAAAGAGGATTTTTATATTTTCTAGAAGAGTGATTTTTGCAAGAAAAATATTATGTTAGACACAAAATACCATTTTTTGCTGACATAAAATATGACCAGAAGAAGCTGTCGATTCCCCAGTAAACAAGTTCCATGAATAGCCCTTTCAATCGCCTAATCTCCAGAAAACATGCATTATTCTGAGAAGAATAGGACATATTTATAAGCTCAAATGATATTTATGTGGTCCCAAGTCCACGAATGCCAGCACGAGAGATTATAAAGGAGATTAATACGAGAGGAAGAGCGAGAGACGAACGCGGAAGCAAGATAAAGTGATGTTCGCTTCAGAACGGAAATATATCACTTTGAAGCTGGCCATTCGGATTCGGAATGGGAGGGATGACTTCTGATACGACGATATTCATTAATTTTTGCAATATGAGAAGTCTTGGATTAGATGATATGGAGAACTGGAGCTATTCATAGTTTTGCTCAACTTGCAGCTGGAAATTCTCGTAAAAAGAGCAGAAATTAAGGTAAAATGTGGACTTTGAACTATAGTTACCGTGATGCTACCGTACCCCTGGTGAAATCGCTGCAAAAGGGCCTTGAATAGACAAAATGAGCACAGAGTTCTTGCCAGGTTTGATACAATTACACTTAAAAATTCTCAAAAAAGTGCAACAAAAAACATGGATATACAAGACTTTGACGATCAGGGCTACCGTAACGCTACCGTACTTCTACCGTACTTTAAACGAAAATGCTGCCGCAAGAAAAGTACCTAATACAAAGTTAAAATTTACGCAAACAATGAGAATAAACACCAAGTAGAGTAGTGCGAATAAAAACGAATGCGCTCCTCCCCCCCCCCCCCCTAATTTCCCCCATCAGTAAGCTAATCGAGCAAAAACATGAGGATTTGTGATGCATCATCACAAGGAACCAGTGCATCTGGCACTGCCGAGCCCCGCCCTCTCCGCTCCCCGCCATGTATGCGGGGCGTGGTCGACGGGGCCCCCGTAACTGAAGAGTACCGCAGCCGGGCTTTGTGTTGCGTTAGTCAGCACATGTGAACAGTAATGTCATTCTTCCATTGAATGCACCGGAGCTTCATGGGTAGAGCCTGGCACTGAATCTTTTGAAACACTGCCTTTTGTACGGGGAAACGAGACTTAAGAAGTTATACCCAAGGAAGGTATTCATGGTGCTTCTTGTGTTGTCAGACAACTGTAGACGTGGAAAGAAGGTGCTTAGTCAGCGAATTCAAGAGGTTTCCGTTAGTATTTCATCCATGTTTCAATGTATGCGTAATGGTCTCATTGTTAAACTTTCCAGAAAAACTAAAATGGATTGAGGGATAGAAGAAAAGAAGACAAAGCACTTCCGTATAAAGAGCGTGACTTTTTCAACACCTTTTTCAGTGGCTTTAAGGGAAATAAAAACTTTATGGTCGCTGAAAAGACTCAACATACTCAATGAAGAGAGATTGCTTTGGTCCTAGATAAGGTTGTCAGTCTTAAGCTCTGTATAGTTTTCAAACACTTTCAAAAAATCGTTTACTGTTTTGAGTTGCTCCTACTTTAAATCTCGAAAGCACCACCGCGTGAATGCGGGGCGGTTTCCGAAAGTTCTATCAGTACCAGGTAAAAATTGCTCTACTTGTCAATTTCATTTGCTACTAGTACGGTTGAGTGACAGCAAGACAAAAATACTTCTCGAGATGGGTAAAAGTGCTTGACTTGAGTAGAGGCATAAATATGATCTTCTGCTACTGCTTTTGAAGTGATGGACTAACGGACCTTTTGCAGCGAGTGCATAAAAGACGAGTTAACATGGTCTTATTGGTTATGCAGGCATTTACACACACACAAGAAGAGTTTTCTCACAAGAATCTCAGCAAATCTAAGTCACTTTAATTAGGGGCGACTTTGAGTGCAAGGGAATTTTTGTTGCCTTCAACCAAAATATGTGGCATCCACAGCAAGAGTCAGGAGGTCAACCTTGGAGTAATGTTCCTCTGGCTGAAACTAGCGGAGATTATTGTGTTGACTCAAGTCCGCATTACTACCTCAACTAGTCATTAACGGTCTCGACGTCGGCATAACGATGCGCCAACCTTGGCCGTCTTATCGCTGGGCAGTTGACCCGAACGAGAGCGACGGATGAAAGCCCGGTGCCGACCACAATTACAGGGGGTCAGACATGAGCAGCGACCACTACAGCACTGAAGAACATCTTCATGCTTAGGAGGCACCGTCCACTCAAATTGAGGTTGGTGAGATTTTTGACGCTGTATAATAGCAGGGCCATTAAAAGTAATTGCCCAAGTCCTGTCGCGAAAGATGGATTCTGAGGCGAAAAAACGCTTCAGAAAGTGGAAGTGGCCCAGGTGGCTCCGCCCATCAACGTGGTGGTCTAGCATGAAGAGTCCAGAATCGGGTTTTCAATATACTCAGAGTAGTCACAAGTCCGCCCATATGATTATCAGATTTTTGACATTTTCTCTACCCTAAAGCCTACTGTTTGGCTTATTATCTCCAGGCCACTCACGTTATGGGCGGAGCGACCTCGGCCGCTTCCTCCTTCAGGAACGATTTTCTCGTTTCGAAATTCATCTTTTGTAACGGGATTTGGACTATTTTCTAGTTTGGAATCCTGCTATTAGCAACAAAATCTCAGAATCCTCAATTGGGAGGAAATTATATTTGAAGATATCTTTCTTATGTGAAGAGCAATCAGCCAGCTTCTGGCAAGTGTAAACTCCAGCAACGCGGGCCCATAGCTAATCTTCGAGATTGAATTGTTTGCATGAACGAATACGATCGAATTAGTAGTTCCCTGCTAGCGAACTCACTTACGTAACTACCAAACTATGCTGGAAGTCGTCGTCGAGAATGGATCTGCTCATCGAAAAGTTTCATATGCTGAACTAGCAACAATTTGAAATATCAAGGTGGTTCATGATAAAGGGCAGGCTTAGGCGACAGAACGTACACATGCAAGGGTAAAGCCCAATCCTCACGCACTTTCTTTTGTAAAAATCGAATTTTGTCTCCGTTTCCTCCTTTTCGTTGTCTCTGCAGCCGTAAAGCTTAAAGGCGGAGCGTATCTTTGATTCTTAAAAAAATGAATTTTTGCCTAATGTCCGTGTCTTGCCTGTCCGTAAGTTATGCGTCGAAATTTTTGGAAAATCGTGATCTCCTTTGGTTTCAACAAACTTACATAATTTTACTTGCTCTGGTGGAAGAAAAATTGTGTTATTCATTCTTGAAACGAATTTTCATTTTTAGGAGGGGGGGGGGGGGAGGAGGAGGGGCAAGACTTATGAACGAACCCAATAAGTACATTTCAATAATACCTATCCGGTTCCTTACTGACAGTTGCCAAAATCGTTTGGATCGAGAGCATGGTTCCAAAAAGTGATTGGGACATGATCTTATTTTGAGAAAATTCAATGAGAGAATTTTCTCTGATAGGTGTAGATACTTCGGTGGCGGACAGGATTGTGAAATTAAAGAGGAATCACAGTCTTGAAAAAAGACTGAAAGATTGCGATCAGCATATGGCTATCAATGACAAAGATCTTGATGATTCACAAATGATAGTTGGTGTCCGCTTTCCTCCCTGCAGGGCTTTCGACAACACCCTGTGTTCTTGTAGATCCATGGAAATTTTCTTTAAAAATCCAATTCTATCTGTAGGCGGACTTACCCTACACGATTCTAGGGTAGTTGGGTAGTAATAGTAAATCAAAACAATCTAATCTTTTGCAAAATGCACCAAGGTGAGCCAGTTCACGAAATTTTGTCTGATATTAGATATGTTCGCCTGAACTTTTTTTGGTTTTCAAACTGAGGTCTCGCAATTTTGCAAAAGGCTTCAGCTAAGTGTGAACAAAGCAGACGCAAACAAATGAATGTACATTTCAAAAAGCCAATGAGCATTCAGATTTTTATGAATGTTCGTTCGTTGCAGACTGAAACCTTCGATCAGCTGTATCAACAAAGGCTTGTTTGGTACAAATAATGACTAGAAGTGTAGTGTTTTGCAGCTGCAGAATCTGTACTGCTATTACCATCTATAGCTGGTAGCTGATCGACAACTATTGATGTTTTCCTTATTATGTTGCTACTTCATGATGAAAACAACTAGATAAAAATTTTTACAGCTGAAAGAAAAAAAAATGCCATTGAGCTGACTCAGGGAGCTACTTCGAGATATGATGGCCAAGTTATTTTGCTTGAGCAAAAACGAATTCATTCACAAGGGTTATGCAATAAACTTTTTTTTCGAGAGAAATAATCCATGAATCTATTCCGGAAATTTTTCAGTAGGTGCATCTCATTTTATAATTTTCCGAAAATGAAGTGTGTAAATAGGAAGGGAAAAGGAAAACGTTTCGCATGCTTTACGTCATTTTTGTAAGATATAACTAATAAAAGATGTTAGTTAAACTCCAAAACATGAAAATTCTTCTCCCAAAAGGAAGACTAAATTGGTACTATCTGAGTTAATAGGGATTATCTGCAAGATCTCTCGTTTACTAGAATTTATCGGTTACGTAAGCGATGTCAAGTGCTAAGATGGTGAGATTGATATTGTTGCGCAATTCATGTGTATGAGTAAACACGTTTTGGAGTTTCGGAAGAGCATATCTGCTTCTAAAACGAGCTCCCCTTGTTTTACCACAGTAATTCGTTATCACAAAAATAGTATCACTTTTGAAGCTGCAATGGTAAATCTTTCTTGGGGATTAATTCATGTACGAAGATATTATTATAAAACTAGATTTCAAGGTTTTTTAGTAGTGATCATTCACGCGAGATAAACTCAGGCTTCGGATTTGCCAACTTTCAACTGTAATTTTTTCTAGAAATTTTTAGCCTGTGAATGCAGAAATCATTAATCTGAAAACGTATTTACGATATGGAGCTTGTAATGAAAGTGTCTTGCAGGTTTCCTTGAAATAGGCAAGCCTTATGCGGCCGAGCAGCCAATCATTGCTTAAATTTTTGTCTCCACGGATCTGAGCGGCGATTGGCTTAGTGGTAGTCCGCGCCACGCCCGCTCACCCCACTCAGTGCGGAAAGCGACACAGAGACTAACTTTGACAATTTCAAAAGCTGCGAAGCACATTTTTCTAATCGCAACCAAAGTACTGAAACTGTAGGATGTCTAGAATTGGAAATATGCCAAGATACTGTGTGAAAATATTTTTGAACCTTACTGGCCTTGTGCTCTGAGCACTTCATTGAAACTATAAGAGTAGACTCAGGATTTTGCACATTAATCCACTTTTACCAGTAACGGAAGTTGTGCTTTTTTTTTTGTTAGTGAAAAATGCACATTTTGAGAAGACAATCGACCTACCGTTAGAGAATAGAGTTTGGCGTCATATGAAGAAATGATATCTAACAGTATCAGCAAAATGTTAGGACAAGGGAGAAAGAAAGAGCGATTGAGAGCATTCAGTAGAGCAGTAGAACTTTAGCCGATTTGAGCACAAAGACCGCAGCTACCAGATTCAACGACAACACAAAAGCGAGGACCATGCGCGCTATGATGCGCTCGGGACATCCCCGAGTCCATCAGAGAGCGCGTGGTGGCCTTCGGTATATCGGCAACAAATCATCGTTAGGCCATAACTCAGTGCACGCCTGGCGCTGAAATATATATGGAGTGCGCAGAGGAGGCAATGTGTGATCCGTCCACATGATACTATGTATGTGGAGAGAACTGGAGAGAGCGACGAGCTGAGGAGCGCTAGTGAATCTACGCAGCACAGCAACATGGCCACCATGTGTGCTGCGCTGCATGCACACTGAGCGCATAAATCAGCTACGATGGCCATCGTGTACGGGCCGTGGAAGCTACAGCTCGTAAACTAATTCAAAACTAGCGCCCATTTGCTGCATTCTGATCAGGCGCCTGTGCAGGCTGGCACAGAATTCTAGCCTTAAGAAAGGTATAGTAGCCACTCTTCGCGGGAAAAGGGTTGCAGTATACCATTACTCAGTAAGAACTTCTGTTATGATTCTCTCATTGAGTGATTGGTGTACTTGTCATTTACTTACCTAACCCAAAGGTATGTATCATTGGGTCAGGTAAGTATGGCTGAGAAATGGCACAATAGCCGCAACGCTTACGGAAAAAAGAGGTGCAGCTACACTTTTTTTTTGAGAGACTGTCACTTCTTTACCTGACCCAAAGGTATGTATCACTGGGTCAGGTAAGTAAACACTAGCATGTGAAATGGTGTAGTAGCCGCAACTCCTCTGAGAAAGAGTCGCAGCAACTACACCTTTGTTCAGGCTGGAAACTTCTGATCATTCACCTCTCGTGCACTCTTCATTTACTTACCTAACTCAAAGTTAAGTATCATTGGGTCAGGTAAGTGAATGAAAAGCGTTATCTAAACACGCCAAATGCTGATAGAAAGCTTGCAAATTTTGCAACAGTTCCTCAGCTCTTCGTTTAGGCTTTTTACGAAAAAACATTGCGTGGAACTTTTTACTCTTCAACTCCGCAACTATGGTCTTACTTGAATATGAGTGTCGCCCATGTGCACTAAAACATGTCATAGATCAACGCATCGTGGAGGTCGCGACGTTTCGTCCCGTTGGGAGCAATGTTTCAGGCGCTACGCTGCAGCGAATGACATTTTCTAGCACTTAAATTCAATTTCGTAATTCTCCCGAGGGATTATGTGTGTTACACAACAAAAGTGAGACAATTTTTATTGGCAGAGTATCTCTGAGCATTGAGAACGTACAAGAAAACGTATGAGCATGTCGTAGACCCTTGAAGTTAACCCGTCTTCGCAAGGAGATCCCTGAAAAAATAAAGTCATTCACGATAAAAAAAAAGCAATGTACTGAAAATTTGAATTTGAAGACTACTCCTTAACTCTAAACAATTTTATTGCTTACAACACGAAAGCACGATATTGATAAAGCAGAAGAATAAAGCTTACCAGGCATGTAGAACAATGTGACATGCCTTGTGTGCTGAACAACTCAGATCTACATGTTTTATCGAAAAAAATTAACAATGTTTAATATTATAGAATACGGAGAGATAAGGTCCGAGACGGATGTCCTCGAGAAACGACGCCGAAGAGATGATGCACGACGAATACATTCCCACTTCCCTTCACTCCAACAACGCAATGTAGAAATACAGAACCTGTACGAGACAATTATTCGATAAACAAATAAAGTAAATTACCGATGCATACAAAATAATCGACTCGCTAAGAGAACAGTAAACGGTCACGGAAGTACAATTCAGAAGCATAGTTTCATGAAGCTTTCACAGATCATGGGATGACAAGGAGATCAAATGTAAGCAAATCCAGATTCTCAGATTACTTCATTATTTTACTAATGCGATTAGATGTAAAATATTGAACACTGCATCTATGTTCTTAATCACATTTTCATGCGTCTACCTTTGAATAGTTTCACAAGTTGAAGAGAGTATCAATCTTAGAAAACGAACAGCGACTGTTACTGAATTCTACGCAAAAGCATATACTCAAAGTAAACATTCGCAATCAAAGCTACTACTATCATCCTTCTCAACTCATTAGTACCTTTTTTCTAAATTCAAAAGACAATCGATAATCAGCTCAAACTTCTCTATAAAATGATGGAGATATAATTTCCAATGGAACTAAAATTTATCAGAAATCGAGATCAACCCAAGTTGATTTCGAGTACTACTATTAGTAACATGTTGTTCCGATTGAAACAGTCGAAAACATATGGAAATCTTGGCAAGCTTAGACGGGGAATTTAAGTTAGCTAAAAAGATGAGAGCACAGAGAAACGAGACCAAACGATGAGATATAACTATAAGCAGAAGATGGAGGTAAGAAAAAACAAAATCTTCCTAGAACTGATTTCTCGCCCCGATCCCGATAACAATAAAACTACCCATTTCATTCCCAACATGATAAAACGAAAAGACTAAACTAGACTAGGCCGTGCCGATGTAGTCAAGTAATCAATGCCTACAACAACATGAATTAGTTTTCATTTTGAACCAAACAAACTGATTTCAGCTAACAAACGATGCCTAACTAGAAAGTGAATGAAATAGTGATGGTAGTAATATTACTCTATAAAATACTACGAGCAATCGTATGGAAGCATTTCCTAATCAATGTGAACGAGAAGAGAGTATCTGTAGACGTACAAACACGAGAAGGCTTACAGAACACGATGAAAACGCGAATTCACAACGCAACAATGTCTAAGATTCTTACCTTTTTGAAAGGAAACACATTATCTGCTCCATATTTAGTGATAACGAGAGCGTGAATGCCTCGGGGAGCGCGATCGAGAGCTTGACCTTGAATGCCTTGATTTCAAAGGAAAAGAAAATAGAAACAACAACTAAGAAGTAAACACAGTGAAGACATTACTGCTCGCATCATCTCACAACTCACCGGCTTCTTGAACGGCTCCTGCGTCTTCGCTTGCGATCACGATCGCGCGAACGACTACGCGATCGGTCGCGATGCTTGCTTCGACTGCTGCTTCCGTACGCTTTATTTTCAATACCATTAAGGGTATCCTAGATAGTTTGGCAAATGAATAACTGAGTGGAACACTGCCAAAACGATTTGCAAAATCAACCATTTGTTACCTGTAGACTAGCCACCAAAAGTCGGCAGCGATCATCATGCGCTACACGACTTTGCTTGATCAGAGAGATTGCAGTTAAGATTGTTTCAGTAGCCGATTTGACATCACCACCTGCAGCATCAGCCACAGCTCGAGAAATGGCCGATGATGCCACAGTCCTAACATATATGTATTGATGCACTATTTAGGAACAGCGCACTAGATCAAGGACATAAAATAAGACGAACATGTGACATGCTCAACTAAGGGAATGAAAAAAAGTATAAATACTAAAATTACCTGTTTCTGTTCATAATTTCTTCAAACTCGACATCGTTAACAGCTCCTGGTACGGGAGGCTGCTGATGAACACCGGGAAACATCTGAACAAGTTGATTTTTATGCATTCGCCAGTGATAAACTAGATGGTACCTGTGGATTGATATGAGCGCCATGAGGTGCAAGTAACTGTTGCGGAGCCTGTGGAGGTGCATTCATAGAACGTACACCAGGTGGACCTTGTGACATCATTTGCTGTTGGCTCATTCCAAGAACTGGTTGTTGACCACTATTGAATTGAACTCCAGGTGGGGGACGACTATAATAACGGATTTATCATACAGTAGAAGAGCTTCTTCGCATCAAACGTACTTTGACTGCATTTGCATCATGGGTGGTGCTTGTCCGACTTGCATTGGTACTGCACCTCCGACCATCGGACGTGGCGGTCCTGTTGTCATTTGTCCAGCTACTCCCATTTGAACGGGACCTCCCATCTGCACGGGGGCGATGGTCGTCCCAACTCCTGGTGGTCCCATAGTGCGTGCCATCATTGGACCCTAAAAACAAAACTCCACTTCTGCGTCACCCGTAGATGAAAATAATGACCTGATTTACAGGCTGTCCCATCATCACCGGGCCTCTGTTTATCATTCCGCCTGGTCCCATCGGAGCAGGTCCTCCCATTGGCGCAGCATTCATCATGGGTGGACCGCCAGGGCCTGTTCTCATTTGCATCATAGGCATTGGCCCAGTGGCCATAGGTCCAACAGTACCCATTCTAGGCCCCATGATGGGTGGAGGTCCAGTTGGCCCGCCTGCAGTACCTATGCGGATGGTTCCCATGTTCATACACGCTTCATCCTTGAACAATGTATTATAATGAACTAGACATGAAAAAAGTATAATAAATGTATAACCTTCTTGCTCTGCTTGGTATCCGGTCGGCTCTGCATCTTCGACGTTGCCTCATCCAAACGATTCAATGAAGCCTTGGTGTATGGTAGAATCACAGGATTTTGTCCATGAATTTGGCGCTGCGGCATTTGCTCAGTGATAGTGCGCACGGCTAAAATAATTTATGGAACGACTGCCATGATATGAGAGGTGAAAAAGAAACTGGGTGCTCAATTCGAACAGCAACGTTGCAGGGCAAGATCAACGATGTCATACCAAAGTGACACACTCAATCAAAGGTAATCCACTGGAGTGTAACAACACTTCACTGCCACTCACTCAAAAACTATGACGTGATACTTACTATACCAGCTACGTTAAAGGCAGTGGATCGGCAGAATGGACCCCTGTCAGATTTTGGTACTGTTAGGTAGCAGGCCTCCCAAGTACACCGTAGCCAAACCCCACCCTCCGAATCACGCGCTAAGTTCTGTAAAGAAGCTCCAAACTTCCACCAACCCCGCCCACTCAATGGAAGTGGACGGGGCTGGTGGAGTTTTGAAGCTTTTCTACATAACTCAGCGCGTGATTTGAAGGGTGGGGTTTGGGCTACGGCGTACTTGGGAGGCCTGCTACCTAACAGTACCAAAATCTGACAGGGGTCCAGCTCTGCTGAGGGAAGATTTGGACGGTAAGCTTTGAATCATGTTGGGACATAAAACGAGCGTTCACTAGAGTATAACTATAGATCACCACAGTTCTTTTCAGAAATGATCTTAGCATCAGCAAGGAGAAACGATACGATCAGCAGACCCCTAACCAGTTTTAAAGCATAACTTACTCTGAAATGTAGATTGAAAATTTACTCAATATTTAGACAAAGGTCGGTCGAGCAAAGGAGCTCAAGTTCCTTCGCAAAGTGCTGCAGATATGTGAAAGTCTCTCCTTTTGATTTTACCAAGAAACTTTTGTGGATTTTAATTTCGCAAACGAAAAGCAAAGACGTCTTACGTTTTTGCTCTAGTTTCAATCTTGCATAGAGCGAAAGTTCTACGATCAGTAGCTCTATAGACAAAACACGGGTTTAAAGGCAGTGTCGCAGCAGAAATTCATCTTCCAGTTTTTCACCTTTTCAGAGCCCTTTCGCCATGAGGAATCCATATCTGGCCTTTTCAGCGCATGAAAATGGCAAAAATGAGCTTTTTCCAAAGCTTTCCGGCCCGCAATCAGTGGAGAATAGTGTAACTGGGCGGAGCCGGGAACGAGGAAGGCGGGGCGCGAAAGACTTTCGGCATATCTTCACTGAATGCGGACCTGGAAAGCTTCGAAAAAGCTCGTTTTCGCCATTTTTATGCTCTAAAAGGCTGAATATGGATTCCTCATGGCGAGAAGGCTCCGAAAAGGTGAAAACTGGAAAACGAAATTCTGGCGAGACACTGCCTTTGAGTTTACATAGATTTACATTTTCAGCCTTGTACAGTTACCCCAGAAAAGCAAAACATTTCGCTTCCTTCCCACAGATGAGATAATCAATCTATATTCAAGGTCGTCAGACTTTTATCCGTGTATTTCTTTTTTCTAAGACAGCTACCCCCTGTGGGACGAGCACAAAAAAAAAACAGCGCAAGAGCAGTTTGATGCGAAGCATATATGTTGAATTTGCTACACATATTCGGATGCAAGTCTCGACTTACATGCATCGCTTCCAAGAACAAGCAGAGCGAATCCTTTGCTTTGACCGTTGGTCCTATTTTCAAAAAACTTCATGTCGATCAAGTCAGGAATTCCGAGGGCTTTTATGTGGAGCTATAAGATAAGGAAATAAAGGCGTGTTTGTGAAAAGTGAAGTAAAAAACTGACTCCAACATCGGCGTCGGTAGCCCACCATACCAGATTGCCAATGTAGCAGCAGTACCTTGAAAAACTAAACTCGCAAATGCAAAAGATGCGATTCATCGTGCACTTACCGCTTCCCATCGGATACGTGTGTACTTCCGCCATTGTGTTGGGCAGGACGAACTGGAGTCGGGGGTACTGTTTTTTCTCCAGACGACGGTGCGATTGCATCGTCATAAAGATCTACTTCTTCACTCTTCAATTCTTCAGATTTCACGCGATTTAAGCCATTATTGTGATCGTCTCCGGGTGGGGGTGTTCTAAATAATAACTTGAAGAGCGCACTACATAAAAAGATGTCTTGTAGCGCAATTTCCCTTATGCGATATAACCCTAATTCCCGCGAACTAACGATTCTGCAATGAGTTCATTGTTTTTTTTTTGCGCAACAATCATGAAGTCCAATATACGCATAAGTGCAAAACTCGCGCTAATTTGGGAAGTTCTGTTCAATATAGGTATGGGTTACCCGATAAATGCTTTGAATAACTTGCAATCAAATTCTAGTTAATGATAGCTTCACGATTCGAGAACCATAAGGAAGCGAAGAATCGAAGGTTGTTTGAATCAAATGTAATTTACTCCTTACCCACAGATTAAAGACAAAGTAAATGAAATCAGTTTTATATGCACTATACTTCGCTACGAATAATGAACTACTTAAACTAATGAATTTTTAACTATTTTTGAATTCTTGCAAGCCTTATTTGAAAGGGGTTCGTTCTTGCGCGCCGCGCTCATGCATTGGTTCTAACATTAGCACTCTATTCAGTAAAAATAAGCCTTAATGAAAGCTTGATGAAAAATGTATTCAGAACACGGAAATGCATGAGATTTCTGGCTTCTCTGAGTAATTCAAGTTATCAGATCGATTCCAAGGTGACTCAAGTCACTCACTGATCAAGGAGGGCGTGTTCGTCCAAGTGATCGCCATCAGTGGCGGCTGGTCCTTCTCCTAGTAGATCCAGCTCTGCCTGATCTAATTCTGTCATTCAAATCTAAAATAAACAAAGTATCTGATATGAAGCACAACGATAGCACGATAGAAACTAAAAACAATCAGGAGGAAATTATCGAGAGAACGAATGAAGACGCATACAATAGCAAGACTCAGCATTTCCTTGAGCATCGACAAAGCAAACACTATTTTGAGTGCTCTTGAAATAAGAAAAGGAACTGTGATGAATCCGCAAATTGAAAAACCCCATGAGGATTTATTACATTTCTCTTCCGCGTCCCTATCAAAAGTTAGACGCAGGGATGCCGATTTGTGTTTAGAGAGCATAATGTTTGAGGAGAGAGCGAGACAGCACACTTTTCACATGGCGCGAGGATCTCAATCAGGTCAACATTTGAAAGAGGTTGCGCGTGCGATTTTTAACATGAAATCATCTGAAGATTGTATCTTTTAGAGTACTCATTCAGTAGAGCTAAAGCTGCACTTAATCAAAATCATTTTACTTGTGCGATAGCCCGAGAATCTCACATGTTACTAACAATACGAACGGCGATCCACAATCTTGCCTAGCACAACAAGTGCAATATATTGGCCGTTCGAGGTAAATTTTCACAAATAGCTCATTCCTATCTATAGCTCATTTATAAAATCGTGACGACGAATTTTACTGCGGCTTTGCACCCACAGGAGCATAAAACGCTCATACTATAAGACATCATTTCAACGTTCAGCTCAGTCACTTCTAGTGTCTTCTAGTCACTTCTTATCATACGTAAGCAAAAAACCATTCGATTAGAAATGAAAACCAAGAAAATGCGCTTCCGGAAATCGCGCACTATGCGTTCCATTCAATGTGCCCTATTTTCAGGTGTATAAGCCGCGAGGTGGTCCTAGCTTACATCGACCAGCCCGAACACATCAAAGGACCTTGCAACCAAGGGACCCTACACCATGTTGTGCATTGCCTGACAGAATCGTGCGGCATAAGGATCAATTCTCGAAACACAATGAAGCGGCTGAGCAGCTCGTGGGAAAATTTGGAAAAACGCGGCTTATACACCTGAAAATAAGGTAAGTCCCTCGCGGACCCTATCGGTGGGTGATATTCCGCTCAAACTTTTCATCTCCATCCAGAAATCCAACAAGTGATTAAATCAATCGTGCTTTTCAGGTGTATGAAGACGGTGTTTAGCCGAAATATTAGATAGAAGTGTAGCATTAGTACAAACATATGCAGCATAGCGGAACTTTTCGTGTTCGGTTCAAAAAGTTGACATTTTTTACTTTGGAGCGTATATTTTGCAGACGAGACTTCGTCACAACATTTGAGCGCTTGCTTGATTACTCATTTCGGTTATGATCAGAAGAGATAGGTAAACATCTCCAAAAATCATACAGCGACTGCCAAAAATGTGGTTATAGCGATCTTTTTCCTTGGTTTTTTTAATCTAAGTTCTTGCCGTGATAGGACTTTGCAAGAGCTACAATTCAGTTACTGCCTTCTGAAGAACATGATTCCTAAAATTTCTAAATCTTATTGGATTGGAGCAAAAATAATGGATGGTCCGCAAAATTTCACTCAATAGCTATGTGTTTGTCAAGATTCCATATTTTTGGAGTTAATAAAGACTTACAGATGTATCTAGTAACCCTTTCGAAACTTAGCGCACACCCGCTTATAGTTATACTAGTTGGCAAACCCGGCTCCGCCCGGCCCTGTCAATAACATATTTGTAATCGGCATGCTCGATTACCCTCCTGTGCCAACTCTTAGCCCCGTAGCTCAAATTTTGCAAAAAATCAATAAAATCGATATTGATCGATAATGAAAAGTAGCCTATGACACGCTTCCTGCCCCGAAGTGTATGTGTGCCAAGTTTGGTCCAAATCGGTTCAGAAATAAAAATTTCTATTCCGCACATACGTACATACATACATACACACATTCAGCTTTATAGATAAGATACCAACGGGCAGAAATGTATGAAGAACAAAAACCTTTTTTTAGAAATCGTCATTATTGTTCCCTTCAGAGTTTGAAAATTGATTAACTTATCTTTTAGCCGTAAGATATTATTAAACATAAGACTCAGACAGGCTCAGAGGAAAAAGAGCGGAAAGTAAAATAAAGATTTCATCCGCGTCCACATTGCTGTCCGTGGCATCGCGGCCTTCTTCAACCTTTCTCATGGAATTCTTTGGATTTCTGGAGTCATTTTTAGGAAGCGGCATGAAAGTTGTAGCTCTTAAAGAGCTCTTTTCCGAATGCGATCAGGTTACTTTTCATCCTTGCTTTCCTTTCAAAATAAGCTACGAAAAGAGGATAGCTTTATCCGCTTGGCGGTCATTGCCTGGGTGGTGCAAGTTCACAACAAAATTCTTGCATTGCCAATTCCTGATTTAAATTAGAGACGAGTGCAGTGTTTACATAAGTGTATACACGGTCAGATTTGAAACCAAGGAAATTTCGGATATGCATCTGAAAATTGCCTTTGTCAATGCCATCGGCTCTAGCATTATCGCCCTAAGAAGCCCAAATTGGTGCACAGAGGTGAGTCAGCCCAACGAGAGTTTGCAAATACGTCAACTATTCATATCATTTGTTTTCATAAATTATTGACTTCACAGTTTTGGCGATGGCCACTGGGAACAACAACTAGTATCAGATATGAATATGGCAGTGGCGGCCCCAGGAGGTTCCATTTGAGAAGGGGGGGGGGGAACAAACATTTTTTCGAATAAGGATACGTACCGTAAGCTATGCACTCTGAAAATATTCTTGCGCGCTTTTCGAAATCTTCAAGATCCAATCCCCCATATTATAGAAGGAGAGGCGTGGCGGTAGTCCCGCAAAATTATTATAAGGCTGATCTGAATTTTTAGTAATATTTTTAGAATCATGCTAATTTTCAGCTACAAATGAGTCGCTTCACATTTTTAACACTCATATAAGCAACTTTCGGAAATTTCGCGACGCATTCTCCTCCCCCCCCCCCTCGGCAAGCCACTGGAGTATGGTGATTTCTATCAAGGCTCATCTGACGGAGACCGGACCGAACAGACCATTGAAGGCAGTGTCCCGGCAGATTCGGGTCCTGGGGGATATACGTGTGGTGGGGTTCCTGGTCACCCCATCGCCCTCCAGGCGCACTCCGGCTGGGTGATGTTCCCTCTGAGCTGAGAAAATGGCCCTTGAACCGGCGCGCGCTACCCCAACTGGCCCCAAAATCGGCCTTTTCAGCCCGCTCAAAGCTCAAATTCGGATTCTACGTGGCGAAAAGGCCTAAAACATGCAAAAAGGTGGAGGTGCAAAATCTGCCGGGACACTGCCTTTAAAGACCTACAATGCGGTCAAATGAACATTACAAGACTAGACTTTCGAAATTTTATTCCATGTATTATTCAAACACTTTATCTTATCAATGGTGCAAACGAACTTGTGTCTAGTTCATCGCTCAATGATATCCTGTCATGTCCTCCATGCGCAGCTCGATGAGCATCGTACATGGGTGATCCTGGTATGACCAGCTTTGGAGCACGATAGACGAGATTCCGAAACTCGTATGCGTCAGTGAGCAGAAACAAACACATTGAAAAGTAGGCTCCCCATTCATAGGCTGCTTCCGAGCTTATTTCTTGCTATAAATTGAAATTTTTGACGAAGTCGTAGGTTTACATGGGAGTGTTTGTGCAAATTAACATTTGCTGTTCTTGTTATGAATTCTTGGGATCTTTTTTCTAGTATGCATTGCATAGAGTTAAGATATTCAGGTGCAAAACTTTGGGAACCAAAACCAAACAGAAAACAAACAAAACTTTTGTAGCAGCTTATAGATTAGAGTGTTATTATGCAGAAGCAAACTCACGAATGGTAACGGAGTGCTCAAGTATGAAGTAGCTGCATGGTTGAACTCAACTTTGATCACTGAAATCTACCATTAACAATAAGCGATTTTTTCACTACGCACAAAAATATAGAAAAGAACTCAATGAAACTTACTACTTCCAAAACAAGATGAGACGGCAGCTGCTAACCAAGATCGTACCAGAAGCAGCCTGACTCGAGCTAGATTTGCGTCTATCACTATCGAAGAGAATATAGTATGCATCCAAACATAAAGAGTCAGTAGTGCCATTACTCCAGCATTTGAACAAATTGTCATGAGTCGGTGCGTCTGAAAGCTGGAAAAAATTAGAATGATTTTGATTCAGCACATTTCACATAAGATTTCATTGAGGCGCTAGCTGTATATATAGAAATTGTCAATCATCTTCCAGCATGAATCAGGAGATTCCCCCTCACAGCACGCTACATCAGATCTAATTACTCAGAAAGGCTATTTTTGCGGGAGCAAAAAAGGGGGAAGGGGGATAGAGAAATCGTCTTTCATTAATACTTGAGATACCGTATGCCGCCACAGTCCTGACCAGAAATGTGAGATCAAACGTGCAGATTTTTTTGTGAAAAGTTTCTGAGTGGACCAAACGGATCATAAAAAAGCACCTGCGATTCGTCGCGCAGGACGGTATCATACGGTAGAGCGCACAAAGCCTGTTTGTTTTGTTTTTGTGATTTATCCTGGGCGATGTACATAATTATTAGGTTGTCAAGAAAATAATGTCCGTTTTTATTTGCTTGCTTTAACAAAGCAACCAGACTGAACCTAACAAAGGGTAAGGGGTACTGTTCGATGGAGCAAAGCAAGCTCTACAAGATGGCACTCATGCCTTTGCGCCAAGCTCGATCCACTGAGAATTCGAACTTAAAATCTAAAGATTTCCAAATGCCCAAAAAATCGAAAAAAAATCAGATCTTCGTCCAGATAATTTCTACGGACCTCCCACTCGCTCATATCAATACTATCGATATCAGATATCCATATGTGCGATTGGCGTATTTTTTCCTTGACTAGAAACTGAGAAAACGAAAATTTCCCTGATTTTCTCAAAGCAATGCTGAGCCGTTTCTGCATATGTAGTTTGATACTACAAGCCTAGGTAAGCATAACTGTAGGTTTTCAGCCTATTTCGAGCGGTACTTTTCGAGAAATGTCGATTTTAGCACTGAAACTGAAACGAAAAAATCCGAATTCGTTATTTTTCGAAAACTACCGCTTGGAATGGGCTGAAAATCTACAGTTATACTTACCTAGGCTTATAGTATAGAACCACACTTGCAGAAACGGCTCAGCATTGCTTTGAGAAAATCAGGGAAATTTTCGTTTTCTCGGTTTCTAGTCAAGGAAAAAATACGCCAATCGCACATATGGATATCTGATATCGATAGTACTGATATGAGCGAGTGGGAGGTCCGTAGAAATTATCTGGACGAAGATCTGATTTTTTTCGATTTTTTGGGCATTTGGAAATCTTTAGATTTTGAGTTCGAACTCTCAGTGGATCGAGCTTGGCGCAAAGACATGAGTGCCATCTTGTAGAGCTTGCTTTGCTCTATCGAACAATACCCCTTACCCTTTGTTGGGTTCAGTCTGGTTGCTTTGTTAAAGCAAGCAAATAAAAACGGACATTATTTTCTTGACAACCTAATAATAACTTTTTGATGGAGCTGATTTGTTCACTTTAAAGTTTGAAGGAAATGGTCCTTCGCACTAAACTTACCGGAAAATTTACGGAGATCTGAAGGCAGCAACTCGCCAATAAACCAATGCAAAGATGAAGCAGACTAGTTCGACGATACCACGCATGCTTTTTTGTCAAATTGAAATATGACACGAATTCTCGGTGTTTCAAATACATCCACAGAGCTGCTGTAATGTCTGATCTATGCAACTCACACAGGTTAAACAATTTTTCACCTAAAAGTGCTATATGATTCATCATCATACGGTAGAGAGCACTTGCAGGAGGAGTCGTGGCTATTTCGCTGAAAATCGTGCTTAAACACTTTCTAATCTGCATGCCATAGAAGTCAAATAACGAGAAATTGTTAGGCCCCAGGTAAGTCAAGAATGTGGAGAATGAGAGGTTCCGAAAATTCTTTTAAGATTCGTTGTATATAGCACGATTTTATAAACATTTTCGCTATGAAATGATTTTTTTGGAATCTGTTGATTAATTGATCTTTATTTAAGTCGAAACTCCTTCAGTGCTCACTATTAAATTTTTTATTGATACTGTTGTATTCCCATTTCCTACCCGAAACACCATTTTGCATGGAGGTTTCTTTGAAATGAATGGCTTGTGTGTCAGTTTAGTTCTGAAAATTGGTATTCTTTTCTCGCAATTACTGAGCACTGTTTCATGTATTTGAAGGGGAATTTTTTATTTTTATATGTAATTTTTTTTTACATTTTCTCCTTGTCAGAAAATTTTTTTTGTCAAGTTAGGTGACTAGCAACACTCACCTTATGAAAGGTAGACCCAAGGGCAAATTGTGATGGTACGCAGATATCGAAAAACTAAATACTTTCTATACTGCTAAGCAACCAAACATGGCTGAGAAATTCGATTTGTAAGAGAAATACTCACCAAAGCAATAAACATAGAATGCTGTATAGCGCTAAGAGAACGGGGCAAAGCCATACGTATGCAAGAGCCATTTACATATTAGAAGGGAAAACCACTAAAATAAACTTAGTAGATGGCTATGCATAGGTAAACAATTTTGGTGTAGGACCAGAAAAATTCAAAATTTGTAGAAAAAAAACGCGCAGCAAGCTAATTGTAACATTGATAGGGCAAAACGAACTCGTTATCGCGTCACTATGATAAGAGTTTGAAAAAGGCAGCAGTTTATTACTCCGAAGATATTCAAAAAAGTGTTTACTTATTATAAAAACCTACAAATAAGTTCATGCCTAGATACTACTTGTTGAGAATGAGAGCGCTACCATTTTCTAGTACCGTCTCAATTTGGAAAAATAGCGTGGTTTGGATTTTCGTTTAGAAGTACATTTGAAAAAAAAATTCAAGGAGATCAATTAGAATCTGAAAATTTTATTTATTATTTTATACGGAATTTTCTTAAAGGCACCGTCCACCCAAAATGTCGAAGTCAATGTTTTTGTCGCCTTCAGGCCTTCTGAAAGCCCTGATTCCGAGTATGGAGTCGAAAATCCGCGAAACCCCCAAAAATCCCTGTTTCGAGGACCCTCTGCAACAAGCGGAGGCGAGATAAAGCACGCAAGTGGGCGGGGCGACTGGGGTCGCCCCGCCTACTTTGCTACTTCCGGAGCGGATTTCGCGCTTCAGAAGCAGTCTTTTGCGGCGAAGCTTGGGGGTTTGCCTAGTGTGGGGGCCCTCACTGGTATGCCATCATAATCTCGCCAACCTCCATTTTGGGTGGACGGTGCCTTTAATGCTTAGAAGGGACTCAATTTATTCTCTGCGTGTACAAGC
The DNA here is from genome assembly GCA_958299035.1 of Cylicocyclus nassatus. Classification (NCBI taxonomy): domain Eukaryota; kingdom Metazoa; phylum Nematoda; class Chromadorea; order Rhabditida; family Strongylidae; genus Cylicocyclus; species Cylicocyclus nassatus. The sequence goes on along the minus strand of CATQJL010000305.1, from coordinate 75,119,682 downwards.
TCATCATCAAAGAAGCTTCTCGACTTAATTCTCAGATAATCTTGACTTAGCTTATTCGCAAAAAAGTATGAGAAAATGTTCTGCAGCGGCAGTTTTTCCATGCACTCCTACCAATTATCCCACCGTCTAAAAAACCTATTCATTCTGCTTACCAAATCCAGGTCTACCTTTGGAAGTCCTTGCCTTACCTATCTCAAATTTTGCCCAGTATTCTAAACAAGTTCAAATAATAGGAATGTCTTATGCCTAAGCATCTTCCCTACACTACATCAGCACCTGCGGTCTTCGTTCCCCCCCCCCCCCCACTTTTTTGCTCGACGGTGGTTGTGCGATTGCAGACGATGCAGCGTTTACGACCATTGTCATCACTTTGAAATCGTAATTTTCAGTCGATTTCTTTGCTTTTCTGCTGAAGGCGATTATTCATTTTGTTATTTAGCGCAAATATGTTCTTATCGCCGCTCAGGAATTATTCTTGAAACAAATTCACATCCTCTTCAGATCATGGCAGATTCTTCAAAGCCGAAAACTTCAAAGAGAGATGAAGAAGGCGGTTATGAGAAAGAGGTAAATATCTTGGTATCATACCCTGTTTTCACTAGCTATCTCACATGTTTCAGATAATTTCCAAACACCCGGATATGGAACTAGCACAGCTACGATTTCTGGTCAACCATCCGGACCTCGACCCAATCATCAAGAAACAAAAACTTGACCAATTACAGGCTGTGAGATCAATCCTTTCATACTTTTATTGTGTTAGTCTTATGCTTCTTGTAGGCTATCAAAGAATTTGACATGGCACCCTTGTATGAGCTTATTTGTGGAGAACTCGGAGTTCCTGCTGATGCTGCACAGCTGTCAATAATGAAGGAGAATAATGCTAAGAGGCTTAAAGAAATAGAGGCAGAAATCGAGGATGCTGAAAACAATCTCGGTTTGCATTATTTGCCCCGCTACAAATGAGCAGCGCTTGTCATCGTTAGATTTTAGGCGGTACTGAAGTGCGTTTGGCATGGTTGAGGAAATTTGAATATTATTGTCAGATTGGAGACAAGGAGAATGCATGCAAAACATTTACGGTGAGTAACCCATACCGTTGTTTTTTGTTTTCGTCTTTTTGAAAACCGGGGCTAACATCTGCTATTTGCTATCATCCGTTTGGGTTCACATGATAGCGGAAAACCTTCTCACGTATTATAACATCTCTTTTTCTCTCTGTCGAAATTCCGTGAACAAAGACTGGTCTTTGGGGTTCTTGTGCGCGTTTTATATGCGTTTTCACGCTACTTACCAAACTTTTTAGTCGACTTATGATAAAACCGTTGGTATGGGTTATCGCATTGATCTGGTCTTCAACATGATCCGCGTTGGACTCTTTTTCCTCGACCACGCACTCATCAATCAGAATATCACCAAAGCTAAAGAGCTCATGGAGCAGGTGAGGTTTTTCCCCCTTTGGGATTAGTTTGAATATTTGTTCTATCTACTACTCATACTCCTATTTGGCATTATCTTATGACTGATCGGTAGGTTATTTCATGCAGGTTTCGTTTCACCTAATCTTATTCTAGTCATGAATATGCTGCTCAGTTTTTTGTTTTTAGGGTGGTGACTGGGAACGTAAGAATCGTTTGCGTTCTTATGAGGCCTTGTATAAAATGTCTGTGAGAGACTTCGCTGCTGCTGCAAATCTGTATCTCGAAGCGGTGCCCACTTTCGGTTCATACGAGTTGATGACCTACGAGAATCTCGTTTTCTACACTGTTGTTACTTCGCTGTTTGGTTAGTTTTACTCATGTGATTCTACTTGTACAATTTATTTGCACGTTGTAGCACTCGACCGTCCAGATCTTCGCACTAAGGTGATCAAGTGCAACGAAATACAGGAGCAGGTAATTTTCATAGCTCTGAACTATCGATTCTGGTTTATTGTAACGTACTATCCCCATTACAGCTCACAGGAGGTGGAGTAAACGGTGCACTTGTTCCTGTTCGAGAATATCTAGAGGCTTATTATGGATGCCAGTACGATAGATTCTTTATACAACTTGCAGCCCTTGAAAGCGAGAGGGTACGGCTCAATTTTCGCACATTTTTTTTGGCCTCCACTTTGACATTTAGTTCAAATTTGATCGATATCTTGCTCCTCATTTCAACTATTACTCACGAGGTATGCGTCTACGTGCCTATCAGCAGTTCCTTACACCCTACAAAACGGTGCGTGAGTTTACTTGCTTTCTTCCCATGACCTGCATTTCTGTCCATGTTTCTCCGCTAAAGTAGCGTTTTGGGATTTCGGAAAATTCCTTCTTAGAAAACTTTTTGATTCAGGTTAGAATGGACATGATGGCGAAAGATTTTGGAGTTTCACGAGCTTTCATTGACAAGGAATTGCATCGACTCATCGCTGCAGGACAATTACACTGCAGGCAAGTATTTTCTTCTCTCAATAATCGCTGGCGGGAACCATCCAGTACGCCCATGATCGAGTCTCTAGCAGACTGCGGTCTAAGCTGCTTGGAGTTTTGAGTCCCACAACTTTTCAGTCAGTGAGGGCATTGATTTTGGTAACTTAGCCGCTTAGTGTGAAACACCGTCAGCTGTAAATTTTCAAATAAAGGAGAACTCTAGCACTATCTAGGATTGACGCTGTACGTGGTGTCATCGAAATGAATCATCCTGACTCGAAAAACCATCTTTATAAGGCTGTTATTAAGTGAGTGCATTTATATTTCGTTACTCAATGGGTTATTACAAACAATTTTCAGAGACGGCGACATACTGTTGAATCGCATTCAGAAGCTTGCACGCGTTATAAATGCATGAAAGTATGCCGAATGCATTTCCTTGGTCTCATTCAACTACACCGATTAAATTATTACTCGTCTATGCATTATTCGCGATAAAGGAATTTATCTATGTGTACAAATCTGTACCACGGTTTCTCCGCTTCCTCCCTTGAATATAAGAATTATTATTATGAGAGACTGTTTGATCGAATTGCCGACTTAAGCATCAATATGGCAAAAACTCAAAGGGCGCTCTAAACGTTAACGTTGACCTAATGTTCATCAATGCGACGTAATTTTGCGGACCAAACGTGAATGCTGTCCGCTTCATGTGGTCATGAGATCTTTCTCCACACTTTCTTCTCGTAATTGAGCAAGGGCAGTGCTGGTGATGCACTAACGTCACTCGTCAAATCATTTATTCCTCCACAAAGCAGCAAAATATCCTTTCTCATTATTGGCGAATCTCGCATTGGTGTGGGTTCCTGGAGCACAGTAAGTGGCTCGAAGCGATGACGAAAATAAACGAATGATGAAGGGCGCCTGTTAAATGATTTGTTTTCTTTTTTGATAACTACCTTATTGGTTACCTTTTCTAGCATTCTATCATAACGCGATGCTGTTCGTTCTATCCCCTCTAGCACGTTCTTCGTCACATCATCCCATCGCTCTTCAACTAATCCTGCTCTCATTGCTTGTTGGCGAGTGCTATGAACCTGAATCTGTTCATTTTCTAAGTCATAATTAAGTACTTTTTATGATTTTCTTTTATTTTGTCTCGAACTTCATACTTGCCTGTGATTGATATCGCAAATCGATCCAGCAAAGATATCCACCTTTCTTCAAAACTCTTGCACATTCACGGAAGAATTGTTCGCAGTCATGGTAGAGATGAGACGACTCTACATTGAGCACTAAATTGTACAATTTGAATTTTTGCACAGGGGTTTGATTTACCAAGTTTTGATCTGTAGGTCCAATAATATTCAAGCCATGCTATCCGCAGGCAACTACGTCCGTACTTCTTATTCGACTAAGATTATCAGAAGCATTCTCAGCGGAACACTGGTTTGGCTGTTGTTAAAGCTGCTTCCAGTAACTATTTTACTTCATATCTTCACACTAACTTTCATATCATCTACCCATTCCATCTAACAAGTTGATTGCTTTTTTTGCACCTTATGGCCGCATTTATCTCTGGCGATCAATTATTTCAAAGTATTGTTGTTCTTATTTCACATCTGGTTGCTTACCTATATCGAATTGGTGGTCGTCAAAGGGCAGATTGTGTGCATCACCTGTGATCATGCACGTTTCCTTTATTGCGCAACGATCAATTCCCTTCAGTGCTCTTATATGGGGATGTGCCCTGGAAAATTTGTTGTGGTCTAAGGTTTTTGAACTTTCGCTGAGTGGAAGTGGTACTCCGACTTTCGTTGCGTACCAGCGGCGTTCGACTGTCCTCTGAGCGCAGCACGCGAACGCCGCTGGTACGCTGTGGAACTCCGCTGGCAGGAGAATGGTACGCCGCTGGTACGCCAAGAGGGTACGCCTTCGGACCGCATGTTCACCCGATTTTTGATTACGTACTAATTGCAGCATTAGTTGGTTTGAAAATTGCTATATCGTCATATTTTATGAAGCCGAACAGCGCATTTCCTGCTATTTCGATCGATGGACTTCATTGAATCGAAATCGGGGGATTGGGCCACCCCTACAACACCCAGCTGGGGTGTTATCAGGTCACTCAATAAGAACAACAACTCAATCCTATTCCTTTGTCAAGTGCCGAGAAGTGTTAGCTAACCACTAAAATGCTGAGGCGCCCAACCACTGCGTCGTATCCCATACGGGTACGGCCTACGCTTACAGCGTGGGGTAATGTGATGGGACGCCGCTCGCTTGCTTGGGTTGATGGAACGCCGCTCGCCAAAAGACGGTACGCCGCTGGTAGGGCGCATTAAGGAACGCCGTTGGTACGTTAATCGCACTCCGCTGGTACGCAGAGCCATTTAGGTACGCCGCTGGTACGCAACGAAAGTCTGAGTAGATGCGGAAACCTTTTGATCCATTTGATTCCATTTCCTTGTCCACATCCGACTTCTATTAGTTGCAAATTGTCTAGAGTCGGGTAATCGGGATGTGCCATCAGAGCTCGCTCATATAAGTAGTAATGGGGACGATCCGGATCTAAATTATTTTTCTGGTCGAGTTCACATTGATAAACATTAACTAAGCTTACCTGTTTGTGTGGAATTCCTTTTAACAATCTGCATCATTTCTGCGTCATCTTCAGCTGAATCCTCTGTAGGCCAATATCCAAGATTCATGAACTGAATTCCTAGCACCGGTGATATGTAGCGCATTATCGGGTATAATATCAACCTATCGAATAGAAAAAACCAAAGTCGAAGTAGGTAGTGGTGGATCTTGTTGAAGAGCCACATCGTCCGACAGCAATATTGTATCTCCATTCATTCCTCATGTTGTTGCGTGATTATGGCACTTATCCGCGCTGAGCTAATAAAGGCTAATGTTACCAATCTTGCCTACAACATTTCAGTTCAAAATGACTGGTCGTCAAGGTGGCAAAGCTAAGCCCCTGAAGCAACCGAAAAAGTCGGAGAAAGAATTGACTGAAGTTAGTTTGTTAGAATTTCGTGAGTAATTCACACCTACTCCACTAATTTTAGGACGATCTGGAGTTCAAAAAGAAGCAGATGGAAGAGAAAAAGAAGTTGGCTGAATTGGCTGCGAAAGCACAACATAAAGGACCGCTTGGTTAGTTTTGATCACATCTTTTCGAGAAGTTTGTTCATTGCAACCACAAATGTTAGCGAGTTCATAATCATATCTACCAACTTCACATTTAAATCAACTTTCCGAATTCTCAACGCATTTCTACTGCGTCTTTACATAAACCCACTCATCGTGTAAACTTTATTCACAATAAAACCATACAATGCGACATACGATTACTTCAAATCAAATGATAGCAGGAGACGTTGTGCCTTATAGGATGACTCTAAATAAGCGTTTGAAACTTCGTATTCTTGAGTATTTGTTCAAGTCTAAAAATTTTGTCTGATTGCTTCGTAGCAAAAATACAAGCGCGTTAACTGGAGTACGTAATGTATTCGGAAGTGATATTAGCAGTTCTAAGAGTTTTTGTTTTTCGATTCTTCTTGAAGGCAACCCTTACTTTTCTGGTGAATATAATCTGATATTTTCAGTTGGTGGTGGCATAAAGAAATCCGGTAAGAAGTGATTCGATTCGATCGGGATCTTACTTCGCTCAAATACTCTTTGTCTTTTGTCTGTACTGTCATTCCTGCGTTCGTTTGATAAAGAATGATTGTCTTGCACATTTTTTCCGAGAGTCTCACGTTTTCATCGTTCTTTAGCACATTTTACAAAACACATGATTTTCACCTACAAAAGGGTAATATCAAACATTTTGGGAGCTGTTTTCTTCATAGCGGAATGCTATGGCAAAACACTGCGGTTATTGATTTGCTCCATCTTTTTAATGACAATCTTGAAGGCTTATTTCGGCACACGCATACAATCTAATATTTTATCTGCTTTAGTAAACTTTGAATTCTCTTCGCCTGAGAATGTACGGATTTATGATACAACATAATTTTTACATAAGTTCACACAGACAAGAGACAAGTGAAGATATAAGCGTATATGACATAGAACTGTAGAGAAAGGAATGTCTAAAAATCAGAGCACTATGCACAATGTATCGCATCTCGTATCGCAGAGTACAATGAGGATTTCGATGCTGCTAATTATGCTCAAAACATGGCTAATACTAACGAAATGAGAGCATTGAATGGAGTGATCACAGGTCAACATTTTAGAAAACGGTGGCGTTGTTATATTTATTCTGCCAGAATACGAGAATCAACGTCACGCCGTACATGCCTGCAGCTATCCAACATTGCATCGCTTTTTCACTGTATCTCGTTTCGATATCTCTGAAAATTAGATCTATCAGAAGAGGCTTTATCAAATAATCCCATTGGCACCAAGAAAAGTAAGAATAATTAGAATAAAATCCTTAAGTTATGAGCCAAAGCACTGATTATTTTTCATGAAAGTGAGTGAGCTAGAATGGATGTGATGAATGGTCACAATTCCTCGGAAGTTGGTCAACGGGTGAGTAATTTGATTCAAATTCGGCATTTGAAACCGCACCTTGTGATATTTACTTTGCAATTCATTAATGCTCGGTATCCTTTCTCGAGTAAAATCATCAGAACGCGCACGAAACCAACAAACCGTCCACAACCTGTCTCGCAAGGAAATGGTAAAAAATCGAAGTGACCAATCCATACAAGCGGGGATCTAAAATTGTCTTCCTTATCTGCTAAACACTTTTGTGGACGAAGCTATAAGCCATCAGAGGCCATTATTTCCTAAGAAATCGTGCATGCAAAGTACAAATTTGGTTGCATAGAGCCATGTTCTGCTCAATGCTGATCTAAAACATGCAGCTAGGTTACTTGACATAGCCTATACCTAAAGATAAGCTAAAAGGACAATGACGTGCTCAAACTAGCGATTTTTGTGCACAATTTTCTCGCAGTAAAACCGCTTATGATTTTGTCTAAAGGCGTTTAGCAGATTAGACAAACTTATTTAAAGTCAGCGTTCTATGCTGCATCTGTGCAGCTTGTTCGGATTGGCCGTTTCGACTTCTGATCATTCCCTGTCAGATGACAGGATTAGTATGAACTGGAATTCTTGGTTTGAGTGACACTATTTTATAAACAAGGTTCACCAGAAAAAGCTTAAATGTGACCATGCCTACTTTCAAATTGGGAGCAATACACTAGCTTTTGCAAGAATTAATTTGTACCACAACAATCTGTGAGAATATTTCAAAAAGGCAGAAGGAAAAGTAAAAACAAAAAGATAATCTCGGTATACTTACTCAACGGTTGGGGCTTCTTTCCCTTCTTCTTCCAAGTGAAGATCTGGGAACAGGGTGACAGCTTGTATATAGAAGAAAACTCCTAACAATCCAAGGAATATGATACCCCATACTGACATGATCATACTGGAACAAACTTGATTAATGTACGACAAGAAGCAAAGAAAGATGGACTTACCAAAACGCGGACGCTTTCGGCCCCATCAATGGACAGAGTTTCCGCATTTTATACCTGAAAAAAGAGTGGTAAATTACGCGAGCAGCTGACGAAGCCACAAAATATATATACATGTGAATGAAATTTATTACACGAGTGGAACTGGAATTACACAGAGATCAGCAAGAGTGAAAGGAAGTCGAGCTTAGCATGCGGCGCAGAAATGTGGGCGGTCCCATGATTTTCGACCTCAGTCACCTTCATACACTTTACGCATCGCAAACCAAAATCATCAGAAAATAATAGAATTACAAGCAAAATTTCAAGCATTGGACAGTTATCGTTGTGCAGACGATATTGTCGCTGAAGTCTGATCAAGCATTTATGTCACCTTTCGTTTTTCTAATGAGAAATTGTGAAATTCATTTGTGGGACGTGTTGCGTGTTTTGTCCGCGATCGATCTCTCGCCCTCCGAGACCGTTTTTCTACTATTCTCGCATGTTTTTGTTCTTTGGGTTTACTGTGTTGTTTAGATACATCTTCCTTATGTGGAATTGATATCTGGCATCATTTAACGCGATGCACAGTCTCCGTATAGGGCTTTCTCTGAAACAACTACTTTTGTTAGAATGTACCCACTCTCTGTTTTGATTGTTTTTTTTTGTTTTCCTTGTTTATAGTCCTTTTTAAGACTTTGTTCTCTTCAAGGAATCTTTGGTATAATCCCTCACATTTTCACTGATAGTATTTCTATATAACCGAGTCTTTCATCTTGGTATTCATATTGTGATTCTCAAAGTTTGGTTTTCGCTGTCACGCCACAAATCAGTGAAATCATGGAAAACTCAAATACCTATGTTTGATTATTCATATAAAGTAAGTAATTTTGTTCGTTTTTGCTTGTCATTCAATGTAATCTATTTACAAAGTGTGTAACCATCAAAAATCACGCTTTAATGTTTTAATTTTATATGATATCTCGTCTATACACCTTAGGCTTCGGGCAGTTCGCGCGATTTGATCGTCGTGATTGATCGCGACAAGACAACTGTAACAATATCATTGTATGCCGATCTTCTTGCATTTCGGTTGTGGTAGTTTTCCAACACGACTAATCATGACTAACTATCACAATCGACATTCAGGAAGATCGGCATGCAATGAACTGGTAACACTTGCCTTTTAGCAATTGAATCGCGACGATCAAAATACGTGAACTCTGCCCGAGGCGCAGTCTTCCATGCGTATAATCTAACACTGTTGATGTGAAACTTTCTCCTGTCGTTCTTTCACGATGCATATGTCGATAATCTGACTTCGTTGTCTCTCTGATCGTGTTTGGTTTCGACGACTGATTTGGACCTTATTTGATTATGCGTTTTCGTGACAGTTGACGATGATCTCCAAAAGTGATTTCAGATGGGAGTAGTCATTCCTCTTGTGGCAGTGACCGCATTTTGGCTGCTCATCGGTGCTGGTGGCCCATTCCTTGTTCCTAAAGGACCCAACCGAGGTATGCAGGTTCTATGAACAAACAAGCTTGTTTCCAGTATAGCTTACTACAATCTTGATTCATCATAACTATTCTGTTACAGGAATCATTCAGACTATGATTATCATGACGGCTGTTTGTTGTCATCTCTTCTGGATTATGGTATTTTTTCTGCAGTGTTAACCTGGACTTGATGTCGTATATCATATTAATTTTAGATCTACCTGCATCAGCTCAATCCACTGATCGGACCTCAAATTAATGTGAAAACGATCCGCTGGATTTCACATAAGTGGGGCGATTCACCAACCCCTGTTCCACTTAACCAGTAGTAGATCTCGCACCGACGCCATCCCGATCGACTAGTTAGTTTCACTGAGCAATTTCTTGTATTGTTATACTTTCTCATCCTCTACCACTGTGATTGTATCCGCGCTTAGTTGTGAATTCAGCCGAATACCGCTTGCGGTGCTCAGACGACTGTACAGGATTATTTTTTCATTGTGATTGCTCCATTCATCAAATTCCATGTATATGAAAATTTTTATGGTTGTAAAACAAAGGTATTCTCGCTACCGAGAAAGCGAAGTTTTTGTGATAAATTTCGCTATATCGAAGTCATAATGTACCTCCAGCAATTCACAATGTATTTTCGAAGTTTCAATCACAGTGCCGCCCGTTATGGGAACATGGATGCTTCGAACTCAAATAAGCTGATGCTTCTGAGCTTCCATTTTGATCGCATTTGTTATTTTCTTTGATTTGAGATTCGTAATTCATACTGGATCACTTGGGTTTAGCATCAGCCTCACTATATTAGAGTATACAAAGTGCTAGTCGATTTTTTGCAAGTTTTTTTGCAAGATCAAAGGAGCTTATCAGATCAGTTTGTTTATAGCATTCGGATTTATCATAAGGGGGTTATAACGCAGCCATACTCGACTGGTAAGAAGGTTATAGGCGTCAGGAGAGAGGGGCAAGAACAGATGATAACTTCTGTGCTGGATGCACACAAAGCGAGGGCAAATCATATAAGTATCTAATGAAATATCCACGAGTAATGCGTTGACAGTAGAGAAACTGCACCTTCTTTTCGAAAGGGTTTACTCAGCAAATATCTCATGGTGCACAGAAAACTACATAGCAGAAGTAGGAGAAGGGTAAAAACGACGTGTACGCTATACTTAGCATCGAGTATTCGTGTTCGATTAATTTATTCCAAATATTCGACTTTTCGAATATTCAAATAGTCGTTAAGTGTCAAGTTGAAGAGTTAGCTATTCTCTTAACTTGATCCCTCTACCCTTAGTTTCTTTCCTTTGGTTCAACATAACAGTTCTGACTAGCTTCTTTTATCATTATGGCATAAATATAAATGTGGGGGAACATAATTGGGGAGGGGACCACCGAGCACCCGGGGAGTGCCAGCTCATCTGGAGATTCTGGGCACCGCCCAATTGGCGTGGAGACTGTCGGACTATCTAATTACTCTGCGTCTCGACATAAGAAAATCCATTTATTCGATTATTCGAATAATCGAATAAAGGGAAGGCCTGTATTTGAATAACTTCGTTAGACGTTTGTAAAAATGAGATTCGAATATTCGTTCTTTCGAGGAATTTTAAAAGACTTTTATTCGAATATTCAAATATTTGTATTCTACGCATACAAGATCTAGCTCACTCTAGCTCACAAAGTATATTTATCTATGTTTCATCCTCCGGTAAAAGTAAGTAACAAGGGACAGTAAAAGAATTGTATTTATGCTCTCCACCGCCGTCCGACGATTAGAAGATGCAAAAGAAACATCTGTGGATCAAGTCCTGCAGGCGCCTGCTACGCAAGAGCACCCGGGTTTCTTTCAAACATGCGTGCAGATGCAACCTGTCCTCCTTTGCTGGCTGGGGGAAAAAGTATCACTAGCGAAGACAGGAAGGCTAGGCTCAGTTTCAAAGAATACAGACTAGATATTTCAGTACTTGCCCTGAGCGCAGAACAGAACTTAAGCAGGTCGAGAGCCTTTCCTGGATGTTAGGCGTTAATTCACCATCCTTTGCTGACAACTTTCCGTATTTCAGTGATCGAACATCTGCTTCCCTCGACAGAATTGTTTTTACCGAACTTGAAAGCAATCGCAGAAAGGTTTATTGAACTCGGACTTAGACTTGCTTCTCTTTCTTTAATTTTTGTGTCACATCCATCTTCCAGTAGTCAGTGCGGTCAGGAATCTCAAACGGATTCTGTAAAATCTACGTCATAGGAGAGGCTTGAAATATAGCACCATTGCAAACTTAAACTCACCATTCCTTCTGGGCATCGCGTATGCCGAAAGCGAGTCGTTCGCGAGAGGTGCTTTCTGTCAGAAGAAGTGATGGCGAGGGACAGTACTGAATCACAGTCAAGCAATATTTATAAGTGCTCAAGAAGAATCGCTCAGAAAAAAACCTTATCACCTTTTGTATGATGAGATCACACTCAAAAATTTCCAGCCCTTCTAAATGAAGTCGCACAGTCCATCCCAGCAATATCCGTTGACTGTGAGAGATTCTTCAATTACGTAGAGCTTAGCGTAGTTTTACTAATGATCACTTTCGCTGCCCTGTTGGAATAGCTTATAGGAGCAAGAAGCGTGGCCGGCCGGCTTACACAGCATGTCGGTGAAAAAAAACAGGAGTTGAGGTTATCCTCGAATATGTTCACTGGACTCAAAAACAACTTGTAACATTTCGGTAATTCCAACGTATGTATCTGAGTAAAAACGCGCCCCGCCAAAACCTGTCATCGTTCACGTAGTGGAGAAGTCGTTCACAAGATTCACTCCATTCAAATGAAGTGACACAGTTACCTTGCATCTCAGCCACGTCGTTGACTGTGAAAGACTTTTCATTTACGCTGAGCGTAGTATAACTCTAACAATTTATCCTGAATATCTTTACATCGTTGTGTGGCAGTAAGTGATGGTGTGGTTAAGTTAGGTTAGGAAAGCGAAGGCTGCAGTCATACTAAAAAATTTCCATTTTCTAAATATTAGGTTGCTGCGTAAGTTCGTCCGATTTTTCTGCCTTATGTTTGAAGCAGCTGTTCTAAGAGAATTCCAAATCTAATGCAGTACTGTTAGTATCATCAGAAAGTGCTTTCCTTGCTCTTTCTAACGCATATCACATTTCAAAAAATTTCTTAATGTACGGAGATTTCAGGCCTAAAATCTCTAATTGGCCGAGATACGTTCTCACCCTTGAATAATGTTCTTGCGTGGAAATCTCCACAATGCGCCCTTCAAGTCAAGTTCTTTCATTGATAGCGGAATAAGGGTGTAGAAGGCTAGTATATGTAGGAGTTCGGTTCTATGAAGAAGACATCTTGCTAGTAAAGTTTATTGTCGAACATTAATTTTTTGTACAGATGTTTTACAAGCAATAACTTTCTGCGAATAGAAGTAATCGATATGCTTAAAGTTGGAGATGCTAGGGCAAAGCAAGAGCTAGCAGGGCCCATCCAACAATTTCTTTTCGGCGCTCACGTCAGTTATAAAATTTTCATAATTCGTAAATAGGCATGCACACATCTGCTGAAGCGAGGTCAAGAAGTGGCTTCTTTTTTGTTCGGTCAAAAAACAACCTCTCGGCAGCGCAGGCCTTATGAGCTCTTTTATGTTGCATAATAAACTGCGAAATTTTTTCTATCTATACATTTTTAGATAAGATGTTTATCAATTATCATAAGGGAGCGTTGCCATGTCAAAAAAGTCAGGTTTGAAAAAAAACGCTGTAAAGTTTTTGCATTCTTGCTTCTTCCTTGACAAGGATTTGCGCAATTCTCAATATGCATCTGATAGCGAAGGAACTGTTCAACACAAAGAATCTAAGATCTTAGAAAAAAGTTGACTTTAAACGAAGTTATGATATTTTGAACTCAAAAAATTCAAATTGGACAGAACTTATGCAGCAACCTAATAAAGTCACAGTAAATGCCATCCCAGCATCCATTGATGAGAAATTGTTCAGGTGCGTAGAGCTGCGTGCTTCAATAATGATCATTGTAGCCTTGCGGAAATATTAGGCTGTCCGGAAAATAATGTCGCTTTTTATTTTAACATGCAAAATCGCGGCAGGGAGTACGAAAGTAAGTAAATGGGGTACCAACCGATAGACCAAAACAAGCTCTACAAAATAAAGCTTGAGCCTTTGCGCCAGGTTTGATCTGCATGAAGTTTGGAGCCATTCAAGGCGCTGATGGTCTAAAAAAACGAGAAAAAATCGTATCTCTGTTCAGAAAAGTCCTGGGAACCCCTAACTTGCTCACGCATGGACTCACTATACGAGACACTCGTGTGCACATTTTCGCGGTTTTTCCTTGGCTGAAAATGAGAAAACGAAATTCGGCACATTTTTGCCAAAACAATCCTGAGCTTCTCTCACATGGATGATTCTGTAGCATGAACTATTAGGAGTATAACCATGAATTTTCAGCTTTAGACAAACGCTAGTTTTCAGAAAAATCAATTGCAAACCCGAAAAACGCGACATATTCGCACTTTTGACCTATTTTTATTTCTCGTTCTGTAGCCAAGGAAACAACCACAACTATACGAGTGTCTAGTGTAGAGAGTACATGCCTGTGCAAATTGGAGATCCATAAGACGTCTACGAACCGAGATACGATTTTTCGGATATCTAAAATTTTTTACATTTTGGATTCGAACTTCAGGTGGAGCACGATTTCCGCATAGGTTCATAAACTATCTTGTAGAGTTTGCTTTGCTCTATCAAATGATACCCCACTCGCTATTTTTTATGGTCATAATGTCGCTGTAAGATGCCATGCGGCATTATTTTCCGGGCAACCTAATAGTATATGAGAGCAAGAACGTGGCCGGCCGAATGGCTAACATGCAGGGCTAATTTGCAAGTTTACGCCAACAAGGAAATCGGAAGGTATAACTGTTTCACAAGGTTAGTGCAACATCTCAACCTACGTACCAGAAATTGCCAGTGTTGGTATACCAGTCAAGGAAAGGTATGCATGATTAATTGAAAAAGAGGATGGCATCTTCCCAGGAAACTTAAACGCCGATGCTACCTCTTCTGATCAAGAGGCTAATGTGTGCAAACCCTGCGCCAAAGAAGTCGCAAGATGATGTGCAAAGGAAGGTCAAGAACGAATTAAAAAGGTAGAGGAACCTCGAAAGAGGATGGCTATGATACGTCTTCATCGAACACTCTTAATGAGCATACAACGGCAACTTCTGCTCAACAAACAAAACATCAATTACAGTTCTGACTCTTGCTGTGTCATCCGGTATCTCACGCGTTTTTCCGAAAAAATGAAACCTAATTTCTATATCGCTTTCTAATTCGTTGTCTTTCCGAGTGACACATATTGAGTCCTGATGACTGAGGTTCTTGTCCTGATGATTTTCAACTGTTTTTTATTTTGTCGCCTTATTGATTGTCTCACACATCAAATCTTGGTGACTCTGTTTATAAGCGTAGTGCAAGCACATTTCTCGCTGTTCGTTTTGTTCATTAAGTTTTCAATATAGATGTCAATAAAACTTCTTTTTGAGCGCTCCTATGTTTGAAGTTCGGTAGTTTATTCGGAATATTCAAATATTCGAATATTGCCTTCGAAATTCAAGTATTCGATTATATCTGGTTATTCGATTATTCGAATAGTCGAATATTCCATCAACTTCAGTCATTCGGATATTCTTCATTCGAATCCTGAAATGTGACCATATTCGAATATTCGAATTCGAATAATATGACAATCGGAAATCGCGCAATATTTATTCATTTGAAAGTTTTTCGAAGATCAATTATTCGATATTCATTCGTTTAAAATTTTTCCAAAGTTCATTTAGTCGATATTTGTCCATTTGTTGAAAATTTCCGTTTTTTACAACTATAGTGTTCGCAGTGAATTGAATTTTTGAAACGTGTCAGTGCTTGTTTCGAAACTTAAGACAGCCTCGCTCGCCATGATATAGTCGTCCTCACCCCACTAGTCGGTCGGTGGTCGAATATGAATTCGAACTGGAGTAGGCCGGCCGCGGCAGAGCGCGGCAGACGCCGCCCTCCGGCCAAACGCTTGCACATGAGTTTTTTCTTATTTTCTTCTGTTTCTTTGCTTTCTCTCATATTGCGGCAATGTTTTCAATCAGATTGTAAGATTTCAAACCGCTAACTATTGTTTTGTGCAGTTGTGCTTGTTTGTTCTACATTTTTTCCAGGTAAACCGGGAAGAAGTGTGCGATTGCAAATTTTTGGATGAGAAATCTCTTTCCCGGTAAGTGACATGTACACAAATATGATTTGATAAACTGTGTCGCAATTTTTCGATAGAATGTGTACTTTAAAGTATTTTCTGCTCAAAAAGTGTTTGTTTCAAAGACCTCAACAAAAATGTCAACTTTTTTTAGGCGCGAATGTGCGTTTTTGACGTGGTCACGCCACCCAGCATTTATTTCACTTTACAATAAGAAAAAAGCTCTTGTATAAGCGGTTAGCTGAGGGGCGGCATCTGCCACGCTCTGCCGCGGCCGGCCTGCTCCAAATTTGACCACCGACCGACTAGTGCGGTGAGGACGACTATAACTCCCCGCAACCTGCGCATGAGGGCGGTGGAAAATGAAGATTGCATTACGCTTTTCCTCAAAAAAAGGAAAAGCACTTTCTTTCACTATGGCAAGTGGCAGAGAAATATACGAAATGCTATGTTCTTGCGTATTAGAACGCAAAATCAGATGAAATTGCCACGAATTCCAGGGAAACAGTGTAAAGTGTGTGTTGATGGAGATAATGACAAGAAATGTGGTAAGTATACTAGATATCAGTACTTGTATTAGTGTGTTATCGTTATTAGTAGGTAAAATCAGTAAAAGTGGTGTATTGAATCATGAAGATAAAAAGAAATGTGGTATGTGTTATGTATCAGTATGCAATATATATACAATTGTAGGATATTCCAAACGCATTTTTGAGAAGTTGAATTATCGTGCATGTGGATTCGGATCATCCGCGCAAAAGAGCATTGAAAGCAGCATTCTTGCAGCATGTGGAGCTTTGAAGTCATAGTTTCTTCATAGCATTATAAAAAAACCGGAAAACGGAATATGGAAGTCGCAAGGAAAAGAACAACCTTGTACAGGATAGAGGTGGGATAGAAATCTATTGTTCAAAGCCGTAGACCGTATGGACTTTACAGATCTCTCCGCAAATGACGGATATAGCATTGATTTTTAGGAGGACAATATGTCCAGAGTTTGGTGATGAGGACAAAAACAAGAATGAATGTCTACAGGTATTAATACATGTGTCAGACCAGACCTCAGGGATCGTGACTTTCGCAATATCACTTCGACCCGTTTACCAAGTCCATCCAAAAGGGGACATACTGGCAGTGTTCAAGATAGGTTGTGGCTATTTCTATCAAATAAAAAGAGGTTGTGGCTATTTATATCAAATAAAAAGCCAACAGTATTAAATAAACACTTAACATATCAAAGAATAAGTCTAGACAGCGGTGAAAAAGAACGGATTTCGCATGGGTAGCGCTATTTTCAAGAAAATTTCGTATCCCTTACCTATATCCTTTAGAAGCTTATCATGCTACCGAAACTTATATAACGGTTTAACTAACTGGCGCAACATGCAACACCTTGCTCAGTGAACCATTATTTCCACAAAATGTCAATGCCGAAGTTGAGAAATTGAAGCGATCATCGCATAGAGTCGATTCATCTATTTCGTATTATGAGCTACATAATTAAAGCGCATGAGATCACTAGCTATCTTTGTGAGAACTGTCGGATAAAGCTAAGTTTTAGGATTTTGTCCTCAACAGAAAAACATAAGAATAACATAATATTTACGCGGTTAGTCGGAGCCCAGGTAGGTCAAGCGGTCGTGGTGATTGTCAAAAACTGATAATGTTACTGATAAAAAACATGACTAATAATATTATGATATATTTGTACATGATTCAAACAAGTTTAACCCCTTCTTACTCTCAACACATCCGGGAGTTAGACTTGAGCTGTTGATGGGTGTTTTTGTTGTTTTATTTATTACTATTCAGATTCTGAGTATATTCGTTTTCTTTGTTCCAAAAAACAAGTTTTTAGGCTTCCTAGACAGCTTATATCTGTTTTTGTAGCACGAATATTTTGTAATATTGCTTTTGGGTCGTCAATATGGCATTGCGCAATCTGTCACACTTTACGATCATTTTTTCATATTCTGCCGTCATTCGACCAAGGTTTGGCATGAAGGCACTTTTGATATTATACCAAATAGCCTTTAAATGGCTCTTATCTGTCGAAGTCTATTCATCCCTTGCTGGCCGAATATCGATACATTAGCTTCTACGAACTCTGCACTATCTTGTAGAGGAGAGTGATCTATTGAATAATGTGATGTTTTCTTCCAAGCTTATTTTTTAAGAAAAAATCAATGTACTTTCCCAGCAAGAGACTCAATTTTCGTGAATAGATATTTGATAAATGAAAAAAATTTCACTTTGTGCACCATCTTTATAAGCAGGGTCATTTATTTGGAAGACTTCGGGCTTTATGATCCATCTTTTTTATTTTTTTTATAGCGTTAAATATGAAGCGCTTATTCACGGATGATATCCACGACTACTAGCATACAGATCATTACGTATAACCTCTTATGAAGCTTTTAAATGCAGCTTTTTTCACTTTTGCGCTTATACACGTCGCAAAAACATCGGTATATACTTTATGGCGTAAATGTGCGAATCCGAGATTGTGAAAATTTGTGATCTTGATTAGGACAATATCAAATTAGGCAAGATACTTTTCAGATGGGAGTAATCCTGCTGATGCCGGTGACCGTATTCTGGTCGGTCATCGGAGTTGGCGGTCCATTCCTTGTCCAAGGACTTAATTGGGGTGTGCAGATTTTTCAATTTGAGTCCCAATCTCAATTGTCGGTTGATTGGTTATTTTGTTCTAGGAATCATTCGAACTGTAATTATAATGACGGCTGCATGTTGTTGGCTAGCTTGGATCATGGTACAATTTTCCATACTGCTGGCCTAGAAAAAGGGTTCATTTCGTTATTTCAGATCTACCTGCATCAGCTCATTCTACTAGATGGAGCTCAAAAAGTGAAAACAATGCGCTGGATTTCAGAAAAATGGGGTAATTTAACCATTTCAACTCCAGAACAGTAGCGGATTATAGAATAGTCCATCTAGCAGCTCCTGAGGTTCTGCCATGCTCTCTTTGTAAACGTGATTCCCATCTTTCTTGTAATTGCCCTTGTTCGTGGAGCGCGGGAAGACGAGCTGAAGCCAACAAGGGTTTGATTATTCGCAAGTACATGCGAAAATAGTGGTCTCCGCCCAATCATTATTGGAGTCATGCGTTCAAGAATGCAAACTTTGGGGATCGCGAATTACGGTAATCAAAGGAACAGCCAACAATGGTCAGAGGGCTGAAGGATAACATTCTGTTATCACACTTTTTACCCTCCATTACTGTAATCTACTTCTTTAGCTGTAGAAGTTGCAGTTCCTAATAGCGGACTCTATTTTGTTGTGTTTCACTCATTGCGGTTTTTATGTCTACAGAAATATTCACGGTTGCGATAATTACGTCAGATTGAATGTAAAATTTGCTACATCGTAGTAAAGCGTGTCGGTAAATCCTAGAACTATTGCAACCCAATAAAGCCATCTGAAAGATCCGGTATTTTTAATATTCAAATAATCCAATTTTTTTTCTTGCATTTTTAATATGTGTCTGAGCTGAGACTGAGATGGCAGTGGACCGAGATAGATGTTTAGCCTTTTCATCCACAAATTGCCTCAAGAGATACGATCTGTTTTCTTTATGCTTTTTATTTTACTAATGAACTGAACCAGTAATCTCAGAGGTGCTAGAGTTGCAGGCGCTCAGTTCGGGACCCGCTCGGTTTCCCGCTACCTGATGATTTTTGAATGCACCTTACGATTCTTTATATACAGTGCTGGCCAAAACTATAGATCCACTATAAAAAACTGCCGTAGTTCATCTGCTTCTCAACGAATTGATCTGAGATTTGGTACAGTTGTGTGTTCAACAGGCATTCATCAGTGACCGGAGTGGATTCCGCTTTCGGTAGATTATTCAGGAAAAAAATTAAAAATTTCGAAAAAAGCAGGCTCGAAAGTTGGCCAAAACTATAGATCCACCTAACATTTCTGCCTGCTAACGTAATTCTTAGCTTCCAAAATCTTTTGTGCATAAACCTAGTCGAAAGTCAAAGCAGTGGGTTTAGTTCAGCTGCGTCATACCTTTATAAGAAACGCTTATCTGCTTTTTTCCACTCAAAAACTGCTCTCAGGCGTATTTTGTTCCCGAGAATGTGTTTTTGTAGAGGATTCCGCACTTTTTTGACTGGTTTGAAAGTGATAGGGCTCCATCTATCTTATAGATGCTTAGCAGCGTGAGCAGTAGAAAAAATTCGGTTTTTCGTATCCAAAGCGCACCTGACACGGACGTAACCGTAGGCCTGCGCTCGAATTTTTGCCTTCAAAATTGGTATCCGCTATTTTTATAAGCTCAAAATAATGTAGAAGCATTATTTAGCATTATTTACCTAAAAAGAAGTTTGTAAACTATAGTTACGATTGCTTGCGAAGTCGCACTTTAATTCTTTTTCAAAGCACAAGTCTTGCGGTGTGTTCGGCAATCTCAAAGTACTTACCAACTGGTACCTTCTTTGAATTTTGCCACTTTTTAGCTGCTAACTATTGAATACACCCTGCAATATATGTTGCCTTGTGATTCACATGAGCATTATGGTCAGAAGCAGAAATAACTTCAAGGCTTGTTGCAAATCACTTTTTGCAGGATGAAGTTCTCAATTAGCCTGCATACTAGGATCTGCAGAAACCTGCAACCACTGCATACGGACTCTCATACATACCAACAATGTAACTACTCCAGTTCACGCTCATGACAACGTTGCAGAAAGAGCTTGAAGGCATAAATTTGAACGCAGGTTTGCGGTTAGGTCTATGTCAGGTGCGCTTTAGATACGAAAACCCGAATTTTTTTCTGCTGCCCACGCTACTAAGCATCTATAAGATAGATGGAGCCCTATCACTTTCAAACCAGTCAAAAAAGTGCGGAATCCTCTACAAAAACACATTCTCGGGAACAAAATACGCATGAAAGCAGTTTTTAAGAGGAAAAAAGCAGATAAGCGTTTCTTATAAAGGTATGACGCAGCTGAACTAAAGCCACTGCTTTGACTTTCGACTATGTATATGCACAAAAGATTTTGGAAGCTAAGAATCACGTTAGCAGACAGAAATTTTAGGTGGATCTATAGTTTTGGCCAGCCTTCGAGCCTGCTTTTTTCGAAATTTTTGATTTTTTTCCTGAATAATCTGGCGAAAACGGAATCCGCTCCGGTCACTGATGAAAGCCTGTTGAACACACAACTGTACCAAATCTCAGATCAATTCGTTGAGAAGCAGGTGAACTACGACATTTTTTTTATAGTGGATCTATAGTTTTGGCCAGCACTGTATTAGATGATCACTGTGAAGACTAAGAAGTGATAAAAGACTCCACCTCGAGATTTTCGATTTTTTGCTAGTTTCGGCACCCTCAACCACATCAGATCCGATGGATGAGTATAGTGCACCATTTGCGCGACTTCAGCTGCAATGTAGTTTGAAAACAAATGTAAAATAATTTCAACATTCTCTACTGCATGAAGCTGTTTAGTTTATTCATCTGTAATAACTTATTTTCACAAAGAAAATTCTATAAAGCTATAACAACAGAATTTGCACTGTTATCTCGGCAGGAATTGAATAACCATAACATTATGCACGGAAAAAGAAAAATTTAAAGCACGTATGACATGAACGTGTGACAGTGAATAATGATGAGTGAAACAACCGTAGCACTGGTCTATATGAGAGACAAAGCAGTTGCGGCAGCATGACATGTGAAATTCGCGCGGCGGATTTACCAAGGTAAAGAATGTGTTTTCTACGTAATGGAACACAGGGTGACTATAGACGTGATATCTCAGTTGGAGTAAGATTGGATACCGTGAATAAATGACGGAAGCTGTGGTACAATCAATCACTAAAAGACGTCAGCAATAAGGCTGCGCCCAGGGTTGTTCGGCGCCAGGCCAGCGCCGTACTGGAACTCCCCCGGAGTTCGAATGATCAATAGTAAGCTATGCGCCCGACGTGGTTCCGGCACGGCGCTGAAAGGGCGCTGGCACGCACAGCTCTAAACGCAGCTTACAAAATGCATACAACATGCCTAATATTTTTGAGCACGAGAAAGCAGCGCATGAATGAAAGGCAAGAATAATTCTTTAAAAAAAGGCCTAAAACAAAAACCACTCATATCAACAAAAACAAAAGACAAGTTGAACTAAAAACTCTTACAATGTTTCTGAAAGCAATTACCACCATATATGGTAGACAGAATGATATCGAATGATTCGTGGGCAGTGTATGAGTGAGACTGAATTAGTTGTGGCTAGTGTCGGTAAATCAGAGGGAAAGTCTGGCTATATCGGCACATAAAAGAGATGTGAAAAAAAATAGAAAAAAAATAAGAAAAACACGACGAATCACAACTATTTAACATTTTGACTATGCACACGAAAGCTATGCAGTGAGTCTGCTGGAATATCTTTGAGTGTATGGATCGCATGTTCATCAGCTGCCACCATTCAATTGCTTTTGATCTATGCTGAAGACGAGTCCTTTATATTTGTCTGGAGCGCATTTGCCACAGTAACCACCACATCGTCCCTCGATAACGGCATTGTTCTGGAATGGATAGTAGTAACGGTACTTTATGGCCTAGAGTGCGTTAAGACTAGCAGTTATGCACGATAGGTATAGGTATCGCGTTAAACCCCAAATTTTTAACAAGACATTGGCTCTTGGTCCGTAGTAAACCCCCGTCAAAGCATCTCCCCTGAGGCTGATCTGAGTGGATCTTTTGGGCATAATTTCAGCATCTAGCGAGCTATCAATCTAGATGCTGATCGGTTTGTGGATGTGAAAAGGGTGCGCGTTCTTAGGAGAGAAACAACGACACAGTTTGTGCAAATATCAAACCAGCCGCTCTCTGCCGCTACGCGGCAGGTTCGACTGGTACTCGGCAGCTTCGCTTCCCTATATCTTTCGTTCCACTCTATATTGTGCAAATGTGAGAAGAATTTGCTAGTGAACTTGTTAGTTTGCACGGAACACTTCGGCTTAACCTATACAGGAGGATGATCGAGGACGCACTTTGACCTCTCAATCAAATTTATGTTAATATGCCAATCAACAGACAATGTACAGTCAACAACACAGATGGGCTGGATATGTCCCATGAGATGTGCAAGGTCTGCATCCATGTCACAAACATGTTCATTTTTCATGTCCAAGCACTTACTGTCCTATGTCCCATGTAAGGTGAGTGAAGTTATCACGGTGTTAAAAGGGGAAGCAATTAAAGGAAGTACAGTACGTGAGAAATACGTGAGAAAGGCGTCATGGTATGAAGAAAAGATGGGGGAGGGGGGATATAAGGGTGTTGTCATTGGATTCATATGGTTGGTGGTCATGCGTGATCCTGGGGTGAATGAAATTTCTGTTTTCGATAAACTTAGCCGGTCGATGAATCTCGCTGAGAAGGGATTGATGCGTAGTCAAATATCAGTTAGTTGTCGAGAATGTCAGATGAAAAAAATAATGAATAGATAGAGAAAGTCAATAATTGAAGCAATAGATATTCAAGACGTATCAACCATGCCTATCTATCCTTTCCTTGCCGCCAATTTTAAGTCTCAAGAGCGAAGTAAGATAAATTAGTAATTTGATCTAGCCCATATTAGTGGAAATAAAATAGCTTACTAACAAAAGACCTTTCAGAAGTTTATTCATGCGAAGTTTGATTCTCTCATAATTTTTTCTAACATTCTGTCAGTCATAACAAATGGCTAAGCAAAAAACGCCGGAAGTCAATGAATCAAAAACGACAATAGATTATTTTTGATATAAACTTAGTGACACCCGTCCGCCACAAAGTTCATGTTTGTGAAGTTCGGTTCAGATCTCATAATTTTTTTCAAACATTTTGGGCCAGCAAAAATTTTTCGAGCAAACTGCAAAAAATCAATAAATCGATGGAAGCAATCGGTATGTCTTGAACAAAATAACTATAAACACCCGCCTAGCATCATTCAAATGCGTATGAAATGTGTTATACCCCTCTTGTATTATATATCTATCGGGTGATATTGGATTAAAGTTGCAATAAGACATTTTCCTCTGAAACCGAATCTCAATGAAAACGATAGAAACGCGCAGCATTTTGTTGCAAAAGGTAGCCTATGCTACTCTTCGGTGTTGAGAACACATGCGTCTTTAAACTGAGTCAAAACTTCTTCCATTAATCAGGGCGGAAAAAATTTGATAGGCAAAAATTGAAAAAATCAATAAATCGATAGGGGCACTCCGTGTATCCCGAACAAAAGGCGTATTAACACACGCTCCTCCCCCAAACATTAGGTCTGTCATAATTGTCAAATTCCTTGGCTCTTTCTATCCCTTTTGGGCAAACATAAAAATTTTCTATGCAAAAACTGCCGAAGAATCAATAAATCAGTAGGGGCCTTTCGTGTGTCTTGAACAAAATGGCTTATTAACACATGCTCCACCGCACACATTATGTCTGTGAAACTGGTTCAAATTCCATAACTCCTTCTATGCTTTTTGAACGAACTACAAAATTTCTCATGCGGAAACTGCAAAAAATCAATAAATCGGTAGGGCCAAACGGTAGTCTTATACGAAATCGCTTTAACATACACCCCACCTCATACATTATGTCTGCCGAATCTGGTCTAGATCCCACCACTCCTTTTATTTTTTTGAACGAACATACAAAATTTTCCAGGCAAAAACTGCAAAAAATCAATAAATCGATAGAATGGAACGGTGGGTCCCGAACAAAACGGCTTTGACACACGCCCTACCCCATACATTACATCTGCCAAATTTGGTTCACATCCCGCGCTCCTTCTATCCTTTTTGGGCGAAACAACATTTTTTAAGCAAAAACTGCAAAAAATCAGTAAATCGATAGAGTAGAATGGTATTTGGCATGGTTCATAAAAATCAACACTTTTGGAACAAAGATAGAATAAGATGAATAAGTAAGTTCTTATTCCATGTCTTTGTCAAGAAATTGAAGCAAAACTGCAAAAACGGGAAAAAATTGACTTCCTTTTTCCGCGGGTGCAATCAGCTCTTCATCGATCCTTTGTATCCCTGGGCTTTCAAATGTTATTTGCGCTAATTCTGTCTGCATTATTAGGTGTTATGAGATGTATTGTAAGTTACTCAGGAGCAATCACAAAGATGTTCTCTTAATCCTTCGTTAGCATATTATTTCGGGAGATCATCTCTCGGATATCTCCAATGACTCAATCGGGAGAATGATCTCCCCGCCAGGCTTGACGTGAGGCTCACATGTAAAAGGAAGTGAGCTGTCGCCATTCCACTGGTGGAAACAGGGGCCCCAGGAGTGATCATTTCCCCTGACCGAGTTTTACTACGGACCATTCTGTTCATATAGTTCATTTATTTTGCATATCAAGTCAAGGCAGTCGTAAAATATTCTCGACATGTTTGTCGCGGATTGCGCCACTTCTTCAAGAAATTCGCCACCGCGTTGCAAGTCTTAAAACGCTATTCCGCAAACTGCCCCGTGCCCTCACAACCGCTAAAAATCAGCTTTCCGTCAGTCTTTGTCGCGATTGTCAACTCATGAACAGTCGGCTCCAACGCCCATCTTCAAGTCAATCGCCCAAGCAGCGTTACCCCAACTCAAACAAAGCTCAGCATCTAACTTCCTGCACACGAGGTAACTTAAGGTTCGCTTACGCCTGAAACACGTCAGCGAGATTGCCTCAGGAGCTTTCCATTTGCTGGACCCTAGGATTTGACATCTTGGTCGGTTGTACTTAACCTCTGTCTTTGAGTGTAGGGTTAGATATCAGCATAAAGGCGGGCACCTTGATGTCGGTGTTGATGATTAGCGATGAGCTACGGCTCCGCTAGCATTTCGTAAAATGAGCTTGTTATAATCAATTTCCAAAGGGTTCCATAGGTTGAAGACGTGCTTGATGCATGCTTGTGCCCAGATAAGCCCCAAATGCCAGTAACGCAAGTGTAGTCCCAATTTATTACGACTGCTGAGTAGGCTAGTAGCATAGGGCCTCTACTTTGAAACGAGTATTTGTGTTGTGGCAGGCTCATGGCGCAGGCAATACTACATTTCTACACATGTCCCTGTCCCACTACGAATTGGCGAACTCCTTAAAAAAGTGGTGCAATTCGCGGTAATGCTTCACCGCCAATCTTAATGTAGAGCTACGGTAGGTGTACGGTAGCGGCATGCTCAATACTTAATTGTGAGTAGTAAGTCAATACTCAAGCCTAGCTATGATTAGCGAAAGCGCGCCTGCAAAACATCAGTCCCAGTTTTCTGCGCCCTTATTTTTCCGAGGATACATTAGTCAGTAAGAAGCGTCTTTCTTATAGAACTTACCGATGATCGGTCAATTCTCGAAGTTGTCCGATGACCTTTGTCCTCCCACTGCAGATCATCCACTATTCTCAACCCGGTGCCCCGGAGATCCACTGAGAATCGACCCTGAAAATTTGAGTTAGTAATTTCGAAACATCTACTTCCATCAAAAACATGCCTGAGGACAATCTTTCATGCTGTAACAATCGCCAGCCGTACCATAAGGGACGAAAGAGCCGTGTAGCGTATCGGCGAAGGTCATGTCGTTTACTCAAATACATCATACAAGATTATTAATTTGAGGGGGAGTTTACTGTGAAATTTGAAAACTTACTGTTGATTTTGCGATTGAGCAAATCGACACGAACTTTACGAAAATGGGTTAAACCGGCGTTTGCATCGCCATCGTCTGAACACTGACATGAGTCGTTTCTCTCTCCGTTGAATGGGCAGGTATGAGGATAGATCAAGCTGAAAGATGCACATTCTCTCAAATGAAAAGAAGCAGTTGATCTTACGCAAATTGCAGAAAACGCGGTCACGCGTCGATGCCTTTCACTTCCGCATTTCGCCGCAACTGAGAAACATCAACCGTGCCGCGGCGTAAATTATCAGAGCTAACCGTTTACCGTAGACCTCAGCGAAATTGCTGCTGGGATTGAGATTGATGTAGGATTTCGGAATGGTTTCATTCATACGATGACAGTACACCGTAACAGGGAATCCATCCAGAAGAACGGTATAATTGCCATCGATCGAATGTGTCAGCAAGTTTTGAGCGCGAATTTCTTGACATGTAGCTGGCAGGCCTGAACGAGACAAAAATGATTAAGAATAACTATGATCGTAATGAGTTTTGTTGTTTTTGGTGCATAGTCTCGTTGTGTTGTTTTGAATTCTTGTTGTTCTCCGCCTCGTCTGATCGCGTATGGACGTGTTGAACGTTGTGTATAAAGGTTTGTCACATTACTCCAAGTCATTTTGATCGGGTACGCTCTCGGCGGACGGCTGACTTACACTATTATCTTCCACATTATACGATTTATTAACTGATGTCTTTTGTATTGTTGGATTATCGGCGATTGGGATAAACCTCGTGGTCATATCATTACTTATATATAAGGCTGAATGTCTGTTTGTATGTACGTACCCTCGATATCATCCCATATGTCTTCCCTCAGCATGACGTGGATTATGTGGCTTGATGAGGCGCCGCCTCGCCTCGGGCTCGCGCCACGTTGCGAGCGCATCATTTGGCGCGACGTGGCGCTCAACACAACGTGGCGCAGGCTTTTCCACGTTCTTCTTATTGCCACATCACGCCGAAAATGCGCACGCAACGTGGCGCAAGCCCGACGCGAAGCGGTGCCTCATCAAGCCACGTAATCCACGTCATGTTGAGGAAAGACATATGGGATGATATCGAGGGTATGTCTGTATGTATGTCTGTATGTACGTATGTTCCGAATAGCAAATTCCATTTCTGAACCGATCCGGACCAAACTTGGCACACATACACTTCGGGCCCCGGCGGGTGTCATAGGCTACTTTTCGTCATCGATCGGTATCATTATCGATTTTTATCGATTTTTTTGAAGAGTTCGCCTACGGGGCTGGGAGTTGGCACAGGGGGTAATCGAGCATGGGGATTCCGAATACAATATTAGTTTTCAGATTTATCGATTACTTTTATCGAGTTTTTTTTGTAAAGTTTGACCTGCGGAGCTGGGAGTTTGCACAGGGGGGTTGATCGAGCATGGGGATTCCGAATACAATATTAGTTTTTAAGATCGTCCACTACTTTTATCGATTTTATCGATTTTTTGCAAAGTTTGAGCAACGGGGCTGGGAGTTGGCACAGGGGGGTAATCGAACATGCTGATTACTAAAACAGCGGGAATAGTGATTTGGCATGTAGGCGTGGGCACAGGGGAAAGTTCGTACAGGAATAGGGATAGTGTTCTTTGACATAGTGTTTTGACAGGGCCGGGCGGAGCCGGGTAAG
Organism: Cylicocyclus nassatus; assembly: GCA_958299035.1. Lineage (NCBI taxonomy): Eukaryota > Metazoa > Nematoda > Chromadorea > Rhabditida > Strongylidae > Cylicocyclus > Cylicocyclus nassatus. Next base: position 75,091,711 of record CATQJL010000305.1, on the reverse strand, counting down.
CCAGCTAGTCTGCTCATAAGGGAAGGATACCAACATCATCTGGCAAAAAAGAGATGTATATCGATAGGCGCACTTTCAAACACCACCTTATAAACGATTATAAATCTGCTTTCCGTTCTTGCGGAACAGCTCTCCGAAAGAAGTTATGAGCGTTTGGAAGTCGACATTCAAAAGTCTCAAAGGCAGTGTTTGGGCAAAAACTCGACTTTGAGATTTTGTGCTTATCCGGGATTACTCACTATGCTGAATCAGAAAATCCCCACTGGAGAGCGCGAAAACGGCAAAGGGATTTAACACAGGAAGAAATCAACACGTGAGCGGGGTCATTGTGACTTCACACTCCCAGCTCCTGGAGCGATCTTCTCGGTTCCATTTTTAAAGGCAGCGTTCGGGCAAGATCCATCCAACCAGGTTAGCACATAGTTGTAAAGAGGGGCCCATGAGTATCCGATCTGCGTTGGTCCGAATCTTTGAAGTGGCCTCTAAAAGGAGATACGGACCTGTGATACGTATCACAAACTGTCCCTTCGTATCACAAACCACCGCTGAGGACGAGTGCTCACGCAGGTGTGCGGTTGCATTGCAGTTGCATTGCAGTTGCACTGCATAATGCAATGCAACGGCATCCGTGCAGTTGCAGCTCCTCCCGCTGGCATGCGATGGGGACGAGCAATCCGAAACTCGTCCGCTTCTTGAAGAGAGGGTCCCCAAGAATCGGGTTTTTTGGGGGTGTTGAACAATCTGGACTTTACAACTGTATTCAGGGCCACGGGAAGGCCCCAGAATGGCAGAAACATGAGAAGCGAAATTTTGCCCGGACGCTGCCTTTAAGTCATTTGTTCGCACTGGCCGGTGATGGAGGGTGGCTAGCAAAATCAAAGAAGATCGCTCCGGGAGCTGGGAGCGTGAATTCACAGTGGGAAAGGCCTCGCCCACTTTTGATTTCCCTCCTGCGTTAAAGCCCTTCTTCGCCGTTTTTGCGCTCTCCAGTGTGCATTTTCGGACTCAGCATAGCGAATAGGTCAGGTAGGCACAAAATCTCAAAATCGATTTTTTGCCCGTACATTTCCTTTAAGTGGCATAAAATTAGCGAAGAGCTGGGCAAAAACATGTGAAAGTGGGTTTTAATTTTGTGTCAAGTATATTGACTACATGGATGGAACACAGCTAGTGAAAGTCCGCCAAAGTGTTGTTCCAGAGCTTTTAGCTAATTTTATGCCTTTTAAAACTTGACAAATTTAGACTTTCAAACGCTCATAACTTCTTTCGGAGAACTGTTTCGCAGAAAAGGAAGCAGATTTGGAAGCAGCATTTGAAAACGCTTCTACCGGTATACATTTGTCCTTGGTTTGCCAGATTATTTTGGTATCTTTCCCTTGTCAGTCTCCAAGAGCGAAAAAACGAAACCACTGTCCTCTTCCTCTTGACTGATTATTTTGAAATGTTGTTGAGCGCAAAAATTAGTGCTCACAGTTCCTCTGGAAGCAAGTTTGAGTTCGACGAGGACGAGGTGAATTCTGTTCACATTTACTTCGAGAAACCAGTACACCCTGACGGCTATAGCATCGAACTTTTCGACGGCGAACGCCTTGACCGCAAGTTTGGGAACACTAAAAAGAGAATTAACCCTATTTCATCATAATCAAGTACTCAGTGTTAACTCACCGCTCCCCAAGGGCCAATCTGCCATTGAAACTCGGATTCGCAAGCATTTAGATTACACTCTTGTGCTTCTGTTGGCATTGGCAAAGCTTCACATTTTTCCTGGAATGGGAAAGTTGAAAGAACTGCGCCGGAGAATAAATTGAACAACCCACTTTAGGCACAGCAGGCTCACTGTATTTGGTAGCATTTGGAGTTTTTACACGACATTCTACGAAGCGAAATTGGGTACCCTTACCACAAGTCTTTGAGCACTGAAAAAAAAGATCTTTTGATATAAGGGACATGCGGAACTATAGTATGTCTCCGACAGAAGTTTCCATAGGCATTCCTCGCGCACACGCAACACACGCCCTTGCGCTGCCGCGATTTTTCCTATTAACGCGCGTCAAAGACAGCGAATGAGCTGCGTTGCGGAGCACTTATGGGTAACTTCTCCAACCAAAGAACTATGAAATAAAAGTTACCGTATTCCAAGGACCCGGCACCCATTCGTATGGGCATTTGGAAATATCACAAGGACGTCGATTGGGCGGAGCTTGTACGGCATCGCACATTCGTGGAGCAGCTCGTTTACCTGCGTTATTCACGCAGTACACGCGGCGATGCTGATCCCCCCTCGCGCACGAATCCAAGCACTGAAATTTTCTCGATTACGGTAATTATTGAACGACACAACGACTCTAGGACTAGTTCTAATCTACTTTTGGTTAACGACACTGTACAACATCTAATTCACCATATAAGGTTGAGGATGTAGAATGGCTTCTGAACTACAGGCAAAATAATCTGTATATTTGGCGAATTAAATAAATAAGCAGCTTACAAAGCAGCACACATGCACGATAGCAGTGAGCACATGGTATTTAACTATAAATAATCGTGAAGGCTAACAAGACAGAAGCAAGACACACTCCACTAATGAGAGATGAGCAACTGAAAAACGTTGATTTTCTAAATAATCCTGACTTCTTCAAAAATATTGCAGAACTTTTTTTTTGAATTCGCGATACACTGCTGTAATTGAGGACTGGTAGTATAAATTCAGACGACGAAGGGTGCTATGGCGGGAAATCACTACTTAACGGATTGCGGCAGCTACAAGTTTTTTTTCTCAAAAGAAAAACAGCGCTTTGAGTTGAATTTTAAGCAGCGCCAGAGCTGCCCATGTGCTGTGCCGTGCTAGCGCCGTGCCGGAGTGTTGAGCGCACGTTTCAAGACGGCACAAGGTACGGCGCTAGCACGAGTAACTCTGGACGCAGCCTCAAAGCATGTGCCGCAATTTGTTTGAAAAAAAAACCAATCTACGAGTAAAGACGCTAGCCATGTCAGACTTTTGGTATCAACATCTTTCAGTTCTTCGCCTTTCATATACCCTATTTTCAGGTGTATAAGCCGCACCCTATTCAATCTAAAGGCGAACACTCCAAAAGACTGACTGTCATCATGGAGCGCGTTAAGTGAGAGCAGTATGCGATAAGGTGACCGCTTCGCGAGAAATATGCGCGGCGGCACGCCTGGGTCTGCTCGCGTTTAGAGCAAAAAGGGTGCGGCTTATACACCTGAAAATAGGGTACATGCCTGCGTCAAAACTTTGACATAGCCTAATGTTCAATCGAAAGATTTGTAGACCAAAATTTGGACGTTCCTAGAATCTACTGGATGAAAAACTGATCGAAATTTAACTTGATCTGCCTTTCGATCATGTATCAGAGGAGTGAACGTTCGATTTAGCGTAATCAAGAACAAAACATTGCTTGAAAATGGGAGATGTGGAGAAAATAATCCGTTGCAACAAATAATCGCAAAAATGGTAGGGATATAGGGGGAAGGACAACATAAAAGAACCTAAAGCAAACTGTATTTTGCACTGGCCTGTACGTAGTATGACCATGACCACGAAGCTTACACAGTTCTCGCATTTATAAGCGAATGAGATATGCAGAGGTCAATATAGAAAGCGAGGTAAGTCGTGTAGGATCGAAGACGGAAATCAGCTTAGTTTCCGCAACTAGATACCGTACACATAAGTCTCGACAATAAGCCAATGTTTTACATGAATATCGTCAAAACCGACCTTGGACCACGGTGTGGTGCTCCAGTGATAGGCTGGACATGCAGTCAGGTAGCAGTTTGCCGTAGTCGCAGGACGGCGAGCAGGATCACAGGCCGAGTCGGGTGCTCGCATTCGACGTCCCCGTTGGCAGAATACTTCTCGGTGTCGCACTCCTTGTCCACATGTCGTTGAACACTATTGAGAAAGATGATTAGATGTTAGAACCAGAAGGCTTTTTAAAATGTTTTTGAAATTTTTTCGTTAAAACTGCTGCATTATGAGATTGCTTTCCAATAATTTAGATTTGGAACTCCGATTAGATGTCTGGATGTATGGATAGTGGATGTGTCGTAGCTTCTTACAAGCGCTCTTTAAAACATGAGGCCGGAAGCATCGATTGCCGCACTATTCCGACGACGGTTACGGTAGATATGGGTGTTGCCGCAAATGCCTCCGGACCCTAACTGGCTCTTTGCCAACTCGGCGCCTACAAACGATGGCGGGCCCCAGTTTGATATCTTGTTCGACTCTCCTCTTGATTTATTCATATTCTACGAAGTGGTTTGCAGCCGTTGCTCCTGCCCTTTATGAAAGAGCAATTGGCCGGATGTCTTTTAGATCAAAAGATGTTTTGGAACTAGTCAGAGGATTCAAACCGCGCTAAGTAAAGCTGTTCGATATTGAATCTAAAGTTGGAAGTGTAAGACCAAGGAAACATGAGGGGCGGACGTGCCGTCGTCTCAAGCCTTGGCGCACGCGGTGAATTTGTGTTACAGAATCATAAGTTGAGATTGACATAGTCGCGCATTGGTAGCAAGATACAGGCCCTCGTCCCGTGATTCTTAAGTTTTTAAGTAGAGAACGTAATGTAGTAGTAGTGTAATGTAGTTCGTTTTCTCTAGGTATGGTTTCTCTTAATTAGAAAGAATGAATTAATTCAATACGTGTTCATTTGAGCGCGTGTTAAGTGAAGTCATCAGGCGTGCATTGAACCAAGGGTTCTATCTATGCATCAGGCCCACTAAGTTTTACAGGATGAGAACCATGTAAGATGTAGCAATGTCAGAAGTCGTTTTTCTTGGACAAGCTTGAAGATCGAGCTGTCACAGTAGCTTTGATACATCCACAATCTGCGCATTTTACCGACATTGAAAAATGTTTCCATTACTGTAATAAAACCAGTGCTGAACTGCAACTTAGATATTAGATGCTGGAAAAAACTTGAAATTTTTATATATAACTCAAAAATCGTCCGTTTGGAGGGTAGGTGGGGTTATGTAGGATTAAAGAAACGCCTGCGGCTGAACCGATTGAGCTGAAACTTTGCACACAGATGTTTTCAACCCCGGAGAAGGTTTTAGGCAACTTTTTCAAAGGAAAATTCGTTAAATTCTATCGATCTACTGATTTGTTTAATAAACTCTGGAAATGAATAACGCTTGTAGTTACAATCAAGTCATTTCACTATATTACTTGAACAAGGAAGGTGGTTGAGCAGCATGCAGTGACTCTCTGCAAGTCGCTTAGAAGGCTCCTTTATTGCAAAAAGTGCTCTCACGGTTGTATTCTATGCAGGAGAGGAAGCTAAAACAAGGTGGTCGGCATGGAGGTGAAGCGCAAGTTGGCGGAGAGGTAAGTCCTGCCATTTCACTCGAGAGTGTGTACCGCTTGACGGTCCAGCTGCCTTCCATGTGAAAGCGGGTATGCGTTAGTATAGCTCTATGTATCAAAGTTATGCCATTAGACTCTCTACTATCGCACTGAGCGGTCGCCCTAATTCACTCTCCGTCATGTCTGCTAAAAGAGCTACGAGAAAGCTACGTCAAACCTACTACGAGCCAATCGCAACCTTATTCTACCTCTGCTTATTCTCTTGCTGGCAATTCCACTGCGGCCGCTGGGAAAGAGAAGGTAATTGCTCAGTTTCACTTCTGATAAGGCCCTTGAAGCTCTGCCTTTGCTTAATTAGTCAATCAATTTCTTGACCGTGGATCCACGCGAAATCGTGGAAACTGAAAACGAGCGCGGCCGCTTGTTTATAATAGGAGGAAAGGGAAAGGAGGTGAGCTTAGTATCCGAAAGGTTGGTTCTCACTTCAATGTAAGTTCGATGCCTAACAATGATGAATATAACCTCTGTTTAACTTGGATCCTCGTTTAGGAATGTAATTTCTGCAACAGCGGCCAAATGTCTCTGCGAAATTTACAGTTTGACCTTTCTTAGGCACTCCGTAAGTCTAAACCCATATGGACTTTGGCTCAAGCGTCAAGTCGCAAAAATTTCTCGGCATGGAGGACGTTCTGTTACCGACGGGCTTGCTCGCACGCACATTCGTCCTATGCATCTCAACACAGTATAGTCACTACTAGACGTTCGCGCAGGCAAAGCCTAGTGATGGCATGCTGTTTTCTACCTCTTCTTTTGTACTAATAAAGAAGGCCGAAAGGTACATGCTGTTTCGATAAGAGCTTACGCATTATCTGTAGTTCCCAAGTGTTTGTACTACGGAAGACACTTTCCCGCGTTCCCGTGCATTCCCACCCTTGCAGATTATCCGTGAAGAGGTTGTTCTACTGGGTGGGGCTTTCCTGTTGTTACGCAATCTTTCCGTTTCTACTTCAGATTGCTGCCGCTCTGATTAGTCATGAGCTCCCGCTGTGGAGGATCTCTTTTTATCAAGAGATCGAACGAACAACGATTGGATTTTGAATCGAATTTGTGGATTCGAGTCGAGCTTCTCTTCGAATTCAAATTAGTATGGTTGAAAGAATCTTTGGAGCAGAGAGGCAGCCATGTCAAACTTTGCAACGCGATATGTTAAATGGTGCAACTCGTTTCGAATTTGTATTTTGTTTTATTAGTAGTTGTAAACTAGTCATACTTCTTTTATGCTACTTTATGTCATTAGACTTCAATTACCTACCACGCGTTAGGTATATGTGATGAGCTAGGTTGCGTCGTATATAGCGAGTACCCTAATTTCACGCGTACAAGGCGCGGGGTGGTCCTAGCTTTCATCGACCAGCCCGAACACGGCAAAAGACTTCGCAACCAAAGGAACCCCATTCCGCGCTTCGTTTTGCCTGACGAATCGTGCGGTATAAGAATCGCTTCTTAAAACACGTTAAAGCGGCTGAGCAGCTCGATGAAAGCTAGGACCACCCCGCGCCTTGTACGCGTGAAATTAGGGTAACTGTAATTTGTGAATGTTCGCAGCGACCCGAAAAATTGCAATTGACTCGTTACTTATCTTATCTTTTATTTTCATGCTTAAATGCGTCTTTAAATGTTGTTGTATGCTCTTTCGCGAAACAGTAAGAATGAAATAGAAAAGAAGAGGTTGAGATAGAAAAGAAGAGAAGTAAAGACACACCGTCGACCATGGCGTTCCTCTCCATCGTGGGCAGTGCATGACACGGCACTTATGCTCGTCAACCGGTCGTGACGCTGGGTCGCAGCGCGAGCTGGCGACAGTCGCATTCGTGGCCAAGTCGATGCATGCAACAGTTCGTCGTCGTACTCCGCGTCCGCATTTCGCGGAACACTGCAAGAGCAAATCCTTGCCAAGACGTCAGGCTTGTTATTTTTTATGACTCTTTACCAGAAGAACCTCTCTTCATGTTAGTTCAATACTAATTCAGCCAGCTCAGACTTAGCCAAATACAGAAGGGGAGAGAGTGACGCATCTACATTCAGCCCTTTTCTAGGAACGGATTTCATTCTTAGCTATGAAGTAAATCTCATTACACAGTCTGTTTTATCTGAAGGTGAAATTGGACCAAGGTGAAGATTGTATGCGATCGCATCGCAACATATGGTAATTCAGAATCTTGGTCATTTCACTAAGATTGTATCTCCAAGCCATCCTTAGTTTTCGACTGACAAATTTCCAGATTTGTGCGTTTGTACATATGGCAATGTTCTACAGTTTAAGAAAATAGAACATCAACACCAAAATGTACTTTCATCTACAAACTATCCGAACCGCAAAAGTCTAGCAGGGAGATCAATGTTGTTGGAATCACGACAAATTGCACCTCGTTATTGCACTGTAGTCTGATATGAGCGTTATTGTAAGCCGAACAACTTAGTAGGATCTCTGCTTGATGTAGAGTGCTTGCGCTGTCGAGATGATGCGATCAAAATGCGCGTGAACAAATAGCCACGACATCGTCAGCATTTTGGCGCGCAGTTGGCCTGCATTACAGGCGCAACTATGGCCCTTAATGAAACCCCCATCAGCTCAGTTAAGCTAAGCTGACCTTTAGAAAGTCGTGAGGTGAACTTACAAACAGCCAGCCTTCAAATGCTTTAAAAGGCAAAATCAAAAGTGAAAAAAAACCCTCCTCCACCGGGTTAGTTCAAAGTTAGACTGACGAAGATAGTGGATAGTGCAAAGGCAGAGAATGAAGCAAAATTCCGTAAATTGCTTTCGAGTAACTTATGTTCTTTTGCGGTACAAAAACGCGCAAAACTGCACAATACCGGCGTCCAAATGGGCGCGGGTCGATGAAATGATGCACAAGAAGCTAGGGGATCGAAAAGTGGTTTCCCATTAATCACCTTTGCATGTTTAGATCCTATGCATCATCACTTGCTAGCAGCTGCGAAAATTGGTCTCACCACGGAGACTTTGGAGCTGATACGCCAACGTGGATGAACTCTCAGAACTTCGTTAGACGCTTGAGGTAAGGCTTCCTTCTATCATTTTCTGGTGGTCATAATCTTGATGATGAAAAGCTGAGATATTATTACTTAATACTCTCTCCGACAACTATGCTAAATCCTTGATAGCGGTCATTATTGATTTTCAATAGTGGGCTATTACAGACTTCCGATGTAGCCAAAAGAATGTCCCTAATCTGGCGAACCATGTCTCCTGGTTGAAACGCAATAGTTTACACATTCACCATGCACAACTATTTTTAAATGCTCATGTATTTCATTTCTACAAAGCGATACGCATCGAGATCGATGACATGATTTACTGGACTGAGGCGCCAACTGGTTCAACTTACCCACCTAGCCAGCTATGACCAAGGTTTACTACGGGCTTGACTTTTTGAGCGCAAACTTGTCCCCTATTCTCGGCACCGCAAGCGCACTTTACTACGCAGAAGATCTGTTAGACTGTAATTAAGATCAATCTTAATAGGATACTTCGCAACATCAGACCATCAATTCCTGCCTTATTTGCTTTTAAAGGAACACCTTTATTAGGCGTCCCTTCCGCGGCTGAACCTAATACGGTGTGCACAAGCACTTGCGGAAGACCAATGGTCCGCGGAGGCGGCACCTAACTAAAATTTGTTCCTTTACCCCTTGTCTCGCATTGCGTGCAATGAAGAAACGCACAGAACATCCCTTAGGTTGCCTCTAGAGCGGTCGCGCCAGGTCGTGCCAGCGTCGTTCCAGCGCCGTGCTAGTGCCGCAGCGGAAGCTGGTCGATTGATCACAATGCACGTTCGCATGATTTACATCAAGGAGCTAAGAGACGGCTGGCAAAGGGCTGGCAAGACGCTGGTACAGCCTCGGAGTACGGCAAAACGGACGCTACTTTGAGATTTCAATAGTGGGTGGTACTAGAAGATTGATCCACTAGTGTTAGTCGCAAATGTAATCTTATATTGGTCAATCAGCCGGTAATTTTCAAAGTGCTAGGTAAATTTAATCATGAGAAAATTACCAATTAAAGTTTTTCAGACTGGCTTTTTTCCTTTCCTACATATGAACTCAAGTGCTAGTTTATTTTTCAGAAGAGAGATACTTCGTGCGAAGAGCCACACTACGAGTGGTTGGTAAACCTAACAGGACTAAAAAATTATTAGTATTTTAAATGGTTCGGTAAATTCTACTAACTTGAACCAAGGAAGGCGCAACCAAAACAATCCACCACCCGAAAATATCAAAACCTTCATGCAACGGACATATTCCACCACCAGCAACCAAACATTCTCTACATCACGGGTTAACATGCAGTGCAGGAAAGGAAGTTCAACCCCACTTTCGTGACCGAGTGCAGGTGCTAGTGAAAACGACAACGTATTGGTCAAACACTTTATTTTTTCTCCTTAACGTATATGTATAGAAATGAATTTCTGTCGGACCCATAAGCGAATGTTGAACGAACACCTAGTGAAACAAAAAACGATAAAACACAAAGACAAATTATTGCGTTATGATATGGTAATTGGAACACATTATGGACGAATGTTGAGTGTGGCGACAAGCACAACAATCACAAACGGACACGAACGTAGACAGACACACACACACAAACACATGGACAAAGAACGAAAGACGCCACTAATCGGCAGGCGAATATGCGGGCAGTCGATTGTGAACGAGGTTTGGAATAAATAAAACTTAAGCGAAACAAAGTGTGAAACAACAACCCAAGTTTCATGCATATTCGATCGCCTGAGGCGATGATTTGGACACGTTGGGTAGCATTTTTGAACGAATGTTTTGTAAAATGCAATCTAACAAGAGTCTATGATTAATTAGGTTTAGAATTGCAATCTGACAAAACATTCGAAAAACTTTACGACATAAAGCTACTCTATCGAGTATACAATAACTTATTGAAAAGCTGTGCGGTGATGGCATTTTCAGTGGCGACTAAAAACAATCGAAAAAGCGCTTTACCAGAAGCGATGTAACCACCTACGGTGACTGAAAATATGTGGACGTTTACGGTATCTGCGACGTACCGGACTCCATGGAGCCGCTTGCCAAACGGCTGGCGATTGACGTTGAGGAATTGGACATGGCGGTAGCTCGCAATCTCGTACTGTCTTCGGTTTTGCGTCTCGACATTCACCCTCGTCTTGAGACTGTGCTGTGACCGCATCTTCACACCACACACGACGTCGCTGCACTCCACCACCGCATGTGACCGAGCACTAAAACAAAAAAGCAGGAATATCAAATGCAATAATTAACAACAGATTTTGCGTTTTTAGTAGAAAAAATATTAGGGTGAACAGTGAGAATGTGACACCTTAAGAATAATTGTAGATTTTTCAAGAAGGAAAAATGGTTGAACTTTCTTATTTTGATAGATATTAGAATATATTATTCTCTTTCAGACAGTACCTATATGAGGTCGTTTACATACCTAATAACTTTTATACTTGCTGAAATGCAAAGTTAATCACTTCGATAAATTACGAACTTCTGGCATCTGCGCAGTGAAACATGCGAAAAAAACCAAAGTTTCACTGCTGCAATAGGTACAGTAACCGAAATATGGCTTGCTGGCCGCAACGCTAGAAGTCAGGAGATATGGTCATTTGCAGTCTCGAAAACAAAGATACGTGTTATTTACTTCTTTGCAAGTGACCGCACGTTTTCTGGATACCATCTGATGGAGCTCTTTACGCTCTATCTATACATATGCGGTTTATTTCAAAATCTCCTAATTTCAAAAATTATAGAATCACCATGATTTTTTGGTTTTTAATGCGCCAAAAATTCGCAGTTTTTCAAATTTTTTGCTTTCTTATCTGGAATTAAAAAGAAAACCTATACATTTTAATAGACCGTTTGAAAGAGCGTAAAAAGCTCTTTCAAATGGTACGTGACTAGCTTTATAACTTTAGGGTATGGCAGCGGAAGAATGAAAGATGTTCAAAAAATTCTGTTCGAGTTCTTCAAAACGCCACTTCAAGCGTTGTGGAAGAGGAGCTTTAATGCTTGCCCAAAATAGGCGAAGGTCGCTTATGTAAGCGAAGTTTAAGTTGCAACCTGCTTGTTGTTACTCCAAACAAAATCTCAATACTCCCGAAATGTAATGAAAATCAACTCCTTTCACCCTAACATTTGGTAAGAACTAGCTAGAAACAAAAGAATCAATGCTATTGTACGTTTTTACACTATCCGGTTTCAGAGCTTAGCAAAGTATTGTTAGTGCAGCTTCCTTTGTGCCGCTCGGCAGTAGTTCGCTAGGAACCTTCAAGATTAGCAAAATCAAAATCAAAGGATGAGATCTAAGCTACGAACAGTGTTTTGCAGTTCTGGTCTTCGAAAATTCAAACTCCGTGTTCCGTAAAGTGAAGCGTGTTCCGTAAAGTGAAGTTTGCCATCCGTGGGCATACGCTCTTTGAGGTAGGCCTTTTATTTATCGTATACTTCCCGAAAGATAGATGGATTTTGTAATCAACCTTATGAATTACGTCTTCGTATTGATAAACCTGCCGTTCCGTACTGCACTGACATACGAGACTCTATTATTAAGCGATCTATTATACTTACATCCTTTCATGCATAAGCATATAAGTTTTCTGAGATGAGATCTAACTACGTTATGTAGCAGACTAATGAACAAACTAGAAAAGTCGTCTTAATACATTTCTACATTATCCTAGCTCTCAGCAATTCAGCACTGACTACTATTTTCAATAGCCCAAAAATGTTTTATTTTAGTCTTATGATAAATATTACAAAAGTTTGCTTTTCTAATATGTGCGAGTACCTGTTGCAGCAGTTTGGAAAGCGGCTTGAGCTTAGACCTTTTGCTCCGGTGATATACCGGATAATAAGTGTGTGCATCGTAGGAATACCTAACATTCCTGGCATCACATTCTGCTCTTCTACATGGTAAATATTCAAAACGTTCAGTAGTCCTCTTTGTTTGTCCTGCATTTTGCTCTCTAGCACAGTAGTTTCAATGTGTAGACCAGCCTATGGCCAATTGTTCCCTTTTCTGCCTTTGAATCTGGGCACGATAAGATGTCAGTAGAATAGTGTCAGTAGGTTGTGCCTTCAGATTCTGCGGTGGAGACTTTATTGACCTTACGTTTCGACAATGTGGTCGTCATCAGACGTCTCAACTCCACCGGCTAGCGACAAGCCCGCACATTTGGTCGTACCGGACGTTTGTATCAGTAGGTTGTGCCTAACGTCTGTTACGACCAAATGTGCGGACTTGTCGCTAGCCGGTGGAGTCAAGACCTCTGATGACGATGACATTGTCGAAACGTAAGGTCAATAAAATCTCCACCACAGAATCTGAAGACACAACCCACTAACACAATTGTTCCCTTTTCCTCAGATTTGAAAATAAGACTCATTCTTCATCATTTGAAGATAAAACTCCTTACATGCAATGTAATTTGATGTAGCCTTATTTAATGGAGCTATAACAAAGTGACGTTGCGATTTTCGCGAACGAGGCGAGAGCTCAAGCGACGCCGCTCGCGAGGACCCAAGCCGCGCCGACCTAACGCTCACATTGGAATCTCCTGTATATTACTCAAGTACTCTATTCGAGAATGCTTAACAAGGAAAATAAGACTGTTTGGAAGATTCTGAAATAACATAAGTTCTGAGTTTTGTGAACAAGTTTTCAACGCAAAAACTGTTGATCTGTTCATATTAGGCCAATCCGAAATACTGAGTATCTACAAATCCCTCGTGCTATGCTGCAGGAATACTGATCAAGAAGAAGATAAAGCTCAGCTCACATGTGTCCAAGGGGATATCTGCCATGTGTTATTGCTCATCGGTGGACAGGCTACAACATTACACTCATCGAACATTCTCGGCTTCATCGCATCGTCGCAGATGATACCATCGCAGCTCACAGAACGACGTCGCCATCCTCCACCACATGTCACCGAGCACTGTAGAGCTAGGGGAGTGAGAAGAAAAAACAGAGCTATGCGAAATCTTTAGCATACCTTAGTCCACTCTCCCGTAAGCCATCTGCCAAGCGGTGGTTCACCCTTGGGGCAGACGGCCAGCTTACACGAGCGCATTGACGATGGTCTTTCAGCAACGTTACAGTCTGTTTCGTTTGCGGCTTCAAATGGATTCTGAGCAACACACTTCACACTTCGGGTCTGATGCACGTGGATACCACAGGTAGCTGGACACTGAAGAAGAAAGAATCAGAAGTTATGAAAATTTCAAAAAGTTTGATTTACCGGGTTCCAAGGACCAGTTTGCCAGTATGCACACACTTTAATACGGCAGGAACGTTGATCTTCGACTTTCTCCAAATCTCTACAGTATTCTGAAGGTAGATCACGTTGATGGTCACGGCATACTACCTGAAACCATGCTATTTTACATTTATTTCGTCTACACTCTCTCACTCGTGTCAGGTGAATGCGACTCATGCGGTCGGAGATACCGTATGCTACCGTAATGCACTCTGCCATTGGACAAAGACGTGACCTTCACCTCCCATGCAAATTCGACTTCAGAACTACTTTTCAATGCAATATGCGACGACGACGACGCAGGAGAACGCGATTGCTCTATTAGGCGGTGGAAAGAAAAGCTGGTATGTGCCGCAGTTGTGTCAGCGCGATTCCAGCTCCGTGCCAATGCCGTTCCAACGCTGTATCAACGCTGTGTCACGTAGGCACGCCCCTTTTGATGCTAAACGTTCCTTCAGGAGCTAGCAAGGGGCTGGAACGGTGCTAGCACGCACAGTTTTTGACGCAGCCTTAGGGGAGGTTACGATAGCGTACTATTAGAAGCGGATGGGCCGTTCACAGCTCTACTTCAGAAGTTATCCATTATTTTTGCAGGCGCTCAAATAGCGCGGTATTTTCCACTCACCAATCTCCTTTGAGTGCCATTACCACATGGTACTGAACATTCGGACCATGGTCCTGTGGCCCATCGGATAGGTGGAACATCGGCCGGTGGAACGAACACTACGCTTGACACACGCGTCTCACAAGCATCTCGTTCACAAGTTCTTCGCTCACGCGGGCGAGAAGACTAAAGTAGAAAATAGAGCAGATAGCGGACTATGATTGGCTCCGTGCCAACCTTGTCACACAAGAAGTCCTTCACAGGTTCTTTTTTAGGGCCTGACACACAATGAGCACGTCGGGTTTGTGTTCCATTCCCACATGTGACGGAGCATGGTCCCCAAGTTGAGACTTCCCATGAGGTACAGGGCACCAAACTAAAGTAATTGTTGAAATTTTTTACCCATATGTGTCAGCGGAGGGGGGAGGGAATAGAACTTACTTGCACGGTTGCTGAGTGCTTGGCGGACTTGCATCTCCACAGAAGGACTGATCGACGACTTGTTCGCGATAAATACACTCCGCCGTACGTCGTCGCACACCGGATCCACACGAGACCGAACACTGAGATGAAAATTTGGAAAACTCGTCCATATTCACTAGAAGCTCCGCCTACCGCACTCCAGTCGGTTGTTCTCCAAAACGGACAAGGGCCTTGGTTACACTGTCGATGTGTAGCCGGTTGATCTCCTCGTGCCTGACACAACTCGGATCGGACGTCTTCACCAAAGGCATTGACACATGATACTCGGCGTGTAGACCAACCATCTTGGCAGGAAACCTAAATTGTGAGAAATTTAGGTCCGTGAGAGGTCTGGAAAGTGTTTGAGAAAATTTACGCTGCAGGGACTCCATTCGCCAATTTTCCAGGATGGGCAAGCTGGACGAGAACATGGTTTTTGTACAATACGTTCACGGTAGTTACACCTTCCTAAAAAGCTAGTATAACCATCTGCGCATGACGGGGACCAGTTTTCGTTCGCACCAGCATCGAGTTGCCGTCCATCCCTATCCACACAAATCGCATCTCTTGTTTGGATACCGTCACCACAGGTAACCGAGCATGATGACCACTGACCGAATGACCATGCCGTGCACATGTGCTCATTACATGGTTCTCTATCATGCTGAAAACTTCAGTTTTGAAAAACTCCGAAACTCGTGATAGATACGCCGAAGACCTTAGGACCACAGTGTGAATGATGAGTTTCCTTATCGGCAGCATCCATACATTGCGCATGTCGCATGCGAACTCCACCGTCGCACGATCGAGAGCACTGAAATTCATTTGAATGAAATTTGGCAAATCTTGAAGATTTTACTAGGCTGTGTACCTCCGACCAATGTCCGTAGACCCATCTTGGGCAAGGAAATCTGTTGCATTCTTTTTCTAGAAGTTCCTTTGCCTCCCCAACGCATAAGTGGTCCGGCACGACACGATTGTGATCGTCCACGCAGACTACTTTTCGACGCGACATTCCATTGGAACCACAGGTTTGGGTACACTAAAATCATATTGCATTTGATCATTGCATCAAATCATTTGAGTTTTGTGAAGATTTTTTTTTCAGACTAGTGAACCAGCAATCTAAAAGTGCTATTGGCAACAGCGTTCGCTTGACCGCGCCGCAGTTTCCCGCTATGTGCACATTTTTGAATTGCGCTTACGATTCTTTATATATTAGATCTTTAGCGTTCACCAGCTCCCTTCATCACACTTAACCAGATAAAATTCTGGAAACGACTCACAGGCGACCATTCGCTGTAGCTCCAACGACGACCTGAGCAGTCCACAAAACAAGTGACTCGTTCGGAAGGTCTACTGAAATTGAGATTTTCAAAATGACAGTGGTTGATAATTTGTGTCAGATTATTTGATTCAAGAAAGCTTCTTGTGTTCAAAACGAGATGGTATTAAAAGTGTTTTTTACTACATTCCAAAGTATTTCAAATGTTTGGAAACTGAATTTTGAATTGACCTTCGCATCGGTGCGGTATCATGAATTTCCACCTATCAACCCGGTTCAAGTGCTTTTCAGTCTACCCTAAATTTTTACAGATAAACCCCTTTTTTGATCCAGATAAGGGCCTTCAGATAAGTCGCCCTACAGATAAGTCTGTTTCTTTCCATTATAACTACTCAGAAATCTTACCAGATAAGGCTGAAGACTGTCAGAAAAGTTCGGATTTACCTGCAGACGAACTTATTTGATGAAAGCCCCTATCTATGAGATTTTAGGGTAAGTTATTTGATAATTTCGAATGTAATTCAAAAATAGGAGTTCCCCGAAGTTCATATTCTAAGAATTTTTCTACACTTCGTCATCCCGCCTTTTCCAGGAACTCTACAAAAGCGAGAAAATAAGCAGAATAAACAGGCTTACCTCGCTCGATCGCAGTCCTCGTCTCTGGTAACTGTCTGTCGGCCACCTTCAATTTTCACACAAAACACGCGTTGTTTTTTCTCACCCGAACCACACTGTGCTGAGCAATGTGACGTATCTTCCGTCAACCATCTGGAGTATAAAATTCAAAATCACATACTGATTACTTAAAAAGGTTACTCACTTAGCTATGCAATCCAGGTTGCACATGCGCTTGTTGATTTGCGGACGTCGCCCGGTACACATGCGCTCGTTTGCCTGACGGTTGTTGGACGAGTCAACGCAGACGATCTCTTGGGTTTGTGTGCCTATAATTTTCATTTTTGGTATATTTTAGTTATTTCAATGCTCTCAAAACTCGCGCGCAATACAAACCAGTGAACACATAAAAATCAGTGCTTAAAAGCGGAAAAAGCATAAAATTAAAAAATGAAAACATGGGATAGCCGGCTAGTCTTTTGAAGAACCACTCTTAACGGTATTACCGCATAAATTTCTTGGAAAGTGCGAATAGCTTGACAAAAATCGTAAAAAAAGTTAAACTTTCTCAACACGCCTTTCGTCGATTCAACTACAGGTAAAGCCTATTGATATTTCAATATTCTTCGGTCTAAAAGATATTGGTACAATTATGCAAACTTTAGCCAAAGTTTTGGCACATGTCCAAAAGTATAGATATCCTTTCAGATTTTGAAATTACCATATAGAAAGCGTTTACCTTGGCATACCCTGTCACATGGACTCCATTGGTCAGACAATCTCCAGTCATAGTTGCTCACGACTGGGATTTGCTTTGGAGTCTGTAAAAAAGCTGCTGAATTTTTTTAAATTAAAAAAAATTAAAACATGGAAATTGATGCTTTATACGTACATCGACAGCGGTCATGTATTCGTAACTGATATCCGGTGGTAGCAAATTTCCAACAGAGAGAACATGGACATAAATGTCGATCCTGAAAAGAAAAAGATAATCGAAAATTTTCATGAATTTTTATGACTTTTTGAGGTATTACCTAATAGGTCCGGTCCCATTTATCCTTTCGACGACATTGTCGCTGCCAGAATATTCGAGAATCACATCTTGTATGGGAATTTGCTGACGGAATACACTGACTTGATAGTGACCATTCAGCAAAAATTCGCCATTCGATGCTCTCAGAGCTGTGAAAGAGATTTTCAGGATTTCCTGGAAAAATCTTGGCTATAAAAACTTACAAAGATAGTTATCATCATCTTTCTGATTATTGTAGCCATGCTGTCGGATATCGATGTTTGCTGAACCGGCAGGGATTTTCATTACCTAAAAAATTTTATACAAGTTTTCCATCTTTTTTGAAAAATTTATCGAGTGTGTTAAACAAACCGCATTATATCCGAACGATCCTCTCTCGTTGTAAGTGCCCTTCACAGTTCTACACGTTGTACCGTCTCCGCCACAGATACCACATTTGTCGCGCTTCATCGTTGAGTATAAACGATGATCGCATCCCGCCTAAGAAATGCATTCTCAAAGTTTTATTGGAAAAATCTGAGTTTGAAAAGAAGACAAAGTTCAATTTTTCGTTTTTTTCAACATAGCTCACTTTCATGCAAGTTCCGTCGACGCAGATGTCATCGCCGTTTCTATCACAAGGAGTACCATCGATGACCTAGATCAACAAAATAATTTAGAAAAACTTAATCAATGTAAAAGATTTCGGCTACAATTAATATTGAGCGAAAATGAGAAATAGATTTTTTGTACCCACGCCTGCGTCATGTCCGCGCTGGTGCCATGCCAGCGCCATTCACGCGCCGCGCTGGCACGGCGTTGGCACAGCGCTGACACAGATACGGCACACAAAAATTCTGGATGTTTAAGTGAAAGGACCAATGCAAAATATTGATGGAAGAAGAATAGATAGTAATGATTATTTATGTTCGTTAGCATTATTTATAAAAATGCTCGTATGGAACTCGGGAAGAAAAAAAAAAGGAAGGGTGCTACTTTGTTTCCGTGACTTCGGACAATTTTTGCTTTTTTTGCTCCAAAATTTTTTTGCACATGAGTTTTGGATAATGAAGCATTTTTGTGCTGATTCTAAACTTGCACCTCAAGACACTAATAAAATGCATGTTATTTTCGTAATCAGCGTACACATTTCTAGAATCTTTTGTGCAACTTACCCTTTCTCTCAGTAGATAGAATGCAGCACTTCCAGCCACCCGACAATACAATTTGCAACGTTCATTATCCGCCACAGCTGTGTACTTCGGCACCCATGTGGTTTTTGTTGGAATACCATGGATGCCCACATCCTAGAAGGGTTTGAAAAATTTGCGTTTAAAAAATGGAGGTGACTACCTTGTTGTTGAATTCAGAACACTGAATCTCGCGGAATCCTGGAGTATCCCAAGGACAATCGGCCACATTGCAAGAGCGATATCGTTCACGTTGGCCAACACAGTATTTGCCTCCATTTGCTGGTCTATATATTGTAACATAGGCAAAATAAATAATCACAACTTTTATTTATAGTTGACGATAGTTTAGTCTCTTGATAATAATGTCATTAACTAGAATTTATAGTTATGTTTTATGGACTTTCTGGATATTCAGGAACATCTGCAACTTCTAGAACCGCGCCTAGAGTTCCTGCGCGCAAGCGCTGTGCCAGCGCTGTGCCACCGCTGATTGATCGACGGCGTTGACACAGCGCTGGCACGAGCGACTCTATACGCAGCTTTAATCGCTTTTATCATAGAAAATCAGTGTAAATCCAAATAAGTTTTATTTGTTGTTAACTCGCTTTGGATTGTCGCAATCTCTGAGAGCCCTTTGAACTCCTCCACCACATGTTCGACTGCAAGTCTCCCACGGTCTCCATTCTCCCCAACCACCGTCGATTTTAGCACGATGTTCGGCTCCCATCGACACGCATTCTCCGCGATGGCATTGCTAAAAAAATCAACATTTCCGAATAAAATATTTAATTTTATTGAAGATTGCAAAACTTTTTTAGAGACAATTGTGACTGTGAATAGGTCTCAAATTTCGACATTTTTTCAAGAAAAATTTAACATTCGTCCACAGCTCCTGTTTTGATCAATAGTTCAAAACGGTATTTATACCAGAGTATAAAGGAGGTATAAGCTAAATTTGTACCATGCGTCCGGTTTTGTCACAAATTGTTCCGTCAGCCCATGGCATGTGCTGTGTTCTGCAACCCATTTGACTACCGTAATACGTTGCACACCAGAGACGACGACAAGTTGGCTGAAACGCAAATATTCACCAACTTTTTGAGTCCGCAAGAAATGCTGATTTAGCACCAATTATGTTTCGTTTCCAAAGCTGTGACTGGCTACTTACCATATATGGACAAAGTTCTGATTGAGGTCCAAAGACGAATTTGCATTGTTGGCTGACATCGTACTTTCTTCCGGGTGCATCCTCTTCAAATAGTTGTTCGTAATACTTGCGCTGTACTGGTTGATCAAACAAACATTGAATCTGTCCGCGATTGTTGCTAAAAATAAGCTTGAGTCACTCAGTTGAAGGATAGGTTCTTGTAAAAGTAAAAGATCAAGTGCTTTTTTTTGGCCCTGTAGTTGAGATTGTAGAGGTCTCTAGCACATCGGGGCATGATCTTTACGTAAATTGGGTGTGGTTCACAAAATTCTGCAGCGGTTTTTCTGGCCTTCATCGATGAATCAAACCACTGAATTTTCCTTAACTTTTAACATAGCATCTAGTAAGGAGGTAAGTTGTGTTTATTTAAATGATAGTTCTTGAAAATTTCCAAAAGTTTGCTGAGCAGCTGCCACACCCCTTTTCCTCAAAAAATGGGGCTTATAGACAGAAAAAATTTCAAAGTGTCCCAATATGCCCCATCGCTCGGAAAATTTTCTGTCGCGCAACTTCAAAAAAGATTTCTCGGACCGTGCTTTACAACTCATATATTTTGCGAAATTTTTCAAACAAGCAACTCAAGAAAGATTTTTCGAAGGCTTTCTGAGCTTATAACAGGTCAGCGGGAAACTTCTGTTACAACATTTCTTTTTCTGTAAAATTTTAGCATGCACAGGTAATGAAGGGATGTAGCCACGCCTTGACTGATGCAGCAAATGCACGCGCAATTAGCAAGTTTACAACAATTTTATAAACCAAAAACTGTTTTTCTTAAAACTTTTTGTCTGCCTCTTTTTGTGGTTCTTCTCTTCAAAGGCAGTTGATCGGCAAAACTCAACAACTCAGGATTTGAACGCGATAGGTTCCTTATCGCCCAAGTATGAAAACAGTGCATCATGGTTGCACAGCATGCCTTCTCCGCCGAGAAAATAGCTCTCAAACTTACACGCTCAGGCCAACCTTACACTCTTCCGGACGAGTTAGCAAATTCCTCCTCACCATTGGAGGCTGCAATGCCATAACCATTGGGTCCTGGAACGATCCAGCACCATCAGCCTTGCTCCACTCGTCCAATTCCGAAGGGAAGGGCATTAAAAAACGCTCGTTTTCGCCGTTTTCAAGCTCGCAGAAGTGGATTTTCGGGATCGCCGTGTTGAATAACCCCAGGTAAGCAAAAATTTGACTATGTTGAGAGTTGCCGACCCACTGCCTTTGATGTTTTTCTTTTTGAAATGTATTCCGGAGCTGTCTCTTTTTGGCGGCAGTCTGATGCTTTTAGCGTGCCATAAAAGGGAGCTGGCAAAATATTAAAGACTGAATTTTTGAAAATTTTTCCTCTTATGTGCATCGTGTAGAAATTTATATGAAATTTTGAAAAGGCAAGCAAAAGTGTTACGAAAACTAATCGCAGTCTAGTATTTTACCATCGTGAAATTGGTATGTGTCTGATTCAAAAATCAAGAAACCTTTTTTTGAAAATTAAAATTGGCTTAAGCTAAGTTTTGTAAGAAATGAAGTAAAAGCATCCAGATACCAAAAATTGAAACCTTTCAATTTCCCTCTAAATGCATAGCATTTGCAAAGTTTAGAAACAATTCTCAAAACTTCTTCAACAAAGTTTTCTTTGTTAAAATGCGATTACAATGTAAAGGTACAGCAGAACTTACTCACTAACCCAATATTTACACTGCCACACCCCATAGAAAATAGAAAAAGTGTAACGAACTCAAGAAAGCGTTCGAGCATGCCACTAGAGCACGAGCTCCAACTCCATGGGTGGGTGTTGTACTCGAGTGTTGGAGCCATGATGTGAAAATTGTGCTTGGCCAGTTGCATGTACTGTGCGCATTTTCGCTCGTCGTCGTGTGGGATGTTGAATCTGGAGAAGGCAAACCATTAGATGTCATGACAGGGTCGTGACAGCAATCTGAAATCACTTACATGTGTCCGAGTTCATGTGCAATGGTGAACGCCGCGCTAAGTCCGTTGTCTTCGATAATCGCACAACTTTTGCCGGAGTCGCACATCGTTCCCAGCTCCGCTAATCCAAGTGTGTCACATTTTCCTGGTGCCCTGGAATACGGGATTTGGAGCCCGTTATAACATTTCAGAATGTGATAAATTCCATAAAAACTGGAATGTTGTACACCAAAACTCGTCACCATCAGATTAAAGAAGACAAATATCAAAAATGTCAAGGTTTCAAACAAGGGGGACTTATAATTTTCTAGCTCCGCAAATGAATTGCTCCCGTACTTTGCAAAAATGAAAGTTCTTTGCTTTGGGTGCTTTGATTTCAAAGTCCGCGAGGGAATAGAAGTCATAAGATGTCAGTCAAGTCTTTACTTTGAAGTCATGCTTCAGAAAGAAATTGACACGAATGTCAATTTAAGAACCAAGTTTAAGCCTTTTCGAAATATGTAGCGCATGCTTAATCTTCATCAGTCTTCTGTTATAAATTTTCTAGTGATATAGGGATCACATGTGGGTAACATAGTTTTCCTTAAAAAAAGCTAGGTATGAGACTGCAAAAGTATTTCCAAAATGAAAAAAGGATTTAGAGAATTTCCGCAGGTTTTTGCATCTACACAATATAAAACGTCCAACCAAAGGGAATATAAACCGGGTTAACTCTTTTACTCTTTTTTGTACATTTCCTTCTTCCATTCTTCTTCTCCTTGCTACCATCACCAAAAAACGCGAAAATTTCTCGCTATCTTACTGCTTTTCCAGCGCTCGATGGCAAACGCGTCGGCAATTGGAACCTAGCCAATTTCTCCAGCTGACTTTTGTTTGCCTATTGATCAGATGACTCAGTGTCTCTCAACGACTTGTCGGAAAACCCTTCACATTTCTTCAGTATCCGTTTCTTTACTTCCCTTGCGCTAGTATGCTGTTCACGTCCTCTACTCAACTTTTGTGGGGTAAGCAGAGTTTTTCAAAACTTTCTCTGAACAAGGCTTAGGCCCAATTACCTGCAGATGTCTCCTCTGGTTAGCAAAATGGCGACGTCGTGATGATTGGGACTGTCCTCGTCGCGATCGTTGTACAGCTGCTGCCATCGACAAAACTGTTGTAAAGTGTCTTGGGCATTTGATGTGACGTGAGGACCAGCCTGAAAAAGGTAATTTGTTGATTTTTAGAATTATAAAATCCTCCACTTGCAAAGGACTACTTGCTGTCGGGAAAGTGCCTAAAATACCCATTCTATATCCTACCGAATGACTGTTTCACAGTATTTTCCATTTACAATCACTTCTAACTCTCAAATTTTTTCTCTTTTTCATATCGAATAGTGGGATTTTCTTAGAAGAACGAAAGTGGGATTCACAAGAGAAAGTTGCTATAAAAAAACTCAACTTTTTTGCATGAAGTAAATAGCTCCAAGCTTGATTATCTACCTCTTTATTGGATTTTTCAAGGAGTTGACAATTCCTTAGGACTTTTTTGTTTGAAAAAACAAAGGAGTTCGGGTCGCATTGAACAGATTGCATGCTTTATTGAGCGTAAATCTTAAAAATAGGGAAATTTGGATTTTGAAGAAGATTCCTCACAGTTTAACAACGGTTTGAATTAGGAGGTTGTGTCTGGTATAACTGGCAGAAATACATGAAAATCAAAGTTACTTTTACACTAGCAGTTCTTACAGTAACATCTCAAAAATCTAAACATTAAATAAAAGGACCTACCTTGTTACTGTAGAAGACTTACTTTAATCTGTACTTGAAAGGAAAATGTATGCGAACGATTTCTACAAATTTTTGCTCATTGGTAGCCAATCTAAAGTATCGATAGAAAATTTTTTTTGCTAGCAAAACAGCATTTATGTAGAACCAGGAAGTTTTGGTACCACAGCCGATTTTTTTCGAAGCTAAGCTCCCATTTTTTTGCAACGGAAGTGGTTACGGTAGTTGAATAAATCTTGGCAATTTTTTTCTAACCAGATAGGATCTTATTTCCACAGCGAAATGAATAAGCTTTCAAAGTGGAACATGAGTCACGTGTGTTTATCTATGACTGGAATTTATTGAATTTGAGAGCTGTGTTAAACTCTCTGCGATGTTACCATTCAGTCAGTTTTCTCGAGCGTCTCAGCGGCAACACAGAAATTACTGTAATGTACATCTGTACTGTAGAAACAAAATTTAAGTTCCCCATTGTCCTGTTTTTATTTGCAAATGCTTTTAACGTCTTTAATGTAATGTTTCTCAAGGTCAAAAAGTTTGAAAAACTTTCCGTTTCCTTTCGAATATTTAGGCTGGCTTTCTCAAAGCTTCTACTTCGTCAGAATCGAACATGTGCAGTTTCGCCCGTATTTTATTCCTGAGTTCCCGTTTTGCTCTAGCTCAAGTCATTACCATTTACGGACATTGAGCATTTTCCATAAGAATCTAGAAAACTATTCAAAATCTGTGCAAAATCTCACTTGCATATATGTATGCTGAGTTTCCAATCCTCCTCTCCTCATTTGGATGTTCATAAATATGTTTTTTGCACATGGCATTCACAATAACCATCTCTGACAGGATTACAACGCTAATCTAGCGGTTTCTCACCCCCCCCCCCCCTACAAATATTTGCTCCTCAAGACTCTTTGACCTATCGAAAGTATTCCTTTGCTCTTCATGATCATGTTTCTGCTGTGGTCTGTATACTTTCGCTACGCCATAATCTGTGTTCATACTTTCTCACAAAAAATAATTGCTTCATTTCAAAGGCAGTGTTTATTTATCTGAATGCCGGAATGTATATGAATTTTCCGTGGCTGAGAGATCTAACTTAAGCTTCGGCCCAGACCATATCTTCAGCGAACCATTCAGCATCCTCGAGTACGGTAGCACCTAGGCGTGGGGCGGAGTTTAGAGTTGAACTTTTCGGCTACGATAAATTCGTAGGATGCCTCTCAGCGCTAATTCTATTAAGTCCTAAACTTCACCGATTAAGACCACCTGCCAAAATTTTCCTGAGCATTGTCAGACTACTAATTCTTCTTCGATTCGACTTCTGTTTTCGACTTCTGATTCTTGAAAATCAGCAATCCTCTCCTTTCCTACTAGACATAATCATTCTCACGTAAGCCATTTTTGTGCCTCGCTGCAAGCAGCTGCCAAAGGTATTATCACCATACTATAGTAGCGCAAAATATTTTCTTTTTACTTTGGTATCTTTCCCACTTGTTAATTTCTTCAATTGAAATGGTTATTATCTCTATACGCTTTGTTGTCTGAACAACCTCGAGTGTTGCAACAAGTTTCCACGTGATTCAGTCCATCTAGGATCATTTACTACTTGGAACCATGGAAGAACAAGTTTAAGCGTGTTGAGCAGTGTGCCTATATATAGCGTAAATCTGCTCGCCAAGTCCTGCACTTTGTCTTAAACTCCTTTGTTTTTCTTTGTGAATTTGAATTTCTCAAAATTATCTAGTTGAATTTGCTCCAAATATCAATAGCAAAGCGCTCATCTTCAAATGTCAGCCTTTGTCAAAGCTGATTTTCTCTCCTCTAAAAACTATGGTAAACCTATGTTAAAAGGTCTTTACTAACTGTCATCGTTTCGCAAGATATTATCTTCCACTACTGATTGCTACAGATCACTCGTAGCTGATTCATTTGGGTCAATGCCCGTCCTTTTGCTGCCCCCTTCCCCCGTGATGTTCAAGACCATGTGACCAGTGATTTCTTCGTTACTCATTTTGTTGCTTTTCGCGGAATCACAATGCATTCTGCAATTCTCTTTTATTTTTCTTGGAACTGATGGTTCATGGTTTTCATAAACTTCTCTGTGGCACACTTATTAGCTGGTTCACAGCTTCTAAGAGATTTCTCGAACTTCCCATCAACAGTTATGTAGGAAAAGAGCCTCTAATGGAGAGTTTCTTAGGAATTTATTTGCTCTTTAAAGGATTTTTGAACTGTTACACAAACACAGTTCATATCCTGGTTTAGAATAGTCTCCTACATTCCGTTTTTTTAGATGTTTTTTTCCTTTTTCGACCTAGATGAGGAGAGCAAGAAAAAAAACTGCAGTTTTTTCGACTAAGTACATTTCTTTTCCTCTTTCAAGAATCCCACATTTCTCAGTCTTTTCTCTTCAAAAGTCACTCAATTTTGAACTCACATTCTCATGTTTGAGGATGATAATCTTCACAACCACAACATTGATAGATGCTCGTAATGATTGATGACGATAAATTGAAGCTACCTAAAATCAGATGCTAGTAAACGTAAAACAAACTATTTAAACCAAGAACTCACAGTAGAAAATAGGGTAAGTATATATGATTCGAGATTATATCCATGGTATTCGTGCATTTTGTAGTCCGCCACAACCAGGACCTAAATTTTTTTTGTGAAATTTTGATTGAACCATTACGTTTCCGATGCATACATGAATTTGTTTGTGCTGAAATTATACCTCAACATAGTGGTCCCAAGAATTGGCAGATCTGCGAGATCGGGTCTGTCGTTCTGTAATTAGTATATCGTAATATTAGGGCCAAATACGAAATAAGATGAGTTGTTCAAAAACATGTCTGCTATCGATTTTCAAGCTCTTTTAGAACAAAACGGTAACTGTGCAGTAAAACACATTTACCAAAACGAACGTCACTTCTCCCCATCACAATCATCACGCTTTTGTATGCATTTGAATATCGTGTCAATTTCGTGGATGTTAGTTGAGTAGATTCTCTTCAAAAAGAGTGAAATTTTGCACATTTTCGAGAGGATTTACGACTTTAAAAGACGTGGTTTCAGTCACGCTTTACAAATCACAATTTTGCCTGAAAACAAAGAAAACCCACAAGAATGATATCTCGTCCACATATCAAAAATACGCAACTGCACAGCTAGCAAAAAACATTTTTTTTCAACTATTACAGTAATTATTTGCAAGTCCCATTCACTGGACTTTGTAGGAGCATTGAGAGTCTAATGCTGGTAGACTTTACAGTAACTCTACAGAATTTACAAATTCTACAGTATTCTCCAAAGACTTCTAGTTATTTCTATGCTACCTTGCAAAAGCTCGTACTAATTCCCGAGTATATCAATGTAAAAAAAATTTCATAAATTTTGCAGAATATCCATCTAAATAGTCCAGTTTACAGTAACCCCACAGTAATCTCCAGAGGCTGCCCCACTGATATCGTTATCCACCGCTTGCTAAAGCCTAGTTATTCTTTTCTTTCTACTATATCAATTTTTAATGGAGTTTCATTCACTTTCAGCACGATTATTTTGACTCACTGTATATAAACCACTTCACAGTAATCCCGCATAATCTTCAGAGATCATCTCATTCACTACTGTGTCGCTTGCAGACATATAACTGATATGACCATCAATTTTTTGTAGGAATCTCATCCAGTTTTACACATATCCCTAATTACTGGGTGCCCAATATTTTTCGCCCCCCCCCCCCCTTCTACTGCTATTTCCTCCCCTAACTTTGAGTGACCCCTACCTAGCTAATTGACAAGTTAATAAGCCGGTAAGTGTCCTTTGACTGGCCACTGAGGCATGCTAATCGGTCATCATGCAACAGTGTGCTAATCAAATCGGTCACAACAGCTTTCGTAACCGCGAATCACACCTATATGACTGTCGGAACAGGTGTTTCACGATGCTGTCAATCACTCATAAGTTGGCAAATGATCCTTCTAGAAGATCAAACCTATCTGTTGTTGGGAAATGAAAAAAAAACTGAGAAACACCAAGAACGAACAGATTTCAATAAGCCAGCGAAAAAACAGTTTCAGTGCAAGAAATTGCATTTTTAGCACATTTTTTTGCAAAATGATTTGAGATAATTGAGATACTGTATGTCGTCTGAGCCAAATTCAAAATTTTGGTCGAATTTTTGAACCTTTTTATTTTAATTAACAATGGCATAAAAGTGTACAGGTTACGTGCGAATTTTTTAATTATTCAAGTTCAATCGGACAAAATGGCTTAAAGCTTCAATCAGTTTTCAATCACGAAGTGCAGTCACCCGGACCGCCTTCTAGAAATGCCTTTAGAGAGCCGAAAATCTTGATTTAGGAGGAGAATAAGTGATGCAATTCAGAAAATTAATGCGATAATAAAGCTACAGCAATAATTAAATTACGTCGCAACCAAGAATTACCGAGTATATCTTCCCATGTGGTATCGACGTAACTCGTCCGATTGTCGACAAGCTCAACAACGGTATCCGTTGTGAGGTCATCAAAATGAGGATGAAATTTCTGTGACTGAAAGCGATGGACGAGATGTGGTCGGTGTCGCGATGGGCCTAAAATATACACTTATATGCTTTGAAACTTCGAAAATTCATTTTTACCAAACTTGGGAGCGAGGAAAAATCTCGTAATTTTACATATTTATCCACAGTAATGGTGGATATGTGTAAAATGATATTATCTGGTGCAGTCTAGAGTACTACTCGAGTATATGCTCACTTAGCGGCGATTTCCCCCCAAATCTCACCCGACTGACGCGACGCACGTGGCTATATCTTAGCAGAAAGGAATTATAGAGAAGCGCATTAGTAAAGATTTTTGAACGTTCTTTCCTGTTTTGTATAGCGAAGGTATGCAGTACGAGAAAGGAAGAAGTAAAAGAAAAGTTGCACTCGCGTGCGGTTGCTCAGCGTTTTGGCGGGAGATCTATGACACCGGTGCGCTGACGCAGCTACAAATTCAGCTACAACCGTAGACAACTCTTTTCCTTTCAGCTTTTCCCACTTTTAAACTGCTTAATTTCACATTTTTTATTCTTGCGAATATTTTTTTGAAGTGCCTACAATATATACCTGTGCCGGCCTGTGGGTCATAGATCGGCTCAACAGTGTACACTCCATCCGGCAGGGCGAGTAGGCCATACTGAAAATAAAAAAAATCATCTTAGCTGCTCTCAAGTGCTTCCAGCATTGTCCGAGTTTCCTGATCTCAGTGATAGACAGAGTTCATTTTTCGCGAGTATCCCCCCCCCTCCTTGCCCCGGTTGTAAAGTGTCATCATTCAGCTCGAGAGAGGGTGGTGCTGCTGCCCGTTGGGCTCGTTTTTCTTTGCAATACAAGTGAGCGCAACAAATGGCCACTTACATGCTCTGTGTGCCCGCTGTCTGCAGTGTAAAGCAAAAGTAAAGTGGACTTTTTTGGCGGTTTGTTGTGCCATAACAACTAGACCATAGTGGCTAAGCCATTGCTCAAGCAGCAGCTCATTTACGATCGAGAAAATCACGCCAGATCACCAAGTTTGCAAGCTGACCAATCAGCGTCGTCGACTACGGTAGGAGGTACGGTCTGGGTCGGACTGTGGAACGATTATCTTGACTTTAAATAAATAATGAGCTAGCGCTTGGACATTAGTTTAGTTAAGGGCCTCTAGGGGGGGGCCTAAGCATCCGCATAGGAAATCCAGGTACCCAATTTTTCTGGATCATTTTGAGCTGCCCCGGGTTAAGGTAGCCTCACCAAGTAGTTCTATCAAGGTGCAGGTTGTTTTATGCTGTGAAAAACTTGAAAAAGAAAAAAAACGTTGCTGTAGAATTTTGTGCTAATTAAAAGGCGAGGGATTTTGGGTAGGTGGCGGCCTTTTGGCACCATTACAGTCTGCTACCGTAATCCTGCTGCGCAACTAAATGTGTCGTATGCCGATAGCTGCACTGCGGCGCACGCATATATGGAAGGACCATTGCTAAGGAGTGGAGCTCCAAAGATTACACTGTGATAGCGGTTTTGGCGGAAAATGTGTTGGTTACGGTAGGTTGCGGTATACATGTTACAAAGGCCGCGTCCAGAGTTGCCCGTGTTGGCCCGTGTCAGCGACGTTCCAGCGATCGGTCCATATGTACGCAGTCTGTATATTTATCGGTCGACTTCATCGGCACCTCGGGCACGATGCTGGCACGACACTGGCACGAGAAACTTTAGACGCGGCCGAAAAGCCGCAGAATTTATGATGAATTAATATTCTTCCCATTGCTGTTTTCTGTTCGTAATCTATATCACTTACCAGGCCATTGTCACTGTCGCAGAGGTTGACAATGCTCGAGTCTTCGGCGTTGACGACTCGTGCTCGGTATATACAATCGCTGGCGGCGCGCGAGAGTCGCGCTCGCGCCGACGAGTCGCTGTCGAGGTACTGAACGAGCGGCACCACGTCCGCGTTTTCAACAACTGGCAGTGATCTGTGTGTGCAGCAATTTGGTGGCGCCAAAGTTTGGTATAGTCTAGACATACTTGTTGTGCGGTATGGCCAGCTGACGCCATCGATGCAGGTGCACGACGTAGATGAGGTCGACGCTGCGCAGTCGCAGATGGCAGGCGACGCCGCAGTCGCGCGCGACTCCGCGCACGCCAGCCGATCGGCGTCGTTCGTCGAAGCCGGCGGCGCGACGTTTTCGTCGCACAAAGTGACGGTCCACGTCGAACAGACGTCCTTTGCTGACTGGCACACCTAAATTCAAATAAAATGGACAACGCAATCCCTCCCTACTCTAAATGATAAAAATTCGAGGAGAAAATTATCAAAATTTTATCTAAGTGGTACAAAATGAATTTTTTCAACTGAAAACTTTGTTTAAAAGTTGTTAAACATGTTAACAAAAAAACTTTTTTTGTTGGGATTTCTGGTCATTTTTTTGGATTTCTAAAAACGTATGAAGCATTTGTTCTGGGGTTGTCCAAAAAACTATAGTGGTTCAAGGCCTTGGTTCAAATTTTTTTTTATCAAAGCTCCCCCCCCCCTCCAACTACCGAAAAAGATTACTGCGGAAGCAGAAAAAGTAGAGGAATGCGGAAAGAAGAGCTCTGTCGCAGTCATTACAACTTCTAGAAAAAAAGAAAGATTCTACTAGTTCAGATTTTTTGATGTCATTTTCATTCTACCCCTCCCCTTTTTTTCTCCTCTCTGCTGCTACAACCTCCCCCCACCCACCCCTCTCCCACTTCCTCCTTTACCTTGTCAAATCGTCAGTAATACTTGCCCAAGCCTTTTTATCTAATAACGCCCGAGAAATAAAACCTTTGAAACCTTCGCGTTTCCTAAGAAGGGCAAGAGTCCACATTACATTACGCTTTTTTGGATGATAACAATCATTTGTTTCTAGGTCATACGCAGTTCTGTAATTTGTCGTCATTGTTGCGCATAACTGCACAAGAGTCAAAAAAATCTGTCAATACGACGAGTTTGCAAAAAGAAAACGTGGCTGTAATGGGCCTTTTTAGAGTGATTGCAGATTAGAATCCATCTTCTTCACAGACTTCTTACTCGGATAGTTTGATAGCACTCTTAGAAGAGGTAATGTTGCATTAGACGTTCAAACATTGTAAGTGCTGATATCTAGCTAAATTTCTACACAAAGAAAACGGATTACTTCAAACCCAAATCAACACATAATAATCAACTCTAAAATCATGAAGTTGATGTTACTGAGTAAATCACCAACACAAGTTTTGGAAGCTGAAGAAAAAAAATACTTTCCATGTTCCCTCATTTCCAAAATATGTAGAGTCTCCTTTTGTCCATGAAAGATTAATGGTCACACCGACTGTGAAAGCGAGCGAAATTGTTTCAAGGTGCGATAGTATCTTCTAGACTGGCTAATGTGAGGTGACAGGAAGTCTTTCAACTATACCGTGTTTGCCTAAAAATTTTATTTGAACTTGCAAGTTTTCGACATATTGCTACCGGTATCGTTACGAGCAAGAAGTTTAGCAAGAGTTCTAGGTCACCGTCAATGCATTATTGAACATTTTTCTGATAATTGACTGTTGAAAGTAGAGTGTGATGTGCGTAAACGAAGATAATGTTATGCCAAAACTGGATAAAGTGAATTTCTACCTATCTAACAGATTCAGTCACTTTGCTAAAGGATGATAGCCTGGCTTCGAGAGATTTCATGTATTTTTCGTTCTTTCGTGATGAAGTACAAAATTTGGGACCAAGTCACTCGAGGGCAAGAATAAGCATGACTGTTTCCGCGGTTTCAATCCAACTTTATAGCCGTCAAAAGCTTTCACGTGAAGTTCAAAATAGTTAGGCAGGTTGCAGACCGCAGTTTCCAATTTCAAAGACAAACTTTAATTCATTTCTTGATGGATTCAGCCGTATAAGCAAAAGCTTTGTTTCCTAAGGAGAAAACTTCCAAATATGTATAGGAAGTGAACAAACTTTCTTTATACTAGGACATCTATATCTGTGTAATTCTTCAATTAGATTTTGTGGAATTTGGAATTCGTGTTGCTGCGTAAGGGACAACATACTTGTAATTTTCTCATTTGTTGAAAAATTACCAGCGTAGTAGAATCTTCTGAGACTTTTTCCTTCATTTCTAATTTTTTCCCACTAAATTTTGAATAGAATCAATCAACAACAATACTTTAGAAAAATTGCGGATAGTTTCCAAGTCTCCTCTCTTCTTAACCTCGGCATTGTTAGTATGTTGTGAGTAGATTAGTAAGCTAATCGAGGTTAGTATTTATTAGTAAGTGGCGGCCTAACGTTTCGAGCTATTCGTCTTCTTCAGAGGCCTAAAGTGGTAAGAGATTTATGATTTTATGTCTACCCCACCAAAAACCTCCTCCATCCCCGGCTAGCCTCGACGTTGCCCCAGAATGCTACAAACAAAAATTCCATAACGTGAAAGACGAACCAACCTCCTCCACCGCCGGCGCGCAGATGTTGATAGCGGCTGTCCTTCAGTGCCACTGATACCAATAATGGAATACACTGTATACCATATTCGAATTAATCAGTGGTCTTTCAACTCAATAACGTCACGAATGGCATAAAGTCATTTGTGATTGACATACACTCATTTCGGCTGTTCATGCTAGGATTTCTTGCGAAAATCCGAACGCCTCAAGAGCCTTTCTAATGGCAGTATCGTATTCGTATGCCAGTATTACACATCCGATCTCGAAATCCTTACCACCGTGGACTTCAACTTTATGTTTACCGAGAGGAGTGGTAAGGCTTCCTCGCCTTTTGCTGGCAAGATGTTCTTTCAAGTTGTTCCTCGCCTTTTGCTGTTCAAGATGTTCAAAAAAAAGAACATCTTGCCAGCAAAAGGCGAGGAAGCCTTACCACTCCTCTCGGTAAACATAAAGTTGAAGTCCACGGTGGCAAGGATTTCGAGATCCTGGCATACGAATACGATATGCCATTAGAAAGGCTCTTGAGGCGTTCTGGATTTTCGCAAGAAATCCTAGCATGAACAGCCGAAATGAGTGTATGTCAATCACAAATGACTTTATGCCATTCGTGACGTTATGTGAGTTGAAAGACCACTGATTAATTCGAATATGGTATACAGTGTATTCCATTATTGGTATCAGTGGCACTGAAGGACGGCCGCTATCAACATCTGCGCGCCGGCGGTGGAGGAGGTTGGTTCGTCTTTCACGTTATGGAATTTTTGTTCGTAGCATTCTGGGGCAACGTCGAGGCTAGCCGGGGATGGAGGAGGTTTTTGGTGGGGTAGACATAAAATCATAAATCTCTTACCACTTTAGGCCTCTGAAGAAGACGAATAGCTCGAAACGTTAGGCCGCCACTTACTAATAAATACTAACCTCGATTGGCTTACTAATCTACTCACAACATTGCGGATAGTTTTCCCGTTTGAAAAGGACTTCTTACTGCTTTTGACATTTTCAAAGTGAAAAGAAAATTTAACTATTGGCTCTCATCAGAAATAACTCAAGCTAGCGTGAAAATCTTGTGTGTGCTTCCTTTTGCACATAATCAATGTCAGCACCTTCTCATTAATTCTTGTGATTTTTCATAACTGCTCTACTGTTCAAATAGAATTTTCAGACATTTCCCTATAACACAGCTGCAAAAGCTGCAAATTATCTATTTCGCCTTTGTTCCTTCAGGCAATCACCCTTCCTCAACATTCCATTCCTAGGATCTCACAGCTATTCAGCAGTTTTCATGACTTTAAATCTTGCCTGAAAGCTGATATCAAAAGTACAGCATCAGTGGTTACGCGATGAACGCACGACCAGTGCATTGTGGCGACGGACAGCTGTTACAAACAACTAACAGCGCTACGTTGAAATCGCCCCTCTGGTCATACAACAAGCTGTTGCTTCGACGTCCGCCGTGTTCCCGCAATTTTTTAAAACCCCACTATAGCTTTTTACCGTGGAGCGGGTGGGGGGGGGGGGGGATTAGCGCAGTTACGATTGATGGGCTAATGTCCGCAGGGAAGCGACAACTACGCCAGGTCAATTCGCTAAAATCACTTCCATCAGCTTTCGTTTGCGGTTTTTCGGGGCCGGACCAATGCGGCCTTGTCACACTTGTGCCAGAAAAAAATGCAATTTTTTGGCGTTAGCTAACGGAGTAATTTGAAAAAAAATTGAGCTGAAAACTCATAATTTTGCACGAATTGTGCAATCTCCGAGTAGCTTTACGCTGTTGTCGCTTTTTCATTCAGAACATGGAAAGGCCCAGACCCTGGTGTACATATAAGAAAATTATGTTTTTTTTTAACAGAGTTTGAAAGGAAGAGATCTTCGCTACATTTTCTTGGACTCTATCGTCCCTCGAAAATTTTTGGAAATTTTCTGGCAAACCTTATGCACAAGGGCAGAATATGTTTGAATCAAATGAACACAAAAACCAAGTCCAGCCAATAAAAAGCTGTTTTTGATGCAAATATGCAAAGAATGCACTGACAAACGGCATTTGTCCATTTTTTGTGGTCACATAAAAAAGTTACAGAATCAAAATGTCAGTTTGGTAAGAAGTGAGCGCTTAACTACAAAAAAATGATAGAGAATACAATAAGATCATTCAAATCAGCTTCGGGAAGGTTTGCACTTTGAAATGATTGTGACAGGTACAGATTGGAATCCAAAAGCGATTGTGCAAGGCGCAGCATTTCAAAAGTGCATCGCAGAATCATGTTACGGGGTGCAAGCGGCTAATAAATCACTACACTTGAACACATGAGGTACAGAGCTCAAATTTTGCAGAAGCAAAGTGAGGCAAAAAATTAGTTTACAAATTGAGCGCTCAAAAATATTCCTAAAAAACCAGAAAGGAAAAAAATTTATGTAAAAACTGCCTACTTGTTTTGCCTGCAAAAGACTGGGAAAAAGAAGAGGGTACAGACATGGTCCTGCCACGACTAGCTGTGACAGCTCGCAGAAGCTAGTAGGATATGCTTAGAGGGTGAAAAGGAAATTTAAGAGCCTACATGAATTTTGTCTGCGAGAGACTGAGAATAACGAAGAGAGCACACACATGGTCCTGGTACGATTAGCTGTGACAGTTCGCAAAAGCTAGTAGGATATGCCTAGGAGAGTGAAAAGGAAGTATAAAAGCCTACATGAATTTTGTCTGCGAGAGAGTGCGAAAAACGAAGAAAGAACAGACATGGTCCTGCCACGACTAACTATCAATGACGGTAATGATGACCGTACCTGAGTACTTGGCCCGGGCGACTGATTGCAACACATCAGCGTCTAATAGGAGATCCTCGGTAGAAGAAGGCAGTGAATGTGAAAATGTAGAAGAGGAATGTCGTCTGACGAGCAGAATGCTGGCGGCGGCAAGAAATGCGCAGACGACGAGCGCAGCGAAGGCTCGCGGCCGCACGACGAGCATCTAGGATCAGCAGCAGCGGCACGACGGCAGCGACCACCGCATCACAACTTCTAAAAAAAAATTACAGAAATTTGATTGAAAACTCGATTTCACTAAAGTTTTCTCATTTGGGTAACTTAGATATCTGAATTCACCCCTGCCAACTCCTAGTTTATTCCAAAAAAATTCCTTCTGTCCCAAACTCAGACTGTAGCTGCGCACCCGCAACGCCATTATGTTGCGCGTCATATGCGCGAGCAAGGCACCCGCATTTCGCCTGCCAGGGACTGTGGAGAACGAGTAGAACACAGACATGGTCCTGCTACGATCAGCCACAGCTTGCAAAAGTCATGCAGTTTTGCAATGCGCATTCTGCCTATTTTAATCTACTTAGTACTGACAAAAAACTGTGTGCGAATTTGATAAACTGTGCAATTGCACATCGTACGCAATCGAACAGACTTTTGATTTTTTTTCGCTATCTGCCATAATTCATCCATTCTTTTCGCAACTGTCAAATCATCGTTTACAGGAAAGAGTTTCTAAAAATGTCATTATCATTGATTGATCACAAACAATCGGGAGATAGAATTGCGCATGCTCTGGATGTCAGTTTTGTGCAACTGCACAGTTTATCGACCAAAACTCGCACATATTCTCGAAAGCTCAAAGCGTTTGCAGGATGTGCAGCGTGCATGTTTACTATCGTGTTATCTGTCGAAAGCATTTCTCATGAGATTTATGAGAAGAGAAGCCAATATAAGAAATATCTTTCCCAGTAGCATGCTCGTCTTCATAGAAAATGAACCTTAGCCAGTGCGATGAATATATCAAAGCGATCGTAATGTGTAATGATTATATCAAGTAGATCGGACACAAAAAACCCACTATCATTTTTCAAATAATTATTTGCTTACGAAAAAGGAAATTGAGAGTAAGTTAATTTCTTCCGATTTTGTCCCATGAGAAAACTACCTTCGTTTCCAACTCATTTCCCGAGATTTCTCGCAATTTTGTTTTCCTTCACTAGTAAGACAGATTACTTCGAAACCAATCAAATACTAGCTTTTTCTGATAAATTCAAATCTTTAGGAAACATCTGAGAACGTGTTAACTTCTTCTCGCAAAATATGAAAAATTGCTGTATCCAAACATTTTTTAAACTTTTTTTCTGTGTTCCAAAGGGACTGAGAAAAATATAATGCTTATGAGGATTAAGGACGATTTACGTTAAAATTTAAACCCTAAGACTATTGATTAAAAGCTGATTAATCAGTCGCTGAGAAATTTAGACAACAACAATAAAACTCAGATTAAGCAATTTCGCATCATAAAACTCTTTAATAAAATTTTAGAAGCAGGTAAAATTATACTCAAGTAACCTGAACATTCAAGATCGTAAATCTTTTCAAGGAAAACAATTTACGGCGTGAGGCTATGCAAGAAAAAAAAACAAAAATGATCGAACAAAAACAGTAGTAGGCGTAAAAATTTGATCAACAGTTTTGGCAATTTTTACGAAAATTTCTAAACCAAGGATATCTCTGGACTATCGAACAATACTATAAACTTCTAGAAGCTTCCATTTCTTTCTTCTCTCCGCAGTTTTTTCTCGCTCTCCAACAAAACGATATGTTATGGTATTCTGATGTGCGTGATGTGATTCGCACATCTCTACCCGACCGACACACATAGAAGATAAGCAAAAGAGAGAAAATAAAATCATCGAGAAAATCGAGCACTCACCTTTCACAGCTGCCTGTGATGCTGTGAGAGTGTGGACTACGAAACGGCTATTGACTAGACAAAGAAACGACTAAAAAGCAGGGCAGAAGCACTCTGAAAAATATGGCGTTCTGTTTGGTGACCCGCACAGTCCGTGAATTTGCGTGAACAGTAAACAAAAATTTTTCGTGAAAAATCTGGCGAATTTTCAAGGCGAATTTCTCAAGAGTTTATTTGTAAAATCCGTTGTTACTCCTGCCAAGAAATTTTTCTTTAGCTTTTCGTACATATGGAGCAAATCATGGAACATTTGGCAATCGTTGAAGGAGACCAAATGGCACAAGGAAAGTGCAGACGAAAAACTAGGTGAAGGCTCTTCGATACTATACAACGAGTAAGTTTGCAGCAATAATGTGAAAATTCAAAGAAAAAATTGTGAAATTCAATTGAAATGATAATTTGCGCTTACAGACAAATTATAGTCTTCATAAGGAAAGAGAAAGTATCTTGAAGGGAGTGCAGAAGTAAGATAAGCTCATTTTGAATATCAGATGAAATGTCATGTGGAAATTTTCACATCCAAGTAAAGCTTATTAAGACCTTTACAATCCTCTTAAAACTAAAATGACGCACAAATCTTTCTTCTTTGTTCGAATAAGAGAAAATGAGCTTTCTAATATATATACAATTGACTGCTAAAAATTGTATGTTAAATTTTTTCAAAACAACAATTTTGAAAGATGCCTCAAATTTATTTTCTTCTCTTTGGAAAACTGGATTTCTGGTGTACAATTGATTTTTTTAGTGTATGATGATTGCTTAAATTTTATACTGGAATCTAAGAAAAAATTTGAGAGATACCATGACAAAAATCTTGTAGTGAGTTTTTTTTTAAAATTACAGTTCAGAAAGATGCCATGGGTTGTTTTCTTCTAATTCGACAAAAAATTGATTTTCCGATGTATGTTGTTCGCAAAAAAAGCAAAAATCGATTTTCTAATGAATGATGATTGCAAAAAAATCAAAACTCATTTTTTGATGTGTGATAATCGCAAAAATTTTTCATTAAGATTTCTACAGAAAAAATAGAAAATACCATATATTTTTTCTTCTATTTAATGAAAAAATTGAACTTTTCAATGTAAAATGACGGCCAAAAATATTATAGTAAACTTTTTGAAAAAATCGACGACCGTTTAACTTGATTTTGAAATCGGGATTATAATTGGATAAGATTAGAAAGCAAAAACATTACTCCTTTTTTTCTTACTGGTATAAATGATCAAGAAATTTACAGCCTCTTGAGAATAAAAAACATCTTCAAAACAGGGGCACGTCTTCCTTGAGAAAAAGCGGAAAACAAAAAAGTGGTCATAAGTCATATTCACAAAAGTGTTGACAAGCCAGGAAAGTTTCTGCTGAGATTCGAGAAAAAAACATCTTTGGAATGGGGCGCTATTTCTCTGCAAAAAACCAAAAAGAAGAAGTTTCAAGAATGTATTCACCAAAATTATAGAAGTCAAGCTAGAAAAGGTCTTTAAAAAACAATGCATCTTTTCTTCGTAGTTTATTCGATAAAATAAAGGGAGAAAAAGAGGGATTTGTGAGAAACCAAGCATCGATACGAGAGGTGAATGTTATAGGAGAGGATCGGTGCTGTTTGAGGCGTGTCTCGTGCGTGAAAGCAGAAGAAAGTGCCCTCGTAAAGAGAAGAAAGTAATCCTCGATATATCACTCGAAACAGCATCGATGCTTTGCGAAGAGAGCAGTTTAAAACGACACCTCGGGAAGCGTGAGTTATACGAAACATTAAAATCGAGTACGGCGAGGTAAAGACGAACTGGAGATAAACATACAAAGAAATTGGGACCTCAGTGTTATCTGATTGAGAGTAGTAGATGCAAAAAGAGTTGTGTCTCAATCTTATTCTGTAGCTGGAAGGATGAAAAATTTTATAGCAGTAATTCTAAGAGGTAGTAAATTTAAATTCATCACACTAATGAATTATGATTATTGGCATCTCAGGCGAGTTCTATCAACTCAGTTATGACCAAAAAAGGTTTGATTCGGAATTATAAGATCTAATTGAGCAGTAGATGTTCAGGTTTTCTTTTCAAGAAAAAAAAAGACAAACCAATTGCATCGCTAGAGGAAATAACTTTTGAAGAAAAAAGGAAATAAAAAACGCTGAAGAATCATTTTATAATTGCGATTCTATAGATAACATCGGCTTCGCAGTCATAATTAGGTAACTACATACACAAGCTGAATCAATGTATTATTATTTAGGGACACCTGCTACGGTAGGAGTACTGTAGAATGTTAGTGTGCACGATATTTCAGGGATGCTACTCAAGTGTTCCATCATTTGTGTGACCTACAAATTTATATTATTTAAACAAATCGATCATTATTATCAATTTGATCTTTTGATTAAAAGTGTAAAAAATGCTAAAAAATATAGATTATAAAAACATAAATAAAAAATATACTTTTCCTTTGCATGAAATGTGATTTGTAATCTTTTATAAAATTTAAACTTCATAAAAAATCTTGAAAAAGCAGAGAGTCAATGCATCCTAGTCTAAACCATTCCAGGCTTTGGCAATATGGCTTTAGAAAATTTCACTGTGTGATAGAAAATTTCTTGTAAAATCAATGTAAACCAAGGCTCGGAACAGGTGGCCTATAAGCAACTGAACATTGTTTTTGGGACAAAAAGCAAAGGGGATATCGTTTTGTGGCCGAAAAAGCACAACTTGGATGACGTTCTTTCTAGACGTTTCGTTTTTCTTTTGAGGATGGTTTTTACAATCAGCGTTTAGGGTCAAGGAGGGCTTCTTAAATTTTTGCGAAAGTCAAGGGGGATTTCCTTTTTTTTTGAATCTTCGGAAAGCCACCTCGTGCTTAGCCTTGATGTGAACTGCTTTTCTATTTCTTTATTCCAACACAAAAAATCATTTTTAATTCAATAAATGGTTATTTAAGCCCCGCCTACTAGTCCGGGTCGTTTCTACACGCTTTTGCACATAAAAACTCTAGACATGTAGGTCTTTTAGCCATAATTCTTCAACAACACAAAATCACTGATAAAAAAGAGGTTAAAAACAAATTTTATGGCATGTCTATGAGATCCGAAATGTGACGAGCCGAAGAAGCGAAAAAAAGGAACGTTAGTGACCTTGGCGACGCCTTTGTCACACATTTTTAGAAGTGCATTCAGGGAGATAGAGAAGAACCACAGCGACACGGACAACACTCTGCGATTAGGCGGAAAATCTAGTGCATTTAGCCCCGTAAAGAGCCGAGAATGGGGGGGGGGGTAAGGAGACGGGGCTGAACTATACGTCTGTCTCGGGTTCCATTTGCAACACGCAGTTGTTGGTCAGCAGAAGGTGGACGGAGAAATCGCAAAATTGCTATCGCACGGGGGGGGGGGGGTGAAAAATCGCAGCAACTGACGTCGAGCTGATTTCGTTCACTCACAGCGCTCACTCATATAGCACTCTTCCGCACTCACACATACATACTCACATAAAACACGCAAAAATGCACGCCCCAACCAGAGAAAATTAGCAGAGCACCCCCCCCCCTCTCCCCACTCGCCCTAGCTGTCAGAAGACCAGGGACGACCGCTACCAGAGCCTGCTCTATCTGAAGGAGGTTCTACGGGTTATACAAACCCGGTTAAGCCAAAAACTGGCCCACTTTGGGCCCTAATCTCGCAAAGTGCAAAAACTTGAGAAAAACCCAGCAAACTAAGCTGGAAAGTGGTTTCTAGCTTTATGGCCATAAAGATTTGCCATA
The DNA here is from genome assembly GCA_958299035.1 of Cylicocyclus nassatus. NCBI lineage: Eukaryota > Metazoa > Nematoda > Chromadorea > Rhabditida > Strongylidae > Cylicocyclus > Cylicocyclus nassatus. Next base: position 75,050,547 of record CATQJL010000305.1, on the reverse strand, counting down.
ATCAACCACTTAAGGGTTTCAGGGAAAGAGTTGCGACATTGGGTCAAGTTTAGAGTGCGATAGACATAAAAAGGAGGTTAGGATTGAGGGAGTGAGAACCGGGTTAATGGCTAATGAAAGTGGAAACGCTTGTTTCAGTGTGGAAAAAAGAAAGAGACTAAGAGACTGCCCCTATAGATTTGAAGATCCTTTTGGAAGGAACATAAGCAAATAATAGGACTAGAATATGACTGTAGAAATCATTCAAGATGGAAGGAATGAAGAAAAAAGACTATCTTCCAGATTATTGACTTGCAAAATTTTCTGAAATTACAGGAGGGCTGGAATGCATGAGAATGATTCATTAAGTAGTGCACTTTATTGCTTTGATAACAATATACATATTACTCAACCTGTTGGAGAAATCAAGAATCAAGAAGTCATGGGAAATGAAACATGGCTTCACAAAGTGATCGCCACTTCAGAGATAATTTTTCTATATTTCAGAGTTGAGGAGCGGAAATAAAAAAAATGTAAAGAAAAAGAGGGAGTAAACCAATTATATGTATACGGTAAGCAAAAAGGAAGCGTTTTTTTTGAAAGATAATAAACTCAAAATTGCCATACTGAAACATAGAGGAGGGAAAAAGCCGAAAATGGCAACGAATTTTTCAGAAGTGGCTCACATAGGCTATGAAACTGGACAAATTGCTCATGTTCAATGGAGAGAGTAAAAAACTTCAAAAAAATTTCAAAAGAAATCAAATAAACATTTCAAAAATTTCGGACTCGAATTTCTAAAATCATTAGCCGAAGTTGCAGGAAATTTACAAAGCATCCCAAAGAATTTTTTAAGGAGTAAACAACAACAACTCTCGAAAAAATTTTCCCCTTCCACCCATCCCCCCCCCCCCTCCCTCCCTCAGAAAAGTTGCTCGATTGCGATTTCTATAGATGTCGACTGATGGAAGAAAGTGGGGTTTCAAAAATGGACAGTGACTTTTGCTCGAAGCGTTAGAAAATTGACAAAGCAGATAAATGGGAGGGGGAAGAGTCCCGAATGGAAAAATAAAGAAGACATCTTGATTTTGATGGTATCGGACATAGAGGTTAGAACAGACGTGGGTGATACTGTCAACTTGACTTTTGAAGGTACGGATGCCTACGTTAGACTTGGAGAAAAGGGAAATTTGGTATTGAAATGACCCGAACCCCGGCAACAGTGTAATGTTAGCACATTCTAATTGGAGTCGAAAAGAAAATGGGAGCAAGCCAAGAAGAGAGCATGGACGGCATGTTTCACTGCCGTCGAAGCAAAATAACCGCTGCTGGCCGCCGACTGCGACAGACAGCTATCGCGGCGCTATCGGTCGAGACGACAGCCAGCGGCTCTCGCCGACGGCGGAAGCAGCTCAAGCGGATCGCTCTGTACTTCATGCAAGGTCATCCGGTCATTTTCATGGAGTCCTGGCAGCTGACGGGCCAGAGGTCACGACATGGCGGTTGCGACATCGGTGGTGGCGGCGGCGACGGAAATGAGGCAGCTCTAGCGACTATCACAGGAGCGCGATCGTCAGAGCAGATATGGTGGAGGTTGGCGCGACCTTTGTGCGCGATAAAAAAGCCCCGGACAAGAAGGGGGAGGACAGGAGGCGGGGGGGGGGGGGATTTTAACTTTCCCTTCCCCCTCACCTTCTCCCTGATTTCCGCTCTCTATGCTGGACTGCAATACGAGACGAAACATAAGCTGTAGAGAGTTTGATGACCGCAGCAAACGATCAACTGTGGAAAGTGACTCGAGAAAAAATCTTCCAGAAAAAGGATAACTAAGAGGGGGGGGGGATAAAGAGATGCAACAGCAGCTTGAGGGTATTTGTTTGTTGCACTTGCACATTTAACACACTACGCAGTAAAACAGCAAAAGCACGTAATTTTCTGAAGAGAGAAAAAATTGCACTGTTGCAACATTTTCTTTCTTTCACAATAAATTGCTGGGAATTAGCAATTGTGAATTTATTTCTGTCAACGGGAAAGTAGCGGGGAATGAAGCGGAGGGGGGGGGGGAGAGGCAAAGGTAGGCAGCTTTTGACGGAAAAAATTAGAATCTCTTTTGGGTTTTTGATTTGCGATTTTCAAGAAATTTCCAAAGAACTGAAGATTCAGTCATTAAAGTAAAAATTGCATGTCATTTAATCACTCAATCTTCTTCGAAATTTATCCTGCTTAAACAACAAAAACCAAAAAAAACAAGAAAACAATATATGGTTCTTATGGCCTACGTAACCCCAGTAAATGTGTATTTGCACACATTAGCAGGAAAACCTACTCAACCGTAAATGAACAAAGTGAAAGGAATTTTGAGAAGTCCAAAAATTATGGATGTACTTTAAGAGATGGTAGTCATATTTATTTATTTGTTCATTTTTTTGTAAGCAAAAAAAGAAAATAAAAATATTGAAACAAATTTCAAAATATGGAAATATCGACTAGCTATAAAAAACTTGCCCTGTAAACAAAGAAGGATTTAAATCCAGATCTATGTTTTCAGTAAGGAAACATTGCAAAACAGTGGAAAATTCACTTTAACAGCTCATAATTATCCTTATTTATTTTTTACACGAAAGCGGCGAAAGAACGCATAAAGTAATGACTAAAATCAATTAAAAAGAGTTGGCCTCTTAAGAAATTACACTGAAAAACAACCGGAAAATTCCAGTCAAAAACCCTGATGGGACAAGCTTGATAATTGTTTTCACTACAGTATCATTATTAGACTGTATCTAACTTCTTGAATTTCCCACAGAGCATTTTTTACTTAGAACGCTTTTTTACTGTAAACAAAAAACTCATGCAAATCTCTAAAATCTGCCCGAATAGAACATCAAAGCTATCAAAACAGCGATTAGATTGACATTCAGTGAGTAGTTTTTCTATTACGTTTGTGTGTGTGCAGTAAAGAGTCCCCGGTGGGGAAAAAAGCCCTGAGATGTAGTAGTAGGAGCTGCTCTCGGGTGCACATGTGTATCTATCGTAAATTCGCCTATAGAGAATTACAAACGGCAGAACGAACGAAGAAGAGGCCGGGGCTGAAGAGAGAGAGACGGACGGACGAACGAACGGACGAGCGGCGAGATCGCAGCATCTCGCTGCTCTCGCACCGACACCACGTCATCAGTAGCGAATCACTAGAGTGTATTATTTGTAGAATAGATACCTCTCTATCATTTTTTGGCCAAAAAAGCGCAAATTTCCGGTGTAACTATCGATTTTTATCACTTCATGGTATATCTGGAAACCTCACAGGAAATAACGCCAACAAAAGCAGAGATTTTTGAGCCGGATTTTTCCTACCCCAAAAAGAAAAATGCGCTGAAAAAGAGGTGCTCTTTTGATTTTCTTCACCTCCTACTTGATATAGCCGAAAAATCATTGAAAATAAATGTCTACGAAAATAGTTTTTATGATTCTTTCCCCTCCACCCGCCAGAGGAACAAAATGCGGAAAATGCGCTGAAAATAATTTTTGAAGGAATTTTTTGGAAACTGGTTAGTAATTATCAAATTTTTTGATCGCTCCATGATAAATACGGAAAATTTTTGGAGGATGACTGTCACACTTTGTTTTGTTTTTTATTAGCCTTTTAAGCACAAAAACCTCTTCCAGAAAACTCTTAAAAATCGCTCTCAACTTGTCTTATCAAATTCTATGCGATGCAGGTCAAATGAAAAGTTTTTTGAAAACTTCGAAAAATTTTTGCTTTTCATTTTTAGATCTAAAGACAACGCACTGCCCCTTTATAGGAGAAGCAGTTCCGAAATATATCCTCAAAAATTATAGCAGAGAAAAAGCAAGGAGAGACAGAGAAAAATCCAAAAAAGAAGAAAAATTCATGTTTGTTCACAAAGCTGTCGTCAATTTGCTGGTTACGTGTGCATGTGCAGCAATGATTGTGCCAGTGAATAGACTCTGCGATCTTGTAATGAAGCAAGGTTGACATTTCAAAAAACTTCTGAGATTTTTCTGAGCCACAAGGAAAAGTGCAACAAAAATCATCCGCAGACGTGATGTAGTGCAGATAACAACAGAAGTAATTTCTTAAATTTTTCTTGACTGAGGGGGAAGGAAATTACGCTGAAAACATGAAAAACTATAAGTAAAGATAAAAACTAAACGAATATTATCACATATCAGAGCGTCGCAAAGCAGCATCAAGATGCAGCTCGGCGCTTCCAACGTCAACTTTTCCCATCTCGTGCCAAAATTGGACACTGCGTCATCACGCTGACGAGCATGGCGTTCGAAAATGCTAGAGATACAGTGCTGATGGCGGGCTCGTCGTGAACGCCAATTTTTTTTTTCTAGAAAGGTGGGGGGAAAATTTTTTTATTTCTACAGAGAATCTTCGGATTTAAGCATGAATCTAACAAAGTTATTTTTATTCCATAGGAACGAATGGCATTTTGCCAAGATGCAAACGACTTTTGCTCCAAAAACGATATTGAGCTCTCGGGTGCAAGTTATTCTAGGGGGAGAGGAATTTAAAAGACTCAAAAAAGTTGCATATGTTTCAAAGAAGCTCTTGAATAGATGTTGCAGTAATTTTCATTCGGATACTCTCAAAATGCAGTTTTTGAATTTTTCTTTCAAATATCTCGATAAAAATAGCTATGAGAAGAAGATTTAAAAATATTATAATATTTTTGGAAAATTTCATAAAATTTTTTTGTTTTAAACAAAGACAGTTTCTCAAAAGGTAGATCAAGAACAATTATCCACACCTATTATTTACAAAATTTCGTTTTATATTTTTTTATTATATGTTCACCCTTTCATCTAGGTTGCTTTTGGATATTTTCTTGAAACTTACCAGCAACAAATTCAATCTATAACTCCTTTTGGATTTATTACAAATGTAAGCTCAATTTTTTCGCTTAATTTACAGGGCAGAGAATGTGCAATTCGTCAATACTTTTTCACTTATAAGAACTTTTGGAACTTTGCCAAGATTTGATAAGAATATATCTCTAAGCCAAAATATGTATTTGCAAACCAATAAATGTAATTCTTCCACAATTTCTAAGTCTAAGGCGAACGCAGAAATCAATCACGTTGTCATTTTCATGCAATATTTAGTTTTATTACATGACAACGGAGCGTTTTGAAAACAAAATGGAAATCAAGACGAGGCTAAAATCACACATATTCATATAAATAATGTAGGCACACGTGCGTTTGCCTGGATCAAATGCTAGGGGCTGGAGGGGGAGGGGGCAGCCGTGTGCATTTGCAACATTGAAGGGCGGTGTCTAGGCATTTTACAGCCACCTCTCTCACTCTGAGCAATTGCATGTGCTCTCGATCAAAGCAAGAAAACATCGTATGGAAAGCTCCATAGGGAAAAAAGTAGTCAAGGTAATTGGGTGAAGTAATTTTGTACGAAATGGGGAGGAAATGTGGGGGAAAATCACAGGATTAGAAGAGGAAATTGAGAATGGTTAGTTGCAAACTGTATTTTATTATTTTCTCTATTTATTTTCATATGATATTCTCAAAGCGCGCTGTGGATAAATTACCAATCAGATAAAATGAGGTAAGTATGGTAGGTTAATAAATTAGCAAAAAAGAAAAAAAGAAGGAACGTGACCAATGTCTTCTGGACTGTTCAAAAATCATTGCATTCAAGTTTTGATTTCTAAATATATCAACTAATGGACCTAGTATAAAGGCGCTAGATTTGCAGATGCTTCTTTCGCCGCGGGATCCGCTCGCCCGCAATTTCACCTTTTTTGAATAGGCACAACGATGCTTTATGTATGGAATCTAGACAATTTCTAATTTACAGTAGTATAGGTTTAGAAAAATGGTGGTTCAAAAATTTCTTTTCAAGGGGGGGGGGGGGGGGGAGAGACTCAATTGCCTGTAAGTGGGCGTGTCATCAATCACGCCCTCTAAGTTTTTTTGTTACGCTTTTCAATCTTCGCATGCCTACAATAAAAAGGTGTTTCAAAAAATGGGCTGAGGGCAATTTTGCTATAAAAAAATTTATTTTCTAGAAAACTAGTCTGCACTTATGTGAGATTTACAAACTTTATTTACATTATTTATTCATTTATTTACAGTTTAAAAAATGTATTTTGTGTGGTTCCACAGCTATGAGCCACTTCCGAAAGCTCCCCTTCTCCCTCCCTCCTCCCCTTCCTTCCCTGCCTCCTTTTGCTCTGTCAGTTGAACCATGTGCTTCATGTAGTAGAAGTTCACAGTCAACTATTTTTTCCCCTAAATGCAAAATTAGTCTGATTTGAAGCGAAAACCCACAAACATGCAATGAAACTAAAACTAAAAATAGGTAATCCCAGAAGATCCACTCATTTCCAGAAAACCAGTAGTTTTCTCTAGCATAGCTAACTTTACAACTCACAGTTGTTCGAGTTTCTTTTTTCTTTCTGCGACTTTTACGTTGCATTCTTTTCTGTGACAACAAATAGATTTTGTTAGTGAGTTTGAGTATGTTAAGAAAAATGTCAAGAGAACTATTAGCTGAGTACAAGAATCTGAAGTGCTGATATCTACATTCCTCTAAATCCTAGCAATCAGATGAGTGCTTGATTTGCAGCGAATCATAAGAACAATAAGTTACATTGTGCAGATCATTAAATAATGTATATACGGTGCAACGAATTCCTGTTGGCAACGGTCCAAAAATAGTAGAACGAAACACGACATTATAAGGAATGGAGATTTTAAAATTAGACGCTTTAAATCGGAAGTGGAAAAATGAATTGAAAATTTTTTACAAGGCTGCAATTTACAACTTGTCTATGAAAAGCCAATGTTTTCGAAAAAATGCGATTTTTAGAAAATTTACCTTAAATGAAGTTGAATTTCAAATTTATCTAAATAAAGGTGGAAAGCCCAAAAATTTAGATCACATCTCTATATAAAGATCGTTGTAAAAATTCAAAAAAGCTGAAATTGCGGCAAATCGGGCGGGTCCCACAGCGAAAGCGCATGCAAATCTGGCACCATTACGATTTCTGGTTCACTAGTTACACTATGAACCCTCTTTTCTTGCAGCCTAGGGGTTCCAGTAAAAACAGAAATGGAAAAATGAATTGAATTTCATCAAATAATTCAAATTACAAACTTATTTGTAAGAGGTCAATATTTTCGAAAATAATACGTTTTCAAGAAATAGACCATTACCATTATTTTGATGGGGTTGCGAGCTATGGATGATGGAATTTGATAGCGTTCCTTGACAATTTTACAGGAGATCGAAAAAAAGGACTATCCTATCCTGGCTGTAAAATTTCCCTTTCAAGACCAACAGATAAACAACTGCGAATACAGCGCTTTTGTTGGACGTTCAAACATATCTAGGATTTTTTATCAGCACTTATTATTTTTTATCACACGGGGTTTTTTACTTTTATTTTTTATCTAAGAACCTCTTGATAATAAATTCAAAAAAATCATACGATACAAGCTATGGTTTACTTGATATCAGAAAAAAAAACCCAAGTTTTCGGTCACTGCAGTTATCGTCATCTGGCGATTAAAAATTTTCCGTTTCAACAGCAAGTGATAATCAACTGGGAAGAGGGACTTGGTTACTTTCTTTTTCCAAGGGTAAAGAGACAGAAGCGATAGTGCATGGATTAGTGGTACGTGCTACTCGTAAAAGAGGTTTTTATAATATTGTTTTAAAAATAATCCAAAGTTAAAGTTCTGTTTGCTTTGTCTGCTATTAAAATTACATTTCTACTGGTAAAGCGGTAAGATAGATAAAGTTGAACTGATTAGTTATCTTAGCATGAAAAGAGATTCACCTTATTGATTTGCCTGCTACTAAATTCGTGAAGAAACAAAAATTTTTTGGTAGACAGTGAGTGTTACGAGGATTTTACAGTAATTTTAACGTAAATAGAAGAAATTTTGATGGCATATCGCAATTTTTAGTCAATAATACATCCTTTTCCAGGCCCAGAGAATTTTCAAATTAAAGAGACTACTCTTTTCGGCCGTAAAAATTAGCCGAGGGCCTGACACTATAGAGCCAGACGATTAGTACAACAAGATAAGGATCGATCAGATATCGGACCGTCTTCGACTTGAATGAGGTTTAAACGAAGGAACGCGGTGAAGGGCAGGGGGTGGAGGGGGGGGGGAGGAAGTAAAGGAGGTGTTGATTAGTACAGAGTAGGAGGAAGGTGTAAGGAACAATGTTCGTTCCATGTTCCCTAGAAAATTGGCTGTTTTGCTGCTGACTGAACGACAGCCCCAACTTTTTCTGTCCAAGAAATCATGCCCCAGTACCTGGAGCTAAGAGAAAAATATGGCCAGAAACATATGGAACTAATTCGAGATGAGAGGTTAATGAGAAAATCGGGCCCGGATGCGACAAATTCTACGAGTTTTTCGCATTACTGCGAAGTATGTAATCTTTTGCAGAACATATGCAGGAGCGCTTGCACTTTTTTGCACTTGTGTCAAAACTTCCGGGGCATATCATTGAGAAAATTCAGCGAGGCTAAAACTAGAAAATCTGTAAGGCTGAAAATCTGTAAATTTAAGTAAATCATAAGTAAGTCAATCGTAAGTTAGACTAGGAAGGTGATGGCGAAACTAATTTTTTATGTTCTTTTTTTTCTATATTTTACTTTTGAATAAGTTAATGATAAAGACAAACCTCAGATTGTAGTTTTTTTCTCGAATTTTAGTCGCGAAAAATGCTGAGAAACCCAAGAAGTTTTAAATTGACCTATGGTTTCTCTTAATCCACTCATTAACTAAAATAAATTTTTGTAAATTGGATTTTTGAACGTTTGATTTTCTGAATTTTTTTTCTAAATATTAGCATCGATCAATGCAAAAAATTTTTTTGTATGATAAAAACCATACATTACATACAGAAAATTTTTTTCGCAGGAGTATTAGAACCTAAAAGCATTAGAACTGGAACCTAATATCAATATAAGCAGTTTACAATCGAATAGCAAATCTTGACTTTTCATAAATGAACCATATCAATAAAGATTTTCAAAAATCACTTTCTCGAGAAAATGCAGTCATCAGAGAGAGTGATAGAAGGAGCATATAGCACGTCAAAAATAAAACCTCAAACCTTTTTGATGTAAAATCTTCGAACTCTATATACATTGCATGAGATAGAGTTATAAGCATAACTTAACAAAATAGAAGGGAAAAATTTCAAAAATTTTTAGACATAAATTCGCATGGAAACTTCCAATATAGAGTAGGAAACTTTAGGTAGTTTTGGTAATTTACATACATTATGAAGTCCATAAAAAATGTATCATAAACAGTAACCAGCAACAAAAAGCAATGGTCTACTACGACTCAAAACAATGCCATGAGAATAGAATGAACGCAAGAGAGAAGTTATGACGCTTTTCATGGGAAAAGACCATTTTGAGCGCCGGGGCCACCGTGTGTACATCTGCTCATCATCTGTCCAGCGGCAAATTAATCACATTTTCAGTTTCTGAGTAAATGGGAGAGGAAGTTTCAATGAAGAATCGTTCCAAAAATAAATTTGAAAAGGACGGAAGAAAAGCTGATCAAGAGAGCAGGATTGAAAGAGCAGATGAGGTTGAAAAACGGCCAGACTCCCCCGGTCCGGTCTATCTAGCATTTTCGTTTCAAGACGAGATAAAAGACGGTTGTGGGGCTGCACATGCACTTAAGCAAAAGAAATTTTAACGAGCTGCTGCTGCCCCGGCTGCTACCTTCGAGACGAGACAAGAAAAAGCCGTGTGTCCTTTGCTATCTCTGAGTAATTTTGATGGGGGCTCTGACCCGAAGACGCTGCTTTTTATGGGCGTTTTTCCGGGTGGGGGGCAAACAAGATGATTAATCTATGTCATGGGTAAGAGGGTTACAAGAGAGGGGGGGAGGTGACGGGGATATTGAAAATTGTACGGGTTATCCCTTTTTGGGTTCGAGGAGATGGCGTAGGTTAGGCTAGGAAGGGTATGGTAAGTTTGAACTTTCGCCTCCCTCTATTTGCACACGCTCATTTGGACCTACCCCCCCCCCCCCCCGCCACCCATATTTTGCAAAAAAGCCCACACACAACTTACTATCATATCAGACCGTCTTACTGGCGCCAAATTAATTGGGAAGCCGCCGAGCAAATAGCACATTCCATTTCAAATCATGCAAGCAAGCGCAAACCAAAATGGGAATGTTGAACTCTAGCCGGGGCTAGAGGTGTTCGACCCCGTCACACAATACGCTATACAGTATAGTAATGACGGCCGACTGTTTAATGAGACACACGCAGAACAAGGTCGTCCCAGCGTTGTGGTCAACCGGGGCGGAGCCCGGGGAGGAGGAGGAGGTGATGGTGGCGGTGGCGGCGATGGAGGTGGCGGTGGCAGAGAAGCCCGAACGAACGAAGCGACAAGGAGAAAAACGAGGCCCGAACACATACGATCGAGGGGGGGAGGAGGACTCTTCCCGCCCCGAAAGAGTTGAGGGATGGCCCGGTTTGAAAATGAGAAGTGAGTGCCGAACAATTGCCGAACACAGCCGAATTGCCAATAGGTCGAGTCAAATTTGCAACCGATCACTACGAATTAGGCAAATGAGAGCTAGAATCCGGGGAAGGGGGCAAGAGTGCGACGAGTATTCGCTAGAGCTGTCCTCGTGTCCTTCGGACCAGATGTGTTTGGACCAAAGGCACCTGCGCCGGCTTTGCGACTCGCCTCGATCTTTGTCTTTTCGGCAACGAGAGCTCGATTGGAAAGTTGAAGCCATCTGTCTCGAATAAGTGTATGGTTTTGCACTTTTTTATTTTACAACTGTAGCATTGAGAAGTTCAAACGATAATGATAGAACAACGGCTAAGATCTGGAAGTTCCATACTTCAATTTCCTATGGCTGCTTATATCGAAAATGTGGCAGGAAGGACGAAGGGATGAGGAATAATAGAAAGAATAGAAAAAGTGATCATATAAACCTTTGGGGCTTAGAAAGGATTTTGTGAATTTTCGTATGGGTTAAATGGGGAAGTAGAGTGCATATTATCATTATTTATGACATTATCAATAATCTGTTGGAAAATATTGACATATTTTATTGATTTTTAGTAATACACAATTATTTAATTCGCAGATAAAGACCAAATCCTTAAATGCTCTTTTCGTGCGAAAAATTCGTCTCTGGCTGGGTAGACAGAGTCGGCAAAAAATGCCATACCCATTTCTGAACCGATTTTAAATCGCATACCTTTCCCTCTTCGCCTGCTCCCCTTTACCTCCCCCCCCCCCTCCCCCACCCTTCTGCCGCGGAGTAAATAAATTCCAGAAAAGTGTGTCATCTAGCCTTTTGCACTCAGGTACTCACTCTTCACTCACTATAACGCACTTATACCCTCTGCGAAAAGTTATGGCAAAATCCTGCCAAGTACGCGAATACCGCAAATTCCGCGGATTCCGCAGACACCGCGATTTTCCGGCGAACTGCTGTACTCAAATGCCATAACTGTAATTATTGTCTAGTATAAAAAACCACCTTGGAAGAATTCTCCATGTTCATAACGGACTATAAACTGCAGATGTTTTTTTGAACTTTGAAGAAAAGACTAGCGAATTCTTGGCAGTGTGCCAAAAGTGCTTTCGAACGTTCCGGGGACGTGTCCCAAAACGTGTCCCAAAACACTCCAGCTACTGTGTAACCAAAAATGAGCAGCCGACAAAAGCTGCTGTCTGTGTCCAAGTCGAGTAGGGGGGTTAATCCTAGGCGGCCGTGATTTGAGGGCAAACATATGCGGTACATAGCCGGGGAGCAATAGAACAAATGACCTCTTCGCCTACTAGAAGAACGACAGAGACGAACATCTCCCCCCCCCCCCCCCCTCCAAAACATTTATTTGCGGATCGGATCGAACACAAAGGCGAGCGTAGTAGAACGTGCGTGCGCGCGTGGACGAAGCTCGAAAACACTTACTACTTACACTAGAGGTAGGTAAAGAAAGTGATCCTGCTAGGGTTAAAAAAAGGCTGTTTACTTGTGGTTACAGAGGCGGGGTTAAAGGGAGGGGGGGGGGAGGAGAACAGGGAAAATGCCGTAATTTTATTTTGAATTGTTCCAAAGCAGCATATTTACTTAATGCCAGGGAGGGGCTTAAAAAAACAAGGGGGGGGAGATACTAGATTTTATTCTGCAAATTTCCTACCCATAGTAAGGCAGGGGAGGGGATCCCAGAATTTTTCAGCAAGTTACCCACTCTATCTGCCTAAAGTTAAGGTGAGGGCAACACGAAGAAGGAAAGCGGGAAGATGTCAGAACTTTCTGGGTAGAGGAGGGAAGAGTTTCCAGAATCCTCCAGAACATTTTTCCAACACATTCTATAACTAAGGTTAGGACAAGGCAAGAGAAAGAAATGAAAAGATAAAAAGTTCTTCTGCAAGGGGAGGGGGAGAGGGAGGGAGCCAGCGTTTTCTCTGCCATTTTCTTCTCCTCTTTCCTTTTGATTTTTGAAGAAAATAAGATGAAAATTCTAGATTAGGACTGGCAAAAATTTTTCTGAGACCATCTAATTTTACCAATATTTTTGCAAAGATTGAAAAATAATTTCTTTGCAAAAGAAGTTTTGCAATATAATACATTTTTTTTCGGCCTCTCTAGCTGGCCTCTCGAAATTTTTGAAAATATTATTCTAATGCCATCAATTTCAATATTTGGGTATCCAAATCCTCACAGAACAATAAACGACGAGCAGACAGGGTGTCATTCGATGCAGCTTTTTCTCCCCTATTTGTTAGACCTCTTTGCATCCAGACAGTCATTATAATTCTTGTTTCCAGACTCGTCCCAGACTGTACCCAGAAAATCCGGAATCCAATATTTCGAACCGCTAAACGCTCATTTGCTTGCTAAAATTAGCTCAATTGAGAGCTGTTTTGAAAGCTTCATATCTCGAAAATACTTCACAAAAGTAAAATCTTTTCTAAAAATATCCCAAGATTGAAAAGCCAATTTAATTGGACACAATAGTTCATGGTATTGTATTTTGTTTATTGTATCCAAATTTAATCAAAGCTATTCCAAAACTTGAAAATGGAAATTTTAAAAAAGAGCCAAACTCAGGGTGGATAAAAACCATGGATTGGAATTTCTGACTATTATTTGCGCGGACATCAAAGGAATCTGAACCTTTTAGAAAAAGGAAGAAATTCTGCATCGAATACTGTTTACAGCGTTTGTCTATTATTAGTTTAAGTGGTTTGAGCTTGGGTCTGAAAAACGGCAACTTTCGGACCAACCTAATAATAACTTCAACAGATTTGCAGCAGATTCAAAAATTCCTCGCCATATTATTTTCGATGTAGGACCAATAATTTTCCAAACTTGGTCTCCTCGCTAAAAATTCTCCACAAATCCTTCAAAAAAATTTTTTGCCAAAGCACACTTTGAAAATGATCGAGTGATAGTTTGTACGAAGGTGCAGATCTGCCAGAATTTGTACGAATTCTCATCAATCAACAGATTGTACGCTATGGATGATGAGAAAGTTTTCTTTTTTTGCAAGAGAAGCGAGAGTAAAAGTTCAGATTTGTCGTAAAGATTAGCTCTTTGCTCTTGAAAATTCATTTTGATTCTATGGAGCCATTTAAAACTCTAAAAGTTGAGATTTAGAGGATTGTAAAACGTGAAAATGTGTGGTATAGATGTCCAAGGTTTGACTGACGTGGGACAAAAAGCCAAATTTTCACTTCAGAAAAATTCCAGCGAGAAAAATTTTTTGATTTCCAACTGGCGCCAATTCTGTTGCAATTTACTGTAAACGGAATTAATTGACAGTTAGCAAAATTGACAGGTAACTGTCTTAAATAATAATAAAAAACTACAACTCCGTTTGCTGCGTTCGCGTCTCGTTTTGCTCTCCGAAAGTGCAATTCGGCAAGCTCATTCGTCATAGTTGTGTGATTAACCGAGCCGGACCGATTGACATCATTGATCGGGTTTGTTTCGGATAGAAAATAACATTTTGAAAAAATCAGGGTTTCAAATAACAATGCATGATCCTAGTTGCTGACGGTAGTACAACTCAGCATGATGACAGGCGAAGGAGGAGGAGTTAGGGGGCAAAAATTGCGATAAAAAAAGATTTCTTATGGTGATATCATTGCAAAATACAATTCATTGCTCTATGAAGATATTCCATTTTTTCGCGAAGAACATCAAGTCAACAAATTCAAATCAGGTTCACCCCCCCCCCCCCCTTCCCTCCCCGAGGTAAGGAAATGTAAAAAATATCACTTTTCGAAGATCGTTTGGTATTAAAACCTCAAATCTGAATTAAAATGTACTTTTAACCACAGTGAATCCCACAAAGGCTTACTGTAATATTGCTCGTCAAAATCGATGTAAAAGGTGCAATTGCATCAACCATAAGTCTTGCACCAAAAAACGATAAAAATTCAAATAAAATTACTTCAGCTAAGGTTTAAATCTGCATTTTATGTTCTTGCAAATCACAAGTTGACTGTGTATGTTGGAAATTTTGTCCAAAAAAATGAAATGTGTTAAAGAAGTCGACCACAATTATTAGAAAATCCAGTTACCACAACATGTATCACAATTAAGAAAAGTAAGTTGTAATTGGAATCAAAAATGTAATTAGATCATTCTAAACCTTTTAGCATTTTTAGAGACCATAACTTAAATTCTTTGAAAACAAAGATACTCGCGGCTTTTCAAAAATGTTGGTGCAAGTCTTATGGGCTAACCTAATAGATTGTACTAAATGAGATATAATCTACTATATTTTTCACTTACAAGAACAGATCAACAAATTCAAAAAAAAAGCCTCAAGCTGGAATGATCACAATCTGTTTACCCCCAAGCAAGCATCACTTATCAAATTTACCACCTTGTTTACCCATCTATTTACCCACCTATCCAACAATCTAAAAATCCAATAACAACTCCAAAACCCTTAACTGACCAACGATCTATATAGTCCTTACCAAGCCCTTGCCCTATGTTTTCTCACAGATGATTAAGTACTTCCAAGTACAAAATCGGCGATAATCTCGTTGTAAGTGTAGATTTTGCTAGCGATAGATTGTAATCGGAGGTGATTCTTCAAAGTTTTTGCACATCACTGTTGCAAAAAAAAACTTTGCAGCAGGGTGGTGTTTTTTTTTCACATCGAGCGATTCGGGGGGATGCACGCGGGAGGGGCGAAAATGAAAAATGCTATTGGCATTTGATAAAGAGTCGAGTGGTTTCAAATGAAGTGATTGGAGTGTGGAAGGTCTTAGTCGAAAAGTGAGACAGAGAAGGTACGGTAGATAGCGAATGGTAGGCGTACTGTAATTATACAAATCGAGAAGAATCGAATTCAGATAGAAAAGACGGATATGCTTGCTTTGAGGCATTTTTGGGTATATTTTGCAATTTTCCATAATTTTTCAATCAATAAGTGTAGAAGAACCTGTACTTTGAATAGGATTTAACAACTATTAAAATTAGTTGTAGTTAACAAGAATTTTAAACCCCTAGCAAAAATAGAATAATTAGAAAATTCTGATCTTGTAATTTTATAATCTGTTAAAATTCGACAGTTATAAAAAAACCTATTGTAAGAAAAAACTTTAGCAGTAATCAAAATCCTGAAGTTGGAAGCATTTCAATTCTCAGGGAAATATTAATTTGGCAATGATCTCAGTATCTGCTAGAAAGTGCAAAAATTGAAAAAGCAAATTTTCGAAAATGCTATGCAAATACAAATTTTTACTTTATATACAAACTAACTGCAACTTTGGCAGTGAAAGCAATGAAAAGCTTTAAAAAAACCGGAATATTAATCTCAACGAAATAAACAAAAATAGGCGTTCAGAAACCCAAAATTTTCTAGGCAGAATAATTAGACCATGCATCCAAAAAACATAAAAGAACTATTTCTTAAAACTTATAAATTTTTGCGAGAATACCAGCTTACAATTTTTCGACGAGAATTCGATTTTAAATGCATTACTTTTGAAAAAAATTGTTATGAAATTCCAAAGGATTTTGTTCAATAAAATCGAGCCATTCAAAGGACATTGATGCACTACACACATATGAATAAAAACTTCCAACACACAAAGGTGCATTCACGTAATCCGCGACGGCTTTGCCGTTGTGAAGTGCACAATGACTGATACCACACACACACGAGATTTTTTTGGAAGTGTAGAAGAAGATTAAACTAGTGTTTCCACACTAGCAACTGTCATGCATTCAAAACCTCGGTTTAATGGAAAAAAAATCGAAAAAAAGGGTGTATTTTCGTTGAAAATGGGGTTTTGAAATTAACTCACTAACATATTTTTGAAGAGCTGTTCTTTTATCAGGGTTACGGTAAGAGAATGCCAAAGATGTTGCCTCAGTTCATATTGTGAACAGAAACAATTTATTTGACGAGCAAAACTATAGTAACTACGGCAGACTTGCTTAAGAGCCATGTCCCGACAATTTTGAGTATCTCATTCCCTTCAAAAAATCAAGAAAAGGATCGAAAAGCCTTATTTCAGCCTTAAATGACAGCTCATAAACTTTGCTTATAGCCGAAATTTGCAGCTCTAAACTCTAGCCCAGTACCGTATTCGCGGACGAGATCGGTTGGGAGTACGGTACTGGACAAAATTTCAAATTCGGTTATTCTGGCTACAAAAAATTATATAAGCTCATTCTTTGGCAATGGCTTAGTTGAAACTTCCAAATATATTCCAGTGAATTCTAAGCAACAAAATTTGCTTGATTATGCCTTTAAACTTCCGTTTTTGCTGGAAAATGATAATCAAAGAAAATTCTGGCAATACTATACAATTTCTCAGCATGGCTACAAGTCCTTTATTCCCATCTCCACCTTCCACTAATCCCTGTTATTATAAACCAATCATGTGTGATATAAGTGCAGAATTTTTTTACCCGCTAAGTCTCCTTTTCTTTTTTTATGAACCCGACGTAGTGTTCCTTTTCCAGTACTATTTTCGTAACAGCCGCTTTGCAAGGCAAAACGTTATCTTCGGTCAAAGTGAGTACAACATCGAAATATTGGTGAGAAAAAATTAGCGAAAAAAATTCCCAGGTACTGTCTATGAGCTGGCACGGATTCTAGGGAAAAATTCCCAGGTACATTTCGTGAGCTGGCACGGATTCTCATAATAATTTGAGCAATTTTGGGGGTACAACAATTTTTTTACAGTACCTATTTCAAAGCAGCAAATTTGCAAAAAATTACTTAGAGGGAAGGGAAAGAAGGAAGAACAAAAAGAGATAAACAAGGCATTTTTAAGAGTAAAAAATTCAACAATTTCAGAGAATAGAAACATCTCATGATTTTCCAATACCTTTTCACACTCTCTTTGGCCAATATTCAGGATTATCGGCCCAGAGACTTTTCTGGAACGATGCCAAAATGTAAAGATATGAGAAATAAAATGTGAGAAAACAAACATCATTTTCTGAGCCATCGTTTAGCAGCGAAACCTGCGTAAATTGACGCTCAGAATTACCAACAGATTTTACACCTGGATTACTGTAACACTGCTCGTCAAATTCAGTGTAGATAGTGCAAGTTCACCATTGCATTATTTTGTTCTGAAAAAACGTACAAATCACCAGTTTTTATACAAACTGAAGCAGGATAGGCAGTAAAAACATAAGTTTTGAGACTGCTGTTTAATAGTATTTTAAATTCAGATTTAACCTATAAAACTGGCATCAAATGCTTGTTTTGCGCGCAAACTTGCTCTAATCCCAGCGATCCTAGTTATATGGGTTTTGAAGTGTGAAAAGGCCCACTACTACTGTTCTGCACTGCTGTGATGAGTGACCAAACTGGTTATGGGAGGGGGGGGGGGGAGAGGGGGTGAATGGGTGATGATATGCATGCACGAAATGCGATACGGCTCACTACGGTGAATGCGCACTTTACGCGCCGACCGACCGCTGAAGAACGCACTGGATCTGCGCGCCTGATGGGGAATGGTCGCGTATCAATTATTTTTATGGGGATTTAAAATGGTAATTGGTCGTGGCACGAATTAGTTCAAAAGAAATGAGGGAAGTGGGTGGGCGCCGTGATTAGGCGTAAATCAGATATCTCTACCTACTTTGCTCGAAAAACAAGGAGGAATAAAAACTAAAACAAGGCGATCACCAGAATCCTAGCTGCGTGGACTTTCTATGTGGTTGCCAGTGGCGAACTCAGCTCCCCCCTCCCCCCGCCCCGGAATGGGTAGCAAAATTTCTGAAAGTTACACGCGAGTCATGAAGTTGTCCAAATGACAAGTTTTCTCTTACGAATCAAAATGGTTCTTGGAATTCTTCGAATACTGAAATTAGCTTTCCATAAAAAAAATTTTTCGGGTCCTGGCCTCTTTCAATTAGGGTTATAAGCCTGCCAAGAAGTTTACAGGCATTCCAAAATATTTTCTGGAAGGCACAGTCAATGCAACACCTCTCATTGTTGGAAAATTTCTGTAGCGCCGCCCTTTCTCCTCCCCCCCCCCCCGCCCCAACAATTCTCGGACCGTCACCGGTGGATACGGAACTGGGCGGTTTTGACTAAGCCACAGTCCAACTCTGCAGCTCATATAATTCACTCATAGCCAAGAAATTCATCTTCAAACTCTCGCCCAATACCGTATTCAGAAGATGCTTTCGCCAGAGGGAGTACGGTATGGGCGAATGTTCAAAGTTGATTACTTGGTCACGAATGAACCATTTTAGCTACCGCTTGGGGTAGTGTCTTAGCTAAGACCATCATTTTCTGCATAAGAAACCCAGGTATTAAAACTTGCCCTGACTGTCTTATGGTCTTGAATCACACTCAAATTTTAAATGTCGTGGTGCGTTCTACATAATAAACCCCATAAATTTGCTTTCCTTGGACAAATTGCCTATGAAAGATGTAGAGCTTCTGAATCTGTAAAGTAATTTGGACAGATCGTTAACAAGGCCATTAGTGATATCTTATCAGCGAAAATCGCTTAGACCAGAGGCAAAAGCATAAATTGCTTGTTCGGCAGCGCTTTATAGCTTTTGCTCCATTAAATAAACGTCAAACATTACTACTTTATAACACAGCAGTTGCAAATGAGAAATGTAGTGAAAAACTGTTCATGATGACTGCCTAAATTTCGAATGAGCCCCTTTTTCTTTCCAATTTTCATGGATTGCAGGCAAAAGATGCTTTTCAGATGTCGAAAACTATTAGGTTGAACCGAAAGTTCGTTCGAAGCATTTTCAGAAAATCATAACTTCCTTATCCTACGATATTCTTGCACGACAAAAGTAATTTTAGGAATAACAAATCGTATACTTTCTAACTGCACCTTGTTTGCTCTTTACTAAGATTTGGCTGCAGAGATGAAATTGGGAAAAGAGAATCACTTATATTTCGGAATTCAAAGATAGCCCGTTAGAGATTCCAAAATTGTGCCTTAAAACTCAAAACAAGCAGAAATCTAGGTTTTTTGATCCCCTCGTTTCTTAAGAAAACTGATTTTATGACATTTTTTTCTCAAAAATCATAACTTTTTAAAGAACAGCTTAATCAACGCGAATTCTGCTCCGCTAGAAAGAGAAAGTCAAATAGTCTAGGATACGATTTTATGGCGCAGTTTTGGAATTTTTAACGAGATTGCCTCAAATTCCGAAATTGAAGTGATTCCCTTTCCCCAATTTTATCTCAGCAATCAAAGCTTAGTAAAAAGCAAGCAAAGTGCCCTTACAAAGTATACTCTTTGGTAACCCTGATATTATTTTTGTCGTGCAAAAATATCGTAATAGAAAGAAGTTACGATTTTTTTGAATTTGGTGTGGACGAACTTTCGGTTCAACCTAATATAATACAACAAAAACTATAAAAAGTAGATAGGGAATTGAAAGAGTTGTTCAAGCCTACTGCCTCTAAAACTGGATGTGATATGAAAAAAAAACAATATTACGCGGGAGAAGGAAAGTTTTTGTTTAATGACAATAAAATACTAGTCATTATCTTGATGGAAACATTCATAGCACTTTTTTAATCCTTGTAATTATTTTGAGGAGTATTTTATAGCTGTTCTAGTGAGGTTTACAGCCGGTGTTTATGGGGTATACGGTAAGAAAACTTTCTTGGAAGTTTGTCGATGCTCCAGATACCTAGAACATGCGTGCTATCCATTTGCCCTACGTCATTAACATACTACAAAAAAAGAAAAGGGTGAATGCGATTCATAACTAGATTCAATTCGAATTTTAAGGAAATATTTATAAAAGAATTAATCGAATCCATTCATGCATTTGTTTTCCCTTCAAGAGTGCAAAATTTATTGAAAGAAAATTTTGTGCAAATCTTCTCAGAAATTACGAATAAAGACTGAAACCATGAAGTAAAGTGAGAGGTAAAATTTCAGAAATTTTTTTCGCTAAGAGGCTCAAACTCTAAATACCTGACAGCCGTACATCTCAATAATCGCAGATTTTTAGAGCGAACAAAAACTTGGCAAGGTTAGAAATGTGGAGACGGTAATTTACATCTGATTACACCTCACTAAATCTTTTCAAAAAATTATAATTTAGTAGGTAGCATTGATGAAAAGTTTCCGCAATTTTATTGCCAACTTTTTATTTGCAATAGAAAAAATTGAAGAGCACGAAGAACGCGAAAATGACCAATTACTTGATCAAATTTACTCGCACAGTAAACGCGAAAGGAAGAGTACTACGATTTGTAATCAATGTTTGAGAATTAAGCATGCTCAGTTTGTTTTTTTTTTTCAAATTTTTGCATTCGAATATTGAGGTTTGGAGAATCACAAGATAAGACAACCACTGGAAAAATCCTGTCAAAAAATCTATTAAAAATGCCAGTGCAGTTTTACAGATCAAAAAATTTAGGATTTAAAAAAGTTCTTTACCTAAAGAGTCATTTTTTGAGAGCTCAGCCATGATATGAGGAAAAAATTTTTTTGAAACCTTAGCCGTGGTGGTAAAAAAAATCATAACGCATCAATCAACTTGACGTTTTTACGGTAAACTACAGGATGACACTACTGAATGCATAAACAATATTGACGAGCAGAACTACGGTAATTTCGGTGAGAAATACGATGCAAAAGTGTTGATTTCAACCAAAACGCAATAAACGGCTTGGAAAACTGCAGATTCAACTGGATTGGAGACTGGAAGGCGGGGCTTCGTGACCCAGTTGAGGCTAGGAAGTGATCAAAAAGCACGCGCGCGGGAGAGACGCAGACTGCGCTGCGTGCGCGAGCGGTCGCCTTCCAGCCGCCAATCTCGTTGAATCAAAGGGTAATCATAAGATCGAAGCTGTACTGCTCGCAAGTAAAAAAAAATAAAATTTCACGGAACTTCATTTTAAAGGTGAGTTCTGTACAAATTTTCAAAATTAGAGGCTCCATAAGACCAAGCGTCGAATTGCAAGATGTTAAGATCTCTATTCCGTAAGGGCGGAGACTTCCCAAATGAGGTTGTAGTAAAGACTTCCGGAAACGAAAAACTTCTAAGAAAAATGAAGCAATAGAAAATCAACAAGCCTTTCACCATTCCAAAAGAAGAAATCGAAAGTTTAACTAAGAATGTTGCCGTTCCAATCAACTAAACCAAGGAAACGGAAATCTCTCGTGGAACCGTGGTGGGACGACAAAAAATAAAAGGTCAATGTGTAACCAAACCGTTCAGATAGCGATTAGATTATACGGACAACCAGGTGCTGACTGCTGCTGGGTGGCTCCGTTTGGGACAGAAATCAACGACGTCAATTCAAGGGGGGGGGGGGTGCCGGGGCATCATTTGCAACTCATAGACAAGAGCCGGCGCTTATCACGCCTTCCTGATTTCTGATAAGCTTTGGACGAGAAAGATGTGGCGCCACGAGTCGTAACTAAGAAAATGTGCTCTACTACTTGTTCCTTCTGCAAAAATTTGCAAAGGGGGAGGGGAATATTGGACGGATTTTATTGGGAAAAAAAAGAGAAAAAATCACTTGCTAAAGCCAATGACCTATAGAAAGTGTTCTAAAACTTCTAAACCGATTTCTCCCTTCTTAAAAGTGCATTGATTTCTTATAATCCCCCCGCTATCAGCTGGCATCAATACACGCCTTTTTTATTTTGAGCGTGCGTTTGGTAGTAATAGCTAGAAACCGTGACGTTTTCTTTTTAGAAATTTGACATGATTTGTTACACAGTTCACTGTTTGAATGCGTTTTTACTCAAAGACAGTGCCGTGGCAAATTTATTTGAGTACTCGAATTTTTTGCTGCGTCGATTATTGGAAGGTCTTGAATAAGTCACTGCCAAAAATTCAGCTTATAATAGTTATTCGTAGCCGAGAAATTCACGCTCAAGCTCCCGCCCACACCGTACTCAAAGCCTGGTCTGCCTGGAAGGAGTACGGTGCTGGGTGGAAATACAAAGGCGCATTTCTAGCTCACGGACGTACCAAAGAAACTGCCGCTTGGATAGTAATTTAGTTAAGACCTCCTATTTGACTCCCACATCAGAAACTCAGCTGTTCAGAGAATTACTTGGACACTGCCGCCAAGTACGCAATATTGCGTGGAGACTTACGGCTTTTTGCAGAATATTGGCACGGTAGCTGCACCGCACAGTTTGTACAGAATGAATTGTTGGAGACAAAAATGTTGTTTATTGTTACCTTTCCACCACCTCCCCCCTTTTGCCCTCTCCCCAGGTCTACTTTTCTTCGATTTCATAAGTAATTATTGTACGCAAGGAAATCACCCGAGCAAGTGAAAAGTATGTTTTTCACCCGGATCAAAGTGTGATGCGATTTGACTGCACACATACTAATTTGAGGTTTTTATATCATGTCTGAAGGACACGTGAATGTGGTTGGCAATTGACAAGAAGTTCTTAGACGAGAAGAAGTTCTTAGACTTGCATATTTGGAAACAAAGGCAGTCGAACGTCGAGCATAAATATTCGAAAATTCGTGGTGCCCAAAGAAAAACGATAAGAAATCGAGATTTTTTTCATTGTATTCAGTTTGCTAACGATATCTTTTATCCATGGAGGTCAAAAAGAAAAAAGTTTTCATTCTCTTTCCTTGGTTGTGGAACCCCTTAACATCGAAAAAACACTGATTAGCAGTGGCGGACCGAGGGGGGGGGGCGCCCCCCCCCCCCGAGAATGGGTCGAAATTTTTGAAACTTACCTATATGGGTTATAAAAATGTGCAAACGACTTGTTTATTTTTGCAAATAATTAAAATATTTTTTAAATTTTTTTAAAAATTCAAATTAGTATAAAAATTTTTTTTCGGGGGCGTGGTTGACGCCACGCCCCCTTTTTCAAGATTTTAGGGGTTGGGGCTGCTGATTAGAGATTACGATGACATGCCCATGACATGCTTTTTTTAGGATTTTCTTCCTTTCCGCTTCCCGCGCGAATTTTCGAAAGAATTTCTCTCTTAGTTCACGCGCAAATTTTTTTCCTAGCATCAATCCGATCACGTAATTCGCAGTTGAAATTAGTGAACTCTATGTCACATCCTTCAGTATGATAAAAAAAAACCTTTTAAACCAGACAATAGTATGAGAAACGAAACCCGTTATAGAACCAGTGAACTTCCAACTAAAAAAAAATCAAATAAAAGACTAAATTGGAAGTATATGAACTAGATGGTGCAAGCTGCAGAAATAAGACGAACAAGATCTTTTCGAAGAAACTTTGTTAGTTTTTTAAGTCGATGCTCGATTTATAAAGTAAAGATCCCGAAATAATTTGCTCTTAAAAATAAAAATGAAGAAACAATTTTTGGCCATTTTCCAATTGGAGGAATCAGAAATATGCTATTTTGTATTTCTAACAAAATGAACAGATCCTGTCAAGCAAATTTAACTCCTGCTATTGATAAGATGAGACGGAAATTAAAAATGCATTAAATACAATGGAGAAGTGAAACTGTCAAGGTTTCGGAAACAAAATAGATCAAAGTCAAATTAAAAAAAACTAAATTTCTAAAAATTGTCAAAACCGTTGTTAGTTTTTCAATTCATTTTCCTTGTACTTTTTTAGAACTTCAGTTTTACTCATTTAACGTTGAGTTTAAAGCATGAAGATCAAATGCACCTAAGAAATTATGAAAATAATTTTTAAAAACGTTTAGGAATGAAAGGAACGGCTGAACACCCAACGCAAGCTGACGACTGTTATGGGATCACATCTGGAGACTCATTAATCCGGAAACCTGGCAAAAAACTTGCAATTTCCGGAAGTTCCGACGATGAATGAATGAGGAGATAAGAACGTTCTTCACAGTAACGTATAAGGAGAGCACTAGAGCGTAATACGTAACAAAACACTGTGAGAAGACCGGTTGAGATACTAGGATTCGCTTTTCGCAGTTCTTTTTGTGATGCCAAAAATCACTTGCACGTGATTTGGTGATCATCTAGACTGTGAATGCACTGTTTCCGTTTTCTTTTACAAAGCCATGTAATACAACTTCTTAGATGGTTGTTGATCTAAATTATGAAGTTCTACCATGTAAATTTTAGAATACTTTGTGAAAATAAAATGAGTTGAAAGTTTTGAAATTTGACTAATCAAAGAAAGTAACCTTACAATTTTTGGACACTTATGTGAAAAGAAGTGATCACAACCTTGCGTATTATATAGTTATTACGTTTTGCTCTGTAGGATTACGACAGAAGTGATTCAATTGGATTGGCGGCTGGAAGGCGGGGCTTCGTGACCTAGTTGAGGCTAGAGAATGATCGGAGAGCACGAGCGCGTGAGAGACGCAGACTGGGTCGCGGGTGCGAGCGGCATAAGTAGGTCACAAAGTCCCGCCTTCCAGCCGCTAATCCAGTTGAATCATAGATTAAAATTTTATTATAGAGTTGCATAAAAGAATTTTTTTATATTGTAAATTTGTAAGGGAGTTTTTTCACCGTACAAACGGTGGCAGTCTAAGAGCATTTTTTCGGGTTTGAAGCGCTATAAAAAATTTCGACACTCTTTGCTTGCGGCCCTTTGATAGTGCAATTTCAAAAAACGGGTGTTGTGACAGTCCTCGCAAATAATTTGCAAATCAAATTATTTGTTTAGATTCCAAAAAAATTTCGAATAGGCATGGAAGGCGGTGCCTCGTGACCTAATTAAGGCTAGAAAACGATCAGAGAACACGTTTCGAGGGAGACGCAGACTGCGTCGCGGATGCGAGCGGTCGTCTCCCAGCCGCCAATCTCATTTAGTCACCTGCAAAATTTCATAGCTCATGTGAACAAGTTCGATAATGGCCAGTGGCCGGTAAAAATTCACTTCGTACGAGATAGCAATAAATTAAGGAGGGGGACACGATTTGAGGGGCAACGAAATGTCGCTGGAGTAAAAATTTATTGAAATATGAAGACTTTGCACCCAAGCTCTTATAGGGATTTGAAAAGAACGAGCGGTTGAGGAAGAAGAGTGGCAAGAAGATGAGCAACTCGGACGAACTTGCATCAAGCGAAGTCTACAAATATGTAAAGGGGAGCTTTTGCACAAAAATGATTGCATGAAGAACCACAGGAAATTTCATTAACTTTTTCCTGCACATTTACAATAGCAGGTGCAGAATGCAACCAGTAGAAGATGGCTCCTTTTTCAAAGTCACTGTATTAGTTCCACCGTTCAAAACCGGGTTATGTCAATTGTATTTGCATATAACTGTTCAAACAAAGTTCCATCTCTATTTCCATTTTGAAATTCTAGCAAACGACCTTGTCTACATTTCTAGCAGCCAGTTCATGAAAATTAAATTCAGCAGGAAGAAGTCAGTTCGTGCTGTTTACATCAGCTCAGTGTCGGAGTAAATAAACAAGTGACGGTGGAGGAAATGGAGCCCCTTACAGTTTTCGAAGTCTACGGAGGTGTAGGCGGGGTGCTTTGTCTCAGCCCCCGTATTTACTACGAAGCTCATAATCGAGGAAAGTGATGAGTCTCGCCGACGGGGCCCCGCGCGACAAACAACGGCTATGTCAAGAGACTTGTTGTTGTTGTTCGTGTTTATTTGTTTATCGAAATTCGGTAGCTGGGTCGTCATCAGCACCGCCGCAGCAGCTAATCCCCCTGGTCAATGTCAGCTTCTGGCTAAGCACTTTGTTTTTTTACGAAGGATTGTATAGCCGACGAAGACGAGCCACTGAGCCACCGAACAACTTTATGACACTGGCCACCATATGTTTTGTATCAGCGAAGTATAACACAGCCCTTTGGGGGCTTATTTTGATGTTTCGGATTGCAAAAAGCAAAAGGAGCTCATTTTTTGGAAAATTCTTTTACCGAATCTGCTCAAAGTTGTTTGGGTCACAAGAGCACAGGTAAATGCTATCAGCTTAGATACCCATAAGAATATTTTTAAAAAAGTGCAAGAAAAAAAACGACTGGAAAGAAAAGCATCAAGAGATAATGGAAAAGGTGGAGAGTGCTGACGCTGAAGGAAGAATGATGAGAAAACTAAAATGGGGCGTGATTCTACTCAGTATTTGTTTGCTTTGTATAAGGTAGGCTTCATCGCTGGATAAACTTGCTTTTTTTGGAAAGAATGCAAAAACTAAATTTTTTGGGAAAGAAAATCCGACGTTTTTTAGGTAAAGAGGCGTGACGATTAACCTCCTTATTCATGCGTTTAAGAAAATTTGGGAACCTTCTCAACATTTTTTTGCAGCCTCCTCAAAATTTTGGAAAATGGGGCGGAAGCCACACCAGAAAAGGTCTTGACGACTATGAATTTTTGAAGCATTTCCATGAATATTTCAATCAATTATACGAAAACAAGTCATTTAAAGGTTGCCGCATGACGAAGGCGCTATGGCGATATTAGTTGAGCGTGCGCGAACCCGACGCGCGCGTACCCTCACCGTTGTGGATCCCGCACCTCATGCGCTCTGCGGCTAATAAAGCCGCGTTCCCGAAGATATTGCGCCTTCGTCATGCAGCAGTTTATAATTAACCGACAAGCAAATTTAAAAAATTCAACCCATTATCGAGGGAAAGAAGTACCAGCCCCCCTCCCTCTCCCTCCCTGGTCCGCTGTTGTGTAGAAATAATTTCACACTTAGTACATTCCTTCAACTTCTTATTGCGCATGCATGACCAATTCGGGTGTCACTAAATTAGCACTGAAAGAGACCATTCATTAATTGTGGCGCATGAAAAAACGTGCTTTTATTTTCGCGCCCCGTAGAGATTACTAGGAGTTTGAAATTGTCGATGTAGCAAGTTTGCTGTAGGGTCAAAGCGAAATGGTATTACAATTAAGACCGGAATAAAATGCTTAAGTATAAATAGTATAATAGTATAAATATATTTCTCGCCTTATTAAAAACGATAATTTACGTCCTGCAATTTGTGTAAATTTGCGTTTTTATACTGTTTCTCTCTCCTCCAAATTATCCCACTGCTGATCCCACCCCTCCTCGTTCATCCTTCTCAAAGCCAAGCATGATTTTATGATAGTACACTTGAACGACCCTTGTAAACTATGAGGTTTCCATCTTTGGTTTGCCATTCATAAACAAACCAGTTGTACTTTTGCTGAAAGAGCAAAAATAGATTGTAAACATCAGCGATCTGCAAATGATTGACTTTTTCTGGCCCTGCTTTAGTATATATAAAATAATGATTAATTGTGTGGATGCCTAGAATAGAAGTAACTAATTTACTTGTGCAAGCAAATACCAACCAAGAGCAGCTGAATTACTCTCCGCTACTGTAGGTTTACGGTAAGAGCTTTTGAGAAAGCCTTGATCCACTGGGAACCAACTTTTGGTGTAAAAAAGACTCAAAACAGCTGAAAAATGAGATGCATAAAAAGTAGTTTCAGAGTTTGAGAACCCACTTCACAAAAATTTTCAAGATTTTGAAAAAATATTTATAGTGCCATCTAATACACCACATTGTTACGATACGGATTGCTATGTAGTCCTACAGTAGTAAACAGAATTCTCAGGGTCAAAACGTAGGAGGAAGACCATATCCAGCAAGAAAAGTTTTCGGGGAGCTTCTAAAAATTTTGCAGCCTAGTAATGTTGACATTGATTGGCAACACAAGTCTTTTTTGTAGAACTAATTAAGTTTTTTAAGAAACTTACCACAGCATTTTGGTTTCTACAGACAAAGACTCAAGTATTTGAATTAATTCACTATTTCCAAGAAAGCAGGGAGAAGACTTATGAGATACTAGCTGGCTTACCCGGCTCCGCCGTATGTTCCGAATAGAAAATTCCATTTCTGAACCGATCCGGACCAAACTTGGCACACATACCCTTCGAGCCCCGGCGGGTGTCACAGTCCACTTTTCGTTATCGATCGATGTCGATTTTATCGATTTTTTGCAAAATTTGAGCTACGGGGCTGGGATTTGGCACAGGGGTGTAATCGAGCATGCTGATTACGAATACAATATTAGTTTTCGAAACCGTGCATTACTTTTATCGATTTTATCGATTTTTTGCAAAATTTGAGCTAGGGGGCTGGAATTTGGCAGAGGGGTATAATAATATAATGCTGATCATCCCCACGGGGATGATCAGCATGCTCGATTACCCTCCTGCGCCAAATCCCAGCCCCGTAGCTCAAACTTTGCAAAAAAATCGATAAAATCGATAAAGGTAATGCACGATTTTAAAAACTAATATTGTATTCGGAATCCCCATGCTCACTTACCCCCCCTGTGCCAACTCCCAGCCCCGTAGCTCAAATTTTGCAAAAAATCGATAAAATCGATATCGATCGATACGAAAATTAGCCTATGACACCCGCCGGGGCCCGAAGTGTATGTGTGCCAAGTTTGGTCCGGATCGGTTCAGAAATGGAATTTTCTATTCGGAACATACGTACACACATACAGACAGACAGACATACATACATACAAACAGACATTCAGCTTTATATATAAGATTTAGATAAATAACCCTGAGCATATTTTAACAAATACCACAATTTTTTGCCTACGAACCAGGGATGGATGTACTGTATAATCGATCTACAGCTCTCAAAAACTGGAACAACTCCAAGTAATTTCAAACAATTATGATCTACTAGATGGCTTACCCGGCGCCGCCCGGCCCTGTCATTATTTTATTCGTAATCAGCATGCTCACTTACCCCCCTGTGCCAACTCCCAGCCCCGTAGCTCAAATTTTGCAAAAAATCGATAAAATCGATATCGACCGATACGAAAAGTAGCCTATGACACCCGCCGGGGCCCGAAGTGTATGTGTGCCAAGTTTGGTCCCGATCGGTTCAGAAATGGAATTTTCTATTCGGAACATACGTACATACATACATACAGACAGACAGACATACAGACAAACAGACATTCAGCTATATATATAAGATGGGTAAGGCCATATGCAATGTATAAGCAATCTATCCTGAAAAATTCATGAGTTACGGTACGTGCACTGTGAGATCGGTCTATAATTAGCAAACGTAAAACTCTGATGCTAATAAGAGGATTTTAATTTTAGCCCCAGACATTCATCATGCTTCCCACTACTCTCCTTTCCTCCTCTACGATAAAGAAAGCACTCTTGCTATCTATAGTCTTTCGATTCCCCCTACCCCACCCCCCCCCCCTGCAAATGCGATCAGCTTCGAAAGAACATGAAGTGCATGCAGAACAGTGCGCTCCGAATTGCAACGCGATATTTTTGTGAATCGGCGGCGGTCGGCCGTACGATCGTCGCGCAAAAAACGGCGGAGAGATCGCCGCTGGAATGCTTGTTCGCCGCGAGACAAGTGAGCAAGTCGAGGGCAGCCAGCTCACGACTCAAAGCTCGAGCGCTCTATGTTGCGGTCTCGAAAAGCAGCAGCTTATCTATAGAACAAACCAAGCAATGCCGAAGAAAGACGTGAGCATCGAAAATCAGTGGCAGAAGTCCAAAGAGAACCTAGGCTTTTGACACACTACCGTACATTTACCGTAATCACCCCTACAGTATTCCTTCTACATTTATATGAGGCATCTAGACCGGCGGCGACGCCAAAACAGCTGCAAGCATCGAAAATCAGCAGCAGTTATTAAAAAAACTGCCGCATCATCACGCACCACCATCAGCCTTATGGTATGATTACGGTAGTAGTACGGTAGAATTCGAAATCATATGCTTCATGAAAGAAGTGCTATACAATGAGCCAGTTAACATGCGGAACAACAACTACATCATCTTGTACTGTAGAATTACGGAACAAGCTTAACAGAAACATTACAGAGTGAATTTTTGAAGCTACGGTATGATTACGGTAACAGCATGGTACAATTTCAGAATTGCAAGTTTCTCACAAAAAGTTTTACAATTCGCTAGCCAAAATGCAGATCAAATAAAACTGCAAGTTTCTGCTATACAGTATCCCATTGTAGAGTTACGGTAATCAAACCAAGCTGTACACTTCCAAAAGCAAACTTCGAAGTATTTTTGTGCCTTGTTCAATCTTGGATGGATCCTAAGCAGACAATTGCAACAAACATATGCCTCAAATGCGCGGGTTTCAAGACTTTTTATTTGGATCAACGAGAAAAAGCTTTTAAGTTACGGTGGGTTTACTGTATAAGCGACGTACACGGCTGTATCACCGTATTCTGTGATGTGTCAATATCTACAAAGCGTACAAGACATACAACGGCTGGAAAATAAAGGGAAAAACGCCAAAAAACCGAGTTTCCATAGGGTTTCTAGAGTGATAGAATTTATAGAATATTTACAGCACTTTGGAATTGCAGGGAAGATATTTAAAGTGGTTTCACCTTGAGAGCAAAATTGAGAAGAAGGAAGACCAGATTTTGCATTCAACGAAGATTATCATTTGTGGACCAGACTGGCATAACATTCAATGAAAAATTGATAAGATTCGCTTTTGAAGTGTGTCGATATATTTTCTTTTCCTGACATCATGACCTCCCTCTAACTTGATATTTGACCTGATGTTCTTTTTCTCACCCGTGCTATATGTTCCTTATCACAAGATTATCATAACTAGTACAATGTAATAGAAAAAGCGACTTTGCGAGGGATTTACAAAGTTATTACAAATTCTTGCGTAGGTGCCATTGTATAGATAAACCTGGTTTAGTTTTTCGTTGTCGGTCACGATTTGTACCTGGCACACTTCAAGATTTATGCCTGCAGAAGTCGTGAAAACGTTTCTTTGTGTCACACACTGGCGCCAGGAGTTTATAATACGAATCTAGGAGGAGGAGGGGGGGGGGAGTAAAGAATACATGTTTGTATTCTCCCGCGCAAAAACTCAGACAACTGACCGGAACTTCCGTGGAACGTTTAGGAATGTTCCGCCGGGTCCCTCGCGAAAGTTCCGTAAACGTGTTGCGGAAGTTCCCAAATGAGATACTGCGGAAGTTTTGAAGGATACGAATCACAACAGCAAAAGAGAACATTTCGAACCTTGCTGCCGAACTGCTGCAAATTTTGCTTGTCCTGCGGAAGTTCCGGTAAACATCCTGAGGAGGTCCCTGAATCTTAGAAAACCCCAAGGAAAGATACTGACACAGCAAAAAATGTGATGAAGTCTAGCACTTTTTTCCACCCCGAAAATTCCCAGCGATTAACCCCTGATGACCTCCGAGAAGAGACTTTTTCACATAGATAAGTGCGTGAGAGAAACGCGGCCAATTGTCCAGTAAACTACCGTAAAAAAGTGGGCGAAAAGTAAATTCTAGGGTACGATAGCAATAAGCGAGTGGGAATAGAGGTTTTTCCGAAGATTACTTTGTTCAAAGACCGCAGCGCCTCAAAAAAGCATCAACGGAAAGGGAAATAGTCCTCGTATTCTCTTCATAAATGAATTACACGATTGCCATTTGGGCTGCTTAGGCTCATTTGCATGCTCATTCGCTTCCTTACAATGGGTCTCAGCAAGCATTGAAAAACTCAACACTCAATAAAGTTCCAGCTTGGAGCCCAAAAACCCAACCGGAATGGGCTTACTTCTGTCGAACATAAATTTTTAGTACGAGTTACATCAATCCCTCGTCTTTTATGAACTGATTTATGAGGCAATAAGCTGTAATAAATTGATAATTACCCATTAATTTTTTGTCACGAGACTTGCCAGGAATTCAAGAGGAACAAACTTATCAATATCAAACAATTTACTGTATTTCTACCTGTTAAATGGGGCTGCAAATATCGAAACCTGCGTAACTGAATCTGAACAGGCAATGAATGTATTTTCCTGATCATAAAAGATTGTAAAAAGACGAATAAATCTGGATCTACGAAATTGTAATAACTCTCAGAATGATGGAAGCAAATAGCTCAAAATCACCTATCGACCTACTTCAGAGCATGATAAGAGTGTAGAAAAGGAACAGACATAAAATTCGGTATGTTATGAAAAAGTTTGCAACATAGAAAATCAGATTTCTTTTGATCAAGCAGCAATACAATATATAAAATATATAAGTATGCAAGTAAAAGAGTAAGTATGATGGTAATCGACTACAAGAACAGAAGCTCATAATCATAGTTAAGGATCTACCGCTGAAAAAAAAGGAATGTTGAAGATTCTGAGTTCAGTAATAAACTGATCAAACTGTTGTAAATTGTCACGAGATCAATTGGAAGTTCGATTTGCTATTGGTGATTTGCCTTACAAATTAAATTAGCATTAGCCAACAACTTGATGAAAGTGTAAAAGAATGATGAAATTAGCATTCGCATAAGGGCAAAAAGAGTTGCAAATTCTGTACTTAGAAAAATGAGATTAGTTTAGAAAAGAGATGGAAATGAGCAAAGATTGGAACATCTTTTTTGGTAAAGAACATCCCATGCTACTAGAAAATTGCACTGATACTCATAAAATTTTGTCGTCTGCGCCATGGAGTAAAAAAATTCATATTCTAAGGCAAGAAAATTACAAAGTCGTTATGGTGATGCGTCTTACTTGGAAATATCAGGTAATGTAAATCAGGTCAGAATGTGTGAAAGAGTTTCGTAGAGTTATGGTGACATGAGAAAAACAGTTAATAAATAATGGAGTAAGTTATGCTTTTGCAAAAAATGCATTGGAACTTGCAAAAGTAGATTAAATTGAATCTATTAAATGAAAACACGGAGAAAAACGTACACATTTGACGATTAGATGATAAAAATAATGATTAATTGTTTGGAGTACGAATTTGCAAGAAAATTAGTAAAAATTAGCGAAAATCGGAAAATACATCCAGAACACGACATAGCAGTATTAAGCAGTAATCAATGAGGAAGTTGAGACTGGTGTAATGCCGAGCATGAAATGAATTTTAGCAGATGTGGAGACAGTAGGAATGCTCAGTCTTTCGAGTGACATTGCTTTTTATTTCCGTCTCGGTTGCTGCTCAAAACTCTCACTTTAGGCGCTCGTCACTCACGCACGACGAGCCTCCCAGCACCAGAAGCTCAAATTTTAACACACACACACACTGGACTCTTCTGCACTCGCAGCTCGTGCTACGATGCAAAAACGAACAAAGGCCGGACGATGCGAAGCAGACGCGCATCTGATCCGAAAACGTACAGCACTTTTTATTCTGAGAAGATTTGGTCTAAATATAGACTACGAGTCAAATATAGCCGTGCTTGGAAGATTTGCAAAAGAAGTATATACAAGCAATTGTTACAAAATCACACTCAAGTTAGATAGGTTGGAACGAAGGGGGAGGGAAGAAGGAAGGGGAAGTCACTAACTTGAAAAAAAAAACCACAAATTCTCTAGCTACAGACCACATCAAGCATGCGTCGATTTTGGCCATAATCGAATATTGATTTTTACACTCCTACTGGCTACTGTAGCATTACGGTAGGTTTGACTCGAGTTCAATCACACGACTTTCAAACAGTAAATGTCCCATGTTTTCTCGCTTATTGTGAATCTAGACTAGATTTTCAGGTTTCTTAAAATCCTTAATTAGGTTTTATGCTAGCGGGTTACGGTAGATTACGGTAGATTGACATAAACTCAAAATGGTTCTTAAACATTCTTTACCTGCTTCTTCTCATATTTCAAAAGTTTGAGACTTGCCGAGGATTCAAACAGAATTAAATTTCTCAAAATCTTTACAACACTTATTCTTGACATATCTATTTTTGCTGGAAAGAGAGAGAAAAATACTTTTGATTGATCTCTGAACCATTCAAAATGGGATGAAATAGCAGAAATATATTTGAAGAAAGAGATGAAAAGCAGAAGCTTCCATAAAGAATAAGTTTTCGTTAAAAAGAACAAAAAACTTATCATTCCAAATACCAAGTACTTTCCATTCGTGAATTTATATAATTTTCTCAATCTTTAAAGCTTCAGCAAAAAAGTAGCAGTAAATATCTGGATGCTTATGGCTTATGCTTCATCTCAGCTACTAGAACCATGAAAAAAGAAAATTTGCATACCGCAGACAAAGAATGGCTTGTGCCTAAACTAGTTCCATAGTAGTAAAATTTGATGTATGACCGCTAATACGCTTCATATATTCCATTCCATTCCATAGATTTTCCTATGTCATTAATAACGAGCAATGAATGGATTTTTGTGGTAATAAATAAACTTCAAAAGCATTCCAAAGTAATGGAGGGCATGAATTCTGGTTCTGTACATTGTATTGCCTTGATAGACTTTCTGCAAAATGAAATCGGGTAAGTGCTAGAGAAAGACTTGCACGGGGTTCTTAGCTGTATTTGTATAGCTTGGCTATATTTCTTAGTCAAAACTGCTTTTGGAAATCACAAATAAGTAAACCCAAGGATTGAGTATGCTTACCGGAGAATATTGAAAGCATTGATTTGATCAGAATTTTTGAATACATGTGTTGAACGCGAAACGAGAAAAGATATATTTAGAGCTACGAGTCCTCTTTTTGCTCTCTCTTTTTCATAACTTCCTAACATTCAAGGGAAAGATTTTAGGATTGGAGTAAATTCTTCTCTTCTCCAAATTTTTTCCTCAAATCATTCTGAATTAAAGGTATACATCAAGCAAGTAATCCAAAGACATTTTCAAGGGTACATACACATCTCATTCACCAATTGAACCCGAAAATTTATGACCGAGCGGAAAACACTCTAAATTTTCTTTCATTTCAGTCTTTCAATTAGGCAGAATCTCCATCAGAAAGGAAAAGAAAAGGAAAAGGAAAAGGAACAGAAAAGAACTTCCCACACAATTTTTTTATGGTCATTGGGCCAGCCACAAAAATTCTGTAACGATTCTAAAATTCTGGGCGAAAGACGTGGACAGGAAAAGGGCCAGGAGGAAGAGAATTCACGAGAAATTTCTATTCTGCTGGGTAACCTTTTGTCTAGGGTAACTCATAAAAGCTAAAGTAATACGAAAACTATTAGGGCTATAATTTTGCTGGTTAAACCCAATGTACTCTAAAAAAAGTTTTGCGTGATTAGATATGTAACCTTTAATTCAACTGTCTTGGCGGCTGGAAGGCGGGATTTTGTGACCTAATCAAGGCCGCTCGCGCCCGCTACGCAGTCTGCGTCTCTCTCGCGCGCGTGCTCTCTGATCATTACCTAGCCTTAATTCGTTGCGAAACTCCGCCTTCCAGCATCTAAGCCAGTTGAATCAAAGGGTATTTGTATTGTATATTAGTAAAATGCTGATATTGTGAAAGCTCATAATGCATTCTCAAAATATAAATACAATTTTTGAGGTATTCACTTACCATAAAATACGCGTATATTTCATCACCTTTTTTAGCCACACCACACTCAACTGCTTGGAACCGTTCCAAATAAATTTAGCTAAAGCCCTTTCAAACGTACTCCGCTTTTCTTCGTCACAATGAAAAGCTCTTGCCGAAGTTTTTCTTTTCCACGACAAGAACACAAACATTCCATTGTGTGCGCTATTTTCGATCGAAGCACTTTTTACCTCCTAAATTGTTCTCAAGTGCTTTTATTAGGTTTACAAATAGACAAATTTAGTCGGTTCTTAGACAATTCGAAAAAGATGCTTGAGACGGCAGATCTAGAATTTTAGTCTCACAACTCTTGCGAGGGGCAAGGGATTAGCCGGGGGGAGGGGAGGGGGAGGGGGGGGGGGGTTGGAATTATACATGAGCTTCAAAAATAGCAAGTGACTTGTTTATAACTACAAACAATTGGAATGGCTTCGAATTTTCTTTGATTTCAATAAGCCTTGTACAAAAAACTTTTCGGCGGTGTGGTATTTTCTGAAAATTTTTTTTGAAAAGTATCTCAAAAAAGTTTTCGGAGTGCATGGCGTTGGCCCGCACCTCCACTCAAAAAAACTTCTGTCCCTTACCCCCCCCCCCCTCCCCCTCCCCCCCCCCCCTCCGCCCTCCGAACAGAAATCTGGGACCGCCACTGTTATCTATAGACTACTTTAGTATTAAGTGGTTAGAGAAACGTATGTCGTCATTCAGCTCCGCCTCTGTGGACTACTGGTCCTTTCCCTCAGGGTATTGCATATCGTTTGAGAACCAGTGGTCCGTGGGTAGAGCTTGATAGCGGTATTCGCTTTCCCTTTCAAAGCATTGCCCAAGCCACAGCTCATTGTAACCATTCACATACAAGAAATTTAACTTTAGACTTGAGCCCATACCGTACTCTCTCGCGCGGATTACGCTAGAAAACACGGTTTGGGCTGCAGTTTGAAGTTGATTTTTTGGCTATGAATGAATCGTTTAAGGTGGTACATGAACAAGAGCTTGACTATGGCCTGCTAATTAGTACCACATAAAAATTACAGGTCCCAAATTTGCAGAGACATTTATTTTGACTTTTTGCTCAATACCGTACCCAGCTCACCATCCAAGTCAGAATCTAATGCGTTCGAGATAGGATGAGCTGTATTTAGCTCAGCATTCAAGTCAAAACCTAACGGCTCTGAGTGGAGATGAGCTGATACTTGATGTTTTGTGGAATGTTGCCAAGTGTGAGAGGGGGAGAGACGAGATGGGGGATATTTGCTTTGTACTTGCGCTGACGCAAGCACTGATCCATGCAGATAACAAGCTCACTTGACGTGATCACTACGTTTTGTTAATTTTCTGAAGATTCAGATAAGTATAGGAGAAGGATTCAGTCATCCTACAGGTGCTCATGCACGAGAACATGACTGAGGTACGAGAAAAACACAAAAAGCAAAGTCTAGAAATTCGAGATCTTGCATGATTCTAGAGAAAACAAATTTTTGCATTGCGATGGTGCTATTTTTGGAGATCATCCCCGTCTGATTCAAAAGTGCTCGGCTTTACTGAGCAAAATCGTGACTACCACAAGGCTCAGACATCTTAAGAATGTGGCTCGCTATTCTGAGCAACAAGAGACACGAAAGAATATTTGTGAAATGTTTGCAACTTGGAGAAAAGGGAGGGAAACCAATCTGCATCTCATAGCTTTTAAGGCAATTTAACAACTGTAGAACTCAGAAGTTCTTATATACCAGAAGAATTTTCAGCTCTTTGAGAGTAAGGCAATCAATCACGAAAGGGCTACCTCGAAATTTACTATCAGAAGCATTGTCCAGGCAAAACCACGCAGTTATATGGACACTGATCGGAAGGGGCTGGCTAAGTCATTTCCCAAGCGACAGCTCATATGATTTATTTGTAAGAGAGAAATTCAACTCTGAACTTCAGCCCGGACCGTAGTCTACCGTAGCCGAGGACGCTCATATGTAGGTTCACTCATAGGTTAGGTAAAAAGTATGCCCTGATGAGTATTTAGGTCTGAATACTGCTTCCAATCGATAGCTAGCTCCTAAATATCACACAATAAAGATAATTTCTAACCATTCCTCCACGCTTTCTCCGAATATGCAAAAAAATGTAACAAATGCATAAATTCACTGTAACGAGATTGATGAAAGGTTATGTATGGTAAATGTGATATAAAACGAAGTAAAAAAAGATTTTTAGTAGGTTTCTCACGAACCCGACTAAAAATCCAGTACAAGACGTAAAAACGAGATAGGTAACAAATGATAATCGGCATCAATTGAACATTGGGTTGAATAATAGGAGAAAGCCAACCCCACTTAACGAGAGCGAAAATTCAATTAATGGGAATTTTTCTTTCCCATGAAGTAGTTTTTGAGAACCAAGATTGATATAAAACCACTACACTATCTTTTTGAAAAAACTAAATCAGAACTTTGAAAAGATTCTGACTGATACTTGCGCACAAACTGGACATTGACTTATTTATATACCATCAACGTAAACTTGATAAAATTCAGGAATGCATATTCAATTTCGTGAAAGCTAACAATTTTGTCGTATTAGCTACAGGAAAAGCAAATTGTATAAATTGCTTTTGTGTTCGAGGCGCAATCCCTAAAAATTCTAATAGTACAGGTTCTACAAAAATTACCAGTGTTTAAGAGGACTTGCATTCTTAGGTGGAGTCTGCTTAACAGAAAATTTGGCTGGCAGTACTGCTCTATTGTCGTTTTTGTGTCGCTCGTGTTCAGGGCCTTCGAAAGAGGTACGATGACTAGGTATGGGCTTATTATGGAGCAGAGATTGGTGCAGGAGATGAGTGACCTTTAGACATGGCATGCTCCCTTCCCCCCCCCCCCTACTTTATAAATAGAGTTGATTTTAAATTTTAGCACCACAAGAAGTCACTTTGAAGGTCATGCATCCCATTTTACCTAGTCTAAGGGTCCTTTCGGTTGAAAAACACTGCATTAAGATAAAAAATATTGCACTCATCAGTGAAAAACTTGCACCTCTTCCAAACAAAAAAAAATTCCACACCTCAAATTCTCCTTCTTATCAGGGCGGGGCCATACGTTATAAAAAAAGACTAGAACCGCGATAAGTATGCTTAAAAAATGATCTTCTCGTATTACAAGGCAAACATGTGTAATTCAAAGAGTAAACTCATCAAAAAGACAATTGAAGGCTTTACAAGCTAAATATAGTTAGAATATGACCATTTCATAATTTAATTTGCAAGATGTGGAAGCATCCCAAAATTTTGTAGAAGCTCCATTGTTGGATTTGTGTGTAGAATTAGTGCTAAAATTGAGAAAAAATCAAAAATATTAGAAATTTGAAATTATTTAAACATCACTATCCCACTACTGATTGGACTGAATTTCGTCGTCTCCTTGAGAATTTTGAAAAATACTTGTACTTCAAAATATAATTTTTTGGGTAAACGGAAACTGAAAGAGCGCTAACTGGCCAACTAATAATACTTTTTTGCAGAAAAAATCTTCATTGATGATAGAAAGTCCTGTATAATTGGTATGTGATAGAGGAATTTTCCTATTTCTCCACAAAGAATTATGGATAGAAAACAACAAGAAAATTTTTATGGAGGTTTTCATGCCAGAACGAACATATTTTCCAGCCAACCTAGTATTAGGACTGAATTCTCGAAAAGGATCTATAGCATGGTGCAAGACTTAAATTTCAACCTGTTATGCTACCAATTTGTGGCGAAAAGTGAAACAATTAATTGTGATCTAGCTCCAAACAATAATATAAGACTACAATGACGTGAAGACTATGACGTTATGAAGGATAAAAAGATCAAGGTTTACATGTAACATCTTCTAGCCACTAAGAACAAAGTCTGTGTATTTTAGAAGTACGTCTCTAGAGGTGTTTTTCTTCATACCAAGCATAACTGCGACGCATAACGAAAGACGTCAAACTTCGTCAGATGTAGAGTACTTCATTGAGAGAGAAATGGTAGATAGAAATGACAATAGTGGACAAGATAATAGGATATTTATTTCAAAAGATGATGAATGAACGACAAAACTTGATGCCGAATGCCCCATTCTCGACGTCTCAGCCGCGGAAAAGTTCGAGTGAAAGGACAAGCGGCCGAGCAAAGCAGACAAGACCTTAGGCTTGCACCTCCACTTCTTAGGCCCTGCATTCTATTTGGGGCTAAATCGAGAGGACAAGCACTGGATTACAGATGATTAGTAAGATCAACACTTGGAAAGCACTATTCTGGATTTTAAACCGGGCAATCATGCACACAATCTGATTTTCGGCTTCAAAAAGCGGAAGGTTCCAGATGACAGAAGAAAAATAGTGAGGATTTCTTGCCTTAGAGTAACTTTACCTAATGATGATGATGATGTGATTCATTGTTGAATTGGTGACGCATAGTTAAAGGCTTCAAATACCTCAAGCTCACTTAATAGGTTCAAAAATCTACTTCGGTACATATTCGAAGAGACGGCTGGGAATCTGGCAAATATCCAAAAACAAATTCCTACAGCGAACCAAAAAGCGAATATGTGACTCATCCAAAACTAATAAGTTTTACTGAAATAATTATGATAGAGGTTGAGTTGAGAAGAGTGAATGAATTTGAAGGGGGAAGAGAGGAGAAAAAACGAGAAAAATAGGAAATAAGTCGACCCCATAATTTTTTGCGATACAAATATAGGACCTATACAGACATACCAGATGTAGCCCTTTGTGCTATTTTAGTGACGGATTTTTTTAGTAAAAAAAAACTCAAAATTCTCAAAAATTTCTCTTACTGGCTAGTAACCATTGTTGGGAGATTTTTGTCCATTCTAATTCTCAAGTTTTCATCCGTATACATTTTGAAATTGCTGATGATGAATAGTCCCGACTCAATACATTTGTCGTGACAAAATAGTCACATGGCCATAACCCTCTTTAGCATTACGTTCATAAAATTCTGAATTTTTGCCGAACAGCTGGCAAGTTACCAAAATTTAAGTGGCTCAAACAAAGGTGTCAGCCAGATTTCAACCTTGAGTCTGCAATCGCTGAAGAAGAAAACTAAGAAAATTCTTAGAACACGTTCTGAGAATCAAGGAAAAATCACAGTGCGTAAACGTGACAGTAAATCGTTAGGTACTCCAATGTGCAATGTGCGCGTAGAAGCAAAAAAGTCTTATCAGTGACAAAAAAAGCGAAAGTAAATGTAAATCATTTAAAAAAATGAGGAGGATTTCTGGAGAGAAATCCCAAGCGAAAACTTAAAAATACGGGAATATAAATTATTTTTGGCTAAACTAGACAGTAAAACTAGTGATGCTGCATTTTTATAGCCATAGCAATCATTTCCGGAACAGACAAGTTTATTGACATTGAAATGGTGGATAGCACCCATAATAGGTGTGAGAAAAAGATGAACAGTCAAGTTTTCCCTCAAGGTTATGCAAGAGGAGAAAGTCGAATCGCTGGAAAGTGCAATTTCTTGAAATATTGAAGATTTAAGGGATAGATAGGACGGGCAAAGATTTTTTACATTTGCAAATCCGAGTCAGGTTATTGCTCTAGAATTGTGTGATATATAACCCAGATTAATCAGTAACATATAGCTTTGGAAACAAAAATAAACTTAAAATTCAGAAAGTTACAGAAATTCGTCTCGTTCCTGCCCATAGGCAGAGTAAAAAAAATTCAGCGTTTCCCCGGACACTCTACAGAAAAGGAAGGTCTGAAATTTGATTACTGTTTGTATTCAAATTCATTTATTAATTTTTCTACAAGGCTTAAAAAACTGTACGGAGAATAACGGGTAAGCTTTGATTCAACTGGATTGGCGGCTAGAAGGCGGGGCTTTGTGATCTAATTATGGCCGCTCGTGCTCGCGACGCAGTCTGCGTCTCTCCCGCGCTCGTGCTCTCTGATCATTCTCTAGCCTCAACTAGGTCACGAAGCTCCGCCTTCCAGCCGCCATTCCAGTTGAATCAAAGGGTATCTGGAGCTTTGAACATCCCATAACGAAAGAAGCCTTCGAGCAAAAAGCGAGATTCAAAACAAGTTAAGCTTGTTTGATAAGTTTTGGTAACGCATGGCAAAAAAATTGAGCATAAAGACCCCGAATAAAAATTGTTCCTGAAATAATTAGATTCGCCTCAACAGCTTAGTTCAGCAACTATATATATTACGCATCTCTTCATCAAAGCACAATTACAATATCCAAGAAAACGAAAAAAGAAGGATCGATTACATAGCCTCAGTTTTGACTCATATCTTTACATTTTTCTTGACAGAAACCACAAGATGTTTGGAGAGAGAAACAATGACGATAGCAAGAAAAATGAACTGCAAGTGAACCCGTTGCAAAGAGTAGGTGGGTCGAGAGTCGAAAAATGAGTCATGAGTTAGGAAGCTAAGAGTACATCAGTTCAAGTGGAGGGGGCAGGGGGAAAACAAATCGTGCCAATTTTTTAGCCTTTTGTCTCATTCGGAGAGCATGAACGGTCGGACTTGGTGGGTCCCGCACAGAACTGGATTACTGTAGGTCTACTGTAGCTCTCTAAAGTTGGCAATTTCTACCTGTGGATTAAGAGACTTCTATGGGTGATTTAGCTAAGGTAAGGTAGAGATGTTATTGCTCGACCTGAGATAAAAGGGGGGGGTGGCTAGATCGGGATGTGGATTAAAACAATACCAAAGCAAACAGGGGCCGAGAGCAGCGTGATAGAGTGGCCACTACTAGGGTTCTTGCAGAGTGCAAATACTGAGGTCGAGACGACAAACAGAAAAAAACGGGGGCTGAGGTCAGAGATAGAGTATGAGCGGGGGGAGTGCTCAGCGCTTTTGCGCATTGCAGACGAGCACTACCCGCTTTGCAAAAGCTGAGCCGAGGGACGGGGGATTCGCAAAAAAAAGGAGAGGTATAAGCCGGATCTAGGTAGCGCGGCTGGGGATGGAACCCATCCTGTGAGTGAAGGAAACAGGGTAGAGGAGGATATGTCCCCAGCAGGTCCCACCTTCAAGGACAACTAGCACAAGCTCCTTATGCATAAAGGTGTGGTTTTGTCACAAATATCCGCGCGGGACGGGTGCTGTGGGCGACATAACGCCATTCTTCTACTAGAAAAAACACCCTCGATAGAAGTGCCCCTCCCAGCCTGGGAACCTGCCCGCACAAGAACATGCCGCTGACCCCCCCCCCTCCCTTCCCATTCTACAAAGGGCAAAAAAGCTTTCCCAAACCACCTTGACGTCTCCCAGTCTGGTCGTCTCATCAATCTACCTTGATGCTCAAAACGCGCTGCACGTAAGCCCCCCTTCGTCGTCGCCGGTGGTGTGTTTGCCGAAAAGTTTTTTGTACGGCCCACAGCAAGATTAGTCCCAAGTAGAAAAATTTACGAGCACACATTAGCGACACTTCGTATGCTGCCATATAAATCTAGAAGACAAAAAACGAAAGCAGAGACACGTAAATGACGTCGTAAATCAAATACCCCTGAAGCAATCGGATTTCAATACGAGCAATTTCTAGTATGCAGCTGCTTTGACATATCCACGAATAGCATAGAAACGAGCTAGAAAAGAGGAGATAGGCCAAAAAATTTCTAGGGAATTTCCGATATTTCTTCTGACTGGAGAAATATTAAAAAAAACAGTTCGAAGATTTTAATGGAAGCGAAGCGGTTGAAGAAGTAATCTTTACTACTAGATGATTGACCCAAATACTAAATAAATACTTGGCAGAAAATATCACTTCCTGCGTCGCAGTATTGCTCGGCGGATTACTGTAGGATTACTGTAGCATGACCACAACAAGACACAACTTTTTGACGATAACAACTTGTTGTGTTGAAATTGTAACATGAATTTTTTTCAGACTTGAAAAATAAAGAATAATAGATTTTTGGCAAAATGTTAGGAAAATCCAGAATATTACGTTTTGTCAAAATGTTCCATAAATGCAGAATATCACAGTTAAAAAATCCAGAATATTACATTTATGGCAAAATTTGATCGCAATTCTAGAAAAATTGGCGTAACATTGCTGAAAACTCATTCCAAATATGAGATGAAAATACAGAGTTATTGTCACAACAAAGGATCAAAATTAGAAATTTTGACTTACATGATTTTTGGCGAGATTTGCAATTTTACAATCTAATTTTTTTGAGCAAATTTCAATGTCCAAATTTTTCTGTTCACGCTCAGTTTTAGAAACCAAAACAACATTTATTAGAAAGATTTGAGCACCTGATCAAAATTATTTTTCTGAAGAAAAAACCAACGATCAAATAAGTGCAATTTTCAAAAAGTGCGCTCCACGTATCTCTTGAAGAGGTGCTACGTTTTGTCTGTGCGGATATCCGAACAGCATTCATTTGTTCAAAAATCTTTCTAGTGCATGGCAAACACAACCGTCGTTACTTTCGTTACTCGACAAAATCCGAACTCTGAATCCGCCGGGCACATTTTCGGTTAAGTGTAAATGCACTTTTTTACAGTAAAGAGAGTCGATCTGGATGGATAAGCAGCAGCTCTTAGAGTAAGTGTACGTGAGCTGTAACAAGGGGGTAAAAATGATAACCCGAGCTTGTAAAAATTTCTCTGGCTGATGTCAGATGAGATAGTGCAAGTGGATCGTATTGTCGCTATCCTGTGATTTTCTAGGTCTCATGGGACCATGAAAATGATGGCTAATAGCCCCGTCACGATTCGGAGCCGCTTTGGTGCGCTGAAGTGATCTTTGCGGTGCGACCGTGCGACGAAGAAACTCCTCTCCCTCAGACGGCGCCAAGATGTCTACTGCAGGATGCGAACGGTTTAAATTTGGAATTATTTTCAAGAGAAAAATTCTTTGCTTCAAAGCGAGTCATAGCATGACGTGTTCCTTCAACAATTGATATATTTCCTTAGCCAAAAGTTTTTTTTTCAATAAAAAAATACAGAAATCAGAGTCATTTTCATTTTTGACTTTGATAGTTAATGAATTTACATATGAACTACTGAAGACACAGATGTTTTCCATAATTTCTTAGCCTTTATTTCTAATGATCTGCT
The DNA here is from genome assembly GCA_958299035.1 of Cylicocyclus nassatus. NCBI lineage: Eukaryota > Metazoa > Nematoda > Chromadorea > Rhabditida > Strongylidae > Cylicocyclus > Cylicocyclus nassatus. The sequence goes on along the minus strand of CATQJL010000305.1, from coordinate 75,005,787 downwards.
TCATCAAAAGCCAGGTTACTGTTTACTGATAAAAAAAATATTCTTTTTTGAAAACATGGGAGAAGGCAGGAGTTTCGGAACACATGATTATTCAGATAAAAATTTTTTGAGAAGTGTTGCGGGCAACATGTGATCCAAATTCAGAATAACTGCGAAAAATATTTCAATAGATATTTGGGTCGTAGATTTCTAACGGAATGCCTTTCTTCACTGCTCTTCATACCTCCGATAGTCTAGAGACAGGGCGTCAAAAGTGAAGTTTGTTTGAACATCTGACGCCATAAATAGTGAAGGTTGTTTAAAGATGATCAGAGAAGAGAAAATGACATAAAACAGATATAAAAAGCAAAAGAGACTTAAACGAATAAAAACGCTGCAGTGAGGCTTGAAATCTTTCATTTGGCGGCATAAAAGGTGCAAGTTTTCGCTTAAGGACCAGCAATCGCAACACGGGGTTTTGATTTCTGATGCGTCCTTTGAATTTTCACCCCCTCATTGACGTTCCTGTTTCCTGGGACGTTGTCTGGATTGTTGCGCTTATTGTTCAGAGCAACAATCGCCCAAGCTGGAAAGAAATCGATGCGAAAGCACTGAAACAGAACAAGGTAAAGAAAAACGCACTTTTTACGATTTTTCGCAAAAAATTCCACCAGGATCGAAGAGATAAGGGCTGGGTAATTGTCTGCATTATAAACAGAAGCAAAATCTATAGAATGCACGAAAAAAACGCGTGAAAACAGTTGAATAGGAGAAAAACAAAAGATTTTCGAAAACAAGGTTTTTGCTGGGTTTCTCGATCAAATCAAAAGATGTGGTTTTTGGGACGTTGTCAGCGTTTAAATAGAGATTACGAGCTTCAAAATGATATATAGCTTGCTAAAATTGGGTTCGAAACAGCGAAGAAAAGGGTACCAGAGCCAAATGCCCCGCGCCCCGCGTTTGAGGTAGCGAGGTAGCGCGCAGCGCGCGGAGGCGCAGACGAGCAGCGGAGACAGACCAGAGCCGACGGGGCATTTGGCTCTGGTCGTAGATCTCCGCGGGGTCTCAACGAAACCTCGCAACATTATATATCATTCTGATCGCCATGACACGACGAGGAGAACTGACAATGTCCCAAGCTTTGAAAATCACTCATTAACGAGATAGACCAGCGTTTTCGTGCGCGACTCTCTGCGCAAGATTTAAGCGCAGTTTCTCGTCTTATCTAACTCCAACAGCTTTCCTAAACTTCTGAAACTCGATTTTGTTCAAATGAGAGGTTGGCTAGTGAAATTTTGTTTTGAATTCTGGCGAAAATCCCACAGAAACCTTTTTTTTAAGGTAAAAAAGGCTATAAAAACGCTCTCGGTTTCGCTGAAATAAGCTAAAGATATTATTCCCTATACTTGCATCATCAACATTCGTTTCGATATAATCAGGATAAAAACATCAGGGGCGAAGCCCCGGACGACTTCTGTTTTTTTTCCAGGTGAAGGTTGTGTACCCTTATAGCCCTCAAAGTGAAGGTTACCGGAGTACGTGGCTCTATGTACCGAGGGTATGCTGCTCTTTACTCCTTGATAATTTTCGACCTTTGACTGGGTTCACGCTCTTATACTCAAAAAAATAAGAGGTACGTCTTTTGAGAAATTTTCAAGTACATCAACGTATTAAGCATAGAAATATTTTTAAAAAATTTTCTAGTTTGAGAAAGATATTTTCTAGCAAATGAGAAACTTGACAACTAATTTGGAAGAAACTATTCTAAATGACTGCTTTAGGACTATCTCAACAAAAAATGATTTTGTGAAGCTCATTGGTTCCCAAAATAGCTCTTCGCTAGACTTTTTTGTGACGCAACAAATGCTCACCTCTTATTTTCCGTAGTTTTATAGTATTCTAAGGAAATCGACGAGACTGTTTAGTTCAAGCAGAAGCGTTCAACTTGCAGCTGTTACCACATTTCACTTTATAATTCACTATAAATTCCGCTAGAATTCTCAAATTCAACATGGCGAGAGAAATGATGAAAACATTTTCGATTCGGTTCCCTCGTGGATCACAGGAAAAGGAAACAGTGCAGTGCCACTCGAAAAAAAAATAGCTAGACGCTCGACAAAAGTGGCGAGAGAGGATTAGGTAAATTTGGAGTCTAATTTAAACCCAGACAGACAATTTCTTCATTCTTATGCAGACAATGGGTCGTCGCGCTCAATCCAACGCTAATCCAAAACATTTTCTGACATTGTCAATACAAGAAAAAGGTAAGCTAGAAGGCTAGAACGAAAGAGTTTAGCCTAAGGACGTGACATGTTTCAATTTGGATTCCAAGTCACGTGTTAGACCCTAGTATCGCATCCAGAAATTTTCGGAAGAAGGGGGAGGGTAAGGGAAGGGGGGGAGGGGGTAGGGAAGCAACAGGATATCTTTTTGAGTGAAGACGTTATGCGTTTTAGCGAAATGTTGGTATCTTTTCTTTCCGAACATTGAACCCCCAAACTCCTGATAAAGGGGTTTTGAATTTTATTGAGTGATCTGCACCCTTACAAAATTCTCAAAATCATTCTGTTTCAGAAGTAGAAAAGCTATTTGCGTAGTAGACTCATATAACCCCACTTTTGAAGATATACCAAGCCATTTCGGGGAAGGAGAGGGGAGGTGAGGGAAAGAAACATCCTCAATCCGCTATTGATAAATAAAGAGGGGATACCTGGTACAGAAAACCACGGAACGGGAATCCTATAGCGGATAAGGCGGGACGTAGATGGAGTTCTGGGGAAGGGACCATTAATTTTGAGATTTTCCGTCATTTACAGAAAATCGTATGAAGTTTATATTGTAAATCTGCAAGATTGCAGGTGATAAGCCCCAAAAACTTCTAGGTATTTTTTAAGCGGGAAAAGCATTTGGATTTCTAGAAAAGAAAGATTCCCTGAGCAGTAAGCAACACGTGCTGCCACAACTTTCAGTAGATCAACGATCCAACGCTTCTTCTGAGCTTCTCGAAAACGGAGCGTTCACAAAAGAAGACCGTGCAGGTGCATAGCAAAAACTACGGCGGAACTTCTTCAAGCATTTGCACTACCGACGATATGCAAGCCGAAGAAGGGAAGCGAGATCTTTTTTAAATTCATTGGCTTGCATTTCGAGGGATCTAGAACCGCATTGTTCCATTAAACATCTTTTGTTCGTATAAAGATCTAGTTACAGCAAGTCACAAAAAAATGCACAGTGACAATAATGCCCTTTTCAATTAACTTGGCGGCTGGGAGGCGGGGCTTCGTGACCTAATTAGGGCTAGCTAGTGATCAGAGAGCACGCGCGCGGGAGAGACGCAGACTGCGTAGCGGGTGCGAGCAGCCTTAATTAGGTGACATACCTCCGCCTTCCAGCCGCCAATCCAGATGAATGGTTAAAGGCAATGTCCAGGTCAAATGGAGGGTGACGGGATTTTGACGAAGTGCGGGAGTACGCCTCTTGACTAATGCAACAGTTCAATCCGATTGGAAAAGGTGGATTCTGAAGCGAGAAAATCGCGTGAAAAAAGGGGGGTTCCGCCAATTCCGCCTCCTTGACAAGTTTTGACGTGGCGAATGCTGTAGATCTAATGTATTAACCACGTTAAAACTTGTGAAGGCGGTATTGGCGAAACGCCCCTTTTTTCCAAAGCGGATTTCTCGCCCAAGAATCCACCTTTTTAGATCAGACTTGAACTGTTGCATTAGCGAAGAGCCGTGCTCCCTCACGTTGTCAAAAACCCGCCACCCTCCATTTGACGTGGACAATGCTTTCAAAAGGTCGGCGACGAGATTGGATGAGCCCGTCCCCGATGTGCTGTCCTAGAAAGGGTGAAAATCTGACCTAATGGTCATAAAATGGACTATTCCGCTAGCTCCACCGCCTCAAGTTTTCTAGAAAAATGAAATTTGATGCAAATTTCTTGATTTGTGCCAGAAAACTGCAGAGGGCTCAAAAAACCATTACATTTGGAAAGAGTCAAAATTCGATACTGAATTGTCTGAAATTGAATCCTTTGGTTGGTTTCTCAGTATTTTTTGAATAATTTTTCCAAGTCTTCACTTTTGCGAAGTCGTAAAACACTTAAGCATCAAAGACTACAAAATCTTCAAAATTTGAAATTTCCAAAAATCCATTAGGATTGATCACCAGGTTTACAAGGCAAGCTTATAATCTTTGAAATATTGAATTTAGAGCTTTCTGTTATAGCCTGGACGCGTCTCATTCAAGGGTTGTAATGATTTTATCTTTGGAGCCTTGATCAGGGAAAAAAATGCCTGCCAGAAGGAGGAGACAAAGTTGCATTTGAATACCCAAATCGCCTTTTGATGTTCTATGAGATTTGAGGCGCCCAGATGTGGTTCTATAACAAATAATTCCAGAAATACTGAAAAGCTAGCCATGGGTGTCAAAATTAGCACTGTATTGCACTTGACTTACTTTCTAAACTGCCCCCCGCTTGACGATTACTCAAGCAATTATCAACTTACAGACAACTGACCGGAACTTCCGCAGCACTTTCGCAGCATTTCCGCCGGGTCCCCCGCGGAAACCTTGCAAAAGTGCTGCGGGAGTTCTGGTTTTTAATAGCTCCGCCTTCAGTCTCCTGCGAAAATCCCGCATTTTGGAGTGGCACTTTCTTAACCACTTCCTTAGTGGTTAAGAAAGTGGCGCGGAACCGCTGCAAATTCAGCTTGTCCTGCGGAAGTTCCGGTGAATTGTCTGAGAAAGTGCAAAGCAACCATTTTGCTAGACAGAAGAGGAGATTCTGTATTGATCACTGTTTGGAACGTTTGTTTATAACATTCTGACCAATTTCAGCATAAGTTCATTTCGGATCCACCCATTACATTGTTTGCCCAAAAAGTTCATGGTGTCTTAAAGGCGCCGTCCACCCAAATTCTCGAGTTTCATGCTCATGTTCCTGTTTTCGAAGATGAAGTCGAGAATCCGCGAAAACTCTGACAGTCGCCGTTCCGAAGAACCCGCAGACGGTTCTCCGCAACGATGATTGGATGAGCGGCACGGATGGGTGGGCATTGCTGGAGGGGGCGGCGCTGACTTGGGGTCCGTATGCTTCTTCGCTATTCGGCGATTCTCTCGCTTCCTAAACGACATTTTGAGTGCAACTTGGGCATTGGCCTGGTAAGTCCTACTATAGTGAACTGCCAAAACTCAAGACCTTTAACTGAGGGCGAACGGTTCTACTATTTTGAGGGAACAAAATGGTGAATTTATCTTGGGACTGAAAAGCTATCGAGCAATTGCTCGGCTCAGCAAGACTTTCGTTCCAACATAACACAATCACCAAAAAAAAGATGGAGCATAACATCAAAATTTGAGATGAAAGCTCATAAAATAGGCGACAATAAATATGCACAAAACTAGTGGTTAAGTACCTCGTCAAAATCAAAAAGATGCTAATGTGCTGTTCGTATCCATGAAATAGATTCGGTTTGTGAAGAAGATAGTAAACTACCCGTATCCAATTACGGTAACATCGATTATGGTTGATGCAGGATGTGAATGAAGGCAAAAATAATGTAAACTAGCCGGCGATCCCAGTTTCACTCGGGACTCCAGTTTAGCTAAAAAGAAGTTACTTATACTTATGCTTTTAAGCTTATTCTGCGCAAAAAGGCTGAAACGAATTACCCGTTTTTCCCGACATTGAGATTAATATGAGCTTTACCATCCCCTGACTACATGATCATAGCAAAATGATTGGTTTGAGCATGTCAAGCCTCATTTTCCCAGATGTAAGTAAACAAATCAACAAATCAATAGAAGGGTCTAGTAAATCGAAGCGAAAAGTAGCCTATGTTCCGCGCCGGGGTCCAAAACATAAGCGTGCAAAGTTTTAACTCATTTGGTCCACTCAGAAAGATTTGTATAAAAAACATACTTATTAACAGACAAACACACTTTGAGTTTTATATATATAGAGATGAATAAATCTATATGCATTTTACTCTCTTCTTTTTACCTTCCTACCTCATTCACATTTGATGGTGACCGACGTTCAGTTACAGACCTTGCAGCTTCTTTAAGCACGACGTAAAATTGATTTATGAAGTGGAAAGATGAGACCCGTACCATATACAGTGATCGAAAACTATAAATTTGTGGGGAAAACTTGAAAAACCGGAACATAGACCAGATTCCACAACCTCGCTAAATTATGAGTTTGGATAGAAAATTAATTCGGTACTGAGAAATTATTCATAACCATCCTCTACAACTTTTTCTGACAGGATATGAAACAGGCTTGAAAAGAATAAATCAAGTTATAAACGATCAAAAGGAAAACGAGTCGAAGTGAGCTTCAAACGCTTCAGCTACGTATAATCGCTGTACGTGACATTTCAATGTCGATGTCATCCCAAAAACATAGCTTCAATGGCCTTTCCAGAGAAAAATTGATTTTGTTATGAAGGCTATGGACATCGTTAATAAAAGCAGATTCTTCTTACTGTTTGTAAGCGCACGGTAGGTTCTAGAACTTTCCAGAAGATCATCCCACTTACGATTCCAAAATCTAAAGAGAGCACCAAAATTGTCATTAGAAGTCCACTATAAAGCAGAATGAATTTAAAAATGAGAAATTTTACTTTTGGAACTATCCTCAAATCAGATAGAATATTACCAGACAGTGCTCGAATGATACTCTGTAATTTCTCTTTCCCTTTCTAGCCGCTACAATTTCCAACCAAATCTTTCAAGAAAAAAACCGTCAAGATTACAGTAAATTTGAAACAGAAAGTTTTTAGTCCAAACTTTACAATTCTCATAGGTATACCAAAAAAAGACGAATCATGGTATTCTGAAGTGAAGCTTGGTCACTTTGCAAAGTCGAGGCACGAGTGATCGAGTTTCGAAGCGTTGAAATCTTGAAATTGTTAGAGATTTTGTTGCTTTCATGCAAATTTCTTTAGATTGAGTACTCTTGGAAAAAATCATTCAAGAAGCATAAAAGGCCTGGTTGGAGAAGACCTGAAGGAGTTTCGCACTAAAAATGGTTCGCTCTATCTTCAAACGATTGAATGACCCTCAAACCTTTGGAATGAAAACCCTAACGATTAGGAAGCAGACAGAAAGCGAAAACAATGGGTTCGTATTTCTGGGGATTCTCTGAGCAGCCACAAGGACAGTTCGATAGCATAGATAGTAGAAAGAAGAAGAGAAGTTATGCCTGACGCCGTACTTTTTATCCGATTTACTGAAAGAAAAGTCCTCATTACCTTTGACTCAACATCAGATTTTTCCTTACAAAAGGGGAGTACATAAGTGAAGCTTGTCAGGGCTCGGCACAGGTAGCTTACAAGGCAAGCTAGATATCGTTTTGGAATAAAAAGCAAGGGAGATATCGTTTACCCCCTCCCTCCCCCCCCCCCCTCCCCAACCCCTACACACACAATCACCTTCTTACTTTATGTCACCTTTCATCTTCTATAGAGGACGCGAATTGTCATTACGTCTTATCGATCCCATTCCTGCAAAAACCAAAAATTTTCTATTTCAACAGGTTCGCCGGGTAAGCGCGCGAATTCAAAGTTGCCCCGAAATAAACAAAAGACCCTGTTTACAGCGAAGAGGAAATGAAATGACACCGAAATTGGTGTGTAGATGGGCAATAGGGAGTTACGACTATGTGCGAAAAGCTATGAAAAACTTATGTGAAGTGAAGATGTGGCAAACTCTTTTCTGAGTTAGGCGGCTTTCCAGCCACCTGGACAGCCACCTGAGGTGGCTGTAAAAAGAAAAAGTCATGAATTTCCTTTCATTCACGAAATTTTTTCCACTTGTTTGTCATAACTTTGTTCTACATCAAAAACCCTACAACTGCGATTTTGAATCTCCCTAGACCCCCTCTTCCCTGCTTAGTTACAGCCCACCAAATATTTTGTATGGCGAGGACAAGTCTGCTCCAAGCGCGCAAGGATGCGCGTCGAACACAGCATGCCGCCAATTCAGAGGATAAGGACATTTTCAGTTCTTTTCCGTCTCTTCAATGTTTTCCTTATGTTTTGTTCCATTATTTGTCGTTATTCGTTTTATCCATTCATGATCGCGTCATAGATGATGTCGTATTCTTGTGGCGAAGTCTATGGGGACTTCATTTTTGATAAATTAAAAAAGCCACCTCATGACGTGCCCTGAAGCTTGTTACAAACATTCTTTATTGTGAAGACGCACTGAATTCATGGATATTAATCGTTGTTACCAGAAGCCACCGATAGTGCTATTATATTCACTCACAACTTGTATAATCTCCGTAGGACGGTGAAACAATTTTACTGATCATCATATCTCAACTCGAGCAAAAAGCATCTATCAACGCTCTGGAAACTGTGAAGATACGGTATCCTTTGTCACTCGTAAACATATTTTCAGTGAAATTTCACACCAGCCAAATGCTGTTGGTTTGAAACCATTTATTTCTTCGAGCAAGGGGCCGTAGCAGGCATTTGAAGAAAACCATCATTCCGGAAAAAGTAAAAGTTTCTTTAGATTTGTGTGTTGTATAGGCTATGTTGTTTTATTGGTGCAATATATGATAGGACATACAAAATTACCTATTTGGAACTTTAATTCAAAGAAAATAAACAAGATTACAAACCTTACGGCTCGTTCGTGCAGGCGCATGCATTAGCGGAGCAAGTCGGACGAACACACATTCAAAAATGATCTTGCTCGAGTCGAGACACATGTGTTTCGCGGCACAGTTTCGAGGTGCTTTTCTGTGCAGTTCTACTCCAGCGCTGATATTATGACATGCACTTTCCGAAGCACCTACTTTACGAAGTTTGGAGCACTTATTTCTCAGGCTTAATGATATTACAGTAGAATTTGGCTCCTACAACCCAAGCAGTCACGTTAAGGGCTCCCAGTAGAAGCAAGACTCAGAAGTATCGCGGAATGGAAATCGTTTCCCACATGAGTGTTTACACAGAAATGATTTCATATCATATAAATATAATCTACACAATATTGAGAATATTAACAAAGTTTTCAGACATCTTTATGTCTTTACGAATAACGCAAATTGTACTATGTATCTTATATACACTGAGAATGATTTATGTTTGATACAACTCATTATCATGAAGTTCTTTCAGTTTCTAAACATAGGTATGCTTCATTTTGAATACTACTAATGCATAATGTGGTTACATACAAGGCACTCATAATTGTAGAGTTATTGTTATTTATTTATCAAAAGTATCTTTATTTGAAGATAAGTAATTCCACTTTTATAAATTCAATGTAATCTATAAATATATAAAACTCAAACACTGTACCGTGTTTGTTAGGATGTTTGTGGCTCATAGACTCCTTTGTATGTGAACTAAAGAGGCTGAATTTTGTTTCCCTATAAACAAGCCACGGCGCAAAAGATAGGCTACTTTTTTCGACAATTCGCTGGGTCCTTCTATCGATTTATTGATTTTGTTTACTAAAATGTAGGAAAATGAAGGCTATACCATTCATTTCTCCAAGTGAGTAGTAAGGAGTGGTAGAGATCATTTACATTTTGCGGTGAGGAGCATGCGGTGTCATGAAGCGAGCCGGTCAAGAAAGAAGACTATTCACCACGGATACTACACGAGCGCTAAAACTGACATGGAGGTGAAGCAGGAGAGAACAGAAGATATGAACTGAAGAAAGTGGAGGACTGGTAAGTATACATCTTGGAGCCCACCTTATGCTGGGCCATTCTGGACTCTCGGCCCGGGCGGGACCGGGAACCGCAGCTAGTAACTATATAGAATCACTAGCTGGATTATCCAGCTCCGTCCGGCCCTGTCAAAACGCTATGATAAAGCTTTCATCCCCATCCCTGTACAATTTTCCCTGTGCCTACGTTTACATGCCAATTCACTATTCCTGCTGTTTTAGTAATTAGCATATTCGATCACTCTCTTGTGCAAACTCCCAGTCCCGCAGGTCAAACTTTATTTAGATAACCGATAAAACCGATATCGACCGATAACGAAAAGTAGCCTACGACACCCGCCCCGCCCTAAAGTGTATGTGTGCCATGTTTGATCCGGATCGCTTCAAATATTTTCTATTCGGAACATACGTACATACAGACATACATAACAGACATACAGACAAACAGACATTCAGCTTTATATATAAGGAGATGTATAACATATATCTATATCCAAAAAATTATCTCCTTACTTACATACTTTCCTGAACCTTACTTTTAGAATCATGTACATACTTTTTACTCCTAAACAAACTTACTTCTCAGTATTGAAAATAAGTCTTACAGATTTTCCTTACTGAAAAGTTCCGGAGAAGGTCTGTAAATACTTTTACTCCATCTAAGGGCAGGAATGAAACGGAGCCTTTTTGTCGCGGCTCGCGATGCAAGCCACTCCTCGAAACAGGAGGCCGGAAGCACTGGCTATCGCGTTACTTGGCGCGCTGCTCATTTCGTGCCAAGACCTCTCCTGCTGGGTGCGCTGCCAAGTCACAGGGTATATAAGGGCGGGCAGACCGCGGTCTACGCCTCTTCGAGTTCCGTTCGTACTGATCGATCGTTTTATGATATCGTTCGTGCTGGTAGCGCCTCCAACAGCTCCCGCAGATGATCATCGGTTTCGAGCGGTTGAGCTTTTGTTATCTTCTTGGTTTTGGAGACGCGCAAATAAACATCATGGTTCGTCCTCCGTAGGAAGTACACTAGCGGGATTGGAGAGGGGCACACCGTCCCGGAAGGGCTAGGGGCTTACGGTTGGCCCAGAGGAGAGCCCGGAACTACGCGTTGGAGTGATCGTCACCACCAGGCATCGGTAGCACGGGACGAGGCCCCTCGTCCCGTGCCCTTCTTTTCCTGGTTTGAAGTAGTAGTAGTAGTAGTGTAGTTTTTAGCAGTTTTAGTAGTTTGGTAGTTTGTTATTTCTGTAGATTTGTAGATAAATGTAATATAAACTAGTCGGTCCTTTCTTTCGTCAGCGTTACGCGCTATTTATTGTGCCGTTCATACGGGTAGGGGGTAGTCCTCGGCAGCGCCCGTCAAGGCGTCATGAACCTTGGTAGACACGCGACATCGTAGGAGACAACGGGAGTTAGGTATAGACGCGGCGAGCACTTGCGGAAGGTGCTGATCACACCGAGCCGCCACACTTTTGGTTATTTACACATTGTGAACTGAAAACTTTTCTTCTTGTTATTGAGAAGATTAATACGAGGTTTATCTTTATAAAATTAGCGGAATTTCTGTTGGATAACCTTTTTCAGCCAGAAAGAAAATTGTAGCAAATTTCATTTGCTTACATTTTGAACTTTTGCCCCACCTTCGCCAGTATTGAGATCCACTGTTTTCCCTTTCTATTGATAAAGATTACACCACTTTCAGATTTAACCTGCCCACTCTAGATATATCAAGTTACTGCACTATATTGTCTGCATATTTTTTATATCTGCTAAACTTTCCTCTATCAGTACTCATGAATAAAAACTAAAAAAAGCAATCGAGCTCACCTTCCGGAAGAATCAAGTGACCGCAGCAACACCACGAATTTTTTCTTTCACTTTAATCATTTGCTACCACCCACTATCTTCTCTTGTCTAGGAATGAAGAGGCAAGAAGCCTAGAAGAGATAAATCCGTTGACGTACCGTAAACTCCAATCCAGAGCCTTTTGCTGGAAATGTAACTCTCTCAACTGTGCCTATCCTTCACCTTCATCGCTTTCAAGGACTCTCGCAGTGGATGTTCGGCAACTGTTCATGTGCCTATAAAAACGTGTCTAAGCGTTTCGAATATTCACCTTCTTATGCCTAGCTTTTCAAAAATTTCATAAGCATTCTTGAACACCGCCAATATGAATTTGGTGGAATGTACATAAGAGTAGGTTCAAAATCCAGAATAATTGCTGTGGCATTCTTCCGCTACTGTCTTAAAAATGTTTTGCAATTTAGTTACAAAAAATTACAGGCGACAGCGGTAAAGAGTGAGTTCCAAATCAGCAACGCAGTATCCCCTACTATGGTCCATAAGCTCAATATGTGGCGGGGTGACATTGAAAGCAGAACTGCAATGTACATCGAGTTTCATATCTACCTACTTACCCTTAGATTACCATTAGATAAACAGTCTTCACTCGTCGTGAGGGCTCCAAAATTGACCATTCGTTACGATTTCGTGCAAACGTCATCCACGAACACCTTGGTACGCGGTTAAGGCTGCTGAATGATCCTAAACTTAACTGCTAACGAGTTAGTTATGTGAGCAATAAAATTCGTCACACCATTTCTTCGATGTCCTTCCACGTGGAATCCCTTCCAACGTTCTTTTGTTCATCTATCGTTTTCTCTCAATATAAGACCGTCCCATCCATTTATTCTTCGATACTTTGCTAGATTTTCTAGACCCGAAAGTTGTCTTAAGTCAGAGTTCCGGATTCTAAGGCGATGCTGTTTGAACTGGGTTATGTCAGAAGCTTCCTTTGGAGTGCTCTATAACGGTTCGTAATGCCGCTGCTGACCTGCCAGCCCAAGTCTCGGCTGGCTTGAGCATTGAAAAAATGGACGCGCAGCTCCGGTTCAACGACGAGGTCGTCTGTAACCCTTCTCAGAGGACCGAATGCTGCCCAATCTGCTTCATCTTCGACTAAATTCTTCCTTCAAGTCGTAGTTCATGTTGATGGCGATTCCCAGGTAAACGCAAAGCGAAGTCTCCTCTATCAGTGATCCATTCAAGATAAGTGACTTTCACTGCACCAGGTTTCCTCATAAACTGCATCTCCTTTCGATTCATTCTGACTTCCCGCTCTCGTTGGATTCGTTCAGCATCTCTTAGGCCTTGCTGATGTTTGAGAACAAGACGATGACGTCTGCGAAAGGTGCCTCTGGTGTTGCCGTCTGGATTTAGGTATGAAATGTGACGATCTCCACTCCACAGCCCAAAATCGCCTCGCCCGCATGAGACGGCCGGTAAGTCTCTTTTTTTTTTGAAAAGAAGACCTTTTATCCTCTCAGCAAGAAGATCAGAAGGAGATCTCTCACATGGGAACTTCACCTATGGTGCCGGGTGATGATAGGACCTATGCGAATGATGTGCTTAACGCGTCAATCAAATCGTACAAAAGTGACGCTGCAAGATCAAGTATCACATCATCGCTCTGTAGTAAAGAACTCCAAGAAGGCAGTTGAGTGATGGAACCTTCATCGTTTGTAGTGACAAACTCCTTTCACAAACTTGAAGTCGCTGGCTTTTTTGTCCGGGGAACGTCAATAAGCACGGTCGGCGCGATTTTTTTGCGAAGCGATGCCGCAAGCGAAGTCAAGCTTATAAGAGTCGCACTCCTGATGCAGTAATACTTATAGCATCGATGTATCTGCCTCACTCTTCCCCCCCCCCCTCCACCCCCCCCCTTCCCCAACCCTGCCGCCGTGCCTCTTCAACGTCACATACTTTTGTAAGGTGCAAAATTTGAGCGCGACGAAAATCTAAATTTGGCAAATGTACAGCGCCATATTTCAAGACTTAGTTGTTCAAAAACACTTATTTGTGTTTCCTTTGAATGCGAGCATTCCTTGAAATTGGTACACCCAATATCATGCTAGTCATACACTCTCAAGTTGAGTTTTGAAGCACCTTATGCAGTGAAAATCAATAAACTCACATTTTCAACCGCTCATAACTTTTTGCAGAGAACGGCATCGCAGATAAGCAACGTATATTTGAAATCAGCTCATAAAGACGCATCTAATGATATGCGGTCCATTCCAATTCGCCACCTCAAGTTGGGATCGCTCGTAAGAAGTATTCTATGCAGAATTTCTTCCTCTTTCTAGCGCTCCTGTGATGTTCGCTTAAAAAAACCGTCAGAATCTTCAACCCACGGTTTTTAGCTACCCTAAATTTTGCTATCATTTTAAATTTTCGTTTCGGACTTTTGTAAATGCTTTGATGACTGTTGAATAAAGTAAACAAAATTTTATGCAAAACAATTTTTTGGCATCGATAGCTGGCTTTTCAGTATTTTTGAAAGCAAGTTTTCCAAAAGTTTTCACATTTACTATGTCGTGAAATATACAAACGCTTCAAATACTACGAAATCTTCGTCAATTGGAACTTCCAAAAACTGTTTGTGATTAAACATTAATTATAACAAACAAGGGAGTTTCTACCGCCTCGAAATACTAATTTTTGAAATTTTTGGATGCAGCCTGGTAAGGATCGAAAAACTAGAATTATGGCAATTTTTTTCTCGAGGACTTTACAAATCAAAAAGAAAAAACATCTTTCACAAAGAGGAGAAGAAGCTGCATCGAATGACACCCTAGCTGTTTGCCGTCTAACGTTCCATGAGGATTAGGATGCCCAAATATGGAAATTGATAGCATTAGCAAAATATTTGTAAAAACCTGAAAAGCCAGCTATCGATGCCAAAAAAAATTGTTTTGCATAGAATTCTGTATACTCTATCCAACATTTATCAAAGCATTTCCTAAGGTCCAAAACGAAAACTTTAAAAAAATAGCAAAATTTGGGGTAGCTAAAAACCATGGTTTGAAGAATCTGACGGTTTTTTAAGCGAACATCATAGGAATCAAAACAAGAACATAACTGCTAGGAAGAGGAAGAAATTCTGCATAGAATACTTCTTAGAATGTTTGTCTACCTTTATTCTGAGTGTTTGAGAATAAGTCAAAAAACGGCACGAATTTTCGGACCCGCCTAATACTATCACCTTGACTGACCATTCCGACACGAATTCCACGTCAAAAGACCATCAGCATCAACCGCTACTCCCCTTCGATGAATCTGTTGTGGGACGCAAAAAGTCGCGATGCCACCGGAAGAGGATCGGGAAGCTTGGGTATGAGCTCCGGAACGAAAACGACAATGGTCTCGTTGAACTTGTCTTCGCACGACATCTCCATGTAAGCTTCATTTTCATGGAAAATAACAGCACCGATGGACATGGAAACTGCTCAACGCAACAACTAAGCGGAGATCGACGTTCCCACAAACGAAGGGGAGCTTGTTCAGTGACGCAGTAGTTCCCTCCTTCTGCGGTAGCTTCGATCACCGACTCCTTCGAGCGAAATAACGATTGAGTCGAGATTTGGAAGAAAAGGTCTGCCACAGTCGCAAGAAAGGGTCTTTGATGGCCACAAGCTCTTAACAAGTTGTAAGTGGCTGACAGGACCCAACCTACGACTACGACCGGCTTCTGAAAGAATTGCGGAGAACACGCCTCAATGACTATGATAGTGACTTAAGTGAGAGGAACTTGAAACACAACTCAAACATCATCAACTGCTTGAAAAAAGAAGAGCTTCAATGTAGGGTCCAAATGCCATTTGCAGAACGGCTTTGCAGCAGGATTTTCGGAAGTACGGCGAATAAAAATATGAAAGCAGCCAAAAGAAGACGAAGTTTTGAGAGGTGCCGAAGGGACTTCCGTGAATATTGCGCACAGCTGGCAGCACTACGGGACAAAGACGAGACGCAGAACTCTTTCCGATAAAAAATAAAATCTGTTACGAGGAACCTCCGCATCAACCTCTTCCGCTCATTAGCCGATGCCCGTTGTTCACGATAGAGAAGCACCACCAAGGATTCCACCTGCTAAAGTGCGCACCGCACTTCAGACCATAAAGACGTTGGCTCCAGGACCAAACCATCTTTCCGTCGAACCTTTGCGAACAGGGGGCAACGTCTACACAAATTTGTCCTGCCGCATCTAGCATCTTAACTTTAGAAGGAGAGAACTTTAGACTAATGGTATATTTCGAAAACAGTCCTTCACTTTAACAAAGGCGCATCGGAAAATCTTCGGAACTACCGTCCATTATGCCTGGTGACTATACCGTACAAGTGTTTACGAGGATGTCATTCGCATATCTAGGACACTGGATGAAGCCCAACTCAAGAACGTGAGAACAAGAACGAAGGAAGTACGCAAATGATTTTTGGACCAAATTCAGGGTTTCGAGAATCATGGGGAAGTGGGGGGAGTACCGCCTGCGTCTCGTCCTGACATTCGATTACGAAAGATTTCAACAGCGTCAAAAACGCTATCATATCAGAGCTAGTCGATCGAGAAGTGAACCCAGCTTGCGTGAGGACATTAGCCGACTCCTGCAAGAAGACTACATAACTACGATGCAGCTGCTCCATCACTCTTTGCTCATTCCACTTGGAAAGTGCGCCCAAAACAATGCGACACAACTCGCCGAAACTTTCACCGCGGCCTTGCTAAGGTGGTGAAGTCATTGATCTAAGGGATCGTTCATACCGCGCACAAAGGCGGACGAAGGCGGACGAAGGCGGACGAGGGCGCACGAAGGCGCGTCTTGTCTCGTCTCATTTCTCTCGACACACACACTCACTCACACACGCCTCGTCTCGTTTCTCTCGACACACACACAATCACACATGCCTTCGTGCGCCTTCGTCCGTCTTTGTGCGGCTTCGTCCGCCTTCGTCCGCCTTTGTGCGCCTTCGTCCGCCTTTGTGCGCGGTATGAACGATCCCTGAGAAGGAAACGGTCAGAAGTCGAAGTGGCCAATCCAAGCAAGCTGCCTATCATTCGATGCAGCGTTCAAAGTTGATTTCGAAGCTATACTCCATATATGCTTAGCGCCTTTGTGGGCGAAGTTACGAGCATCTAACTGCGAAAAGATCGCACATGAAAGTTCCAAAATTGATCACATTGTTGCACTTTCACTCACCTTGGTTTTAAGAATACGAAGTTTGACCCAGCATTAAGCCAAACGTGGCTGCACTATTTCTTAGCAAATTAACGGCTTTTAAAGGCTCACAGCTTCGCCCACATAAGCGTTACGCAGATATGGAAACAGATCTGAAGTCAGCGTTTTATGCAGCATCTAATGGTAAGCTGTTTGGATTAGCCATTTTCGATTTCTGACCATTCTCTTGTAAGACGAGAGAGGCATACAAGTTGTTGGGAAATGCCTCTAGAACTTTCGTTTTGCGAACGACATCGCTCCCTGAGCAGTATCATGATGTAGAGATGATGCTGAAGGAACGAAGCAGGAAAGAAGATAGGACTGCATATAAATCGAAATGAAACTTGGTTCATGAAGAACAATTCATGAAGATGCGAAAGAAGCGATTATGGAGACGTCTTCTTATGCACAGCCTGGACGTTCGCTGAACATGGGGAAGGATCCGAGCAGGGAACTTAACACGTTTCGGACCGGTGCTGCACATGGTGCAGCACGCGCCTTTGAAGGACTTTTTCAACGTTTACAGGAGGTTTTCTTTTTGTCCAAGGTTATCAAGTCAAAGGCCTAAGCTCCTTCTTTTCGAAAGGGTCTGTAGAGCTGTGCCAATATTTGTTCAGGAGATATGAGGACAAATCGAACATCAGTTGCAATGAAGTGCGGCAACGCGAACGACGCGTGCGACGTCGCAACTTTTCTTAGCTTTAAATACAAAGAGAAAAACCGTAGTTGCAATAACGATGTGTATCGTGTACAACATAGATACTTTTGGATACAATTAGTAACTGAGTTCTTGTTCCTATCTTTCAAAAAAGCGCAGAAGTCCTTCTCAAGTGGCAAAATTCAAACACTTCGAATTCACTCAGAACTTTGGATATGGAACTTATCTGGCATGTTGATTGCAGTTATAGCACACAGTCTACAAAATAAGGTCCCTTTGTTGGCTAACGGCTGAAAGTACACTCTTTTTCGCCGCGCGCGATTTCGCGGTCCGAAACGTGTTAACGGGAGAAGAAGAGCACCCGACCGCCTTCGGGCTTCTAAGAAAACCCAACAACCGGCTAACGGATCCGGAGTATTGAGTCCACCTGTTTCAGTCATCCCGCCGCTTGGTTAAAGGCAGCGTCCAGGAAAATCTGGACATAGATGATCTCATGTGGATAGTAATTTTGGGCCCCTAACTAAGCCACTGCCCAACCGGGAGCTCAGCTCTAACGGCTGAGATAATCCCCTCGAAACTGGACCCCAGGACCGTATTTCACATGGATGGCGCAACCCATCAGTTTCGAGCGAAGAACCCCGCGTTGCGCCCATGCAGCGATCCTGGGGTCCAGTTTCGAGGAGAGTGTCTCAGCCGTTATAGCACTACCTGAGCTGATGGTTGGACAATGCCTTGGTTAGGGCCCCAAAATTACTTCCCACGTAAAATTTCCACAGGTCCAGATTTGCCTGGAAACTGCCTTTGAGCTGGTGCAGGTCGATACTGCAGCAGTGCTGCAGAATGTTTTGCAAGTGATTTTTCTTAGTATGAATGACACAAGCTACCGTTTGCAATTTTACGAAGTTAAGAATGAGATTTTTCTCGTATTCTTATTCTACTCCCTGCAATCGTCTTCGTGTTTTCATGTTTTTACAACCTTTTGTCATCATGATGATGATTCTATCGCCATCGACCTGTTCTTGCAGATTGCGAAAAAGGTACAGTTACACAAATCGACGATTCGAATGAGGACGAATATATAATTGAAGTTTATTTTACATCAATCATTTCTCTGAAGCAACTTTATTTTGATACAACAAGCTTAAGTAATACGAAAAACATTACAAACTCAAGTGTTATGAATGTAGCTAAAGTAGTACACAGAAGATAGGACAAAAAAGTATAGATCACAAAACATATAATTATTTCACGACCAATCAGATATCTTTTATAAATTTATCACTCTGACAAAAACGAAACCAAATGATCGCATCAAGTAGTGTTGACTAGACATTACATATGTTTACATTTCAACAGCGTTGTAGCATAAAACTGCCGTTACGATGACGAACTGTCCTGTTGAAGGGTCAGCAGCTTAGCTTCTGAAACAAAACGATACTTCGTTAGACGTCTACGAAAGCATATTTATGAGAATTATGGCATAACTACCAAGTTTGTTTGACTCCAACATAGCCCGAGTAAGTTCTTCATCATCAATTGTGCACAACAAAGTGCTAAATTCCATGTAACTATCTCATGTGAAAAGGGACCAAGAGATACACTTCTATCTCACTCACAAAAGATGTTCAAAAATCTTACGGATGGTTTGAAGTGTGAAAGTGCAAAGATAACCAAGTCGAAAAAGACAAAAATAGGAGAATGGTGCTGAACTCTATCAATGCAAATGCACGCTTATCAGCAAGTAATATTAAGCCAGCTCTGGTACGAAAACTCGCGGTAAGATGATTTGACCTCTAGCAAGATACTGTCTTACCATCAATGTCACAAATAAAAAATGAATGCGTATAAAACACGGCCTAAGAGAAAATGAAATTTTCTTGAATGTAATACCTATTTGGTGGATGGAGCAATTCGACTCTCTGTAAAATGAGTTATTATTTACCTAGTCCTGTGACGTACTGATCGAGGACATTTGCTGCTTCCTCAAGTCTTCTAGTACTCTCGTCCATCTCATCAATTTGTTGCAAGTAGGGCCGCAAGGATTCATCTGCAAAAAGGAAACTATAATAGTTAGGAATTAACAAGCATTGGCACTTACATTTATTATTTAGCCGTGAAAGCTTTTCGGCAATCTTCTCAGCCACAATTCTCATGTCGACGTAGCGTTGTGCAGTGGTTCGATTCATATCCTCTAAGAGTTTATACTCATCGATGCTTCCTGGATGCATAATATTACGTTTAGGATAGGATATCAACAATCTTCACCATACACGATCTATGCAAATTAAAAACATATTCAATACCTAACCTTGTATTTGAGACTGCAGGAATGCGCCGACTCTGTCATACATTGCATCAGCAAGCTGCTTGATCTCAGGACCAGGAGCTGGGGTTGACGGTTCTGGAGGTGAAGATGTAGAAGCACGCTCATTGATCTCGGCCATTTCTGAAAGACGCAAGCATGAATCAAGTTTGCTGCATTATCTAGGAGATAGGAGAAAGTTCGAAACGAGGAATTAAAGTCGAAGGGTTTTGTACAAAGTGGAGACGTGAGAGGATCTCGAAATCAATTCCCAATCGCATCAATATGTCATGCCATCAGCAATAAAAGATTTTTAGAGGAAAAAACGAGCTCAGAAAATTTTGTAGAGCAATGATTTCTATCTTCGTGCATTCACGGCAACCGCCTTAGAATGCTCGTCTGATTTGATTGGAGCGCGATATTTCCCCCTGTGGGATTGTATCGCTTTTTTGATTTCCCTGAAGGCTTTTTTTCCTATCTTTCCTCTTTGTCACCAATGGTTCATAATAACTTTCAGGTTGCTCGTCATTCCTCAAGTTGATAGGGAATGCCAAGAAACTGGAGCGTGTGTCTTGCAGATCGCGTGAAATTGGAGGGCGTTGAGCTCCAGGAGATATTTGTCAAACAGGAGGATACACCAGGATATGGAAGGTATACGTTTGTTTTATGATCAGTTAATGGTGCTTCATCAAAACAAAAGAGACCAATGCAGTGATTTTAGCAAAAGTTTGCATAATTTCTTTTCATTGTGGTTGTATCGTGCGATACACATGCCTAATGATTGAATATGTAAGCAAGATGGTCAGCGCGACTTATTGAAATGTATGAAAACCTCTGAAAGGCGGAAAAGGCAGGAAAGTGATTGCAACTACTAGAGACCCCTACACATGCTTTCAACTTTGAAATCACTTTTTACACTCAACCGACTTCGGGGTTTCGAACTAGACTGTTAGAGTAGCTTTCTTGGTGCCCCTCTTCAGTGGTTCCCAAGAAAGGTACAAAATCTTGTAACTGGTATAATTATTTCCTAGCTTCTCCAAAATGGATGGCTTCTTGACTGTTTCCTTGTTTTTAGTCGCTGAAAAAACCATCTCTGCGTAAGATATGGTGAGCTAAAAAGCGCCTTTTCAGAGAGTCAAAGCCCTCCACAAGTAGTGCGGATATCCCTGGAACACTATCCCGTTCTGCGCCAGTAGCAGCAAAGAATGCTGCTAGAGTGTCAAGGTTAGCGTTCTGCTTGCTGTTTCACATTCATTCATTTGCTAGCACTCAATCTTTTCTAGGCTTCTATTGAAGAAAGAATATCCACTAGATCAAAAGATTTTCTACTGTCATAATGAAGACTGTAACTATGTAGGACCTAATGCTACAGCATTGCATAAGCACTGCAAAAGAATGAATCACATCCGTGAAGTACCATCATATGAAGAATGCCCTGTGTGCAGGGTGAATTTGCGAGATATAAAAGCTTTGATTCTGCATGCAATAGAGCATCATCAATTTAATGGAGAGGTCAGAGAATTAGACTTCGATAATTCTGAAGCGTTTGAGGTGAGCAAAAGTGAACATGATCTCAAATAACTTGAGCTATGATTATAGATATGGAAAGAAGATGTTGAAAGGAAGACAAGCACTAGATATAGCAGCAGATATACCAAAAGAAGAAATCGGATTGAGTACTCAAATTACAGATGCGACCGGTTAGTCCCGATGTAATTGTGCTATCGAATCATTTTGGTTACATTTGTTATGTTGCTATCTTATAACGTTTCAGCCTCGGGCGTAGTTCATGCGATTTCATCGCTTCGCGATTCTCCCAACAAAACAAATGTTACGAGTCCATTGCATGCCGATCCATCTGCACATTGCGGTTGTGATAGTTCTCCGATACAACTAATCGTGACTAACTATTACAACCAAAATGCGAGGTGAGCGACATGCAATGAACTCTTAACAGTTGTCTTGTCGAGAGAGTTGCAAGGCGAAAAAATCGCGTGAACTATGCCCGAGGCTTAAAAATGTTTGTTACTTTCATTGTGGCTTCCAGTAAACCCAAACATCTTTTTTTGGCCATCTAGACATTTAGATCGGGCACACCCAGAACTAAGTCTCGAGGTTTACGGAAGCCTCACACAAAGATTGTCAACAAGTCCTGTACGGCCTTTTTGAAGGTAAATTGACTTCTTTGCTCGTTCTTACACTTGCATGTGGATTTGCAGGTGAAGAAGTCTCTTTTGAACAACAGCATTCATGTGGAGTACTGTACATCTCATCTGGGCCATGCACTGCAGCCGCGCAAAGCTAAAAATATCCCAACTACTACTGCCGCAATTAATAACGAACAGATTGGTGGCCTTGCGTCTGTTGACATGCATAGAAATCCGCAAGAAGCAGTTTCTTTGATGGCATGTAAAAAACTCGAAATTGAGCTCAAAGAAGTGGGTATGCTAAGCGCTTTTGTCCTTCTCCTTGAGCAGATAACCGTCTAAGTAATGATGTTTCAGAAAATAGACTTGGTTATGATCGTGGCGCGCAGACTAAGTGATAGTGGAACTCAAGAGGCTAGTGTTCGACTAGCTCGAATGTTAGAAAAAGTTAACGAAGCATTAGAGTATGTTGGTTTTCGTTGATCTTTGTTCTTATCTCTGCTAACTTTTCCTAGCTCAGATAACAGTGAGGAGAGTCGTCTGAAACACGTTGCTTTTGGTTGCAAGAAGGCTCAGGAAGCAACATTCCTTGCGGAGGTAAAAGATGAATATATCGCTAAATTCTTTCTTCCGACGGTGATTTCAGATCAAGTAAGATAACAGGAGGAAGCACAAAGTTTCTGTTGGAGAAGACTGTTTGCTAGAGTCAGGCTAACGTTCCTAACGTTCTTGCATGGACTGAAATGCAAGTCTGTGACACTACTGTAACTTGTACGGTGTAATATCATGTTATTAGAATACCAGTGCTTCACCTCTGCTTCGCAGAGGTTCGCACTGGCATCGAGAGCCGTGGTAAACTCACTTTCTGAGAGCTTGTCTCTCAAACATTGTTCGGTTTATTGCAACGTGACCCGCAGTTAAAAATGAACCATGCTCGCTATCTTAACCTCACATGATGTTTAGTATCGTAAATCATTCTTCACTGTAATTTCGTAACGGACAAACTCCACACAACTTCAGATTAAGCCGCTTATTATAAGTCATGATAGAATATGATTTCTTTCGAATATTTTACAGAAATACCCCGGGTCTTGGAAGGTGAATTTAGTCAGGCGGTACATGGTATTATGGTACTACAGGCCGTATAAAATCAATTGCCTATGCGTAGTTTTGAAAACGCGCGGAGTGGGTACAGACCAGCGGAATCGGGTACCGAAGCGTTACAGGATTTTACAAGCGACAGTAAGCGCGCACTTCTTTCACATGTTTTTAGACTTTTGAAGTAATTCATCCTAATACATACTTTACAATGTTGAGAACAACACGGAAGTTGATGGGAATTTCTTGAAAGATAGTGAACGCCTGTGGTCCTCGCGACGACCGCTTGCTTACGCTGGTGTTCAAGGGCGACTCGTTTAGGTTTTATAAGGTCTATGGTCTCGGGCAGAGTTTACGCGATTTCATCGTCGCGATTGATAGCGACAAGACAACTGTAACAATATCATTTCATGCCGATCTTCTAGCATTTTAGTTATGATAGTTACATATCACGATTGGTCGTGTTAGAGAACTTTCACAGCCAAAATGCAATATGATTGGCATGCAATGAACTTGTAACACTTGCCTTGTAGCGATGAATCGCGACGATGAAATCGCGTAAACTCTGTCCGAGGCCTTACGCGAAAGATGTATCTCTTACTCTGAGATTGTTCTGGATCATTTTCTAAAAATTCAAGTGTCTTTATGGATCATGTCACTTGAACTATAAGACGGCCATGTCCGCGTCCTCTTGATAGCGACACTTGCAGGCACGTCAAAAAGTCGAACGGTTGAGCGTTATTTAAGTAACATAAGAGAGCCTCATTGGGACATGGATGGTCGAAAAGAAGGTAGTATTATTAGTACAGTAAGTTTCGGCCCGCATTAGGCGGAAATTGGATTGGCGGGCGTCCGCCTCGCAAC
This sequence comes from Cylicocyclus nassatus, assembly GCA_958299035.1. Lineage (NCBI taxonomy): Eukaryota > Metazoa > Nematoda > Chromadorea > Rhabditida > Strongylidae > Cylicocyclus > Cylicocyclus nassatus. The sequence goes on along the minus strand of CATQJL010000305.1, from coordinate 74,981,997 downwards.
AGCTCGCGCCGTTTCGCAGCTACAGTACATCATATCGTGCTGAGAACCGAGGTCTGCGTCTCTCCCTTCTCCTCAGTCCCTGCCTGGCAAAATGCCAGCGCTATGCGCTCGCGAGACTTCCGGCGGTGCGTACGCGCCCCTCCTTATGGGATGTTCCGCCTAATCCGGGGTGAAACCGACTGTAATTGCATTTTTGTAGTCGCTTAGTCTTGTTTTCCAAGAACTATCCGATTCCTGGGGCACTCGTCAGACAGGGTAGCATTTGGTTCATTCCCAGAACAAAGGTAGAGTGAGGAGTAATATGCACGGAAAAAACATGCATGGAGGGAGGAAAAACGTACATGGAGGTGACATAGGGAGAGGAATCCAAAGTTTAGGCACCTGGCAGACTCTGTCCCTAAGCGTTAGAAGTTCACAAATCCCTTTGATCTGTCTTCATAGCTCTCCACTCCTCAAATATGTTCCGCGTAAATTTGGCGCTTTTAGGCCAGCCGGAAGGAACGTGTGAGGAGAGATGGGGGAATGTGAAAATAGAAGACTTTGAGGCTTTTGAGCGAAGTCTGACAGGTGTCCCAAAGTTAGAGGACCGAATCTGAAACGTACTTAGAATAGTACTCGGACAGAATGGGAGCTACAACAAGTGAAATCAATGCAGTGTCAGCATCCATAATTTTAGTGGCACAGAATTTTCAGGAGTTGGTTATGAGATACGCTGCAGACTTCGCAAATAAAGGGAGCATCATTCTCATCGTTTAAAGTCCGTACCTCGCCCGTGGATATAGGTCACTTTTGAAATCGTGACGAAGAAAGGATTTGACTGCGGTCTTTGCACCCACAGAGCATAAAGCACTTATACAAAGAGGCATCACCTAACGCTCAGCTCAGTCACTTCCAATTTCTAAACACTATCGTACGAGCAGAAAAACCACCCAAGTAGACATGAAATCCAAAAATGCGGATTCCGGAAGTGCATGCGTGTCGCGCGCGGTCCATCGCCACGACTTCGGATGCCCTATACTTAGACAAGGCATTGATATGGAAAGCTAAACGAAAAATGTATACCTGCACATTAAATCAATTGATTCAATGCTTTCAAAGTGTACATTTGCGTTCGCGGTGATCAAACCAAATTCAAGTACTTGCCCATTTAGAAATGGAAATATGAGACCTCATCAAATGTATAACATTGCTATTCCAGAATGCTTACTGAATCAGAATGATCAAATGTGCTATTAAATTCCGAAGGCTTGGCATAAAATATCGCCACGTATATGTTGATACATTCGAGTTGGTGCAAATGTAAAAGGCGGATTGCGCATGTTCGCGCACATATATGCTAATTCATGCGTCATATAAAATTCAGATCTGGTTGAATAGCATTTCACATCTAGTTATACGGCGAGAAACCACTTTTTATGTCATACATAACTTCGGTATTTCGCTTAAACCAAATAAAACGAGAATAATATAATCATTTCAAACTCAAACAACTAATATTCAAGGCAGAGAAAAAAACAGATATCATATGATTTTGTGAAGAAACTCAAACAATCTTATTAATTTTACTCGTTACATGCTGAACATCAGCATGCATATACAAAAAAGTGCAATATTGAATAGGCAAGCTTTGAAGAAAAATTCAGAGCAGTTTACATATATCACCGACAAAGACAAAAAATTCATTGAGATAATTTACGTTTCCCATGAACATATAAGCGAGGTTGTCGCGGATGTTCGTAGTGATCACTCAGTCTTGGCGATGACATCCGTGCCATCACTGGCATTTTTTCCGGTTTGCGTCCTATAAGAGACGAATAGAAAATGAGAACAGCGAAGAAAAAAGCTACCATCCCATCAACTAAGTGTCTGAATTGAACGCTTTATTTAGTTTCGAAATGAAAGATGTTTCTATCAGCTATGCGCAGGAACATATGATGGCGGAAACAGCGTTTCCACGCAAAACACCTATAGGCGGTATCAATGTGCGTGTCAAGGCTCCAGCGGCTTGTATCGTTGCGGTTGCCTCGCTCTTTGCGCCACGTCCGCGGACGTATCCTCAGATTCTTCCACGCTTGAGGCAAAACTGCTGACGATAGCAGGAAAGTGTTCAAAGGATACGTTCACGAACGCGAAGCAGAGCCGAGCGAGGCGGCCGCGCGGAACCCGAGTCGCTGGAGCTTTGACACTCACACTGAAACAGCCTGTGATAACTGATATATTGAATCAAAAAGACCGGTGAGATATTGATCGCTCTGATCCATCGCTGAAATGCTAACTTGCAAGACAAATGCTGAATTTTGAAATTGTGGATTGAGACGGCGCACAAAAGCGGAACATTCAATTAACTTTGTTATATCGCGGCGGTAAGACATAACAAAATCCGAACAGAGTCTCAGAATGTTTGACACGAGCGATTACTACCAATAACTTAGACTCACTGTTTGCTCGTGAATAACTTGGTCGTTGCGTGAGCTCGAGACTATTCAGCACGATAGCATATTGCCGCATCAAATTACGGTCTGGTGGAGGTATGTCCAAATCAAGAAGTGAGCGACTTTTCGGAATTTCCTTGTCGGCAGCAGCATCACGCCTTTGTATCCGTTGCGTTATGGCATCTGCCAACGCTCTCGATGTGGTGACGCCATTCACTGTTGAAGGTCCTTGTTGTAGTTCTTTGGGCTCCTTTATGCACATATCCAATAGCGATGGGATCTTGCCATTAACGTTGTTGCCATGAACGACTAAATAAAGCTAGCATACTGCGCGTGGGATCTATACGCTTCGAAAATGAAACATTTCTTTGTGTGGAAGAGATATGGTTGGAAAATTCGAGAGGAAATAAATGACCCAGTAACGGCAACATGGAGATAATTATACCAATACCAACCAGTGGCTCCATTAGTCTGCTGCTGCTGTTGTTGTTGACGACGATGGTCCGGAGTTTTCCGCACTGGGGACGAGCTGCTATCCCGGGATGATCCTCGTTTGCCAAGATCCCTTTTACGAGGCGACGTTGGTAAACTGCTATTTTTGATCCGTGGTGGAGGACTTGCGGCCGAATTGGTATTGTGCCTTGTAGGTGGTACTAGTGTGAAGGATCGAAGACGCACTTTTTTAGCGGTATCATCTGCATCATCTGTGACCGACGCACTTCTCTGCGTTACGCTCATTCTACGCTCACTATCGCTTGCGTATGTGCTTTTCGGTGAACTTTGTGACGATGTAGGCATCTGCTCTTCTTCATCTCCAGAATACCATCCGTGTGCAAGGGGCCCTTTTATGGATATCAATTCTGCATCGTCTCGTCTGCACATTTCAGTGGTGGTATCCGACTTAGTGACAACTAGAGCACGTTGAGCGCCAGGAGTTTCCCGACTACTTCTAGCCTTGTCCGTCCTATCATCTCCTCTTCTTCTCTCGTCAATTCGTCTCCATTCACCTCGTCTCGATTTGTAGTTACTTTCCATGAAGTGGCGCCGCCGCCGAGCGTCTAAAGAGGTAAATCATCTGTTTTATACACATCAACAAACGCTCCGTGATCGCTATTCGATTGTAGAAGAAGCAGGATGATCCTCGAAATCTACCATCTTCATGTCGACTGCCACGCATATGTCGGGAGGGAGCAACTTCGCCATTCCTTCCATTCCTCCGCAATTCCGTCTCTCTTCGATGCGAATATGTGTCATCATGAGGTTTTCGTACTACTTTTCCTGTGCCTGGCGGAGGTGGACTGTTGACATCGGCTTGCGATTCACTGGAGAGAACGATGTTTTTGGCGGCAGCAGCTGCAGCGGCACGCCGCATAGCATCCTCGTCGAGTTCCTCACAGAGGTCTGGGAAATCATCACCATCACCAAGACTAGACATGTGATTGGGACCTCTCGAGCGCGACATACTCAAACCATCGTAGTCATCGTCCTCTCTAAAATGAAGCAGCTCAACTGCGAAACAATCTCCAAACAATTCACACACGCATACAAAAGAAATATTTTCACACAAATGTTCTGTTACGGAAAATGTCGCCAATCCAATGCTATTGTATGTCAACATTAAGCGTAAGGCAACATTGTATGATAACCCTAGAGATAGCTAGCTGTTTCACCCACCCAGAATAAGATCCGCACGCACTCGAGGTGCCGTCTGCATAATCTGAGCGATCGTCACCTACTTCGTCACCTAAAAAAGAGTGTGTTAACCTAATATTTGCTCAAATTTAATTTAATTTGTAAAGAGGATATCTCTGCCAAAGAGCAGCATTGCTGCTTGGATTGACGATATACGACCAGCGAAAGCTGTTAACTGAATTTAGATATGCGAAAGGGCGCCACGTCTCCCCTACGCATCTTACAGTACAGCACGAGAATCTCCGTCGCTATCGTTTTCTTCGAAAACTCGGTAGGGGGTAGGGGTAGAAACAAACGAAAGATAGTAGGATAGCGGAGAAACCCCAACGCACGACTTTTACCGGACTGATCCAAGCCTAAAAGCCCTCTTACAGAAAGATGTTGAAAATGTCTACTAACTGCAACCATCTGACAAACCAAGAACTTACTCTCAAAAACAAATGAAGCGATGAAAAATTTGGTGCGCCATCTTAATATGCTTATCGACAAAAAAGGACGATATAGGCCCTAATCTATCCACTGTTGTTCCCCATAGATGAGCAGGTTTGATAATTCAGGCAAAATTAGCGAGTAAAAGAGAAATAACAAAGAAACTACTTACAACAGTCAACCTCCTCAAGTTCAAGCTCATCCAGTGGGATGTCCCTGTCATCAGCCGCGGTTCTCTCTTTTTCTCTGCTGTGCGGTTTATCGCCAGATGAATGCCGCGAACGCCTTGGGACATATGTCTGGAAAAAAACTTGTCTACGCTGCAGCTTGCAATGTGTGAACCTCATCCTCAAATCTAACTGATGCAAAAAAGTGAAGTATAAGCATACCTCGACTCTGCGACACCTTGGATCATACGGCTTTCGCAAGCGCTTGTGATCAGCTGAACGCCTGCGCAGTCTGTCACTTCCGTAGTAATCACGTCGATCACGATCATGGCGAGAATAAGGATGGTGGTGTTCGACGCTATGCTGGAAAGATGGAAAATTACGTAATTACATAAGCCGATGCACTCTTATAGAAATTTTCTTTGATGCCGACGCATTAAAGGGTCATAATGAAGGTTTCGTTGGATATCGAAATCTAATCTACATTAAAAATCCTAATTCACTAGCACTTTGCTATACTGCGATTTCATTGCATGCAGTGAAAGCTGATGAGAGTTCCGATCAAACACGCACGCGACCCACTCACATTACAAGTGCCCCCGAACTCTCGACTACCTAGTTCAAACACTTACTCTAGAATGCGTGTCTGAGTGGTGATGTTTTCTCTCTTCATGTTTGTGCCTCTCATGACGTCTGCGCTCTTCTTCACGCTCTTTTCTTTCGCGTCGTTCATCTTCTGCATCTTCATCAACACATTCAAGTTCATCTGGATCGAATTCGACATCTTCATCTCCATTTTCCACTTTCGAAGAACTCTGCAAGTACGAAAGATGGAAAGTCGTAAATCACACAGTGGTGGAATCCAAACACGTGAAAATGGGTACGTCAAACTGAGGATATCTTCCATTTCAAAAACAAACGATTCTACATATAGCAAATCTTGGACTATTCTGCAAGGTAGACAGGCAACATTTGTAAAACTCATCTCACTTTCAGCTGCAACCGTGACAGTACAGACTTGCAGGAAAGATCAAAGAATTTTTTTGACTATTACGCCTGCTGTCACCAAGACACTAACTAATATCAAGCGGGAGTGGGAGCGGAGTGTGACCTAGCCTTTTGCTAGGTCTACATCATTACAAAAAAGAAACGAGCGTGACATATACTTGCGTACAGGTATGCTGTATGGGTTGCGAAAATTCAGAGAGATTTTTAATCGCGCAAGTTGTCGCAATCTTATGCATGCGCCAAAAAAAGATTCAACCTATAAGACTGCTGAAATGAGACAATCTTGATAATAGCAAACTCACATTCTTTGCGGCCTCTTCCGTCGTCTTTGATGTGTTGGCAGTTGAACAAGACATAAGGCCTTCTTCCTAGAACATGAAACTTTACACACAATCTTGATTGAACGATTATCCACATTAATAGATCCAACGTCAGCTATGTCTTACCCCCGGTTCAAAAATACGATTTGGTATTCGGGGAATTTTGGTATAGCATCTACACGCCCTATTAGTTTTTCTGTTGCGAATTTTTACGCAGTAATACTCCATAGCAATGATTGGAATGGGGTGTAGAGTCTAGCAGTCGCAATGTGAGCCTCACAACGAGTATGTAGCATGTGGCATGGTTCCTAGACGGCGTACGCCAAAATGCTATTGGACGATGCGGCAGTGGGCGTGACAGCGGGAGATTCTATGACCCTTTCTTGTTTTTTTTTTCTCACACATATGTCGCCAATCTACATTCGAAAGCTATCGAAAACTATGAGTGGAATTCTAGTAGCCTTATCTATTCAGTATAAAACCAGTTGAGTAAATGCGTGACTAAGTGGGTTGAAAACGCGTCATCTACGGAGTATAGAGGTGTCTGAAACAGGATGCCCATTCCTCTTCAGCAAAACCAAGGCTCAACGCAAACGACTGGCTTGACGAAAAAAAAATGAGAACAGTTGCTAGGCACATAAACAACGTTTTACGGGAAAACAAAAAAATAGTGTTTGACGAGTAGCAGACAGACGTGAGTGATTTGTAAGATGTTAGCTCTTAAAACTTCAAAAAATCTCACTACTTATCATTTTTTATTGCGGTGGTTACATTTCAGTACAACATTACGACTTTCACTGCTGATTACGGTGTCGCTAATTCTTGCAAAGGGACAGATTAGTAAAACGCAAAAAGAGATTTTCGTTGAAGGGTGAGTCACCGCGCGTCATCAACAAGAAGATGCTAAGATAAGACGACTAAGAACTACTAATCCCATTTATTTTTACCCTTATTCATTGCTTCTCGACTTCAACTAAACCGAAACGATAAGAAGGAAAACTATACAAACCTCAGTAGGATCAACCGACCAATCTGTCTCTTCCACTTCCTTGATTATATCTTCATGAACGCTCGTCTAAAAAACAAGCATCACATAGGATCGTTGAAAAATACGAAAAAAAAAAACTTCAACTAACCCTCGATATAGCCTGCACTACCTCCCCATCTGCCATCGCGATGATCGACACGTGTGCTATAGCACTACGTCCGTTGTAAAATTGACCGCAAGGCAGCTTTCACCACTACTGAATGGAAAAAGAAATTCGTAATGACACGATGAACCACGATAGGTCAAATGGAATAGATAAGAAGCGATGATACGAATGCGGTGAACGTTAGAAAATGTAGCAAAAGCAGTTTATTACACAGCCGAAAACTGAAATGTCAGAAAACCTGTACACCGCAACTTTTTTCAAGCGATAAAAAAGGGTAATTTGATTCGATGTGATAAGAATACCGCTCCTTACGCACGTATATACGTGTTACAGGCGTCGCCACGGTAGCAAAAGAACAAAATGTGCAATTCTGTGTGGGTAATCTTTGACCAAAAAATGAGGAACTTAGATTTTCAAAACCAGAAAAGGCAATACAATCGGAATAAACGCAGAAAAGAAAGCTAGAGCCAACATAATGACAACGATATCCATAAAAAGATTCAAAATGAAAATGGAACGTATTTAAAATGCAAAACAACACATCATCGGCACTTGTTGCGTACTATCCTTGAATCCATATGGGCGCTAATGGAGCAGCTTTCACGTTCTCCAAATCGATTCGTTTGTCGAGTTCCTCGTCCAGTTCGCCGATCACCGCGCTGCGAACAGAAAGGGATAACATTTCTTGCGAGAATAGGCAGCAATTTAGGTCCGATAACATGTAAACGGGGCTAATTTAACACCTCTTTATATGCGCTCCGATAATGCATCGATCTCTTCAGCGACATCGTAAGACAAGATAAGCGTACAGTATCGTATGTTTTCTAGCTGCGAAAAAAAAAGGAACACCAGTGACCCTCCATAACAGTTGTATTGCTCACGGATGCCCTTTAACTAAAAGTGGCCTTTTTCAATAAATTATACACCATAATAGACTTAAAAGGCTGATTTGAAATTATCCTTCCAAATTCGCACGGCTCACTGAACAAAAGCATGCACTTTTTTAGCTTCAGACTGCACTAAATTTGGTGAATTGCTGCAGGGAAGTGGCGCCCGAAATTTCTAATTCTATTTTTTTCCACAATAGGAAAGTACATTCCAAAATTTTACTAATGTATCTTTGAAGCAATTTTGCATTCATTGTAAACCTAAGCAGTCCAAACAAAAATTAACAATGCAGTCCGAAGGCAAAAACAAACCTCTAATCTCATTCATGCAACATTTAGCAGATAAGAGAAGCCGTGTAATCAGCATTATAGTTCCTTTTGTCTGTAGGTATACATTTCGTTGAAAAAGGCCACTTTGGCAAGAGGCTTTGAATGTTAGCTATTTATTAGACCCATCAGTTTTGTTAGCGTTGCAAAAAAATCTGCAAGAAATTTGCTTGAGGTATGCTTTTTGGTGGCGCGTACATAAAAAGAAAAACTGATAAATGAAGCCCTTTTAACATATTTTGATTGCAACTCTTCAGTGGAGAAGACTGGATTGAGACTTTTGCCGCGATAGTTTTTGCAATATTTAATGTGCAACCTGTCTGTCAGGCACTCCACGAGAATGAAGAAGCCCATCAAATGAAGGTATGGGTGTCAGCCGATTTGCTTTGGCTTGCCAGCAGATGGGATATGCTGGCATAATCTTTGCGGATGCAGCGCGCAAAACCCTTGTTAGGATATCTATTTCTTCAAAAATGTGTTCAACTGGAACAAAACTACCCGACAAAAAATGTAACCCGTAAGGTTGCCCAGCGTAAGTGACGTCAAATTCTGATCTACAACGAACCGGTTATATTGATGAGTGTTTGAAACAAATGACTATCAACTTTGTGAATGTGTACAGTTACATCGAGATGTGCAGGAGATTGAAAAAACCTTTTGAGTAAAAGAACGGACCGCGTCTCGCTCAAGTAAGCGTTCCGTATAGATGTGCCATATATATGTAGGACTACCTCCTGCCTTCCCGTATAGAACGATGAGGATGTCCCTTCATATGATTGAGCAGCAAAAATAGTAAATCAAGCGCTTCTCAACTAACAAGCACAAAACTATTTGTGAAGCAGACTTGCCGAGAGCACTGTTTACAGTCTAGCAAATTCAATTGTTGATATTGTGCTCCTGGACAATATTTGCGCGGAAACGAATTGTTTGTGACAGGCGCAATAGCTTTCCCATCGTTCCAAAACAGAACGCCGATCACTAAACGACATGATTTGTCATTTGACGTATTGTAAAGGCAAAATTCGCCCTGTTCACTTCTCTTGAGACCCAAAAGGTAAATCAGGTCATTTAGCAATGCCGCGTTTTTCGAGCGAATTAAATGGATGAAGAGGATAAGTATGGCTGTATCTGATTTCGACTCGCGCTTGTGCATAAATATAGCCACAGAGCGCTCACTATTATTGTTTACGCGCAAATGTTGTCCTCAACGTAAAAACACTCGCTTTCAACTTTAGGACACAGAAGCCATATTTTGGTAAAATCTGAAAATGCGAAAGTTAAAAGCGATCATGAAAGAGCTGTTGCCTTGTCTAATATGTTCACGAACAGCCACTGTGTGAGAGATAACAAAGCTCATGGACCAAACCTCGCGACCATATTTGCTGCGTTAAGCCTAGTATAGAATTTCAATCCGCAGCATACGGCTCGCTAGACTATTAACACTAAAGATGTGGAAATCTACTGCGATGGTTTCCTTCACCACGGTCAAAACAACTTGCATTTTTTCTAATAAACAAGAGGGAACCAAACCAACTAATTTTTTCCAGTAAATAGAAACAGTCCGAGCCTAGGAACATTCGATTATTTAGATTCAGAGTCGATCGCGGCAAATCATAATTGAACAATTTTGACTGCTCTGAACTTAGTTCGTAAAGCTGCATTTTGAATCAGCAACACCGTATATGAAAAATTGCAGTATGAGCAGAATACGACATTTCGAGAAAAAAATCTATACAACTACGGTGCCACTAAAACTTGATAAAATCATCTAAAACTCCGTAAAAAAGATCGGAAAGTATTCTACATAATTGAGCGCTAGCGGATGCTATTATGGAAATGATTACCTACGTCCGGTGGTTCACGCTGTGAAAAAAATACTTGAAAAACAAAACTTATGCATGTTCACTCACTTAAAGTGCAAAACTTTCAACAGCTTTACTTTACGAAAGAGAAAATTAAATGTTTGCACAGAATAAATTCACTACCGCCTCATGCGACAAACATCACATCAACTAATTCGCCAGAAGGGAAAGCCGTGAAAGTAGTGCAGAAAGAAAAAAACAGCATCAAATGGAAAAACTCGCTAATACATTTATGAAGGAGTAAGAGAGTGGATTAGAGGGAGAACGCAATGAACAAGCATCTGTGACGGAAGCACAAACCGAAAACTTGATTCCTAGGGACTGGTCGTGAGGTCGTGACAGCGCGCTACACACCAATGTATGCCTCAACAGCAGCACGATCGATTGACTCGGGAATTTCGACAGCTGGTGACCCAATGCATGTTGCAGACACGACGAAGAAACTTTGCTAATCGGAGACCCATAATCATTTTTCGCTGCTTTTCCTCCCCCTACCACCGTTATGTTTACATTTATAACAATTTCTCTGCAAAAATGTGAACCTTATTAGTGTAATACTCTTTTTGCACTTTCTCACCCTACGAAAAGAATGGAGAAACGACTTATTAGCTGAAAAACGCAACGTATATGATAAGTGGGTGGAGTCATTCAGATTACAGAGCGAATTATTTTTTTACGAGGAATCACAAAGGTTGTTGAGTCGTTTACTTTGGGTCCCCCCAACTAATGCAATGAAAAGAGGATGGATGAGCCTGGAACCCAACAATTATAAGTAGATCGGGAGTTATTAGAATGGCAACGATCTCAAATCTGAGCAGAGAGGCGAAGTTGAGATTGCGAAACCAGCTCCAAAAAATAAAAAATTAGGCTCATGCAATACAAGTACAAGCAAGACGCGCTAGTATTCCATGAAAATATGGACCAAATTAATTGTTTGCCACATATTGTGAAAGGATTAAACGCAAATAATTTTGGAAATCAATCTCGATTATTACAAACGCTCATGTGTTGCTCAGCTAGTGGATTGTCTTTATCTGTTCAAAAAATGATAAGAAAATAAACTGAAATGTGATACGATGAAGAAACGGCAAAAAAGATAAAATACAAGCGCAAAGACCATTCGATCCGCTAAAAGCTTTGTAATAGGACCGCTCGGGAAGTTAAAAAAAAACCAAGGAGGATGACATGCGCAGTATGCATTTCAATCCTTTTGGTTTCAATGCACACCCAGATCTGAACAACTAACCGATGTTAAAATAAGGTCGCTATGAGAAACACAAATTGAAAATTTAGCACGGAATGTTAAATCATGGTTGCGTATAATACACTTAATATACTCCCACCCGACGCTGAGGTATACTCTCAGTACACCTCAACGTCTCTTCGAAAATTAAACAGAGTGGAGGAAATTGTTTACATAAGGTTATAAACACCGCAGTGGTCGACGTCGACACGGTGGCAGCAGCTGTGGAATCATATGGAAAAAATGCCACTCAGTCAACTCTTGCAGAGATGCACTTTGTCACCCATTCCTCCAAACCTCTACTATTACGACAGACTGCTTCGACGATACGTTATAATAAGTGAATCAAGACCAAAAGCACCATAACTTCTACGACATTTTCGTCACCGGGAATCCCATATTTTGGTGAGAGTGCTTAACTATGCAATGTGTAATCGTCACAAATCCAGTTAATTATGCCAGTTTCAATGGTCGCCTAAGAAAGCATTATGAAGCACTACAAGTCCATAATATGAGACGTCATCTGCGTGCGGTATAGAAAAACAAACGGTATATGCTGATGTTTGTTTGATAGTCGTTATATGGTCCACCAAAACAGCTGGTGGGTTACTGTAAGCAAAAAACGGCACAAAATCTCACTCAGCCGTCTCTTAAAAGGATTATGATTTCTTTCATACTGACCCAATTTCAGTCGCAACAAGTATTTGAAAAAATCAACAGATACGATGTTTGTGATTGGTGTGCAACACTCCCACACTCCAAATTGGGGTTAATCTGCTCAATAATTCAAGATTCCTGATCTTCTAAATCAGAGTCACATAATGTCTTAGGAAAAGGAGGTTAAGTACTCGACTAATCAGATTTCTTTTTGAACATCATCAATCAGTTCGGTGCAGCACTGAATTCTAAAGAATCGTGGCCGTCCAAAAAATATTGACAAGAATGTGGTTTATAGCATCGTTTACAAATCTTGGACTTTGCAGTACTTCAAGGACTTATGACGAGCTCTGCAGATCAGATGTTCAACAAGCTCACATCAAAAACTATTCAACAGCAAGCTTGTTGCGAGAAAATTAGAAAGCACAGATGGTGCATGTTTATATGAAATAAGAGATAATACAAAAAACCGTTCATAGTGTGAACAACATGGCCTACTTAGCTAGAAACGGGGATTGAATTCCGACTTGACAAAGTTATTTTCTCTACGTTGATTAACAGCTTCTCATTCACCTACCAAACTCCATCTACCTAGTCATCCTATCTAGCAAAACGAAGGTTTGACGATCTCAACATGACCACTCACCAACAAATCTCTTTTCTTAGCTCATTTCTGCATGTTCGCTCAAGGACAATTGCCTCTCGACCAAAATAAGTACAATTTTGAACTACTTGGCAATCAAGGACAATTTTTTGCTACTTCGAACGGTAACGGCAACTCCCCTCAGAACAAAACACCAGTCTTTGACAGGATGTATAAAGATGGCCCGTACGTATCACATGCTCAAGATGGCTGCTATATTTGCAGAGGACTAGTAAAATAAGAGAAGCCGATCATTAGAGTATGCAGACAAGTGTAAAAAAATGGTATAGACGAAAAAAGGCTCATATGGATCAGTTGTCGCTCTCAAAAATTTAATTATAAGAAAAAATACTCAACGCTCTGTTTTTCAAACTACATCTTCAATTTGAGCAGAAGCGGCTTTACAAAAGATACAGTCTCAGGGCTGGTAAACCGCAATTTCTTAAAGATAATGGATTAGATGTCTAGGTTGTTGTCGGACCTTATTATGCTTTTTGAACTTATTGCTCGCACAAAACCGGAGAAACAAAACTCACACATTGTCTCCTCGAATTATGTACAAACCCAGCGGTATTTGTTCGACACCTTGCGTTTCAGAATACACACGTTCATGTGAGTCTTCGAGAACCACATTGACGAGCTGGTCGAATCCCTGTGATGTCAGTATTTGAACAAGGTACTTAATGTCCAGGTGAAATTTTATCATATATATCTTAGCAAACAATCCCTTCAACTTTCGAGAAACTCTTTCTATATCTCGATTGAAAACGTTTGCAATACAAATTTGCTGCAGCACTACACAAACAATAAGCTCCTCAGTTTTGACATGGTTATGTACTCCTTGTATGTTAAAAAGATGCCTTTTGTAGATGCCTTCAGTATATAGAAAAGGCAAGTGAAATAGCAAACCTTCATCATTCCTACTATATTCCGTCCGTCTCCAGTCACGACTGATATGACTCGATTCATGAATGCGTCCAGCGACGTCGTCATCTGATGTACAAAATAGCTGATATCTAATAAATTGATTATTCTTACCAATTCTTATGTATAAAAATCGCAAAAACATCTTTCTAACACCATAGTCTCACAGCACTTAGCACATCACAGTTGTTGATAAACACTATCTTCGCCGCTTCCCCGAAACCATATAGGCAACTCATCGCACGCACAGACTGGATGCCGTTGCGTAGCTAAGATACATGTACGGGAGAGATGGCAGACGGTAAGAGGGATGAGAGAGCGCTTAGCTTAATCAGGGGACACCGACAGCGTCCGTAGTAACGCCTTGTCGTTGCGTGCGATGAGTCGCCTGTACATTCCAACGAATTATGCCAGTATTCGTTGCAAAAATCGTGACGATGGCGCAACCGCCGCGACAAGTACACACCCCCTCCCCTGCAACCGATTTTCTTGATTTCATCTCTATGCGAATGGTTTTTATGCCTACATATGACAGTATTTAGACATTCGAATAGACTGAGCTGAGGCTTGAGCTAATGCTGTTTCACATGAGTTTCACATGAGTGTTTTCCGCTCCTATGGGCGTAGAGACCGCAATTAAATCCGCCATCACGTATACCTCCCCATACCGTCCTCTACTCCAGAGTAAGACTGGCAGCTATGCAGTATTTAGCGGATTCCTTAACGTTTCATTTGAAGGCAGCGTCCAGGCAAGTCGACCTATGGGGATTTAACGTGGAAAGTAATTTTGAGACCCTAAATAAGTCACTGCCCAAACGGCAGCCCAAGTAGTGCTTTAAAAGCAGTGGGTTGGCAGAATGAGACCCGTGGCAAAACAAGGTCACAGGGTAGGAGCCCCATAATAGAAACTATGGGCCAAAGTTCGATCTTGCTTTGCCACTTCTAACCACCGAAATTTCAAAGCGAAAGCAGCGCTCATCTCCTGTCCTCTCCGAACCCGCCCACCCCATGGACGAGTGATTTCCGCGGTCAGAGCGCCAGCCGCAATGCTATAAGCATGAGCATGTCCCGCAACGACTCTGCGTCATGACGGGCTTCGCGTTCACTCGTCCATGGGGTGGGCGGGTTCGGAGAGGACGGGAGATGAGCGCTGCTTTCGCTTTGAAATTTCGGGGGTTAGAAGTGGCAGAGAAAGATCGAACTTTGGCCCATAGGTTCCATTATGGGGCTCCTACCCTGTAACCTTGTTTTGCCACGGGTCTCATTCTGCCGACCTACTGCCTTTAACGGCGGAGATATTCCCCTCGAAACTGTGCTCCGGGATCGGCAACCCATCAACTACGCGCGAGGACCTACGGAGTTGCATAATGAATCCATGCGAATACGATCCCGGGGTCCAGTTTCGAGGGGAATATCTCAGTCGTTAAAGCATTACCTGAGCTGCCGGCTGGGCAGTGGCTTATTTGGGACTTCAAAATTACTATCCACTAAAGTCCCCACAGCTCCAAACTTTCCTGGACGCTGCCTTGGACGACAACAAATCTTTCACGAGACTGCACCATGACTAAAGTTGATTAGCACAGGACTAGCATCGACCGCAGTTGACTCAGCTCAATCGCATGTGCGTGAATTGGCTTGGCTTCTGCCAATGACTATGGCACCCCCCCCCCCCCCTCCTTCCTTGCCTTGCAGACAATCCTCCTTACGCACGATGTGCGAGGGTAAAGATCAATAATTATCACACTGCGCGAGCCGAATTTCTCGCGGGCAGAGATGGAACTCCGCATATCCCTGAAGTGGCGCGATTTTCGCCACTACAACATCACTTCCATTACTGACTTTGTTACTGCCGTACAGGCTTTGGAAATGTTGCACGTTGTTGGAGAATTACATCCTTGATTTCTGTAACTGAATGCTAGAAGTCACAAAGTCAAAGGTATGTACCTAAACACGGCCATACTTTATCCGCTTGATACACTTCACTATTGGCCAATTCACTGATGTGACCAATAGTGAAGTGGATCAAGTGGATCAAGTATGGTGCGTGCCTAAAGTAAGTGTGAATATTTCATGAATTAAGGTAAAAAAAGATGATGATCTCAAAAGGGTGTCATCAAAAGCACCGAATCTCTACTTTTCGGACTTCCATGACACTTTACTGAAGGTTTGAGTTGCTGAGCGGAGAGATTACGCCTCCTGGCCACAGCCCCACAAAATTTACCTCACTTTACAACTCCACGTTTTTTGATAGCGAAATTCACATTTGTGTGAACCAAAACTGGGAAGAGAAAACTTTAATCCTATCGTGTGGTCCTGTTGATCATCACCACTTACATATCTTTTCTGGTACCGCTCTCAAGATGGACTATGCCTGGACGCACTTCACAGACCCTACCCGCATTTTCGAATGAGTTACCAAAACTGATCTCTCAAAGCTTCGCGAAGGGCATAGAAGTACCACTAGCCACTTATAAAGGTTTGTATGCTTATGAAACTATGGTGTTTAGCTTCGAAACTTACATGAAACCATCAATTGAATGCAATCCATGCATTAGTTCAGTATAGATAGGTGGACAATCCTGAAAGGCGAACACACTAGACCGTAGCCCTCCAAAGGTTTATTGTACTACTTATCAACCGTGGCATTTCATAACCAGATTAAAAGAAGTCTACGCAAAGGGACAAGGTCAGCCAAACAAAATGGGCCGCACGAGCACCTTGCATAGACTTGTAGTCAAACGGGTTATGGAGAGCAACACGTGAGACAAGCTCAATCAACAAGCGGCAAACGACAACAACATTGAGATTATGTGCCTGACCACCAGGTATAACGGATAACAGCAGTTCATAACAATGCCACGATCGCTTACGATCCGAACACTCGACTAGGAAGTGTCGAATCGTGCACGTGGTCATGGGGCAGTCATTACAAACAGAATAAAGAGAACAATCGCCGGCGACGGCGCGCTGAGTCGCAACAACAAAATCAGAGGAGTTCGTAGAGCGAGACAAAACACAGAAAAGAAAGGTAGCGGCGGCAGTACTTAGCGTCCTCCAATGGGGAGCAGAGAGGAATTGAATTGAATGAGAAGGGAACGGCAGACTCACTAGCCAGTGTATCGTACGAGTGTAGGAACGGAAAGGGAAACAATTTAGTGGCCTTACTGACATAAGAGCATATGAGGAGATGTTATGAGAACACTGAACTCCGGGCAGAAACTGGTTGAAGGACTGCCTTACATGAATGATGATGGTACCTTAGAAATACAGTTATGTCTTCTTGGAGCTTGGTGCGATATGCAATTATGTACAAGGGAGCATTTGCAACGTGGAGCGTAGACAACAAACTGAGGAAAATGACTAACTTTCACGCTACAAAAAGGATAGATGCTTCGCTTCGTGCTCACATTCGCAACGCTTATAAGGGGAGGATTGATTGACAGGAACTATGGGCATTTCTAGAAAACCGACTTTATATTCGTCAGTGGTGATTGGATTAGTCATTTGCCATGAGACAATTAAAACCGCATGTTGGACTTAGAGGACTAAATTTTATGATTTTTCTTGTATTCTGAAGAGATGATCAGTGTTCGAGTTCAATATTGCTGCTGCTGTGCAGCCTGTTGATAACGTTGCCCGCTTGCGTTGCCATTTTGACGAGCACCACCTTGCTGGTAGGAATCGTATCCAGCTCCTTAAATATTTTCTAGACAAATAAAAGAATACAGCTTATAATTGATGAAACGTGCACATATAAAATTTGATGTAAATGGATGAGTGACAAAAAAGAAAACTGATCATAATCAAAACATAAAATACCTCCTGCACCGTAAGCATTCCCGTAAGCGGCCGATCCGTTCTGTTGACCATAGAAAGAGTTGGCTGCTCCGTACCAATCTCCCCATGCGGCCCCAGCTCCGTACGGCATTCCCATTTGTCCCCAGGCTCCATACCAAGCCGCTCCTCCATTGACGCCACCTCGACCTCCATACGGCCTCATGCCGTTACCACGACCTCCCATGGCGGCAAATCGCTTTCCTTGAGGGACAGCTTTTTTAACGTCGCATTCGCGATTGCCGAAGGTTTGCTTCGCCTGGGCGGATGCCTTATCGGCAGCCTCTTCCTCTTCGAAGACAATGAATGCGAAATTACGGCGCATCTTGGTCTGCTTGTCGAAAGGCCATTCGATGTCTTCGACCTTTCCGAACTGTTCGAAGTGCGTTCGGAGTTCGCCTTCGTTGTAGTCAGATGGTAAGCCACCAACAAACACTTTCTTGTTCTCTCGTGACTTAGCCGGCTTTACTTCTACCTGAAAAATAAACTGAGAACATCACCAGAATATGCATTCTTATGCAGTGCTTGATATAAATTCGGGGATAACAGCATATAGAGAAGGAAAAAAGTGAAGCCTTTGTACAGAGTCGGAAAAGTGTCCGCAGCTTTACGCACCTGCTTGTTCTTGATCGTCTGCTCCCTAGCAGCAAGCGCTGCCTTGCAACCCTCTCCTGTTGCAAATTCGACGAAGGCAAAGCCCCTCGAGCGGCCGGTGACTCGATCGAACTTCACCTGGGCCTGAGCGACCTCTCCAAACTGTTGGAAATGATTGGTGAGATCTTCGTTGAGCACATCGTACGCAATACCACCAACGAAGATCTTTCTGGAATGAAGCGATACAATATATGTGGCCATGGTTATAAACAGTTGATGCATTAAGAAAGAGACATTAATGTTGTGTACTTTGCGATAGAAGGAAAAACAGCTTCTCACAGCGCAAATGAAAGATGGTGATGTAGTCAATGCAATTCCAGATAACATAAGACATACCAAAAAAATGCTAGAACACATGATAAGCTTGATGAGTTGATGCTTTTCGGGGTGGTCATACCCAATTTATTTTAACAGTGGAGATGATGCAAAAGTACAACGAAAATGCTATGACAAATCCCTTTTGCTTCCCCTCATAAAATTCAACCACACAAAAGTTATTCAAATTCAAAGCACCAAGAAAGCACATTTATAGAGGTCAAGCAATATGATTACTACCAAAACTCCTTCCAACACCACACGTTGACTATCTTTTCTTTAAACTTCACTTGCTAGTGCTAGTAAGTGAAGGGTTAGAAGAGAATCCCGAACATCTAACCGTTTTGGTAATAGTCACGATGTGCCAAACCAAGAAAGGCACGAGAAGTTGGGACGCCCCAAGATACCCTTCCCTCCTGCCCAACCGCTAAATTAAACATAGAAGAGATGAAAGAAGGGTTCGATGTACTAAGCCGATGCTGCAATCTGAGTTTATACTACACACTAGGATAAAAGTGATATAATCAACAAAACAAAGGCAAAAAAGACGCTAAAAGATGGAAAGCCAAGGAAGTAGAACCATGATGTAAACTGACTTGTCTTCGTTCCCTTTGTTGGAATGGCCGTTCTCCTTGACAGTCTCGTCGGTATTTTGATTTAGTTTACTATCTTGGGCATCCATAATTGTACTAAAGGCAGCATGATAGAACAGTGATTATCCAAAAGAGAATAGGTTCACCTACCTCTACAGAAACGATTTGACGGAGTCTGACGTTTGAATAGAACAGAAGTTACAAAAAGGAGGGAAGATTACGAAAAACCAGAGAAATATGAAAAGAGAGCCTCGAGACTATCTAGAAAATACCCTAAAAATTGGTAGAAATCTCTGGCAAAGTATCAACAACCGAATGCATTGGCGGGAAACGACGAACACAAAAGAATTCCACGTCGACTAGAATAGGAATAGCAGTTCAAACCAGTTGAGACCGTCCAAAACGTGATCTTACGTGTACGCAAGGAAACACCATAAAAAATACGTTTTTTTCCAACGTAGTAGACGGTGATCCCAAAATTTGCGAATAAACAGCGCCAATGACGAAATGGAATCGAACACAAACCCGCCTTTGCACATGCAAAATGCGAATACAAGACACTTAGCACTTTAGCGTGCGAAATGCCTGCCAATACCACTATTTTGTGTAAACATATAAAAAAGAAAATTCAAAAATCCACCAGTTTTCCGTGGAAGAAAAAGAACTTTGATACGGTAATGCGCGGCGTCACCGCGGATTCCCGCCAAGACCCCGCGGAATTTCGCATCGGTGGCACAAACAGTCACGTCCTTTAACGTGATTGGCGCTGAAGTTTCAATGGAAATCGATCGTTTCTAACCGGGAAAAGCGTTCTTACCCTGATTTATGTGTTTTGCTATAGTGTGCGTTCTACTACCAGGCACAGAGTCATCGCTAGCAACGCAAGGAAGCGGTGGGAGAGAAGAGGGGCAGGTTTATTTCAAATGAGAAGAGTTGGTGCTTATGAAATGGAAATTCCGTTGTAGATGGTTGGTTAATCCTACTTTTACCATGGCTGGGATCAATCCTAATTTGACCACCACGCTCCAAGAAACCAAAAGTATCAATTGTGTGTGGAAGCATGTTTTCGGCTGTAGAATGAAGACGAAGTGCCATTTACAACGCTTTATCACACGGTGCATCCATGTGGGTCCCGGTAGGACGCCGGCACAGCCATGGAACGACTCTGGCACGGACAACTCTAAACGCGGCCTCGAAATGCTGCCCACATGTCGAGAAACTTCCTCGTATCCTGCTTCGCTGAAGTATGCGCTTAAAATTTTTCACAGTTTTCTCAGCTTCATCAAACCACGCCAGAAACTGCTTTCTTTACATTGCAGTGTATGTCTGAGCCAAACAAGCTTATCCTGCTCATTTTTCATAATAAGTCGCCAATTTACCCATAGAATTTCCAGAAAATTATCATAATAACTACCAATTGCTACCAGACATTGATTCAAACCGAGGAGATCCGCTTACCCGCTTACCGTGAGCTGTAAAATAAGTTAAGCTAAAAACACTACGTTTTCGAAGCTCGTTCTATAACTGTGCTTTTGTACTTTGGAATATGGTATTGGCTATTGCTGCAAAAATTTTCCCACATAACACAAACAGCTATCATCTTTTGAAGATGGGCATTCGTGGAAATCCTAAGCATGGAGCACTAATCTTGTACATCAGTTTCGGAAAACCTCAAGAAAATGAGCAAACCCACCAGACACCCAGCAACCTTCGTTAGCATTTTGTGCATTCAACCTTCGTTGGCATTTTGTGCATTCAGACTTGCTTATCGAAGATTCTCATTTTGTTGACTCAAGACGTAACGCGGCTTCGGTCAAGTCGCGCCTTTATGTAGGGTTAATTAACTGTATTTATCAGGTTGTCAAGAAGATAATGTTTTTTTTATTTGCTCGTTATGGCACCGTGAACAGTCAAACCTCAAAAACGCATGAGGGTACTGATCGATAGGGCAAAGCAAGCTTTACAAGAATGTATGCAAATATTTGCTCCAAATCTGTTCCACATAAAGTTTGGAACCAAAATCCAAAAAGATTTGAATAATTGAATCAATCGAAAGAACTATATCTCAGTGAAAAAAACCCCAGAAGTTTCTTACTTGCCATGCACATACTTTCTACATGTGGCATTTCCTGTGAATTTTGCTGGTTTTTTCCATGGCTAGAAATGGAGAAAAAAAATAATTTTCCTATTTTTGCCAAAGCTGTTCGCTTTAGCTTTACCCATGTAGGAACAGCCGCTTGGCTGTTCCTACATGGGTAAAGCTAAAGCGTGAAGCTTTGCAAGTATAAACATGATTTTTTGGCCCTTTATAAGCGATAGTTTTTGAGAAAAATTAAATTTAGTGGAAAACCTTTGAAAAGGGCTCATTCTGGTCGCTATTGGCCATGTTTCTCGTGTTCCAGCTATGGTTTAAATAAGAAAATTTACAGGCAAATACACGATGTAGGGAGAGTGTGCCTAGACAAGGAGCTCGTAAGACTCTTTTACACGAAGATACGATTTTTCTCGATTTTTTCATGCATTCAGGTCCCTTTAGATTTTGACTCCAAACTTTTTGTGGAACGAATTCGGAGCAAACCTTTCGCTACCTTCAGTGCTTGCTTTGCTCTATCGAACATTACCTCTCACTCGTCTTTGAGGTTCGACTGGTCGCGGTGCCATAGCAAGCAAATAAAAGGCGACATCATTCCTTGACAACTCAATACCACTTACAACTTACAATATTAAGCTCAATTTTTCAGATTCAAGTTACCTTAAGCGAAAACACATCACCACAGAGATCCGAACTGTTGCTTCTTGGAAAACGGATAAGAAAGTTTGCCACATATCAGAATACAACATCCATTGTGTTCATGAAAATCATGCCTTTTTTTGGTGAAATTTTCCAAAAGCGTGGCTAACACCATCCCTCTTATCTAGAATATATTGTCCTTCGTTCACTCTCCCCTCTCCAAAAAGTTTTTTGGTTCGTCTTTGTATAGCATTTCTTGGGAGAAGTAATACATATACTTGACACATCATAGCGAATCTGTTGGCTACTGTAATTCGAGGATACTGTAGGGCAGGAGCTCGAATTACCGTGATGAAAACAGTTTTTGTGTGATATCGCATGTGTCAGGTGATATGTCTCCTCAAGCTAAGATTTTCTTTCCTTTTAATTTTCTTAATTTTGGTTTTTAATTTTCTCAATAAAGAAGAATACAAAGTTTGAAGGTCCAAGGGTACGAGGGCAAAATACGGTCACATTATGAAGTTCACATATGGTTTTCTGTGGTGTCAAAATTACAAATAGCCCAACAGATTTTGCCTTGCATTTGTCTTACGTAGCGATAATAGGAGAACTCTATTTGTATTTCTGTTCCCATAATCATTGCCGAATGGGGAATTGTTTTCGTGCTATTAGCCGTTTACACACATTTACTATCACACGCTTTGGCTACACAATTAACCGAGCATACTGTATAATTATTTTTTTAATCTTTATGAAAAAATAAAACTTTGCAAGACGGCTACAGTATGCCAAGCACACCGATGGAATTAGCACTTGACATAAGTTTGCGTTTTTGAGCAAGGCTTTCTGCTCGGACGCTTGGATTTTCACTCGGAGATCCATTTCAATACACGAATTGATACAAGGGATTTTAGTGGTGTTGACAATGTAATCCAATGTCGTGGAACTGCTTTCGGTCGAGAGAGGGCACTTGGCGGAGAGGCTGAGACGGCGGCGCACAGGTGCGCCACAGCGACTTTCCCATGGATATGATTGGTATTAGACAGAGGCGAATAATGGATAGTCTCAGTGTCACTTATGGCTTTCAACATCTCAACCCTGCTCGCCTCCGGCTCCGAATCGGCTCAGGATTTGCCTTCTTCCGATTCGAATGGAGATGAGAGTCCTTCTATGGACGAAAAGGGAGAGTTGGACGCTTCAGCAAGTCACAGCCAGCAAGAATGGGTGCAGCCGGGCAGCAGCGAAGGCGAAACGGGTGAGTGCTCTGTCAGAATTCGCAAATACTAGGAATTCTGGAAATTTTGTGCTCACTTGGTTTGTCAAAGGGGAACTGCAGTTTTAACATTCTTAAATTTCATCCAAGACATATTTATCGCATCTTTAGGTAGTAGATTTGTAGCTTCTGCTTGGTCAAGTTCGAGCGCTATTTTTAATCAAAAATTTTGTATTTGAGTGGTTCAACAAGGTGTAAACAATTCTGATTAAGTGCACATAAAATAATCATACTTCATAGTCTCATACGCTCGACCCCTCACGGAAGCCAAAAATTTTTTACGTGCATAAATGAATTCACAGTATCATTGTACACTGCTCTTTAGTAAACCATGTAGCTTTCCTACATTTTCCTCCCTTCCTCCTCCCCCTCTTCCACCCCAATGCTCACCCTAGAAAAGTATTTATCTTGGAAGTTTCGAAGATTAGCTATGTAATAAGGTCCTAAATACAACTCTTTATTTGTCTAACCTTCAAGAAAACAGAGCTTTGATGGATATGACTTTCCAAAGCTATTAATTGCGAATGTACATACCTGTGTTTTCACACTGATTTTCAATTAGAGTACAAATGTGAAACGCACATTAGCCTGGATTGTGCACTTTTCCCACTGTGTAATAAACGAAGCGGTTATAACAATGGGACATTTAATAACTTCTCAAGCTCTAAGCTGAAAGCTGATTTTCCATTTTCGTTCATTTCTTTTGTCATAAGGTAAATTTGTAATTTTTTGATTTAGCATCCTATGGAAATGTGCTTTCACAATGGAATAATTTGGCATCAAGCCAATTGGCAATGTATGCGATCGCTCACGATATCAAAACTCCATCGCTTGTGGAACTGCAGATGCTTCTTGGAATGGGAGGTTTGTTGTTTTTTTTTTGCAGAGAGAAGGAGACCAAAACTGTTTGAACAATTGTAGAAATAGTGCAGAAAGTCGTGAATTTTACTCTCATCAGCGAATTTTGAGGTGCAATATATTCCTAACATTTAGCGCTTCGCTGTAACACAATAAAAGGGTATTCAGCTTTCAACATAACATTTTGATGTGCAGAATGCCCAAAAAAGGTGCACGCCCTTCAATCTTCTTATATATAAAGCTGAATGTCTGTTTGTCTGTCTGCCTGTCTGTATGTATGTATGTACGTATGTTCCGAATAGAAAATTCCATTTCTGAACCGATCCGGACCAAACTTGGCACACATACACTTCGGGCCCCGGCGGGTGTCATAGGCTACTTTTCGTCATCGATCGATATCGATTTTATCGATTTTTATCGATTTTTTTGCTGAGTGCACCTACGGGGCTGGGAGTTGGCACAGGGGGGTAATCGAGCATGGGGATTCCGAATACAATATTGGTTTTCAGGATTATCGATTACTTTTATCTATTTTATCGATTTTTTTGCAAAGTTTGAGCTACGGGGCTGGGAGTTGGCACAGGGGGGTAATCGAGCATGGGGATTCCGAATACAATATTGGTTTTCGGGATCATCGATTACTTTTATCGAATTTATCGATTTTTTGCAAAGTTTGAGCTAGGGGGCTGGGAGTTGGCACAGGGGGGTAATCGAGCATGCTGATCATCCCCAAGGGGGTGATCAGCATGCTCGATTACACCCCTGTGCCAAATTCCAGCCCCCTAGCTCAAATTTTGCAAAATCGATAAAATCGATAGAAGTAATGGATAATTCCAAAAACTAATATTGTATTCGTAATCTGCATGCTCGATTACCCCCCTGTGAAAACTCCCAGCCCCGCAGGTCAAACTTTACAAAAAAATCGATAAAATCGATAAAAGTAATGGACGATCCTGAAAACTAATATTGTGTTCGTAATCAGCATGCTCGATTACCCCCCTGTGCAAAATCCCAGCCTCGCATGTCAAAATTTACAAAAAATCGATAAAATCAATAAAAGTAACCGATAATTCTGAAAACTAATATTGTATTCGGAATCCCCATGCTCACATCCCCCCTGTGCCAACTCCTAGCCCTGTAGGTGAACTCTGCGAAAAAATCGATAAAAATCGGTAAAATCGACATCGATCGATAACGAAAAGTGGACTGTGACACGCGCCGGGGCCCGAAGTGTATGTGTGCCAAGTTTGGTCCGGATACGGCGGAGCCGGGTAAGCCAGCTAGTCATTAATACTCTTGCTTCAATGTCTTTCGACAGGTACCATTCCGTAGAGATGGCTTCAACCCAAATTCACAGTGTATATAGAGCTAATCTCCTTCATTATTGTAGGCTTACGATAAAAACTTGGAGAGGGTTCCAAACTATTAAGAGTCACATTTTGCCTCAGTAAAAAAAAACAAGCGATCCAAATTTTCAGTTTAGGCTGGTCCAAGTCGCTGATAGTGAGTAAGACTTCTGCACTTTACCATAATACTCCATTTATAGGTTTCTCCCTATATAGCAGGACAAGTGTTTTCCAGCGCTTCTCAAAAATGTGGCTAGACCTTAGAAAACTCAAATTCTTTGGAAACTGTGTGTTTAAGCCAGCATGTGAAACGGTGCCACACAATTTCTATCATAGTTGCTCTTTAGACTTACTGAAAATCCCTACCATAATCCTACATTGATGCCAGCTCTATAGAATGGTACTTCAGAGGCAGCGTACACTCAAAATTTCGCCTTCGATGTTTTTGTCATTCTGGGACCTTTCCGTGCCCCTGATTACAGTTATGACGTTAAATCCTCCGAAAGTCCCAAAAAAAAAACTCGATTTCCGGGGACCCTCTCTTCAAAGGGAGGACGAGTTTCGAATTGCTCGACCCCGTCGGCATGCCAGCGTGGAGCAGCTGCAACTGCAGGCTGTCATGCAGTTGCAGCTGCCCCACGGGGTCGAGCAAATCAAAACTTGCCCACTTTTTGAAGAGAGGGTCCCCGGGAATCGGGGTTTTTTGGGACTTTTGGAAGATTTCAATGTCATAACTGTAAATCAGAGGCACGGAAAGGCCCAAAATGACAAAAATATCGAAGGCGAGATTTTGGGTGTACGCTGCCTTTAAAAAGTGTGTACATTCTCTAAGGCACCTTTATGAGCGCACAATTTGCTGCAAAGTGTGTTGATATGAATGAGCGTCGAAGAACGGAACGGTGTTAGGACAAAAACAGCTTTGAAACTCTGGGCATCATGTAAGCTTATCAACTTGTGTAGAGCATAACATACGGCTCTCCAATCTGGTTGCTGTCTTCTTACATTGTGAACTTACTAATCGGATGCCGATGGATACCAATCCATGTCAGTTGAAATTCTTTTTAGCTAATACGTAGCCTCTTCTGGAAAACCTGAAAAATGATATCCATGTCTTTGTTCTGATCACGCATGACTGAAGACAATTTTAGCTCGAAAACACGATTACAAAAGATCAAGAAAGGCAATTGGTGACCGGAAACCGCGCCAGGCATATACTGCTAGGCAGCTAGAGAAGCTCGAGAGCGAATTTCAGGTAATTTTTCCATTTAGATACTTAGAGGGCATAAAAATTATTAGCATGGATGTTTTTTCGCCAGTCGTCGGAAACATTTTACTAAGCAAAGCTCTCTAAAATTGTACAGCATAGACATAGTGCAGTGTCAACTTTCTAACATCTCGCATAAAAAGACCGTATTTCATAGAAACAGCATTTTTTACAAAGGTACTACTTACTGTTGATAATGAAAATAGAAATGCAAATCTGATAGTGCACTTGCTAATTTTTCTATCTTTAGCAAACCTTTTCAGAATGACAAGTACCTAAGCGTGCAGAAAAGAGTTCAGCTTTCAAGAAGTCTCAATTTAACTGAGACTCAGATCAAGACGTGGTTTCAGAATAGAAGGTAAGAATTACTTTTACATACTACACTTCTGCAAATTTCTTCTTCGTAGGACCAAGTGGAAGAAGCAGTTGACCACTTCCATCCGTGAGCTCTACAGAGACAGAGCCGTGCCATCTCTAGCTTTACTGCCGTCCGTTCCCGTTTTTGAGCAAGCTCTAGTCACAAACACGACTCCAGTCGGATACAGTGAATTCTCCAAACATTTTCCCGTTGATAGTGGAAAACAACCGCATACAAACTCATAGAAAATGTATCGTTTATATGTTTGTATAATATTTCTATGTAATCAAATGAATTATTCAATGTGCTAAATTTCTAGATTTTCCATTGAATTCGTCGTCTTTCGAAAACTTCTTTATTTGAACTACTAGTAAACTCAAGGATTCAACAGTCGTCCCTCAAGTCCTCTTCGTCCTCGAAAGCTACAACCGCTATTTGAACTTGGCTCTAGTCTTTCTCAGCCTTGCGCAGAATTTGAAATCGCGCATTTTCTTGAGAGATTTCAGTCCAGAATCTTTCGTTTGTGGTTTTACCGTATACCAGGGTATTCTATGCTTGGAACTGAGATGACACATAAGAATCGTACACTGATCTTTAAGATTCAAGAAAATACTCTCAAAATATAGGTCGTTCATAAAATCGTGACGTCCTCAGAGCAGAAACACTCATACAGAAATGCATCGCCTCAACCCTCAGCTCAGTCGCTTTCAATGTCTAAATACTGTCATATGTAAGCAGAAAAGCCGTTCGAGTAGAGATGAAAACCAAGAAGATGCGGGATCGCGCCATCGTCACGATTTTTCGAATGCGCTATACCTATGGCAGTGCTCATGATAGTTCGTTTCGCAAGAAACGAAATTAAAAACATTAGTAGGCGACACAGGCGAGCAGGCCATATGCACCTCAGAGGCAACTTTCCATCTATCTCTGCATCTCTGTTCTATCTTTCCTTCTAATCGCCATACCCCGACGTAAAAGGGTGAGGCCTATGCGAATGGGCTAAACCATGCGAGCCTCGGTTACATCACCAAATCAACCTTATTTACGAAGATTGGTTACGAGGTAGGAGGATTGCAAGTATATTAAGTGTGAGAACTCAGACAATAACTCGGACGAGCGGCGGGCCTCTACCGGGCGGGCGATCACGCCTCCCGCCGCTCGTCCTCTAGAGGCTCGCCGCCCGCCCGCTAGAGATATAAAGCGTGAGCGGAGTACCTTTAGCGGGCGACCATCACAACTCCCTCCACTCTTCCGCTGAAGTACTTCGCCCGTCCGCTGTACATCAAACCGGGTGAGCGGAATGCCCTTAGGGGCTCTAATCATGCTTACCGCCTCCGACCCTCTCCTTACAGAACTACAAGGATCCGACAGCCTGCAGCCTACCGCTTATAGTCTGCAACTTTGGCTACAGACACACAATTTGATTCCCACAACGTATTCTAATGATCAATTTATTAGGACGCGTAAGCAACAACACAAAACGCAGAAAACGACAAGTGATATTCCAGCCACCATGAAGCAAGGTAATGGTAGTTGATGTGGATCTGCTTTTACGTATGGTAGAGGGAAACAGATGTTGCAGAGTCCCTAAAAGAAACTGAATAGTATATATGCTTCTGAATTTCCATTCAGCTCCAATTTTCACTCGGATAACCCTTTACTTGCGATCTGTGCAGATACACATTGAAAATGCGATTCTGAAACATCGTAATGCACTTGCTTTCAACACGATCAAACTTAAACCTACTTCTAACTTCATCCACCTCAGACTTATCTTCACTTTTGCTTACCTCTTTAGCTTTGCAGAAGAACCAAACCTCTTCTTATCGAAAATTCTCCTAAAAAGTCGGCTTTCTGCATATGCCAAAAATTAGTCGCTGTCATAGTCAAAATTCACTTCTTTGTATCGGATTCTTCCTCAGGTTCCCTTTCTGGGATGTAGTGAATGTAGAGAGAAGTTCAAGTGATTTATCGACAACAGCTACCTCCAATCATTTAAGTAGCTCAAATAGCCACCAGGCCATGAAAACAATTGACAAAATGAAGAACACTGCAATGAGATTATTTTGATGTTTTATGCCAATACGAGGTTTGGTGAAGCCTTTTATATAACAACCAGTGCTTCACCTCTGCTTCGCAGAGGTTCGCACTGGCATCGTGAACCGTGGTAGACTCACTTTCTGAGAGCTTGTCTCTCAAATCGTTGTTCGGTTTATTGCAAAGTGAGCCGTAGTTAAAAATGAACCATACTCGCTATCTTAACCTCACATGATGTTTAGTATCGTAAATCATTCCTCACTGTAATTTCGTAGCGGACAAACTCCACACAACTTCAGATTAAGCCGCTTATTTATAACAATGCGGCCCCTTACGTTTCGACTTATCGTCGTCTTCAGAGCCCTAGGGTGGTGCGAGTGTAGATCTTATGCTTATTCCATAAAATGCCTTATCACACTCTGGCTAGTTGCGCTCCCCCCTCCGATTTCACAAGAAAAATTCGCACAAAGAGGAAGAATTTCACAAGAAAAATTCGCATTAAGAGGAAGACGAACCAACCTCAGTGCCGCTTCACCCATGGTGCACTGGTGGTACTGTGCAACCCGTTTTGACATGTCAGTAGTGCCAATGAGCTGCACTAGGCAGCTTGATATTATGCATATGTAGTAGCACTACATTATAGCTCACATAACGCTATGAACGGTATCAAGTCATTCGTAATCGTTAGACACTCCTTTCGATTCAAACTGTGTCAGTATAATGTAGCCAGCACGAGGTTTGGGCGAAGCAATTTATTACATCAGTGGCCTAACGCGTTTCGACTACTCGTCGTCTTCGGAGGCCTAAAGTGGTGCGGGATTAGTGATCTTATGTCTGCCCCACCAAGTGCTTCGTCAACCCTCGGTCAGCTTCTCGATCCCCTCTCAAGTTTTACATGCAAAAGTCGCTAGATGGGAGAAGACGAACAAACCTTTGCTCCACCGCCGGTCACTTGATGATATAGTGCGACCGCTTCCTTGGTGACAGTAGTGCCAATGAGTCACATTAAGCGGCTCATTGTAGATGTAATCATCGCACTACTCTATCATAGCTCACACAGTGATAAAAATGGCATGAAGTCATTCGTAACGGCTAAGCACTCGTTTCTTTTGTTCATAAGCGGCTTTTTGCGTGTGATCCAGAACGCTTCGAGAGCTTTCCGCGCAGACGTATCTTTTTCGTAAGCCAAAATTGTACATTTGATCTCGTAGTCTTGATCGCGGTGATATTCATGTTTATGTCTACCGAGCGGCGAAACTAGACTACCTCTTCGTTTATTGGCAAGGTGTTCTTTAACTCTTACGCCAAGTGGTCTTCCGGTTTCTCCTATATAGCTAGCACCACAAACTAAACATTCTATCTGATATATTACCCCTCTTTTCGCGCAATCACCAATGCTGCTATGTGGACAAACTACGCACTCTTTCGAGATGCAGTATTTGTCATAAAGCCTGTTCCGTACAAGTCGTCTTTTGAGATTGTCGCTCGGAATGTTCACTAAAATGACATCGTCGCTCAGTTGTGCTCGTTTAATGCTGTGCCGTATTGCAACACTGATTTCATCCGAAATGAAAGGAAGACAGAGCGCTATTTTGTTGTTATGTTGAGCAGTATTTCGTGAAGGGAATGGTCTACCCCGAGCGTGGTGCATCGGATAGCCATTTTTCCTTGCGATGCTCAGTGCAACATTTCGCGACTCTCTCTGCTCTTTCTTTCCCGTACATACTTGTGTTGCTGTTCTAAACATATTTCGGACTACAGCATTTTTGACGGCTGATGGATGTGCCGAACGAGCATGTAATAAGATATTTTTAGAGCTACTTTTACGATACCATTTTACATAAGTGTCGCAGCCAGACAGTTTGATTTGAACGTTTAAATACGGAAGCCAACCATCAACCGGCTGTTCACGCGTGAACCTTATGTACTGCGACTGCTGATTGAGTAATCGGAAACACTCGTCCATTTCGGACTGAGTGGATGTCACTATCCAGCAGTCGTCCACGTAACGACAATACATAAGTGGTAGTCTTGATAGCACCGGTTTTTCGATCCTACTCATAAAGCATATCGCAAGAACTGGAGCAAGCCGTTGTCCCATTGCGAGTCCCCTTTGTTGAGCGAAGTACGTGCCTGACCATCTGAAGATATTACAAGATAGGCATTCTCTGATCAGGACCATGACGTGATGTTTGCTCAATCCAAAGGTTCGAATGCTTGTACTAAACTCATCCATCATTTCGGATACCGCTTGTAAAGCGTCTTCATTTTGAACGTTGGTATATAGAGACACAACGTCAAAAGATTCTGCTACACATCCACTTTCGAATTTGGAGGATTTCAAGCGGTCGAGGAATTGTTTAGTGTTTGCTAAATGGGAAGGTATTTTGTCCAGTAATTGCCCTACAATCTTACTCAGAAACCAAGATATTCTGTCGGTTGGGCTTCCAACACAACTTATTATAGGTCTTATCTGAAACTGTCTGGCCGCCATCGAGCGAATGTCGTCACTTTCTGTAAACTTGTGAGTCTTTACAAGGCTATAGAAAACCGGACATAATGGCGTGTCTAACTTAAGTCTGGCAAGAAAGCTCTCGTTGAGGCCAGCTGCTTTTCCTATGCTCATCCAAACGTGATTTAAGCGCTTGTACTGCGAATGATATTCCTTTTCGGAAACGCGCCTGAACACACTCTTGTCATTGAGATGGAGTTCAGTGATTTCTCGATCTAATTCCTGTGGTATGATCACAAACTCTTCACCTTTATCACTGACAGAGATGCGCACTTTTTCAGATCTTATCAAATCGCGTACTTCTTTATATCCAAGCATCTCTGAATAAGTCAAGTTAGTGCGGCGGCAAGGTTTTGGCTGTGTGTAAGCAGTCAAAACGTTTGAGGATAAAATTCTGAACTTGACGTCTGCCTCAGGTATCGGTTGAGGCTCTCTATAAAAAGTGCTTGGAAAGGGAACACAAGGAAGTGACTGGTCATCTCGTACTTCTTGTGCGTTTGGATCTCGTTTTTCGCTATTTTTGGCCCTTATTCTCAATTGATCTCGTAGTCTGTGGAGACCAGTGATGACTTCAAGAAATACGCTTTCGAGATGCAGTATTTGTCATAAAGCCTGTTCCGTACAAGTCGTCTTTTGAGATTGTCGCTCGGAATGTTCACTAAAATGACATCGTCGCTCAGTTGTGCTCGTTTAATGCTGTGCCGTATTGCAACACTGATTTCATCCGAAATGAAAGGAAGACAGAGCGCTATTTTGTTGTTATGTTGAGCAGTATTTCGTGAAGGGAATGGTCTACCCCGAGCGTGGTGCATCGGATAGCCATTTTTCCTTGCGATGCTCAGTGCAACATTTCGCGACTCTCTCTGCTCTTTCTTTCCCGTACATACTTGTGTTGCTGTTCTAAACATATTTCGGACTACAGCATTTTTGACGGCTGATGGATGTGCCGAACGAGCATGTAACAAGATATTTTTAGAGCTACTTTTACGATACCATTTTACATAAGTGTCGCAGCCAGACAGTTTGATTTATTATGATTTATTTATTATTTATTTTGGCTTACGAAAAAGATACGTCTGCGCGGAAAGCTCTCGAAGCGTTCTGGATCACACGCAAAAAGCCGCTTATGAACAACAGAAACGAGTGCTTAGCCGTTACAAATGACTTCATGCCATTTTTATCACTGTGTGAGCTATGATAGAGTAGTGCGATGATTACATCTACAATGAGCCGCTTGATGTGACTCATTGGCACTACTGTCACCAAGGAAGCGGTCGCACTATATCATCAAGTGACCGGCGGTGGAGCAAAGGTTTGTTCGTCTTCTCCCATCTAGCGACTTTTGCATGTAAAACTTGAGAGGGGATCGAGAAGCTGACCGAGGGTTGACGAAGCACTTGGTGGGGCAGACATAAGATCACTAATCCCGCACCACTTTAGGCCTCCGAAGACGACGAGTAGTCGAAACGCGTTAGGCCACTGATGTAATAAATTGCTTCGCCCAAACCTCGTGCTGGCTACATTATACTGACACAGTTTGAATTATGCCGAGGTTTCAACAAGAGAGGACGAAAAACTTACTGATCAATGTGCCGCCACAATTAGTTCCTCTCGTGCGGGAAGCATTATCGCTCCGTCAGAAAATAGTTGCGACTCGTCAATCCTTGATATTTCTGAAGCGATGTAAAGCCGCCGACATGGTGCCACGGTTCATTTCAAATAAGAAGTTGGGAACAGTATGCAACCTTCCCGAAGATCATCCGAAAATTAAGAAGATCTACCGCATCATTCTGGGAACTGCAATCAAAGAAAAACAACATACACTGTTCTCCTGTATTTTGAAATGTAACGCTATAGAACAGGCCTGTCAACGGCTTCTAGCTACTCCGACTTGGAAGAGGATTGAGAAAGGATCGAGATTGATTTGTGGGTCTGTTCGATCTAGCGCCAAATCTTCCCTTCGTGCAAAGTACGACAAACTCCTGAGCGCTACTCGCAAAAGTCAAAGGACTGGTGAGAGCAACGTACCCGAGCGAAACCGCAACGTAAGTGACATAGCTCAAAACGAATGTATCGATTGCACGGCAAGAGTCACAGTAATCGGCAACACTCAGATTTCCGACAATGCGCGCAAATTCCTAAGTTTGGGTCCTTCATTTTCCATTGCTCAGAACGTCAGTGAGAGCGTATTTCTTGAAGTCATCACTGGTCTCCACAGACTACGAGATCAATTGAGAATAAGGGCCAAAAATAGCGAAAAACGAGATCCAAACGCACAAGAAGTACGAGATGACCAGTCACTTCCTTGTGTTCCCTTTCCAAGCACTTTTTATAGAGAGCCTCAACCGATACCTGAGGCAGACGTCAAGTTCAGAATTTTATCCTCAAACGTTTTGACTGCTTACACACAGCCAAAACCTTGCCGCCGCACTAACTTGACTTATTCAGAGATGCTTGGATATAAAGAAGTACGCGATTTGATAAGATCTGAAAAAGTGCGCATCTCTGTCAGTGATAAAGGTGAAGAGTTTGTGATCATACCACAGGAATTAGATCGAGAAATCACTGAACTCCATCTCAATGACAAGAGTGTGTTCAGGCGCGTTTCCGAAAAGGAATATCATTCGCAGTACAAGCGCTTAAATCACGTTTGGATGAGCATAGGAAAAGCAGCTGGCCTCAACGAGAGCTTTCTTGCCAGACTTAAGTTAGACACGCCATTATGTCCGGTTTTCTATAGCCTTGTAAAGACTCACAAGTTTACAGAAAGTGACGACATTCGCTCGATGGCGGCCAGACAGTTTCAGATAAGACCTATAATAAGTTGTGTTGGAAGCCCAACCGACAGAATATCTTGGTTTCTGAGTAAGATTGTAGGGCAATTACTGGACAAAATACCTTCCCATTTAGCAAACACTAAACAATTCCTCGACCGCTTGAAATCCTCCAAATTCGAAAGTGGATGTGTAGCAGAATCTTTTGACGTTGTGTCTCTATATACCAACGTTCAAAATGAAGACGCTTTACAAGCGGTATCCGAAATGATGGATGAGTTTAGTACAAGCATTCGAACCTTTGGATTGAGCAAACATCACGTCATGGTCCTGATCAGAGAATGCCTATCTTGTAATATCTTCAGATGGTCAGGCACGTACTTCGCTCAACAAAGGGGACTCGCAATGGGACAACGGCTTGCTCCAGTTCTTGCGATATGCTTTATGAGTAGGATCGAAAAACCGGTGCTATCAAGACTACCACTTATGTATTGTCGTTACGTGGACGACTGCTGGATAGTGACATCCACTCAGTCCGAAATGGACGAGTGTTTCCGATTACTCAATCAGCAGTCGCAGTACATAAGGTTCACGCGTGAACAGCCGGTTGATGGTTGGCTTCCGTATTTAAACGTTCAAATCAAACTGTCTGGCTGCGACACTTATGTAAAATGGTATCGTAAAAGTAGCTCTAAAAATATCTTATTACATGCTCGTTCGGCACATCCATCAGCCGTCAAAAATGCTGTAGTCCGAAATATGTTTAGAACAGCAACACAAGTATGTACGGGAAAGAAAGAGCAGAGAGAGTCGCGAAATGTTGCACTGAGCATCGCAAGGAAAAATGGCTATCCGATGCACCACGCTCGGGGTAGACCATTCCCTTCACGAAATACTGCTCAACATAACAACAAAATAGCGCTCTGTCTTCCTTTCATTTCGGATGAAATCAGTGTTGCAATACGGCACAGCATTAAACGAGCACAACTGAGCGACGATGTCATTTTAGTGAACATTCCGCGCAGACGTATCTTTTCGTAAGCCAAAATTGTACATTTGATCTCGTAGTCTTGATCGCGGTGATATTCATGTTTATGTCTACCGAGCGGCGAAACTAGACTACCTCTTCGTTTATTGGCAAGGTGTTCTTTAACTCTTACGCCAAGTGGTCTTCCGGTTTCTCCTATATAGGATA